>JAMJFZ010003018.1:0-600000 GCA_026225945.1 Cricetomys ansorgei | reverse complement strand
TATCTTGGTACCTGAGGGAAGTGCTGGTACCTGTGGAATGTCCGGTGTCCTGAGGGCTGCCCTGGTTCCCAGGGGAGATCAAGGTGCCTGCAGGATATCTGGGTACCTGTGGGTACCCCAGGTGCCTGTGGGAAGCCTTGGTTCCTGGAGGAGGCCCTCATGCCTGTGGAAAGCCCAAGTGACTTCTGGATGACTGGATGGCTGTGTGATATCTGGGTGATGTCCAGGTTCCTGCAGGATTTCTGGGTACCTTTGAGATGCCTGGGTGTCTGTGGGTTGGCCCAGTGCCTGCATGATGCCCAGGCATCTGCAAGATTCCCTGGAGCCTGAGGGAAGTCCTAGTGCTTATGGTATGTCTGGATGCCTGTGTGATGCCCTGGCAACTGTGGGGGTTCTGTTCCCTGTAGGAGGCTCTGTTGCCTACAGGATATCCAGGTGCCTGTGGGAAATCAAGGTACCAATGGGAGGTCTTGGTGACTGCTGGTGGCCCTGATGCATGCTAGATGTCTGGGTGGTGGGATGACCAGATGACCACAGTTTTCTGTTTGATGTCCAGGTGTCTGTGGGATTTCTGGGTGCCTGCATGATGCCTGAATATCTGCAGGATCCCTTGGTGCCTATGGTATTTCCTGGTGCCTGCAGAGGGCCCTGATGCCTACAGATGTCTGGTTGCGTGTGGGATATCTGGATCCCTATGGAATGTCTGGATGCATGTGAGAGGCACTGATACATGTGGGAAGTCCTGGTGCCGGCCAGATAACCAAGGTGCAGGCCTTTGTCCCTGTGGGATATAGGGTAGGAGTACTGTGGGATTCCCCAATGCTTACAAGATACCAGGGAGCCTGCTCAGTGTTGGGGTTTAGGAGATGAGGCCCAACTTTGTGTCAAACTCTGTCATGCTTCAGCTCAGGCTAGTATGAGCCAGGTCAAGTTCACAATCAGAGCAGCCTTCTGCCTCTAATGACCACGGTGAAGCCTGTTATCCATGCTCCTGCCACACAAGCTTGACTTAATTTGTCTTTTTTTCTTTCTTTCTTTTTTGAGGGCACAGGGTGGGAGGTTGGAACAGGGAGAAATGAGAAAAGGGTGTTATTGAGATACATTGTATGAAACTCAAATTATTAATAAAAGTTTATTAAAAGTGGAAAAAAATCTGGGAAGTGTTTCCTCAGGGTCAGCACACAGAAGTTATCTTTGAGAAATGGCTGAGGTTGTATCTCATGCTGGTAGCCGAACTTGGTACTGTAGGAGCCACCGAGGTGGTGCTGATTTTGAAGGCATGAAAGGGTCATGGAGAGCTGCTGAGGCTTGGCACTATAAAAGGTCAGGAGGGGCTATTGGTGAAGGTGCAGCTTCACTAGCAGTTGAAGGCCCAGATTAAAGAGGTCATGAAGATAAGTTGAGGCTTGGCACTGTGAGAGGCCAGGAGAGGCCATTGGTAAAAGTGCAGCCTCAGTAGCAACTGAAGGCCTAGATTGAAGGGGTAATACAGATAAGGTGAGGCGTGGCACCATGAAAAGAGCCCAGGAGAGGCTATTGGTAAAAATGCAACCCATTTGCAGCAAGGGACCTCAGCAGTTCTGAAGATGCTAGTATCATGGGCTGACCACCAAGAACAACATTAGTGGAGTGGAGCTAGCCACTGTGTGTGCTGCAGAGGGCAGAGCAGAGAAGTGGTCCAAGCCCTTCAGAGAAGCCCAGAAGATCATGAGTGAATTCCAGATAATTTTACATTAGTGATGTTTTTCTGCTGCCCAAAGGCATTGGAAAAATCTTGATAGGTGTTTGGTTTCATTTAGTCCTGTGCATTAAGCAACTGTCATGACTGTTCCTCTTGTAAATAGGTTTGCTGCTATAGAGTTAAATTGGGTTGTAGAGATAAAGCATTTTTTGTCTTATACAGAAAGTAGGAAACGCTGTGGAAGTTTATTTTAGTTATGTATAAAATGATTGTTTTGTGCACTGTTGTTGGGTAAGGAGATGCCTAGGTCTTGATATTTCATATTGTCTGCAGGTGTTGGATTTATGTGAGGGATGTTTGATTTCTCAGGATCTGCATGCACTATCAGTAGAACACCTGAGGAATTCTGTATCAATAAAAATACCTGAGCTCAGATGCTCAGGGTTCCGTTGTCCAGTATGGAGCTTGCCATGACGGTGGTTCCCTCTGATGAGGTCTGACAGGGTTTGCACCTATGAAAAAAAGAGAAAAGAAATAGAAAGAAAAGAACAATTCATCTGAAATTTAGATTTACCTAGGCAACCCTACTCAGGAAGGATGCACTTGAATGACAGAGTCACATAGACTCACTTGGGTAATTCTCTTAATTCTATGTGTATTTTGTCATTTTTCTTACCTGTAAAATGGAAATAATAGTGTCCACTGCAAAGGCTTTTTTGAGGATTAAATTAGAAAATCCATGTAAACACTTAGGAAAACTCCTTAACACTCTAAAGGATGCTGTATACATGTTAGCATTTGGAATCATACCAAGGGCCATAATAACTGGATAACAAAGATGGATACAACTTGCTTCATGGTCATTATGGCTTCTGTGTAAATGATCCTCAAAAATATTTCTCACAAATCCTTCCACTGGCTACTGACAGATCAACTTCACTCTCAAGCTTAGGCAAATATAACATCTTCCTAAAAAACTGCAGTTCCTCTAGACAAATTTGGGTTCTTTCATAACACCTCTGTTCTCCTCAACTCCAAATCTAGGAATTATCTCTGACCCTACCTCTTCCAACCCCATTGATTTAAAATTTGCAGGCCACTTGTTAATTGTACTTTTGTTGTTTGTCTTTAAATTTTTATTTGTCTGTTGGGTTTCTTATATGAGTATTCTATTTATAGCATTTCCCCCTCTTCTTTCAATTCTTCCCATGTCCCTCTCACTCCTTATCAAATTTATGGCAACTTATTCTTTAATTGCAATTTTTACATATGTGTACACAAGCTTATAAATACATTCCACTAAGGTCAATTAGTATTGTTGATATGAGTTTAGGGCTAACCTTTGGGAATTAGCTAATCTATCATGGGGTACACCCCTGAAGCAGTCTGATTTTTCTGTCTCAGCAGTCATTAATCACCTCTAGAGCTCCTTTTATGGGTAAGGTCTTGAAATGTTCAGATGGTATTATTACTGTTGTCTTCTTGGGATGATGCAGAAACATAAATGCTGCTAAGCTGATCCAGCAAGATGTGTTATTATTGACCTTTGTGTGGATTCTGTACTCAAGGCCCCTTCCTATATAAGAACAAATGTAAACTGTAGGCATAGATGAAGACGTAGGCATTGATTATTAATTATTCTTGTGGGTTCATGGCAGAAGACAGTTATTCTTTGCAAACTCAATCCCCAATCCTAGAGGGTTTCAGCTTCCATACAATCTAATCTTAAGTCTAGACTTGGAAGGTTTCAGCATCTGAGACTTAATTCTGACTGAGCTCACTCTGGGTAGCTCCTCTTGAACTCAGAGCTGTACTTAACTGACTTTTCTGGTTGGCTGATTCAACTCACTTGCTGTTCTGGCTCAAACTCTTCTCCAAGATAACTGGTTCAAAGTGACCTTCTGAACTGGGTGACTGTTTCTGATTGAACTCTTCTGACTCTGGCTGACTCCTGCAACTCCTCTGACTGAACTGCTTGGCTCGGCTTCAAACTGACTCTCACTGTTAGCTGACTCTTTCTCCCAAATGCACACTTCCTGTCTGAGATTGACTGCTTCTGCTGAACTGCCTCTATGTCTTATCTGACTGATTCTCTGACTACCTCCCTCTCTGAGCTGAGAGCCTGCTTTTACATCATGAGTGTTGGGCATGTACTCACTCTGACTCACTCTGCTAATTCTTCTTCTTATTCATCACTTGGCCTGCTCTTTACTCTGATTCATCTCAGATGTCATTCTGCCAAATCTTCACTCTGATTCACTCTCAGACTTGGGATTAAAGGTGTGTACTCACTCCGTAAGTCCCTCTGCCTCTGACTTTCCACTTCTCACTTGACTGGTATGCTCTGACTCAATCTCCTTCCATTCTCTCAGTCTCTACTGCTTCTCTCTTAACTCTGAACAGACTGTGAACTCTGAATTTAGAACTATGAACTGAGCGCTATGAACTGAAAACCATGATCTACTTCTGAATGGACTACTTCCTTTTACATCTGGAGAGCTGGGGTGTGGAACCTGTGCTACATTATTTTTTTCTCTCTCTGAAGTCAATATATACAACATAGTCTCACTCATCTATATTCTTAATCACATTACATGTATTTCCGTGTACTCTAACAGTTGTCATCTACTCTGTGCCAAACAAGTATAGACACCAATTGATAAACCTATAGGTATTCCATTTCAAACCTCTATGTGTCTTCAAATTTTCTTATTCTTGCCTACTGATTCACAGCTTTAGCACTGCATTAGATGTTTTCACATCATCTTCACCATCATATCTATTCTCACAGCAAATATATCATGTGATTTCTATCATCCTCCCATTCTGCACTTTATCTATATGGAAGCTGAAACTTTAAGGAATCCAGTGACTCCAATGAGAACATGTACTAGTGAGTGGCAAAGTTTGGACCTGAATTCCAATGTTTTGTCTAGAAGCTCTCTTCAATGCAAATTCTATTTGTTTGTTTGTTTGTTTTTGAGACGTGGTTTTTCTATGTAGCCCTGGCTGTCTTGGAACTCACTATATAGACCAGACCAGTCTCAAATTTAGACTGGCCTCTGCTTCCCAAGTGCTGGGATTAAACACATTAAAAGGTGTGTGCTACTATGCCCAGCTTAAATGCAAATTTTTATTGATTTTTCTAGACAGGGATTCTCTTGTAGTAACTCTGGCTTCCATGGAACTCACTGTGTAGGCCAGGCTGGCCTTAAACTCACAGAGATCCATCCTCTGCCTCTTTTGACTCTGGCTGACTCCACCACCTAGCTTAAATGCAAATTCTTACCTCTTTCAAATACTACCTCTTTCATAAACTCCTCACTGATTCTATAATCTAAAACAAGCTTCCTTTACTATGATTTTGTAAGTGTATTCTCTGCTCATTAGGTCATTCAGAGAACAAATAAGCCTGTAAACTAACTTCCCCTGTGAGTGCTAAAGAAACATCAGTAAATAGTATAAAAGTGGCCCTGCTCTTTTCATACATTTTCATGACATATATTATGGAATTCTAGGATCAAAATTTTAATTTCATGTCATTGTAAGCTATTATTTTATGCATAACTAAACTCAAAACACATCAAGTTCTAAGCCATGCCATTAGAAGCAGAGCCCAAGCTGTGGCCTTCATCTATGCTTCCCATCAAAACTCTTTGTATTTGTGCTTTGTTCTCTGTAATAGGTTATCAGAATCTTGAAGGCAGGAACTGTTTCTTAATCACCTCTGAGTAGCCCTCATAATTAACACAGCAATTGAAAAGCAGGTAGAACATATGATGATGACACAGGGGAAAGACAAAGAACATATGCATTTATGATCCCAAATAGGCACAAGAGTTGTATGTTTAGCACTGATAAAAGATACTGCAATTGCAGTATATTGCCCCATTTCATTCCTCAGCAGAGAAGCTTTCATAAATTACGGATGGATACTGCAGAGTTGAAGTTGTAGAAAGGATCACATTTATTAAGAAGAAAAAAAGAAAAAGAAAACATTTTCTATGAGAATGCCATTTAATTTCTCATTGTTTTCTCCATTATTCAAGCCCTAGGAATCACAAATAGCATATCACCACTGATCTATCTGGGAGCTATGTACGTATTACCTTCAAGAACAAGAAAGTTATTTAAAATACAAAAAGGAACAGGAAATTCCTCTGAGCAGCCAAAATACATTTTGCAAAGCATATGCATTAAAGAAATATACTCCACTGGCTCTTCTGTTTATTCATTACAGTTAATAAGTATGGACGCTTTCTCTGTGCCAGGAGTGCGCATTTGAGCTCTAAACTCTTATTTGGAGCATGAGTCAAACAGGAATAGATACCTGATTTCCATGTCCCAAAGCAAATGAAAAACACCAAATAGAAATATAGAAAGACATAGCCAGAAGCAAGCTATCCTATCCCATCCTACATCATTATCATTCCAGCCATCATGGGAATGTGTCTTAAATGCGAAAGGATGAACACAAGGCAGTGCCAATCTAGATTGTTCCATTTCACCTGTGTGAAATGTGTTGCATATAAACACACTGCACACAAGAATGTATATTCATTTTATAGCCACAGCCAGTTAATGATCAGAGTGTAATGGCTAATGGAAAAAAAATATTCATTTCTCTTCCTGTACTTAAAAGGCAAAATCATTATCTAGGAGTAAGTGAAGCCATTTTATTACCATGCAACGCTAATTCCTTTGCTTCAAATTACTCAGCTTCTAAGCAGAACACATGTGGATTACTCTCATCAGCAGAGGGAAGTTCAAAACATGGAAGCACATGATCACGACATTTCAACAGAAGTGAAGCTTTCCTGCAATGTGACTGAGGGTTCCCTTTAACAATGCAATCTTATTTACAAAAGTCAGGAAACATCTACTGAGGAAGGAAATTTAGCTAAACAAAAATAGCCGGAGGGAATACTCTCTACCCCACTGCCTCTGTGCATGGCTCTAAGAGGAGAGGGAGCTTAACAATGTCTGTACCCTTTCATTATATCTACACACCCTTCTCATCTTTAATACCATTTGCCCTGGTTTGCAATTGAAAAGATATATAGATTTCAATACAGAGAGTGTTTGTGCTTCCCTATTTACAACGAGACTGAGGACATAAGGACCCTGGCTATTTTCTTTTAATATGGACTCCATTATGGGCAAGTCCACTTCTTTGGCAGGACCAGGATAATGGGCAGGCAAAGAGGCCACATTCTGGTTATTGTTCCCCATGAGTTCAACAGAGACCTGAATGAAGGCCTGTGAAGGAAGATACCTTTTAAGATTCTCCCCAGAGAGTAACCATCAAACTGGTAACTAGAATATAAAATTAACCACCAGTTAGCTCATATCTAAAGAAAAAGGGGTTGTAAGATGAAGAACCATTTTTGCCAAATCATTAGCATGTCCTGGGAGACAAGAACAAGGAAGGCAGAGCCAATCCAGCAGAAATCTGAGCTCTAATATGAATTTGCTTCATAATCAAAGGGCATGCTCAAGGCACAGCTTCTCTCTTTGCCTCAGTTTCTCTATCTGAAAATGAAGGGGGGAGAGTATGGGCTAGAAATTAATAATCTCTCTGGGTCATAATATTCTAAGATCTATGAATCAACTGAAATATTGAAGTGTATGAATATCACTACCTTCCCAAACAAGGGATAGCATGGCATATGTTTATACACCTTAAGAAAATAGTATGCTGTAATTAATATGGGTCAGCTCTCCTTTGTGAATGTACTTCCTCCTCTGCTTAGTGTCTACCTATATAACTGTACTTAGGAGCAGGAAGCCTTGCTACTTTGAGTTAGCTACAGAATACCTCTCTAGAAGATAACTGTTTTTTATGTAGGACAAGGACCATATTTGGTTATAAAGATGAGTCCTCTGGGCAGTGCCTGAATGGTCTTAGCTAAAATCAACATCACAGCTAAACTACTTTCCATAAGGAAATTCAAAGGCTGGATGCTTGGGAAAAATGAGCTGGAGAAGAAAAGAGAAAAGATAGAAAGCATGAGCGGAAAGCCAGGCAGCCTTGGATAGCTGCATCATGAACATTAAGGATGGCACATCTAGAGAACATCCCCTGGGTACTAAGGTTCACAAGTCAAATTTAACTGGATATCTGGTATTTTAATTCCAAGTGAAAATGAATGAGTTTTTAGTGTAAGTGGGGCCCAAATATTTCTTGAGGTATACAAACTTAATAGTAGAACAAAACATTTTGTTTATCAGAAATTCTAGTGTCACTAAATATCCTAAATTTTTATTTATTAGATCAGACAATACTACCAGAAATGGAAATGACAAACATTTTCAGAACCTCAAGCTGAGATTGCTTAGCTGAAGTAGTATCAGACCTCCCTACATATTGTCAGTAGTCCATCATGTTCAGGTTAATTAGGAAAAGGTATTTCTTTTTTTCTTTTAAGACCAGGTTATCACATGAGGCTTGTTGAATAGTTCATATTCTGGATTTAAACCACCATTCTCTCTCCAATCATGCTTCCCTTCTACATCTTCAAAGTTTTAGTAACATCAGCCATACATAGTCCCAAGTCAAAAACATGAGGACAGCAAAGGTCCCCTAGCACTAGAATACAAGATTAGTCGGGAGAAATTCAACAAAGGAGAAGCAAGCTTATAACAAGAGATAATCTCCAGAGCCATGGTAAAGACTAGGTGGCCATAGAGAGAAAGCTAAAGAGTCAGCCTTTGGCCCTCACTAAGCATGGGAATTGGTGTTAATAATGAAGGTCAAAGTAAATCCTGAAGACAGGATGATCTGGAATATGAATGAGACTATAAAACAAAAGAGGCAATTAGATGAGTTCATCTAGATGCACAGGTCTTGGAAAAAGTAGAATCTTTGAATCCTAACTCATACTTTATGATCAAAATCAACTGTCACATGCTCCGTAAAGCTTTCCCAGATAGCTCCAGACACAAATCATTTATTTCTCATTCTCTGCTATTCTTGGTACCCCATAATGGGGTCACATGGAAAGAAACAGAAGAAAAATAACCTCTCTCTCTTTCTCTCATTCCCTTATATATGTTAAATTTAAATTAAAACTGTAGAACATTACAATAATATTATCCATGTATATCAGGGCTTCTACGATTATATTTCATGTTCAACAATGCTTCTATTTTTGCCAAATTTCTTCCTACAAGTCTTGGACTTCAATTGAAGAAAACAATGGGACAGGCCTCTCAAAGACAAGACGAGAGAACTAGGTTAGCCATAAGAAATTGCAGAAGGATGACTCCAGTGGCTTGCTAATCAACCTTTGGTGCATGCTTCTAAAAATAGAAAACAATTTCTCCTTTACTTTGGTCAGTTCTTAATGGTCCTAGGTCAAGTTCTCTTGAAATATTGGAACCACAATTATGACTCTGAACTGTAAATATAGCAGAAGCCAAAGCATCATTCTTTCAGCAAGTTAGTAAAGTCAGTATTCCAAATTTTGTGTTATGCTAATAGAGAGGTGAGATATTACTCCAGAAACATTAAGGAGAAAATATAGTTCCAAAATGGAAAACCAGACAGCCAGTCCATGGTACTGTGCATACTGAAATATGAACTTTGATTCAACTCTGAACTTTTCCTCTAAGGAAGGAGCGATGGAATGGACTCTTGAAATCTAATTCAGTCCTGTTGACTAATCATCTTGTGTTAATTTTGGAAGTGCTGGCACTGTCTGAACTCTCATATGAAAGAATTGTAAATAGACATCTGGAAAGGAGAAGGGAAGAAGAGGTCAAGTCTCAGAATAATATTGCTAATAATGATTATGAAAATTTTCCTTCCCTACAATATCTCACAGAAGTTCTATGCCCCCTTCTCTGCTCCTGTGAAGCTTAGAAGGAGCAATGGCTTCCCATGTTCAATCCACCCACTCAGTGCTCTTGCTCACTTCACTCTTCCAGAACTTCACTCTATTGGGTTTCATTTTTTTCTCACTCTTTCTTCTCTATCCTTTTTCAAATTCTTGTTTCTCTGCCTCATTTCTCTTGGCCTAGTCATACCCTCACTGCTCTGCCAGGCTTAAACTACCTCCTTCCCAAGCAAACATGACTGATTCTCTAGTCTTTACCAACCAGTCCCCAGTTTGCTAACCCCCCCTGATGTACACAGTACGTGTATGCTGCTCTTGCAGTTGGACATGTTTCTATGGCTGTTTCTGAGCCATGTGTTGTGAGTGGAGGGAACATGATGGCAGAGGCTAAGAAGAGTAAGTATGAATTATCGATGTACCCATTTTCTTTGTAGCAACTCAGAGGTCCTCATGTTCCAGACAATATAATAACCGATGGTCAAGTAGTCTAACAGATGGTCTGAGTCAAGTAGAGATCTCTCCCTTAGGTTAAAATAATCACATTGTAGGTGAGAAATCTGAACATGCATTACAATACTCAGATCTGGGCATTACTTGGTGGTTCTGTTGTGGTAGTGGTGGAGGTGGTGGTACAGCAATTGAACTTAGGGCTTCATACAAGCTAGGTAAGTGCTGTACCACTGAACTATATTCCTAGTCCTGCAGCGCTATTTGTGAGCCCAATATCGCCTTGCCAGTCCCAATCAGTGCTATCTTCTTTATCTCTTCCACTTTCCTATCATGTTCATTCCAATAGTAGTAGTCTTGGTAGTAATTCTCTAATAGATCTGAGCACAAGAAACAAGCCCCCAGGAAGTCCACCAATCCTCCTGTCTAAACACACCCACCCCTAGCAGATGTGTCCATACCTAGCTTCTCCACATGGGTTCAAGAGAGCCCAACTCAGGTCTTCATGACTACATAGCAAGTGTTCCTCCTCACTGAGTCATCTGCCCACTGTTGGATTGGTTACTTCTGAGACTTTGCTCCACGTTCCACTAACTGGTGTAGCCATGTGCCTCTTCACAATATCTTCCCCCATCCATGTACTTCTGTTTCCAAATTTACCCTTTCTCATATAAGCATCACTCATCTTTCATTAGGCTATGCCTCAATGACTTCACGTTAACGTGATTGCCTTTTAAAATATCCTATCTCTAAATAATGTTTTATTATGAAGTACTTGGATTAGGACTCCAACATATGGATATTTTGGAGACACAATTCAGTCCATTGTACTCTCCCATCATTTCATCTACTGAGTGACTCGCATGATCACCTCTCTGAATGTGATTCACTTGTCTTCCAACTGTAGCTTAACTTATTTTTTATAGTATTATAAACCTATGATTTTTCAGTTGCACAAGGGTCTTTCGCTGCATAGAGCTAACAGAAATTCACTGCACAAATGGCTGCAAATTGAAGGAGACAAGCATTGGAATAGAGAGAATAGACAAATCTGTTGGAAGTATTACAATGACATCTATCCTTTTCTCTTTCATATTTCCAACTATGTTTTTGATATCTTCACTCAGACATTTAACCAATACTGTTAAGTCCAATATGTAAGAAGACAAAAAACCTTCCCCCCTTCTGGTGCTATATATTTCTATGAGTGACAGTATTCATCCCGTCACCCAGGCCTGCAGACTCCATTCCTCTCCACTTCATCCCTAGCATTCCATCTGTTACCATGTCATCAGTAGAACTCTCTGATGCATATGTCAATACTGCTTCTTCTGTCTCACTACCACACATAATTCCTACTCAAAGGAATACAATGACCTAACTCCTATTCACAATATTCTATATGATGCAATAAAGTCATGTTTATAAGGAGCACTGTCTAACTAGCAGTGAAGTCTACCTCAACTTATCTTTCCCATCTCATTTCCTGTCACTCCTCTACATTATTTGTCATCTAAGATGAGAAGCTACAAATTTACTGAGAGAATGAGATACATTTAGCTCGTACTCTTTCGTGCTGTGATTAGAGTACCTCACATTCACAAAACACAGTTCGAAATATATTTGTTGAATTGAAGTTTATGGTGTTCTATGTTTTGTGAAAGATACATCATTAGTCCTCAGATCTACCCTTTAACATTCCATGATCTTCTTTTCAACTTGAAACATTAAATTCTTCATGGATTTGAACCCTGAGCTAATACAACCAGCCTAGGGAATTGGGAATGGTAGCCTTAACAGCATGTTTCCTGCCTGGTGAAGCATGCCAGGGTAATGCAGAGGAAGGCTGTACTAGAGAAATTCTTTGGAGCACTCATTTCAACCCCTTGTACCTCGTTCTCCTCTTTGTCCCTTGTGGTTATTTAGATTCCAGAAAGCATTGCCTTCCAGGGTCATGACCAATTTGATCAATACTCTAGCTCTTTACCTTTGTCCCTCCCTAGCTATAACTCACATTCTTCTCCCAGACACAACTTTCTCAGACTCAGATCTAAAACAACATGTGACAGGGTCCCAGGACCTCAAGGCCAATAATTAATACTTCGTCTCTTTTGTATTAGGGAACCAAACAATTATGGGGCTGCTTTCAGATTTTGTGCTCGAGGTCAAAAAGTTGCCAGCTTCCTTTAGCATGAGAAGTATAGCTTGACAGTGCTTGTTCACACCACCTTCTATCAGTTATTCCTGAAACTCTGAATCCTGCTGTGCAGGGCTGTAGGAATCAAAGCTGATTGGTTGGCTCCTTAATAAAATATCCTCTGGCACCAATGTGTTTACTGACCATGGAGGAGCTTCACATTGATTGCTCTCATTGTGTGTGGTATCCTTATCACTGCCCAGCACACAGCTCTTTATTGATACTTTTTCTATATGGAAAAAAGAGCTAGCATTATCTGCTTTTTTTTCCCCTCTCCACTACTAAAAATCCTGTCATGTGTTTATGCTTCTGAGATGAATGATAAGATGGTCTTGTTTAAAGGGCTCCAGAACACTAAACCTGACAAAGTACAGATCTAGTTCCAAAGCACACTTTCTGCTTCTGGCTTCACAGCTCCTGAACCAAAAGTGTAGGGTTATGAGGAACACATCTGTTCCACAAATATCTAAGGAGCTAATCATTACAATAACTGTAGGGAATCCATATCTTTCCTGCTACAAGTAGTTCACAGCATAGTAGGGAAACATCAAATAGATCATTTCTACTCCTATTCTAACCACTCAAAACAAGCATTTCTTCACATTGCGAGGCTTCTGTTGAGGTTTTTATCATCAACTTCTGCCAATTTTTGTTGCAAAGGAAATTAGAATTTTACTTAGGGAATTTTGCATACAGATCAGTAGGAAGAAAACAAAATATCTCCAAGGCAGTGACTTGTTTATATCCTTCCTTTGCAGGGACTATTCAGTCACAGAAAATATTCCATTCACAGAGAGTTTTGTTCATTTAATCTCCCTGTCTTTTGTTTTGTGAAAATCCTATTGTGAATGAACGTGAGCTTAAAAATGCCCCACTTTAACAAAGAGATCAGACCTACCCACTGAGAGTAGATCAGAGATAAAGAGGAGGCCATATTGCCATAGAAACATGAGAGGGCAGGCTTGGTACCAAGTACAGGCTCAGGGGTCAGAAAAGTGTTCTTACAGATGACTCTTAAGCCAACTCTGAAAAACTAAGGGAGTAGAAGAGAGTAAATCGGCTTACAAGGGCCAGAAGAGAAAAGAACCATGGTCCAAGCAGAGAAAAAATTGATAACAAAGGCCTGGGAGTGTATATAGCAGATACTATCAGCACATACAGATCACTGGAACACCAAAAAGACACAAGACATGAGGCTGGCATGATAGACTGTGTCAGGTCCTCAGTGCCTTAGAAAATAGAAACAACAAAACACATGCACATTCTCTACATTTAGTATTTGGGGAAACTGTTCTTCCCATGTTGCTTTAAAATGTTTCTTTTCTTTCCTAATGGGATAGTAATTATTCTGAGTAGTCTGAATATTAGTGTCATTTGGGTGTTTCTTTAAGTTACCACAGACATTTTAAATAGTGATCAAAGTCACTGGATGTCCTTTGAAAATACATAGAGCTTAGACCTTTTTATGAATGTGCCAAGTAATAATGTTCAATTGTCAGAACTGGAGGACAAGCTATCATACAACAGGTGGACTATATGACAGGTAAAGTCACTACAAGTAGAGTGATCAAAAGGAAAATCTCACAGATGGGAACAAAGAAAAGATGAGTGGCAAGAAAGAGACAAGCCAATCAGAAATGGACAGTGAAATGGAAGCAGAGCTCAGCTTGATCCTTTGAAGATGGTGACCGCACTGGAGCATTGCTGAGAAAAGCTAGATAGACCCGCCCCTAGTCAGATGCTCTGGTGCAGCCAGGAGCCAACCTGCAGCCTAGCCCATGACAGCAGGGGTTAGTTTCCTGTGACTATGACAACAAGCTATCACAAGTTCAAGACCAGAAAAAAAAGAAGCTTTTTCACAATTCAAATGGCCAGCCATTTAAAAGCAAGACATTCTCAAGGCCATACTTCCTGTGGAGGCTGTAGGATAATTTTGTCTTTGCCAGTTATGTTTTCTGGTAGCATGCCTTAGCTTTCGTCTACATTATTCCAATCTGACTTCTTTTTTCACAGGTCTTTCTGCTTTATGCGCTTGTTTTCTCCCCTTTGTCCCATATAAGGACACTTGTCATTAGATTTAGGGCCCAGATAGGTAATCCAGAATTATCTCATCGTAAGATCCTTAATTTTTTTTTTTTACAAAGGCTCTTCTTCTAAATGAGGCCACATTTATACATTCTAGTAGCTAAGGCATGGGCATATATTTTAAGCAGCCACCAATCAGCCTATTAAAAGTTGAAAGTAGGGCCTAGGAAGGTAGCTCAGTAGAGTGCTTGCTATGCAAGCAAGAGGATCTTATTTGAAGCATGAAGATAAGTTTGGATTCCTAGCACCCATGTTCAAAAAACAACCAAAAAGAAGACAGGTGTGTTTGCATAATGGTATGTGCTTGTAATTCCAGCATTGAGAGACAGAAAATTTTCAAGAGTGCATGGATGTGGTGGCTGATTTTGTGTCAACTTGACACAAGCTAGAGTCATCAGTGAGAAAGGGGCCTCAATTGAGAAAATGCATCTATAAGAGTCGACTATAATGCATTTTCTTAATTAGTGATTGACAGGGTAGGACCAGCCCATTGTGGTTGGTACCATCTCTGAGCTGGTGGTCCTGGGTTCTATAAGAGAGCAGGCTGAGCAAGCCATGAAAAGCAAGCCAATAAGCTGCACCCCTCCATCGCCTCTGCAACAGCTCCCATCTCCAGGCTCCTCCCCTGCTTGAGTTCCTGTCCTGACTTCCTTCAATGATAATCAGTGATGTGGAAGTGTAAACTAAGGAAACCCTTTCCTCCTCAACTTGCTTTTTGATCATGGTGCTTCACTGAAGCAATAGAAACCCTAACTAAGACATCAGACTAGCCAGTCCAGCCAATTGGTGAGCTCCAGGTTCAGTGAATAACCCTGTCTTAAAAAATAAAGTGGACAAGTGATAGAGAAGGACATCTGATATGAACCTTGGGTCTCTGCACACACATGGATGGACAAGCATATCCCCACACCCATGTATACAGCGGGGGGGGGGGAGAGAGAGAGAAAACAAATGTACCTCCTACTAGAATAACTTTCCAAAGTTTAAAAGGAAAAGAAAATTAGTGCAAAAGAAATCAAAGAGATTTCAGATTATTCATTGAAGAAAATTAACATTTTCTGAGGAAGTCCATTCTTGTTCACAGTCAGACCTTTTTTAATAACTTTCTCTTATTGTATGAGATTTGTCTTAGTTAGGGTTTCTATTGCTACAATATAACACCATGACCAAAAAGGAAGTAGGGGGAAAGGGGGTTTATTTGGCTTACACTTACATATTTCTGTTCTCACCAAAGGAAGTCAGGACAAGAGCTCAAACAGGGCAGGAACCAGGAGGCAGGAGCTGATGCAGAGGCCATGGAGGAATGCTGCTTAGTGGCTTGCTTCCCATGTCTTGCTCAGGCTGCTTTCTTTCTTTTATTTTATTTTTTCTTCTCATATAATACATCCCAACACCCCTCCTCTCTTTCCTCCACTCCTCCCAATTCCCCCCATCTCCCCTCTCTTCTATATCTATCCCCCGACTTCCCACTCCCACCTTTGCCTCTTCCTAAGGAAGAGCAGTCTTCCCAGGGTCACTGTTCAAACATGGCACAACAAGATAGAACAGGGTCAGGCACATTTCCCTGTTTCAAGGTTGGACTAGTCAACACAGTAGGGGGAGAATTGTGTCAAGGGTAGGTAGAGGTTCAGAGACACACACCCCGACTCCACTCTGTATGAGTTCTGCAAGAACATCAGGCCAGGAAACCTCAAGACTTATTTGGAGGACCCAGCAGGTTCTATGGCTGCTGCTTCAGGATCTGTAATCCCCTAAGAGTGCTGGTCAGTTGACTCCATGGGGTTTCTTTTTCTGGAGTCCTCAACTCCTCTGGTCCCTGTAATCCCTCCTCCACTTCTGTTATGGTGTTTCCAGAGCTCTACATTTTGTTTGGCCCTGGGCTTCTGCATCTGCTCCCATCAGCTGCCACAGGGAGCCTCTCTGATGAAGACTGGGCTAGGCACTGATCTATTAGGAGAGCAGGATAACTTTAGAAGTCCTCTCCTGGCTATCCAGTCTCAAGTTCCTGGCCTGGATACCACCTACCAAATGTTGAATCAAGATCAGATAAATAATTTAAACAGACCTATAACCCCCAAAGAAATAGAAGAGGTCATTAAAACCTCCCAACCAAAAAAAGCCCAGGGCCAGATGGTTTTAGCTCAGAATTCTATCAGACATTCAAAGAATTAATACCAATACTCCTCAAGTTATTCCACAAAATAGAAGCAGAAGGAACACTGACAATTTCATTCGATGAGGCCACAGTCACACTGATACCCAAACTACATAAAATTCAAAGAAAGAGAACTACAGGCCAATTTCCCTCATGAACATAGATACAAAAATACTCAATAAAATACTCTCAAACTGAATCCAAGAACACATTGAAAAGATCATCCACAATGATCAAGTAGTCTTCATCCCAGAGAGGCAGGAATAGGTTCAACATACAAAAACCAGTCAATGTCATCCACCATATAAACAAACTGAAAGAAAAAAAACACATGATCATCTCATTAGATGCCAGGAAAGCTTTTGATGAAATCCACCACCCCTTCATGATAAAAGTATTGGAGAAATTAGGGATATAAGGGACATACCTAAGCATAATAAAGGCAATTTACAGCAATCCCATAGCCAACATCATATGAACTGGAGAGAAACTAAAAGCAATTCCACTAAAATCAGGAAGAAGACAAGGTTGTCCCCTCTCCCCATACCAATTCAATACAGTACTTGAAGTTCTAGCTAGAGCAATAAGACAACAGAATGAGATCTGTAGATGAATAGGCCTCTGTGAAAGCTATGAAAGGTCTATTCTCCAAGGGTCAACATTCAGAGGCCTGTACTATCTGGATGGAGTGTAGACATTCCTTTAATATCAGTATTTAGAAAGCAGGGGTAGCAAATATCTTTAATCCCATTATTGAGAAGGCAGTGGTGGTCCATGTCTTTAATACCTAGTAAAAACAGAATGTGGAAGCAGACACAGGAAGCAGAGCTCAGGAGTCAGTATCAGATTGGAAGAATCATCTGAGATGTCAGAGTGAAGGACAGACAGAGTGACAAATCAGAGAAGAGTTAGCAGAGTAAGTCAGAGTGAGGGCATGCCTAACTCTCACATGAGAAATGCAGGCTCTCAAAGCAGTTACAGATGAGTCTGTTACAGCAGACAGAATGGGGCAGTGAGAGGCCTCAGAGTCACAGAAGCAGTCTGAAGAGTCTGAGTTCAGACGGAGCTAGTCAGGGTGGCTCAGTCAGCAATGGAAGCTTAAACATTCTAGATTATATGGAGGCTGAAGCCTTCCAGTTCTAGGCTTAAGAGTAAATTCTATGGAGGCCCTAAAACTTTCCAGGGCTCTAGGACTAGGACCAGTGATTCAATTAGTCAAAGAATAAAATACCTTTGCCCCAAATCAACATCTACATCTGGAATCTAGGGTTACAGAGATCAAGGGATACAGATTGGAAAGGAAGAAGTCAAAAGTATCCTTATTTGCAGATGACATGATAATATATATGTGACCCCAAAATTTTGACCAGGAAACTCCTACAGCTGATAAACAACTTCAGCAAAGTGACAGACTACAATATCAACTCAAAAAATCAGTAACAAATAATACAAATAACAAATATATACAAATAACAAATACACACACACACACATACACAAATAACAAATGGACTGAGAAAGAAGTTGGGTAAACAACACCCTTCACAATAGCCACACGTAACATATGGTATCTTGAAGTGACTCTAACCAAGCAAGTGAAAGACTTCTATGTGGAAAACTTTAAGTCCTTGAAGAGGGAAATTGAATAAGCTCTCAGAAGATGGAAAGATCTCCTATGCACCTGTATTGATAGGATTAACACAGTAAAAATGGCCATCTCACCAAAAGCAACCTACAGATTCAATACAATCCCTTTCAAAATCTCAATAAAATGCTTTACAGACCTTGAAAGCACAATGTTTCACATGGGGGAAAAAACCCAGGATAGCCAAAATAATCCTGAAAAATAAAATAAATTCTGGAGGTGTCAACAATTCCTGATCTCAAGCTGTATTACAGAACCATAGTAACAAAACTCCCATAGTAGAAGCAGAAAAACAGATGTGTTGATCAATGGAAATGAGTTGAAGAACCAGACATAAATCCACATACTTATGGACACTTGATCTTCGATAAAGAAGCCAGAAACATACAATAGAACAATTAAGCATTTTTAATAGATGGTGTTGGTCTAACTGCATGTCTACGTGTAGAAAACTCTAAATTGATTGATATTCATCACCATGCAAAAACCTCAAGTCCAAGTGGATCAAAGTCCTCAACATAAAACCAGATACACTGAACCTGATAGAAAAGAAAGTGAGGAATAGCCTTGAACACATTGGCACAGGAGGCAACTTCCTGAAGAGAACACTAATAGCTCAGGCACTCAGGTCAACAATTAATAAATGAGACCTCATGAAACTGAAAAGCTTCTGTAAGGCAAAGGACACTGTCAATAAGACAAGACAGCAGCCTACAGAATGGGAAAATATCTTCACCAACCCCACTTCTGATAGAGGGCTAATGTCCAAAATATATAAAGAACTCAAGAAACTAGACATAAACAAAACAAAATCCAGTCAAAAACTAGGGTGCAGATCTAAATAAAGAATTCTCAGTAGAACAATCTCAAATGGCTGAGAAACACTTAAAAAAATATTTAACAACCTTAGCCATCATGGAAATGCAAATCAAAACCACTTTGAGAATCTATCTTACACCTGTCAGAATAGCTAAGATCAATAACACAAATGACAGCTCCTGCTGGCAAGGATGTGGAGCAAGGGGAACACTCCTTCATTGCTGGTGGGAGTGCAAATTGTACAGCCACTATGAAAATCCATACGGCAATTCCTCCTGGGCAAATACCCAAAGGACATTTCCTCCTACCACAAGGACATTTGCTCAATTATGTTCATAGCTGCTTTATTCATAATAGCCAGAAATTGGAAACAACCTAGATGTCCTTCAACTGAAGAATGGTTAAAGAAATTGTGATACAATTACACAATGGAGTACTACTCAGCTATTAAAAAAATAAGTACCTGGACCTTGCAGGCAAATGGATGGAACTAGAAAAAAATCATCCTGAGTGAGGTACCCAGTCCCAGAAAGACAAACTCTGCATGTACTCACTTATAAGTGGTTATTAACTACCAAGCAAAGGACAAAGGTGCTGCAATCCATGGATCCAGAGAGACTATGTAACAAGGAGGGTCCCAGTGAGGACACAGGAATCTCCCTGGTAAAGGGTAAGTAACCTATCCTCCCTTACAAGATCCGCTGGTACAATGGAAGGGCAGAACCCTATGCTGAAGGGTTATTTTTAAAGAACCCAGAGCCACCAGACCGGGGTTGGACCCATCCACAGTGAGATGGGCCCTCCCCCACCAGCTGTTAATTAAGAAAATATCTTACAGCCTGATCTTATGAAGGTGTGTTTTCAATTAAGTTTCCTTCCTTTCAGAAAACTTTGTGAGTCAAGTTGACAAAAGAATAGCCAGCACAACATTATAATGTAATTATATTACTCTCCCTTTCCTTTTCCTCTTTCTAGCCTCTCCTATGTATCAACACCTTTGCTCTTTCAAATTCATGGCATATTTTTTCATTAAGTGTTGTTACATGTGTATATATGTAACATATGGTTCTTAGACATACATATGTATGTGTGTGTGTGTGTATTCCTAAATATATAAATATATCAAGTTCAGTCTGTATAATGTCCAGCTTGTATCCTAATCATAAATGACAGTAGGACTACGAATAATACAGCAGTACGTAGAAGGGAAGTATGCTAGCATTGTCAGTGTCTCTCTCTCCCATAACAAATTCTCTTAGACTCATCATAGCATATATTTGTGGAAAGAGTTTATATATAGCTTACCTGCCTGAGAGCATGATTCATTCAATATAAAATGTGACAACTTCTAAGGGAGCACATACTCTATACATCTTATTCTTCCATTAATTTAATTGTTATCTCTTGGACTGAAAAGCTCTCATCAACCATCATGCTGTTTGTGAGTGCATATAAAATAACCAAGAAAATATTTCAGTAGGTACAGCAATACGTACCTAAATTCGATAAGCCTAGCCTCGAAAGATAATAAAGGCTTCACTGAAATTGACAGGATCAAGTATTAAGCATCCTCCCTTTAAGGTATTATACATAGAAACCAGATTTTGAAAATTTATACCAAATTACAAAAATAATTATGTCCTCTAACCATGCCATGTCCTGTTCTTCATCTCAGTATTTTGCTTTCAAATCAGAGTTTGCATGAAAAAAACAAACCCAGGAAACAATGCTCGGAGTAATTCAACCAGCCCTTATGACTCTGCTTTCCTTTATCCTTCCCTGGCTCCATTTGGGAGCTAAGAGGCAATTAGTGCTGTCTCTATGCACTCTGGTTAACCACAGAAGAACTCAATTCTGAAAGTCCAACTGTTGCTCACTTGCACCAATTAAAGGACTGTGCTTAACTCTGCTCCAGGCCATATTTTAGAAATAGGCCTTTGTGAGCAAAATTCTCAGAAGGGGAAAGGCAGTGAAAATTAATGAGTACTATTCCTAGGTACCAGCAAGGATGCTGCCATTACGCTGTGCTTTATGAAAGCTCAGCTGGGACTCGAAGCCCTCCTCAGACAGTGCATCATCTCACCTATTTTCAAAGTTGATTCTTACAAGTGACAGATGCTGGCAGGTCAGTTCAGGTGAGGAAAAACTCAAAGAGCACAGAAGTAAAAGTTGGCCTAATACAATACATGTGGTCATAACCTTCTGCTTTAAAGAGGTCTGTATATAAAAAAGGCTCTTCAGACAAGCATGTATATGGAATCTCTGCTTCTAAGTTGTCAGTAGTGACATGACCTTTAATGATGACAAAAGGGAAAATAGTACACAAGTCCACTTTTATGCGACCTGTTGTTGAATGTCAGAAAAAATGTTGTCACGCTTCCTCCCCCATGCAAAACTTTCTATCTCTATACTGTCCCATACTGCTCCTCTCCCACACATACAGAAGAAAAAATGGCACAATTCTAAATCGGCCCATCATGAGGACAGAAAGCAGCTACGCTTAATTTTAAAATATTGCATTCACTAGAACAAAAATGAATTCCATTGTAACATCTGCTTTCACACATTTGTCATTGTTGACCATCTCCTTAGCATTGTGTAGCCAAGCCAACTATGAGGAGATTATTCCACCAGCGTTTAAAGACAAGGGAAGAGTCCCAAACAGACAGCTGACTGTAAGGGCCTTCCAACCCAGGGAGGGAGTCAAGCCCTTATAGAGTGATGGGACTTCTAGAAACAAAGTTTTACATCTATTCTCACTGTCTGGCACACGCTTGGGTCCTCTCAGATCCCCAAACTGGCTTCTCATTTTCAATAACCTCTGCCAGCTACTCCATATCCCTTTGGCTTTTAAAGTATTATAGAGCCATCTTGGACATCTTCTCTTCATACTTCCCTTTTACTCAAGTGCTCTACCATGGAGCTACAGGCTCAGCTTCATTTTTCCTTTTCTTTGTGTTTACTCTTTCAGCAGTTTCCTTCGTCTCATGCCTTTCAATTCTATCTGTAACACATAACCCCATATAGTGACATACTGTCGAAATCTATAGTTGATTACAGCTACATCCTTACTTTTCCACTTCAACTCATCGACAGACATTTAACATCTCTTTTCTTTGCACACTCTATGCCTCATCAGTAAGAAAATCTGTAAAGATGCATTTGCAGCACTTTCAGAATACAACCAGAATCCCATTCTTTTTCATATCTTCCTCTATATCATACTTGTATAGCCACCGAATTTTAGGGACAGCCTTCTAAATGGTCTGTCTCTGCTCTTGACCATTCAGCCTGTTTTCAGTGAGACAGCCAGAGTGATCACTGTAACATGTGACCACCATATGACTTCTCTGCAAAAAAACATTTCTAGACGTTCCCTATCCGCCCCCCTCCATAACAACTCAAGTCCCCTTGTTGACCTGTGAGGCCCCCATGATCTAGATGATGATGTGGTGCCTAATAGTATCTCTTATCAAAATTATTCCTCCCTCCCTCTAGACAGTTTCAGCAATTTGGCTACCACAGGCCCAAATCAAAGCTTTTGCACTGACTGTCCTATCTAGCCTGGAATGTTATTTTCCTTTGATATCTGCTTGTATCGTTTCCTGAACTTCATCATTCAAATGGTACCTTCTCAGTGAGGTGTTCCTTTGCCATCCAATACCAGGTGATCCCCTCTCCCATATGCCACATGAGCTCCCCATCCCATTAGCTATCTTTAGCCCACAGTGCCTATCACCAACATGCTATACACCTCATATTTTGTTAAAATCTGTCTTTCCCGACATATGGAACGTTCGCCTGTTCTGTGAAGTCAGGAGTTATGTCCATCCTATTCTCTGTTCTATACCAGGCACCTAGACCAGAATACCTCCCAAGGAACAATCAATTAATATCACTTGAATATATGAGTTAGATTCTCCAGATTACTCGGCCAATTAAAGTATACATATAAGGGGACTAGAGAGATGGCTCGGTGGTTAAGAGACTTGATGCTCTTGCAGAAGACCTAGGTTTGGTTCCCAACACCCTCATGACAGCTTTCAATATCCTTAAGTCCAGTTTTAGGGGATCTTACACCATCTTCTGGCCTCCTCGGGCACAGCATGCATGTGGTTCACAGACTGGCAAGAAAGCAAAGCACCCATTAACACATAAAAGGAAAATAAATAAATCTTTAAATATGTACATAGACAAGGAAAAAACCATTGAAAAAATGAATCTTTGGGTGACTGTTCAGTTAAAAACGAGAACTTGTTAGCACTGAAGCAATAAGGTCACCAATGAGAAAGGGTCCTGTGAGCAGCTGTGTCCCTAGCACTGTGGTCACCACAAAGGAAACAAAGCTCAATTCTGTAGGCCTGATGCTTTTTTCAAAACAGCAACTTACCAAGTTTATGATGGAATGCTACAGACAATTCAATTTCCACAACAAAGTAAAATGAACTATACAAATAAACAAAATTACCAAGTCTGATTATTTCTTTTATCTGGTAGTTCATCGTCAATAAGAACAGCAAAGACTCAATAAAAGGAAAATGATAAATGCCATCAGAGGAAAGTGTGGCTCCTCAGTGGAAATCTAATCATGTTTCTCTCTACTCTGAAGTCTTGCCATCCTCACCACCTGTTTCTGTCACTTGATTGGAAAAGCTATCTCTGTGGGAATTTATTAGGTAGAGAAATTCATTTCTATCTGCATTTTTTTCTTTTTGATATTTTTATTCTAAGACATATTTTACTCTGACAGGATTTCTCAGATGAAAGCAGAGTTCAAGATAGGTTACTATACACACAACTAATTAAATATTTGATAAAACGAGTCTTCTGACCCAGCAAAAGCTCAAAGAATATGCATTCATTTACATTCTAGTAAACCAAAGTTTTTAAGGTAGACATTTAAAATAGTTGAACAAATATTAAGCATACACATCAACACATCTCTTGAGGTCAGATGAGAGCACTGTTGAGGGACCAGAGTCCTGGCTTCCACAATTATAAAGCAGATAGTAACTCCAAGTCCATCCCAAATGATGCTGGGAGATGCAAATATGGAAATGAATGGCAGGTGGCTCCATTATAAAGAACTCTACTTATATTTATATGTCAAACTACTGGGACAAGTAGGGAGGAGTGCTTCTATTTAGTTCCCAAGCTGGGGGAGCAAATGCAGTTGCTAAATCATAGAACAAAGAAAATGAAAGACTCAAAAAGACATAAGTGTTGAACCACTCAAAAATCCCTTTCATCTTATGTGTTACGTATGTCTTTGAAAACAATATGATACTTATCTTCTAAGCCTCAATTTTGAGGAAGAATAACTTAAGAATTTCAGAAAAGCCAATGTATTTCTCTGAGATTTTTTTTTAATAACCAGCCATAAATTCTTTGCTGTCCATTTATGTACAACAATTGATAACCAGAGTGACCAGCTGGCTTGTAATTGGCTATATCCTACAAACCTGATTCTTGAATCTATGGTGCAAAGATACAGCAACTAACCATTTTTAGGAGCCTGATATGCATATCCAATCAGGCTACTTGTATGCTAGTATTCTTTATGTCAAAATTCTTGGAATCTAACATGTATAGAATTGTGACCTGTGTATTCCCTTTTATCTCCATAGTCACTTTATACTGAGCTACTGCATTTTTGTTTTCTCTGGGTGCTTTTGCTCCTCTGAAATGTCTTACAGAGATCTCTGATCATAATCACTGCATTCTCTACCTGTAATTTATGAATAGAGAAAATGCCGCTTAGGATGTCTCTGCAGCTGAAACATAAGTGTGGATCCTTCTCACATCATCCACTGATACAACCCGCTTCTCCAAACCATAAAAATGACTACTCTAATCTCTCTGATAAAGCCCAGCTTCTATAAACCTGGTGCCTTTTGAAATCAACCTCCTCCTTCCCACCACTACCACTGCACTGTAGAAGTCCCTGACACTGTCTATGGATTCCTGCATTCAGAGACATTCAATGAGACTCCATGATAGTTGTGAATTTGGGCCTCTGCTTTCCCATGGTAAGCCCTTAACAGAGATCAAAGCTTTAAGATTATAAAAGGAAAATAACATTTTATTGAATACCTACCAAATGAAAAGGTCTTCATAGACATTATTTCACTTAATTATTTATTCATGAGTAACCTATTAACTGTCCGACAATTGCCCATAAGCAAGATAGAGAATGTTCCTACGTTCATGTCGCTTACAAGCAAATGTGAAAGACACATGCTTTAAAATAATCGTCTACCTGTGCTTCCAAGTACAATGCATAAGTCACAGCAAAGAAAAACTCATTCAGTACTAACTACTTAAACGTGATTACATCATAAAAACCATGCTTTAAATGCATGTCTGAGAGGGTTTTGGTACAACTGGGACTAGATGAATTAAACTTCTAGAAAGTAGACAGCCATTCCAAGCCCTGCAATGCACAAAAGAATAAAGGGAACTCTACAGACAGGAGAAAAGGGTCCTACGTAGAAACAGAAATGTAGGAAAAAATGAAGAACAGAGAATGGGCTCATAAGTGTGATGATATCAATTAATATTCATTTCATAAAGTAATAGTGATACTTCTTTACAGAATGCATATTAAATAAACATAATAAAAATAATAACATAAGATGGCCTAGGGTATCTATGGGAATATGGCAAAATAATAATTCGTATTACAGTTAAGTAATCCACACATGCATGCTAGAAATTTTGGGTAGCCTCTCAAGTATAACTAAAGAATGGAACTGGGATGTGGTGGTGCACACCTTTAATCCTAGCACTTGGGAGGCAGAGGCAAGTGTATCTCTGAGTTCAAGACCAGCCTGGTCTACAGAGCAAATTCCAGTACAGCCAGACCTACACAGAGAAATCCTGTCTTGAAAATTGTGTGTGTGTGTGTGTGTGTGTGTGTGTGTGTGTATCAGAAAGCAAATTAACTTTATAAAATTTCTATCACTATTAATTTGGGAGAGGAAAAGTCTGGAGAATGAACCTAGAGTTTTGTGCTCTACAGCTTGCTCTGCCACTGGGCTATACAAATAGTCTCCAATACGTTCTTAACTTAACCTAAATGAGAGTAAGAATAACTCTCAAAAAATAAAATGAAAATAGAGGATGTTCTTTCCAATTTTAAAATTTGCCACAAAGCCACAGGAATTAAGACACTGTAATACTGAGGTACAGAGAGATCAATGGAATGTAAATGACACCCAGTTTGGCAATTCTTCAAAATGTTAAACATAATCACCTGTAATCTCAGGAGTCCTTCTCCTTAGCTATATACCCAAAGGAATTAGAAACATATACCTTTACCATGAATTTTCAGGATTGTTGAAATGGGTTAGCCAATATTTGCAGGTACTTGCAGCCAAACCTAATGAAGTGAGTTCAATCCACAGGACACACATGGCAGAAGGAGAGAGCCATATCCTCCTACAAGCTGTCCTCTGACTTGTGTACATTCACACACACACACTGAAATAAGTGTTTATATAAGCACTATTCAATATATATCCATTAATGAATAAACATAATGTGTTATGTCCACCCATTGATTCCTTTTTAGCATAAAAAGTAACGAAGTATTTTTGATACAGATAAAGTTAAACACATTACACACACTAAGTAAAAGATGCCTCGAAGACCATATTTCATTAAATGACTAAAGTAGGCAAATCCATGGAGAAAGAATGGTTAATGTTTTCTGAGATTTTTCACTGAAGAAAAAATTAGAAGGGATAATTGAGTATAGAGTCTCCATTAGAGGTGACAAAATATTCTAAAATTAGCAATAATGGTTTCTCAACTCTGGACCAGACTAAAATTCACTGAATTGAATACATGAAAAGAATGAATTTCATAAAATGAAAATTATATCTCAATAAAACTGTAATGATTTTTAAACTAACTATATTACCCTTATAAGAACTTATATTTAAAAACGAATACATGTACTCACAAATTAAATAAAATGTAATAAAATTTTAATGGGTTCGCAAGACTGCTCAGTGGGTAGAGGTACCTACCACGAAACCTGATGACCCACAGTCCTTAGGATGTACATGATGGAAGGAGAGAAACAATTTCCATAAGTTGTCCACTGACCTCATACACAGACACACACATGCATACAAAATAAATAAATATATTATGAAATCTTTAAAAAAATAAAAGGACACCAAAATTTAGAACTTTATTTCCAAGCTGTGACTTTGAGCAAAGTATGTCATCTCTCTGAGTCTCATCTCCTTATCTATGAATCAGAAAGAGAAAAAAAACACCAAGTTCAAAATGTCATGAGAATGAAAAGCAATCATTCAGGTGAATGAATTCAGGGTGGAGTGAATCTCTAGCATATGGTTCCAATAGCCAGGCATTGCTGAGATGTTACACATATTTAAATTAAGTCTAAGCAGTAGTTGATCACATAGTTTACACCCATTAACTACTTGAATGGCTTTCCCAACTATCTTACTTTGCCTATCTTGAGTCATCTGGTTCATCTAGGCACGTGTGAACATGGGAGCTAACCACAAGAGTCCTGTAGTCTCAGACATCTGAATTTGAATTGTGGCTCCTCAACTTAGTAACCATATGACCTTAGACAGACTACAAAACCCCTCAGTTAAAGAGTATCAGTGTCATGATCTGCCACAGGAATGTAATTCCTACTGCATGGTACTCTTGAAAGGATTTCAAGGTATTATATACATAAAGTCCCTCTCACATAAACAGGTGTTTAATGGCTGGATACATACTTCTCCTTCATAATTTAATAGAAATATGACAAACATTTTATATTACTTTATCACTTATTAAATCTAAAAATCAAGGTTTGTAGTAATAAATATAGTAGAAAAATTAAAACTCAAGCCATCCTGGAAGAAGCAGACAGCATAAATGAGATTTTAATCTCAGGATTTTTCAGTATTACTCATGAAAATGATGTTATTTTTATTCGAATGTGATGTGACTTCTCAACTTCTCAGTTTTATTCATTTGACAATTGTTTCAATAGTGTTTCATTGTAGTTGCATTTACTGAGTGAAAGCACATTGTGACATTTGAAAAAACCATTTATAGAGGCCCCATGTTGGCTAAATGAAGACTGCATAGATGTCAGGCAAGCAGAAAAAGAAACCAACCTCGTAGCTAATCTCAACAAATCTCAAATGCCATTTTCCAGAAATGTTCTAAATTGCCTCTTCCCAGAACTTTGGGACAGGCTTCGACCTTGTACCAAAAATTGTTCACACACTTGTTTCTTCAACTCCCCTTTCATTCATTCCAAATCTTTTTTTTTTCCTTACTCCAGCTCCTTTCATCTACTGACCCTGACAATTTAGACTTTAAGTTATCCCACAGTGGAGAGTAAGGGGTAGACAATATAAGATGATTCATTAGTCAAAATGTATAATGTTTCAGATAGGAGAACTGGGCTTTGCTGATGAGTTTCACAGCATGATAGTAATAGTTAATAATAGCATATCATGAGGCTGGAGGGATAGCCTGGTGGTTAAGAGAATTTGTTGCTCTTCCAAAGGACCTGTGTTCAATTCCTAGCACCCACACGGCAGCTCAGAACTCTCTGTAACTCCAGTTCCAGGGGTTCCAAAACCCTCTTTTAGCCTTTGTGGGCACTGCCTGCATGTGGTGCATAGATATGCATGCAAGCAAAACAAAACAAAGCAAAACAAAAACATGATAAGAGCTAGAGGTGGTGGATGGCTCCAAGGAAACAGCATCTTCCAGATGCACAGGACTGATACACATATGAACTCACAGGGACTGTGTCTCTCAACCTTCCTAATGCTGCAGTAAAATGAAAGATGAAGAAACAAGAGAATTGCCAAGAAGCTCACAGGCCAGCTATCGTGAAGTACATAGCACAGTAGAAATAAGAGAGACTTTATTTAAAAACAAAAACAAAAAAACCAGGTTGAAGGACAAAACTGACACCTAAAAGTTGTCTCTGACTGCCACTTGGATACCAAGGTACATTGTACCACACTATACCTCTATACATACACCCATGCAGACAGACACAAATGTGTAATAAATAAGATTAATAAAATAATCACTAAAATCTAAATCTAAAATCTATCACAATACTTAACCTCAAATTATACTACAAAGCTATAGTGGCAATGGCAGCATGATACTGGGACAGATAAACAGATGTGTAGACCAACAGAACAGAATAGAGGACCCAAAAATAACCCATACATATATGGTGTCTTAGCTAGGGTTTCTATTGCTGTGACAAAACACCATGACCAAAAAGCAAGTTGGGGAGGAAAGGCTTACATTTCTTATCACTGTTCATTAGCAAAGGAAGTCAGGACAGGAACTCAAACAGGGCAGAAACCTGGAGAGAGGAGCTGTTGCAGAGGTCCTGGAGGGGTGCTGCTTACTGTCTTGCTCTCTGTGACTTGCTCAGCCTACTTTCTTACAGAACCCAGGACCACCAGCCCAAAGATGGAACCACCCATAATGGGCTGGACCTTCCCCCATCAATCACTAATTAAGAAAATGCCTTACAGATGGATCTTATGAGGCATTCTCTCAATTGAGGTTTCCACCTTTCAGATAACTCTAGCTTGTGTCAAGTTGACATAAAACTATCCAGTCCATATGGCTACCTAGTATTTGCCAAAAGTATCAAAAAACAGAAATAGAGAAAGGCATCCTATACAACAAACATCACTGGTGAAACCTAATATCCATCTGCAGAAGAATAAAATTATATCTTTCTCCATAACTCTGCCCCCAAAATCAATTCAAAAAGGACAAAAGACCTCATTTAGAACGTGAGACAGAGGAAACCATAGGAAAAATGTTGGAAGATATAGGTGCTTAATAAGACCATCAATGACTTCTCACTCCATGGAACCTGCACAGCAACTCCTAGTACTGTGAAAGCTAGCCAGCAGAGGGAAAGCTCCCAGACCAGTTCCAGCTTGATTTCTCTGTATCCTGTGACCAAAAAATGTGGTATGTTCAAGTATAGGTTCTTACCATCGAGTTCTGCTGAGCAACCAAGGGCCATAATAATGGTCTATATTGTTTTGGGGGCCTCTAAGAGAATTCTGACCAACAATTCATATGAAAATTTTCCAAACCTTACATTTGGATTTGCATTTCATAACCTATAGCTTCTAGAATCACCATTATCCGCCTGTTACTCTGCATACTAACATAACAAATAAAAACTAAAAACAAAAATTAAAATATACCATCTGTTTACCAACAAACTAATATTTAAGAGTGGAGAAGGTTAAGACATCAAAATCAAAGCATGATTTCACACTTCAATTGAGGTGTTAAAATACTAATATAACAGACTACAGCAAGTGACATAACAATATTTTAATACCCACAGTGATTGCTACAAAAATTATGTAATAAGTTTTTCTTTTAAAAACTATAAATAAAACAAGACGGAATCATCCAACTTCCACTGAGATATGTGCAAATAGAAACAGACGGTAAAAACCAGAGGTGTAAGAAGACAAATAAGAAGTAGGGAATCCCAATTGGCCCTACTTGCCCAGGAGCCTCCTGAACCAGGTGACAAATCCCCTGCTTAGGTCCACCTACACCACTTGGAGACCAACCCCTGAGGTGCCAGTCTCCTGCACCAGACCCATGCCCATGTACAGTTCCCAGAAATTTTGCTCCAGGAACCTATGTGGCACAGCCTCCTGCAGCAAATAGATGAGCCTGACATCTCAGACTTAGGCCTGATTAGGCCCACCTACACTGCTCAGGAACCATGCTCCTACCTCCTGCAGCATCCAGGAATTTGCTCCTAGAGCACAGTCCATTGGCGTCCTGCAGCAAGTAAGAGGCTACAGCTTCCCTTGCTTAGGTGCACCGACGCCGTTCTGGAACTTCCTGTACGGGCGTCCTAGATTACTTTTCTGTTTCTGTGATAAATACCATGACCAAAAAAAATTTGAAGAGGAAGGTTCATTATCTTACAGGTTAACTCAAGACAGGGGTTCAAGGCAGAAGCTTGGGGCAGGTATTGAAGCAGACATCATGGAGGAATACTCCTTACTGGCTTTCTCAGTCACCAATATTCAACCCAGGTCAACTGCCAGCGGATGGCACCCCAACAGTAGGCTAGCCCTTTCCACATCAATCAGCAGTCAGAAAATGCCCTCAGACTTGTTTACAGGACAATTTGATGAAGAAATTTTCCCAATTGAGATTCCCTTTCCTGGGTATGTATAGGCTTCTGCCTAGACTAACTAAAATTCTGCACACTAACTTAAACAAATAGAAACTGAACAAAATTAAAATTAAAATATACCATCTGCTTATCAACAAACTAATATTTAAGAGTGGAGAAGGTTAAGGTATCAAAATCAAAGCAATTCACAAAAATTTTGACAACCAGCCAAGCAAAAGAAAACTGGTATCCCAACCCTATTAAGACTAAGTTCTCTCCTGAACACTATAAACACCTCCACAGAAAGAAAAAAGAGAATTCAAAGGAAGGAAGGGAGGAAGGAAGGATGGAGGGATGGAGGGATGAAAGGAAGGAAGGAAGGAAAATAGATCTCAACTAACAATCTAATTCCAGATGTGGATACCTCAGTGCAGAAACAAAAACATCATGAAAAACAAATTACAGCCATAGAATATTACTATAGTGAAGGCAGAGAGACTATTTTCAGTGTAATCACAGTAGAAAATTTCTCAGTCCTAGAGAAAGAGATGCCCATCCGGGTACAAGAGAGTCCTACAGAACACCAAATAGACAAGACCAAAAGTAAAACTCCTTTCAACATATTATATTTAAAACTGCAAAAAAGAATTATCAAGCCACTCATAAAGTTTTAATAAAAAGTTTAAAAACAAAATGAAAGGGCATCAAAATCTATGAAACAAATGAAGACAGTTTTAAGAGAAAAGTTTACAGCACTAAGTGCCTACATCAAAACATTAAGAGATCTCAAATTAATAATTTAACAGTGGCACATGAAAGCTTTGGAAACAAGAAAAAAAATACCACAAACCAGTAGATGGAAAGAGATAATCAAAATTAGGGCTGAAATTAATGAAGCAAAAATTAAAAAACACAGTGCAACAAATTGATTATAAAAGTTCTGGAGAATCTAGGCAAAGAGGAGTCATATATCAACACAATAAAGACAATATAAAACAGGTTCAAAACCAACATTAAGCTAAACCAAGAAAAACTCAAATCGTTTCCTCACTTGGTTATCCAATATAAAATGTTCAGTCCTAAAATATATACAAACAAATAACATTATACAGACTCAGCAGGTTTTATTTATATAGTTATAAATATTATGTATTTATATGTATTTATATATGTGTATGCATAACAACAATTAAAAAAAGAGGGGCCATGAATTTGAAAGACACCAGGAGGTACATGGGAGACATTAGAGGCAAGGAAGGGAAATAGGTAAACTATGTAATTATATTACAATCTCAAGCAATAAAAATTATAATTAAAAAGCAAATAAATATGGTAAAATGAAATCAGGAATAAGACAAGGATGTCTGCTCTTCCATTCCTCTTCAATATAGTGCTTGAAGTCTCAGCTACAGTAATAACACAAAGAGAAGGAAGGAGATAAAGAGACTAAAAATAAGAAACCAAAAAAAATCAATGTATTTTTATTTACAGATGATATAATTCTATACCTAAAACACACAAAATACTCCACCAGAAAATTCCTACAGTTGATAAACATATTCAGCCAAGTAAGAGTATACAAAATTAACATAGAAAAATCAGTAGCCTTCCTATATACTAATGACAACATACTGCAAAAGAAATCAGGGAACTATTGTCACTCACAGTAGCTTCAAAAATACTGGAATAAATCCAACAAGGAAGTAAAAGATTTGTAAAATGAAAACAAGGACACTGAAGAAAGAAACTGAATAAGATAGAAAGATACCCCCATGTCCATGAATTGATAGGATTAATATTGTAAAAATGGCCATCCTACCAAAAGAAATCTATAGGTTCAGTACAATCTCCATAAAAATTCCAATGAAATTGAAAAAAAATAAACTTAAGCTTCATATGAAAACACAAAAGACCCAGGATATCCAAAACAATTCTGAACATAAAACAGTTTCAGTATCACCATCCCTGATTTCCAAGTAATAAATACAATAAAGCTATAATAATAAAAAAGAGTGGTTCTGGGGCATACATACACACACAATCTGACCATGGAGGAATAATACTAGTTCAATATTCAATAAACAACCAATGAAATCCACTTTTAAAGCAAATAAAAAAAAGAAAGAAAGAAAGACAGATGTAGTTGCACGCCTACTGTGGCAGCTTACCAAAGAAGACAAGGAGGCATTCTCATAGACTCAAACCCTGCCAGACCTCAGCAGAGGGAACTACCATCCTGGCCAGCGACAGACTCCCTAGTGGAACTCTGACCATCTGAGCTCAGGTGTTTTTATTCTTTCAGAATTCCTCAGGTACTCTATTGGTAGCACATGCAGATCATTAGCAATTAAACATCCTCCACAGAAATCCACCACCTGCAGACAATACAAAACGCCCTAGACCTAGGATAGCCCCTCACCCAACAGTGCATAAAACAATTTCAAACATAACTAAAAACAAACTTCCCCAACAGACAGACTTGGTACCACAAGCCTACGATCCAAGCTATTCAAGAGGATAAGGCAGGAGGATCACAAGTAAGTTCTAGGCCTGCCTAGGCTACAGAGTGAGTTCAAGGGCAGCGTAGGCTACAGAGTGAGTTCAAGGGCAGCGTAACTTAATGAGACCCCCTTCTTAAAGTGAAAAGTTAAAATGCAACTGGGAGATTTGCCTGGTTTATGAGATGATCAAGGTTCAATCCTTAGTAACTCACAAAAAAGGAAGTTAAAAAGTATATTGATTGACACAGAAAAGGCATGGCAAAATCCTATACATGTCACAAAAATTACAAATGTACCAAAAGTCTATAAGTAACATCATATTTATTACAGAAAGACTAAGTAGTTTCCCCAATAAGACTAGGAAAAATCAAGGAATTTTTACTCTCACCACTATAATTCAATATGGTAGTAGGTAAGCTAGTAACTGAACAAGCAAGAACATATGTAACAGCATACAAACTGGAAGTAAATAAATAAAAAGATAATTGCAAGTAATCTGTTTATCAATGTTGATAACTCCAAACAACGTTCAAAATGAGGGAAAAATTCTCCTGCAACTAATAATTGAGTTCTGCAAGGCCAGAACACAAAATCAATGGGCAAAAATCAATTCAGATCCTTTTCCTGGCTGTTGATGCAACATGCCCAGCTGACCTCCTGCTGCCATGCATTCCCCACCATGATAGAAATGTATCTAAGCCCTCCAACTGTAAGCCAGAATAAGCCCTTCCTTGTTTTTTTTTAATCAATTGGATTCCTATTTAGTAAAACTGAATATGTAAAAACATAAATTTAAACGACAATAGCAAATCTCCTTAATGTTGAGTAATTAGAGCAACGATGCAGGACACAAGCGGAAAATATAGCAGTCAATTGTTTTCTCACATAGCAGCAACTAACTAGTGGAATTTGGCATTTAAAACGCAAAATACCATTCACATTCACACCATCGAAAATGAAATACTTAAATATAAATATAACAAAAGAGCTACAAGATTCATTGGAAGAAGACTCTAAGCTCTGATGTAAGAAATCAAAGAACTAAACTGAGATATTCAGTGTTCATGGCTGAAACTCAATATTATCAAGATGTCAGTTCTTCCCAACACAATATATACATTCATTGCAATTTTTATTTAAAAAATAACAGCAAGCTACTGTATGGCTATTAACAGACTAATTCTCAAGGTTATATGGAGATAAAAATGGTTCTAGAGAGAGAAGCAAAACCAAAATGCTGATTTTACTGGCTTTCAAGGCTTACTATAAAGCAACAGCAAACATTAGGTATGGTACCCTTGAAGAATGTATAAATAGATCTATGGAATAGACAGAGAGCCTAGAAACTGATTTGTACAATGAAGTCAACTGATCATTGACAAAGAAACAAATATTTCAACAAATAAGGATGGAATAAATGGACAATCACAAGCAAAAGGAAAAAGAAAAAACAATTGGCTAAAACCAGATCACAGACTCAAATGGAAATTACAAAGCTCCTAGAAGACAATAAAGGAGAAAATATAAATGGCCATGGGTTTGGAGATGACTTTCTACATGTGACATCAAAGACAAAATCCATGAAAGGAAAATAACCCTAACAAGTTGAAGTTTATTAAAATTTAAAACTGTTGCTAAGTAAACGTGAAAGAAGAGGCATAGATGGGAGAGCAAATTTGTGAAGAAACACCTGAGCAGAGACTATTGTCCAAACTAAGGAACTCAAATTCAACAGTAAGAAAACAAAGAAGTCTCATTAAGACGTGGGACAGGGGCCTTAAGACACATTTCTCCAAGGATACACAGATGACAAAAAAGAAAAAGATGTTGGGCATCATGTCACTAGGGAATTTCAAATTGAAACAATGAGGTATCACTAGATATGTCTTTAGAATGGCCAAAACACAGAACACTGAACACTAAGTACTTGGGAGGAAATATGCAGGAGGAAGCCTCATTCAGTGGTGCCAGGGGAATGCAGGAATGTCGTTTTTTTGAAAGACAGATTGGGGTTGCAGGAATTGCTCCATCCCCCTTCACAAGCCAGAGAATCTAACTCCAGATCCCAGTACTCACTCATGTGAAAAACCAGTCCTGCTGGAAGGCTTCCCACAATCCAATGGGTGGTTCCAACCCTATCCACATAAGGGCAAGGGCGTAGTGGGATATTTTTTAAAAAGAAAAGAAGACAAAGTTGGAAAAAGATATAAAGTTGGGAGGGGAATGTGTTAGGGAGATACAGGGAGAGTTAGGGTGAGGTAAATGATGGGTAGACCTGATCTTATTTCATATATAGTGTAGGGAAGTCTCAAAGAATAAAGCAATTAACAGAAACAAAGCCGGGTGTGGCGGCATGCACCTATAATCACAGCGCTCACTGGCCTGCCAATCTAGCCCAATCAAGAAACCTGTGAGAAGATTCTGTGAGAATGGCTGAATCAAAAAATACTGTGAGAAGCAATAGAAGAGGGCACCTGAATTTAACTTCTGGCCTACACACACACACACACACACACACACACACACATACTGGTACTATATTGAATAGGTATGGAGAGAGCAGACTCCCCTTGTCTTGTTCCTGATTTTAGTAGAAATGGTTCGCGTTTCTCTCCATTTAAGTCAATGTTAGCTATGGGCTTGCTGAAAACTGTATTTTGTTGAGGCATGTCCCATGTGTCCTAATCTTTCCAAGACTTTCATCGTGAAGTGGTGTTGGATTTTGTCAAAGGCCTTTTATGTATCTAATGAGATGATCATGTGTTTTTTGTCTTTTATGTTGATTTATGTATGTTGAACCATCCCTGCATCTCCAGAATGACATCTACTTGATCCTGGTGGATGATCTTTTTCATGTGTTCGTGGATATAGCTTTCATGTATTTTTTTTATTTATTTTTCTCCTTTAATATAATACATGTCAACACCCTTCCTCCCCTTCCTCCATTCCTCCCAGGTCCCCTCATCTTCCCTCTCTTCCTATTATATATACCCCTACCCCCACCCATTCATCCCCCTATTATGCTTCTCTCCACAGAAGAGAACAGTCCTCCCAGGGTTTTGCTCAAAGAGGGAACAATAAAAGGGACAGGGCCAGGCACTAGTTCCTACGTTGAGGGTGGACTAGACAACACAGCTAGAGGAAACAGGTCCTACAGGCAAAAGTGTCAGAGAACCCCCCCATACTCTCTAGCCTGTAGATTTTCAAGTATTTTATTGAGAATTTTTGCTTCTGTATTTATAAAGAAAGTGGTCTGTAATTCTCTTTCTTTGTAGGGTCTTTATGTGGTTGAGGTATCAGAGTAACTGTAGCCTTATAAATTGGGTTTAATCATAAAATGTCTTACTTTCTCCATCTATTATTATTGAAAGTTTTGCAGGGTGTGATAGTCTAGGGTGGCATCTGTGGTCTCTCAGAGTCTGCAGCATATTTGTCTAGCCCTTGTAGCTTTCAAATTCTCCATTCCAAAATGATTTGTTATTCTAATAGGTTTGCCTTTATATATTATGATATTTTACCTTGCAGCTTTTAATATTCTGTTTTTGTTCTGCATGTTAGTATTTTGATTATTATGTACCAAGGGAAATTTCTTTTCTGCTCATCTATTTAGAGTTGTTTGTGCTTCTTGTACCTTGATAGGCATCTTCTGCTTTGCTTTAAATTAGGAAAATTTTCTATGATTTTGTTGAAAATATTTTTCTGTGCCTTGGACCTGGGTTTTTCCTCTTTTCTCTGTTCCTATTATTTGTAATTTGGTCTTTTCATCATGTTCCAGATTTCCTGAATGTTTTGTGCAAGGATATTTTTTTTAGATTTAACATTTTATTTAACCAAGTTATACATTTCTTCTATCATGTCTTCAACACTTGAGATTTTCTCTTCCATCTCTTGTATTGTGTAAGTGAGGGTTGCTTCTGCTTTGCTGGCCTGCTTAAATCTCTGGCAGATGTAGCTGGCCAGTTCCCATGGGATGCCTGCTAGAGTGGGGGATGGGATAAAATGATGAGACTGAAGGACAGCATGTGCAGGATCTGTTGGAGAAGGAGACAGAAAGGGAGGGGAGGGTACAGTAGGTGCTTTGCTACGGAGCTGGGAATGAGACTTGGGAATTGGAGAAGAGGGAGAGGTGAATATTTGCAGTTAGCCTACCTGCTTCCATGTCTGAAGTCAAGAGTTCCCCGCCACGTGGAGATGATTTTCAGAAACCACAAAAATCTACCTGCCTCTCCTTCCCATACTGGGATTAAAAGCATGTGCCACCATGACTGACTTGCTTATGAGTTTTTAATACTACATGAGTCATGATGTAATGCCATACATTAATATATACTATTGCATAATAATATTCACATATTTGTATATATAATATGTATGTGTGTGTACATATATAGATATACATGTGTACTTCTACATATCCGTGATTATAAACACACACATGTACATATACACATGTGTTCAAAGACAGGATCTAAATGTATCACTATATTGATACATGGCATAAGAAAGATTCTAAATTCCTGGTTACAATAAAGGATCCTTCAGATTTATTTATTATAAATTCAATTTATAAACATATTTTAACGTAAGGGATCAAATAAATAAGATTCCCTTTTTATCTTTGACCTGTATATTATTGCTCTCTGATGAAGATAAAATGAGTTCCCACCGATGAACTTTGCTGACAGCACAACTGTAGCCCTGACGCAGTGGCAGAAGCCCTTGGAACCCAAGGTTCCTGCACATTCTCTTTACTTGAGACCCAAGAAGCCACTGGAAATAGCCCAAAGACCCACTGAGGGAAATGGACAATAATTTCCCAGAAGTAAATCTATTTCAGCTTGTACTTTGGAACAATTGATCAGCCCTGACACTTACACAATCTACTTACAAAGGTCATGCAGCGCCTGAACACCATCATGGATTCACCGGGCCTGGTCACCATCTTCCTTCTGGGATATCTACTCAACGCTGAATGTGCAGGTTTGTTTTCTATTCAAAGCTACATTGCTTCTCTTTTAGATAGAAATATTTAGAACCACCTTTTTCAATTAAACCTAGATTCTGTGATTAGACAGCTATAGCTTAGCTTCTAGCCGGCAGTGTGTCAGCCAGTAAACACTGGCTCTCAGGTAACTTCACCTTCGTTTTTTTTTTTTTCTTCCTTTTTTTAAACTAACCAGATTTACAGTGCTTATGATGCATTTTTATTTAATAGATACAGCTATTATTATGATTTGACAATGTAATTGCTCTTAAAATTTGTGTCCTTGGCTTAAAAAAATTTAAAGTGAGAAAATGCCTTAAAGAAATTGTAGTATAAGTAGGAAAACATGTTATTTGAGAATTTTAGACTTACCACCTTGAAATCAAAAGAGGAAGCAGCCAAAGCATTATGGTCTTATTTACATAAAAAGTTTTCTTCAGTCTTCATGTGCCTCAACGTTTTAGAAATAGAAAATCAGAGGAAGAGCCTTTCATTACTAAGTTGTTATCTGACATCAACATTTTTACATAGATGGGAATAAATCAGCTCATCTGTGCATTCACATGTCTTAGAGCTAAGGTTTAGAGAACGGTAATGCTCAGAGGCCTCCCTCTGAGGACGAGACAAAAGCAAGCAAACAAATGGCTAGAAAGAGTAGACTCTTAGTTCATGCAAAGTACAACACACTGGGTTTTTGTTTGGTTGATTTTTTGCAATGACAGTGACTTTACCCCCCAGGAAAAAGGCACACAGGAAAGAACTTACTGCATTTAAACAAACAGCCTCTTCACCCGGGGACACACTCATCACGCTTACTTGTCAGCCTACTAAAATCAACTCTAGCATCTGACAGTGCCAGGATCAGGGGTGCCAACCCTGAGCATCCCCAGAAAACAGGCTGGTCTTCTGGTTCCCACTCCAGACATGATGTCAACTATGGAATCAGACTAAAAGGCTGAAGTGATGACATGAGAATGCAAAGGTTAAACTGCACTAGCAAAGTGGGTACAGATAAGAGACGGAAAATACACGTTGGAAAACTCATTATGTGGACCATAAAGTCATGTCATTCAACATTATTGCACCGGATTGACTTATGTGACATCCTATAAATTAGCGGTGAGGGGATGACGGGGTTCAGAGGGCTGCTGCCCCCCAAAAGACCTTGGTGGTGGTAAAGAATCAAGATTTCAGAGCTGGGACTGACTAGAGATAATCCTGAAAGGATGTTAAATATATGACCCTCGGACCATACCAAGGAGAAAAGCAACAGGATTTTAGAGTCATGGAGGACGGAGAGCCAGGGAAATGTCCCTCAGAGTGGAGCATTCATGTTAAACAGCCATAGGCTTCAAAAGGGAGATGCAAATGTCCATAGCTACTGCCTTATTATGCCAATTTAGAATTTGGAAATCAAAAGTAGTCTTTGAGATTAATTTGGTTTTACTGAGTATACAGACTGAAACTGTCTTTCATGCATTCAGATATTAGTAGATTACCGTTATGGTGCCTGGTACTGTGACAACGTTGTAGTGGAAAGAATTAACCAGGCTCTCCTTTTTACCTAAAGCATCACGGAGTCAGGAAAGAGATTTTCATAGGATGGGATGAACTGTGTACCACATGCTTAGGAAGTACAAAGGGAAGAACATAATGAATGTAGACTCTCCTGGCAGAGATCATGTTTGGAGCAAGATCTCAAGAAATGAATAGTTGTTAAGTATCCCTTAATGTCTGATCTGGGGAACCAGATGGCTCCGTGGGTAAAAGTGCTTACCTCCAAGCCTGACAACCTGAGTTTGATCCCCAGGTTCTACACGGTGAAATTAGAGACCTGATTTGTATGGATTGTCTTCTAATGTCTACATGCATGCAAACACACCCTAAGTATGTATACATATAAACAGATACATGTATATGCATGTATGTATATATGTAAACACACACATATTCTTAGGGATTCTGTGGCTGTGTTAAAACACCATGACCTTAAGGAACTTGGATAGAAAGGGTTTATTTCAGCTGAGGGAAGTCAGGACAGGAATTCAACAGAGCAGGAACCTGGAGGCAGGAGCTGATGTAGAAGCCATGGAGGGGTGCTGCTTACTGTCTTGCTCCTCTTGGCTCGCTCAGCCTGCTTTCTTATACAACCCAGGAATATCAGTCCAGGAGCAGTACATCCCACCGTGAGCTTGGCCTTCCTACATCAATTATCAATCAGGAAAACATATCACAGGCCTAGCTTGTGTCGAATTGTTATAAACTAGCCAGAGGGTGCGCGCGCACACACACACACACACACACACACACACACACACACACAGTATACATATCTCTGTATAATACATCTGTATATATATATATATATATATATATACAGATATATATGTGTATATATACAGATATATACACACACACATATATAGGTATATATGTATGTATATATATAGATGAGACACAGAGAGAGAGAAAGCAATAAAAATAATGACTAATGTAGGGTATTTTATTTAGGTAATAACCCTCACACAGAAAGAGTCACATCCACAATAATGTCAGTATTCCAGATGGTCCATCTGGTTTGAATATTCACTGTTAGAAGTGAGACAAGAAAATGGGGTGGGCTAGATCATCCAATAATTTAAAAAAGGGTCCTAAGATTGAACAGAAGAGAGCAATGTGAAGGTGTAACAAGTATAAGGGTGAGAAGCACACTCCTCACTGTGTTATAATGCTCAGTCTGGTCCTCTAAGGAACTGAAGAGGTTCCAGACTACTGACTCCAAACTTAGGTCTCTTGCAATCATTCAATGGAAACAAAACAGCAGAACCTGGACAGTAGCCATAGAGAGAAGATGGATAATTGAAGTGATAATCATGATATAAAGTTTATATGATTCAATAGCCAAATGCATGTGAAAGATTTAGGAGACATATATAGAATGTCTGGGGGTTGAGTGTAATGTGGTGATATTGACACAGCACAGGGTCTGTAGTCTGACTTCTATCTCGAAATCCAGGATGGTTTCTATTGTGTGATAAGGAGCAGTCAGGAAATACGTGAAGTCAAAATGATTCTTTTCAAGATTACCACCAATGATGACAGTGGTTATTTCTTGCACAGAGGGCAGTAGGGAAGTGAAGTCATGACAAAGTAGATAGAAGAGCTGGAGAAGGGAGAAAGCTAAAAGGGAAAGAAAAAGGGATAGTATGAGAGACTTGGGAAGAAAGAGAGCAACCAGGATACCGTAACCTATAATTTATCTCAGAGATCCTGTCAACATGACGTGAAGTACACATGCTTACACTGCTGTTACACCTATGTTACATTTGATGAAGTTAAGATTCAGACATTATATGCTTTGTCCGTGTTCACAAAGTGAATAAGAGACAGAAACATGATTCAAGGCCTGTCCAATCTGACTACAAACCCTGTTTTTTCATTTCTCTTCACTATAAATCAGTACCATCATAGCTGTTCTATAGGAGTGACTTGAGCCAAGCAAATAAATTGCTGTGGGAGCTGAGATATCAATACACGAAGGTACCCACAGGCAACTTGGTGATACACTTACATGTCTCACCTCATGACTGCCCCTCAAGTAAAGAAAGCACTGATAAGTGATGGAGTGACTTTGTGAAGTTATCAAGGGAAGAATGACAAGAAGATGCCTACACTAAATTCAGGGATTGGGGAAGTCTTCCCAAAGGGATTAGGAGAGCAAGAATTTCAATAGGCTAGATTTTCCATAAAGGAAACAGCTACCACAAAAATGAGGTATTAAAATTAAATTTCACTTCTTCCCCCCCTTTTGAGTTAGTGAGAAAGTAGTCCTAAATGCCTTGGAAAGTTCACTTTAAAATATTATCAGCTACTTTGATGCTCTCTTTTTAAAGATTTATTTATTCCTTTTAATTGCGTTTATGCATGCAAGATTGCATTTACGTGCACCACAGGTGTTCAGGTGCCTATCTAAGGAGGCCAGAGAACATCTGATCCCCTACCTAGTACTGAAGTTGCAGGCAGTTGTGAGCTACCTGATGTGAGTTCTAGGAATTAAACCCAGGTCCTCTGTGAGAGCAGTAAGCATTCTTAACCACTGAGCCATCTCTCCAGTTCCAATATTGCAGGTCTCTTGAGAAAAGGAAAAACTCCAAGCAGCTTTTCAAGTTCCTGCTATCAATTATGTATATCATAAACATGCGTAAACATATGTAAAGACATACACCTATATATGCATATACACATATATATATGCAAAGGGAGAGAGATGGAGAGACAGAAATCAGTACAAAGAGGAAGAGACAAGAAGGAAAGGGAAGAAAGCAAAAAATTAAGAGTTCAGATTTTAAAAAGTAGAAGAATCCTACAGAGTATGCAGTCATAGCTAAAAGAAACCACATCATGAATGCTTACAGCATTCGAATTCATATGCCAACTGAAAGTATCATGAGTCTGAAGATAAAATCAATTATTCCATGATTGCTCTTTGCCTAGGCATGAGAGACACTGGGGTCACATTACCAGCTGGCCTACAGTTGGAATTCTGTTGTTGTTGCTGTTGAATATACTTTCATACAAAATATTTTTATCATATTTCCCCTAGCCCAACTCCTCGTAGATTCTACATATGTCCCTACCCACCCAAATTTACCCCCCCCCATCTCTCTATGTTCTTCATGGGGTATTTGTTGCAAAGTCACTGGAAGACTACATCCTGGAAAGAGCCCAGTCCAGAGTGATGATGGATCACCTTGCAAGGATCCTGCACTGAGCTATTTTCAAGTGATGACAAAGTGTGAACTTAAGTGCTTATTTGAGAACTTTCTTTTTCATCCAAAGTTAAATACAAACACAACTGAAAATGTGACCTTTTATTCTGGCTAAAAGTAAAATTGAATTTTAATTCCTAAATCTCCATGTGTATACAGTACTGTAAAAACATCTCAGATTTTGGCTCCATGCCCCAGAGAGAAATTAGCTATGGAATTACTTGAATCAAAAACAAATCTTTTCTTAAAAGGCATATTTAGTTTTCAGAGTGTTATTTTTCTATAACTGAAGAATGGGTCTTTTAAATTTCAGTTTTCCTTGATCGTGAAAATGCCACCAAAATTCTTACCCGTTCAAAGAGATATAATGCTGGGAAACTGGAAGAATTTGTTCGAGGAAACCTTGAGAGAGAGTGTATAGAAGAAAGGTGTAGTTTTGAAGAAGCACGAGAAGTTTTTGAAAACGATGAAAAAACTGTGAGTATACCCACATCATACCTAAGTAATATGCCCAAGAACAAAAAATGGAAAGCCTTAATTTTAAAAAAGGGAGGCGGGCTAGAGAGATATCTCAGAGTTTAAGAGCACTGGCTGCTATTCCAGCGGACCCAAGTTAGATTTCCAGCATCCACATAGAAGCTTACAAACATTTGTAACTACAGTTCTAGGAGATCCAACACCCTCTTCTGGCCTCTGTGAGTACTGCAAACACAGGGTGCACATAAGTATCCAAGAAGAACATCCATAAACCATAAAACAAAATGAAAAATATTTTAAATAATTTTTAAAGGAAAGAAACTTCTATTTGAAATCTTAAAATGTCAGTACATATTGCATCACAAATGTTATAAAAGAAAAGAAATCCACATCAAAATACTTTAAACACTATCATTAAGTTGTTCTCTTTTTTCTTACAGACTGAATTTTGGAAGCAATATGTTGGTAAGCAATTCATTTCATTTTCTTGCTGCTATCTGAAACATTTGACAATTGTGATATATATATATATATAGAGAGAGAGAGAGAGAGAGACAGAAAGAGAGAGACAGAGAGACAGAGATACAGACAGAGACAGAGATACAGAGACAGAGATACAGAGACAGAGACAGACAGAGACAGAGAAAGAGACAGAGAGAGAATAAGAAGGAGGGAGGGAGAGGGAGAGGTTGTAAAATCTCAGTAACAAATTTCAAATGCAGAAAAAAAGCATCTTAGAGCTGAATAAACGTTTGCTGTCTTTAGGGGAGTAAAAGAAGCTGATTGGCAATATTTATTATGTTAAATCTTCATCATTGGGATGGTCTCAAATACCCTCCATGTCTTGACTTGCCATCCTTTCCTGTTGGTCATCTGACCATCTCTAATACTATTCTCCTAATTCCACAAAGGGGCTCCCTGCACACCCTAACAGGGTTCCCATGCTAAAGAAGCTCTCTAGATATTCCTGTTAGCTGACTCTTCAAAGCTTCGCTTGGCTCACTTCCTTACCCTACTCAGGGAAATCACCCAAATTCCACCAATTCCATGAGTCCTCCCCTTGATCAGGTATCAATACTTCAACCTGTTCCCTGGTAACTCCTCCATTTTAGACACTCGTGTCCTGGTCAAATTATTTAATTACAGGTTGAGTATCCCTTCTCCAATATGCTTGCAGCCATAAGTGCTTTAAATTATGGCATTTCTGCAACTATTAAGTTATTCGCATACATGTAATGAAATATATTTGGCATGGGATTCAAGTCTAAATGCAGGATTTGTTTTATGTATGTGTGTATGTATATATATGTATATATGTATATGTGTATATCAATATCTCATATACTCTTTAAACATGTAACATGAAGATCATGTCATACAATAATTTTAATAATTTTGTTTATGAAATAATTTCACACCATGCAATTTTTTACTCGCAGCATCACATTGGTACCCAAAAAGTTTTAGATTTCAGAGTGCTTTGGAATTTGAGCTTTCAGATTGAGGATATTCAACCTGTAGCACATTTCATAACAATTTATTGTTCATTTCCTAACCTAAATAGAGCACAAGCTTCATTTTGGCAGGGATCAGTTGTTTCACTTGCTGATGGGCTCCTGACACCTGCAACAGTATCTGCAATGGAGGCACTCAGTAAATATCTGTGCAATGAAGTGACCCAGAGAAGAAATGTAATACTTTAACAACAACCAGTTTTATTATTTACATTGTATCCTTGTACATTTTTAAATTTGTTTACAAATTTTAAATCCAGAAGTATTATTTTAAGGCAAGTCTTGGAGGTTGACCGCCTTCAGACTATCTGCATGGACAGAAACAAATGAACTTGGACACCTTATTCACTGAGCTGCATCAACTTGAGGTCCAATTCGATTTTGTATAGTTTCTGTTCTGGAGGAACTACTAACCACTCTGCTACCCTCATAACTTGTTCTTGTTTTAAGGATTAACACTGCCATGCCAATTTCTTCTGAGTTGCCCCACAAACTTCATCCAGACTCTATTTATACTGAAGTTAAAACTTTGAAGCCTGTGACTTTTGTGTTTTAAATGCAAACCACGGGGTTGTGGAAGTGATATCTCCATTAGTAAAGTACTTTCTATTGCTTTAATTAACACATAACTAAAAGTCACTTGGGGAGGAAATGGTTTATTTGGCTTTCACTTACTGATCACACTGAGGAAAGTCAGGGCAGGAACTCAAGAAGGAGAAATGAAAGGAACCATGGAGGAATGCTACTTACTGGCTTGCTCAACTCTCTTTCTTACACAACCTGGAAATGTCATTAACCACAGGGAGCTGGGCCCTCACATATCAATCATTAATCACAAAAATGCCCCACAGCCCTGCCTACAGGCCAATTTGATGGAGGCATTTTCTCAATTGAGGTTCTTTCTTCCAAGATTTACAAGTTAACAAACAACCACAACCACAACGAAAAACTCAGTTAACACAGATGAAAACCTGAGTTTAATCCTCATAACCCACCATTTTTGTTGTGTGTGTGTATTTGGTATACAGCTTCAGGACTAACCACTTTGTGTTAGGTAATCAATAGAAAGCTGATCCTTGGAGAGGTTAATATTCTCTGTCTCTCTCTCTGTCTCTGTCTCTCTCTCCCTCTCAGAGGTTAATATTCTCTCACCCCCCTCTCTCCCTGTAGTTTCCTGTAATTCCGCCTTCCACATTAGCATGTCCATTGATCTTGCCATTGTTCAGATCTTGTCTACTTGGCCATTTCTAGGAGACACTCTTTCCCAGCAGACCTTCTGATGTTATGGCTCTTACAATCTTTGTAAGCCCTCTTCCTCGATGCTCACTAAGCCACAGATGTAAGAGCTGTAATCCAAATGTATTCACTGGGGCTGGGCTCCACACGATCTGTTGATCTCTGCACTGTGTCCAGTGGTGGTCTCTGTGATGGTCCATATTTTATGTACAGAGAAGCTTCTTTGGTAAGGAGTGGTAACTGCACTTACCTGTGAGTATAAGAGTAAGATTTAGAATGCAGTTAGGAATTATTCTGGTCTAGCAGAGCGGGATAGTAGATTATCTTTTAAATTTCATGACTTCAACAACCCTGAAACCACATAAAACAAAAAATAACAACTGGACAAAAAAAGAACCTAATAGGTTGTAGTTAAATATTTGTGTGTGTGTGTGTGTGTGTGTGTGTGTGTGTGTGTGTGTGTGTGTTTTAACAATAATAATCAAGGGGGGTAAAGATTATCAATTTGAAAGTGGGGATCATGGAAGGAGTTGAAGGGAGGGGTTTGGGGGAAGGGTAGAGAATACAAAGGAAAGGGGGAATATGTTGGAATTACATTTTATTTAAAACGTAGTAAAAATGGTAAACTAGAGAAAATAATAAAAATAAAATATTTTTAAAGGCTAGGTGTGGGTGATGCTTGCCTATAATCTCTGCACTGTGGAGGTGGAGATAGAAGGGTCTCTGTCCACCCCCCCACTCCCCACCCCCAGCCCCCCCACCCTGCTAGCTAGCCAGCTTTCCTAATCAGTATTCTCCAAGTTCAGTGAGAGACTGTCTCAGAAAACAATGTAATGAGTGAGTGAAGAAAAACACCTAGAGTTGACTTCTACAGAGAGAGAGAGAGGAACAAAATTCATGTAATTGTTTACTCTGTAAACATGTAATTGAACTCTCATGATTTCTTCACTGCTCATCCTAAACACAGACCAGCCACAGCCACAGCCCCAGCCCACAACCCCAGACTCAACCCCAGCCCCAGCAGCAGCTCACAGCCCCCAGCCCCAGCCCCAATTCCAGTCCCAGCACCAGCTCACAGCCCTAGTCCACAGCCCTAGCCCACAGATTCTGGCTCCAGTCCACAGATTCCAGCCCCAGTCCACAGATTCCCGCCCCAGTCCACAGCCCCAGCCTCAGTCCCAGCTCCAGCCCCAGCTCAAAGCCCTAATCCACAGTCACAGCCTCAGCAGAATACTTTGAAGTTGGGCAAAGGCTTCTAAGTCAGCTAAGTGAGACGTTTGCTATACCTTGATTGCAGATAGCCATGAAACATCAAGGGCGTACTTCTGTCACTGTTCTCACCACCGAATCCTAAAACAATACAAACCAGAACAAAAAAGAAACAAAGTCCATGCCTGTTTCTACACGTAGTTAAGACTTCTACCTACCACAAAATTAGCCTGTACTACTCAGAAATAGCCCAAGCCCAGGCTTCTCACTGCTGTGTCATTTTTTACCATGACCTCATCATACAGAAAGCCTCTAAACTAGCATCTCTCAGGCACTATGTAGAATAAAGTCCACAGAAGCAGTTTATGAAATGTCCATCACATTTAACCCCCACAACATTCCCATGTGTGAAGCATGATGAATTCTGTTTCACAGAAGAGGCTTAGAGGGGTAAAGGATTTTCCTTGGATCACCAAGCTGGAGAGTCATAAGACCTGGAAGAAAACTCAAGTTCTCTTCTTACCAACCCCCTTCTTTCACTGTAACATCTCATGATCTGGAAATCTGAGTGGTATTATTTGTTAAATAGGAACCTGGTAGTCTTTTGCTGCTGCTGCTGCTGCTGCTGCTGCTGCTGCTGCTGCTGCTGCTGCTATTGTTAAGCATTTATGTTATTTTATATGTATTAATATTTTGCCTGTATGCATATCTGTGCACCACATGTTTGTATGCCACCTGTGAAGGCAAGAAAAGGGGGCACCAGACCCCCTGAAACTTAAGTAATGAACTGCAATAAACTACGATGGGTATGCTGGGAACTGAACCCTCTGCAAGAGCAGCAAGTCCTCTTAGCCACTGAGCCATCTTTTAGCTCCAGAACCTAGTAGTCTTAAAAGAAAATCTCACTTAGAAGGGTCATGTCTCCTGTTGTTTTTGATCCCTACTAACTATGGCTTTCTCCTGGCCTATAGTACACATAGACAGGTACCCAAAGGAGGACTAAATGTAAAATAAAATGATACTCATTTTTAGGATGTGTCTCAGCAAATGAGTTTCCTGTGTGGCTGGCTGCAAGCCCAGACTCTTTCACTGAAACCCCCTAAATAATTCAGGTTCGTTGGTCTATAATATAAAGTGCAAATGTAGCTCAGTTTTAGACCAGTTCTGAACATCAATAATAATAAACCAGAGATAATGTATTTTGTTTTCATGGAATTGGAACAAATTACAGTATCTGTGCAAAAGCACATTGGATCAAGGGGCAGAGGGGGCATGGTCTAATTTTCACAGCAATCCAATTTTCCAGAGAGTTATTTCTGAAAAGGGGATGCTAGTCTCTTAGTCAACAGAACCTGGTTACACGCTTCCATCAGAGAATAAGGAAAGCATATGGGCATCTACACAGTATACATCAAGGAATTTGGCTATAAAGAATAAGTAATAACTAGAACTTTCTCTGATTTTTCCTCCTTTTCTCTCTTTGATACCAATTTTATCTCATGGTTTTCTTTCTCATATATCGAGTCTTATAGACCTAGTTAGCAGTTTTTCATGAGGTCTGTTTTCTATAGCCCAATATACATATCTCTCCTTCTGTTTGATTCACCCTTCCCCCTGAAGCTTTGAACACTAAGAAGACAGATTTAAAGGGTCCTCTTCATTTTCTGTTTGTTTTGGTTGGTTGGTTGGTTTTGGGTTTGGTTTTGGTTTTGGTGCTTTTTTTTTTTTTTTTTTTTTTTTTTTTTTTTTTTTTTTTTTTTTTTACTATTAGTGTCTTAAAAGACTCTGTAAATGTAGAAACTTCAGTAAACATAGGATGGAAACACCATATCTATTATTCATAAAGTACATCCAATAGAACCTTTAAGTTTCTGATCATGCACTAAACATTGTTGCCTACTTGGAAGCTTACTAGTAAACAGAAAACTATCTTTAAGCTTCCAGAACCTTTCCTGCTGTCACAGACCCTTGCTTATATGATATGTAAGCATTAAAAGACAATACAAGGCGAGGAGGCAGTGGCACACACCTTTAATCCCAGCACTCAGGAGGCAGAGGCAGGTGGATCTCTGAGAGTTTGAGGCCAGCCTGATCTACAGAGTGAGTTCCAGGACAGCCAGAGTCACAACAGAGAAACTCTTTCTCAAAAAACAACAACAACAGAGCAATGCAAGGAAATATATCCATTTGTCCTGTGCCTAGGCTACCAGTACCTTGAAGTGGAAACACAATTATTGTCAAAAAGAGTTTGCTCTGCAAGACCTGCAATAAAATATCATCATATGAAATACAAATAAATAGTATTTGTTGAAGTGGTTTGATTTGATTTGATTTATGGTTAACCTGTTCCCATTCCATGAGGAAACACTGACAATCCCTCTTGTTGTCTGCTGATATAGCAATTTCCATACAAATACATCTTCCCTCTTCCCATGGATTGTATAAATTATGTATATGCTTCCCTCCATGCAGTTTCCCAAGGAAGCATTAGCCTGAAAACCTTTGCTATGGTGGCTTTTAGAAACTCAGGGAAACAGGTGCATCACTTGCCTAAATGCAGCTAGCATGCAGCTCAGTGGTTCTCTGCTCCTCAAATCAGAACCCTATTCTCTTGAGTCTATTCGGGGGAGGAGTGAGCATTCTAAGCAGTTTTTCTGATAATTCAATTTCTTAACCTGTCTTAAAGATGGAGATCAGTGTGAGTCAAATCCATGTTTAAATGGTGGAATATGCAAGGATAATATTAATTCCTATGAATGTTGGTGCCAAATTGGATTTGAAGGAAGGAACTGCGAATTAGGTAAGTAGCATTTTTATTATTCATGGATCAAAGTTTCCTTTTTAAACCATATGGAACAGGAAATTGAAATATTTATATACCATACATTTCTCTTAAAACACACTTTCAAAGCTTATAAACGTTCACTTTCTCTGTAGTCAGTTTCAGGATATGAATTCATGAAACTATGTTAAATCAGTCAAAATATTTAGTAGCTAGTGTGGAGTGGTAATGTTCCATTTTCTTTACTTATTAATCCTTAATACAGCGATACGTGCTCAGTACCATTATTATCCCCATCTTATGAGCATGAGAAGATAGCAGCTCAAATATCAGAGGTATAAATGGTTGGGCCAGGAAGTGAACATCAGCTGGACTCTACTCAAACCTCTGAGAAAACTGCACCCATGGAATTGTTTGAACTTGTGTCAATCTAGGCAAAGAAAGTGAATAGCCCATAAAACTGGACAAAGCATTTTATGTTAAATTTGTCGTAAAAAATCAGACGTTGTTCTTCCATTCAACAGCATTGACTATATCAAAGAGTAATGGATGAAAAAAGTAACTTGCAAATCTAAGACTTTTGTTAACCTTTTCTTCTCATCACCTAGAATATTTCTTTTTGAGATTTTGGACATTTGAGGAGTAAAACCCAAATCCCTTTACCTACTTGATTACTGCCTCTGGATGCAGTATTGCTGACAATGTGACTGAGAGAACCACGTGGTACTAAGAAAAGATTCTGTACTCTGAAATTCTAGGAGAATAGAGGTGTGATCCTAGGGAAAGAATTTAACACCCCAGCTGCATGGATAAGGATAAGAGTAGAAAAGTAGCCAGATGCCATTAAGGCAATATGGTCATCTCTGTGACAGATGAACAAGGCATAAAATGAAATGAAAGGCAGCAGCTGCATTTCTCCTTTGGAGAACAAGGATAAAAGTCCCTGTAATATTGTTCAGTACCAAGGAGAATTTCATTGATCATCTTCCTTTGAGATCTGAAATATCTAAGAATAAAAAGAAAAGTTGAAAGGACAAAGGAATTTAAAAAGAAAGAATGAATTCACATGGGTAAACTAATATACTTGGTCCAGACTTGCAGTTTTTTAGGATTTCTGATGTAGCAATAAACCGCTGCTTGAGTTGCCACTCCTGTGGGTGTGTTAATTGGTTCAACGTCTCTAAAGTGCCATTTGTTCTGAAAAGTATAATTTCAAATTCAGACTTATTCAGTGAAATTTTATCCTTATATTCCAGATACATACAAGAGTACTTGGCTTATTCATTACTTTCTCAAATAATAAAACTATTGAGGTGAAGGTAATGAATAACTCCGTGTCTATTATAATCGAAGGTCACACTGTAGTAGACGATCATTGCAAACATAAAGGGGCTGGAGAAATGGCTCAGCAGTTAAGAGCACTTGCTGCTCTTCCAGAGGATCTGGGTTCAGTTTCTAGAACCTACATGGCGGCTCACAACTCTCTTTAACTACAGATCCAAGGGATCCAAAGCTCTCTTCTGGCATCTGCAGGTACCAGACAAGCATATGGGTGCACAAACTTACGTGCAGGCAAAACTTGCCCATATACATGAAAAATATAATACAATAATTTTAATTAAAAAATTTAAGACAAGTGTCTATCTAGTTTCAGATTTATTATTTTTATTTTATATTTAAGGATGTTTTGTCTGCGTGTCTATTTGTGTTCCATGTGCATGCAGTGCCCCATAGAGTCCAGAAGATGGCATCTGATCCTTGGGAACTGGAGTCAAAGGTGGCTGAGAGCTTACATCTGGGTTTTGTAATCAGACTTGGTTCATCTGAAAAAGCAGCAAGTGCTCTTAACCAATGAACCAGCTCTCCGGTTCTCTATTTTGTTCTAAAAGACAGTTCAAAGAAGGATCTGAACAACCTCGAGGAATGGGAATGCAAGCTCAGAAATTCTATAACAAGGCGCACTGTCTGTGGGCAGTTATGGCCCACAGGGAAAAAGTGCTAAATCTGCAGCTGGCAACCTCTCAGTACTTCTAGGTTCCCACATTTCTGTTTGGTCAGGGCTCTGTAGCTGTACTACAGCCACCACCACACTTAGCCTCTATTCTATATTGATCAGATCCAACCAATTTGATTTTAAAGGGTCTTTAAAAAAAATCTTTTCAGCTCAGCTGGTTCAGAAACAAAATGGGAACTCTGTCAGAATGCTTTTTATGTTAGATACTAGAGGAAAGCAACAACAAAGCATATACAAACTCCTATTTAAGCTTCTTGCCTCTGGCTGAATTGAAAACAAATCTGAAAAGTCACGATGTAGTGTAGTTTGTAGGTATGTGGGCCCATGCCTTACCTTGTCTTGTAAAAGAAAAGATTTCCACTACTATGACCTTTTGCTTTCTTTTCCCCTGTTAATCAGAGGGGCTCTTAGGCAAAGGGAGAGAGAACCACAAACATTTGGGGCATGCTTTCTAGTTAGGAAAATGAGAATTAACTGGTTCCTGAGTCCCTTTGACTAGAATAAAGATCTCTGGACTCCCTCTGCTGCAAAATAAATCCAAATATCTATCAGATAGATCAAGGTCTTCAAGAATCTAGTCATCCTTTCCTTCTAAAACAATATGAGAAACATTTCTTAGCAGAAAATCAGCGTGGAAAGAAAAAATTGTAAACGAGAAGAATATTTTGCAAGCTGTTTGTTTGTTTCTTTGTTTTTTTCTTACTTTTGCAGCACACCACAGACACAACTATCTCATTTACTATGTATTTTTGTGATGGGAAAAAAATGTTGAGTTTAGCTGAATATCATGTTTTTTGTCAAACATATTAACAGAACAAATTTTGTTGAGGTTCTGACAGGTCACCCAGTGCTATCAGGAACAGGGAGAAGACAAATGCTTTAAAAAGTTCTTCAACTGATATTCTAGGTACCAAGGCCAGCCTCAAGACCATGGAAAACCTGTACCCAACCTAGTGTGTGACATCTAAGTGCTCAATAATTGATGAATGAGTTCCATTCTGCTTCTCAGGTCCTGCTCTATTGACCTCTCCCCTGGAATTTCTTGTGCTATAATTCTATTTCTAGAATCCCGAGCTTTTGACTGCAGGCAAAAGACTGCTGATGCTACCAGCGCTCATACCATCCAAGCCAGAGATCAAGAGTAGCACCAACATGCTGGACCAGAAAGGGCAATGGCAAAGAAGAAAATGTTTGAGAGGTTGCTTAACTGAGGACAAAGAAGCAGAATAGAAAATCTACACCAATTTTACTCATTCCCATCATACTTGCCCCAGACACAACTAGTCTGTTCTTACCACCCACCTCTGTTCAATTATCCCAATGTCATATTGATGGAACATTTTCCTTTTCTTTTTTCTTTTTGGTTTTCCAAGACAGTATTGTTTCTGTTGTAGCCCTGGCTGTCCTGGAACTCACTTTGTAAACCAGGCTGGCCTCAAACTCAAAGTTCCACCTGCCTCTGCCTCCCAAGTGCTGGGATTAAAGGTGTACACCACCATCACCCGGCTTTCTTGCTTGCTTTCTTGCTTTCTTGCTTTCTTTCTTCCTTTCTGCAATGTAACATTTTCTACAAATGGTATTTGATTTGGCCGAACACCATAGTAACTAGGGACAAGAAAAGAGCAAAAGCTGTTATTACCACTCAAGAGGGGAAAGGTCCTTGAAACAAAGTAACTGCAAAAAGAGTGCCATCTTTTTTTGATTATACACTTAGTGAATTTTTGGTAGCAAAAACTAAATCTCAGGTTGGTTCCTTTATTCCCTTCCCGTGATAACGTTATATTCTCTCATGATTTACTGAACTATTATTAAATAAACTATCATTAATTTACTAACTATTATTAAATGCTTATTAATAACAAAGATATGCAAGTACTCTATACACACTCTGGCTTCTATGGATATGCACCCATATATGCACACATGCGTGTAAGTATTTTTAACAAATACTAGTATAGATGGATAAAAATTGTATCAATGCAGTGGACTACTACATAGCAATGTAAATAAACTATTGCTATACAAAATCATGTAGATGAATCTCACAAATAAACTGCTAATGAAAGAGAAGAATATGCATATGCTGTTTACAGAAAGTTCATGATCTAAAACTGTTTACTATGTTTGAAACCCAGGAAATTATACCTTTTATGAAAGTGGAAGGGTAAGCCGGGCAGTGGTGGCACACACATTTAATCCCAGCAGTTGGGAGGCAGAGACAGACAGATCTCTGTGAGTTTGAGGCCAACCTGGTTCCCAGAGTGAGTTCCAGGACAGCCAGAGTTACAACAGAGAAACCCTAACCCTCAAAAAATGGAAAGCTAGAATGATTGGAAGGGAACATTATGGAACTTGTTGGGTTTGATAATATCCTAGGTATTAACCTGTGCAACATTTAAATAGGTGTGATTTCTTTGTAAAACTTCACACAAACATTTTATTGACTTTTCTGATTTTGTGTTATACTTCAATAAGTAGGTTTCTAGTTTACTCAAAGTACAATATCCAATTATTTGGTTGTGCACAAAATCAAAATATTACTGACACCATCTTCATACCTTACTGAATTTTATTTTACCTCACTTTTTACTTTTAGCTCAAGTTTCCCAGATTGTTTTAATTTATTTTTAACCAACACATCAGCCAGTAGGCCCACAAACTTTTTTGAAATATATGTCAGATGAGACATCAGATTTTTTTTCTTTTCTTTCAGATGTAACGTGTAACATCAAAAATGGCTGGTGCAAGCAGTTTTGTAAAAATGGTGCTGATAACAAAGTAATTTGTTCCTGCACTGAGGGATACCAACTTGCAGAAGACCAGAAGTCCTGTGAACCAGCAGGTCAAAACCTAAACAATTTATTTAAAGAGAATCTGTATTTCAATCTTTAGAATTTAAACTACCTTATTTTAGACTTTTAAAAAATATTTATTTTTATTTTATGTGTATGAGTGCCTGTCTCCATGTATGTATATACCATGTGTGTAATGTCCATAGAAGTAAGAAGAGGCATCAGATCCCCTGGAACTGGACTTACGAAGGCTTAGTGAGCTAACATGTAGGGGCTCACTAACCCTCCCTAACACTAATTATAACCCAGGTTCAGTTCCTCTGCAAGAGTAGTCAGTGCTCTTAACCACTGGGACATCTCTTCAGCCCCCATATTACCTTATTTCAATACTTACTTTTATCTACTCCCTTTTAAAATTGAACAAAAGATCAGTAGCTTGAAATGAACAAATTAATTTTCCAAATGGCACCATCATTTCAAACTTAAATTCAGTAAGTATGTCCAGCCTGAATTATTTTCTGGTCCATGTTTTTTCTCTGATTTCTATATCACAAAGAAACAGATTTGTGTGATGTCTATGTTTAATATTTGAGACTCAACAGACCAAATTAATAATACATTACCATCCCATAAAAGACATATAAACACTTTGCTGACTAGTAATTGTCTAGTAAAAAAAAAGATGCTAAATGTTAAGCACGAGTCTGTTGGGACCTAGCTAGTTCAGTCCGTGAAAATTACTTCCTGACTTGAGTCATAAGCTGAGTTTCCAATACTTGCTGTCAGACTGGATCCAGCATCCATTTCTACTCTCCTAGATTGGTCTGCCCAGCTTTACGGTAGAGAGCAAGGCAATGTTTCACAGTTGTGTGAGCGTGCATCCATGTTGACAGCTAATTGCTGTATTTAGAGCCTCTCCATAGTCATGGCTCACCTCTGAAGCCAAAGTTTTGATTCGGAGTGGGGGAGACATAAAGTGCTTGGTGTGCAAGCATGAGGACCTGAGTTCAGATCCCCAGTACATAAAATCCAGGCAGTGTGAATCCATGACCCCAGCACTGAGGGTGAAGATGATGACAGGATCAGCCAGAAGTGGTGAGCTCCAGGCTCAGTGAGAGACCCAGTCTTGAAAACGTAATTTGGAGAGTAGAGATATGAATGAAATGAAATGCTTGGTGTCAACCCCTGGCTTCCACACTTGCAGACACGGGCACTCACACCAGCGCACACACGTACCCATGCCCACACTCATACCATACTCACAAGTAAAAAAAGAAGCACAATTTTGAAGCAAGCTAGATACAGTCTCGCTTGCAGTTCCAAAGCCAGATCTTTTATTAAATTGCTACATTAAATTATGAACCATTCCTTGGGAACTGTGGGTTTGATACCTATCTCAGCAACAAACCAGGCAGAGGAAATTAAAGAAAGGCCCAGAATACAAGAGTGTGTCTGCTGCAAATAAAATGAAGAATCTCTGATGCTTCACATTTTACCTGTCATTCTGCCTGATTCTTCACATACACTGCCTTATCCATCATTTGCCTTAGAAGAAGTGTGTGTGTGTGTGTGTGTGTGTGTGTGTGTGTGTGTGTGTATGAAGTGTGCACACACACATCTATCCACACCTAACTTTAAAAAGCTGACTTCCAATGAAGGTAGCTAGCACAGAAGCTTAGTCCTTACAAGCTCTGCTATCTTCTAAGAGAGAAAAAATTGAAAACCACCTCCAACTATTAAGAGTTCTATTTGAATGTAGCCTTAGCTCTAGCAGAGTAAGTAGGCCAAACCTAAAAAAAGCTGTTCTGCCTTTTCAAAGATAACGGTCCCTTTTCTCAAGCCATTGTTGATTATGTATATTTATGCATAAGTATTTTGAACTAATTTCCTATTTTTTCAACCACAAGCTGCTTTCATGATACTTAGCCACAGCTGGTTGCTATAGAAACGTCTGGTATATAAAAGATAACTAAGAAGAGAGTAAAGCATGAAAATGAAGTGTGAGGTGACTTTGGCTACAAGTTTCCAATCCAGTGTAACAATAGATGATTTTGGGGGGAATAAATCAAACCAATGAGGGGGGAAATCATGTGGTCAGATCCAAGTAAATATGGTTTGGGTAACCATATTAATAACCTATTTGGTAAATTTTTGACAAATATGTAATGAATTACAATGATCTCTCTTCAAAATTTACATGTTGGAATCTCTAATGCAGTAATTGTCTGCAAAAGAGACACTGCTAATGGAAGCCTCTTCTACTTTCTCCTAAAAGGAAAGTTACACAGCATCCCTTTCAGATTCTCATTCAAGGGAGGGCTTTGGAGTAAGAATTTAATTAAGAAGCCTGATAGAAAGCAATTATATACAAAACAAAAGTATTAGTAAATTTGATTTCAGAACACCTATTGTATTTCAATGAAGATGGTGGATTCCAGAGCCAAATGTTCTCCCCGTGGAAGCTTCGAAAACTTTGCATGAAAATAATGCGGTCGGTCTTTTAGTCTGAAACTATACTTTTTTTTTTAGCACTGATGGGCCTACTTCTCCAAAGTGACAGCAATGAATGAGCCGCATTCTCAATTTTTGTGATGCAGTTCCATTTGCCACTATGAAATATCAGAATATTCTCTTTTTTTTCTATTTTTGTAGTTCCATTTCCATGTGGAAGAGCTTCTATTCCATACGATTCTACAAAGCTCACCCGTGTTGAGACTATTTTTTCTGATATGAGCTATGAAAATTCTACTGAGGCTGAATTCATTCTGGATAACTTCACTGACAACACTGTTCTGGATAACGTCACTGAAAATCCTGTATCAAGTAATGACCGGATTCGAATTGTTGGTGGAAAAACTGCCGAACCAGGTCAAATCCCTTGGCAGGTACTCTATATTGATACTCTGTCTAAAAGCTGGAACTCAGATGGCAAAAGACAGGCCAGATAAAGAGCAGTGTTCGAGCATTAGAAAGACCCATGGGGACTGTGAGATGTATTTAGGTAAATTTCATCACTCAGCAAAATAAAAACCCCTGAAGGTAAGCATCTGGTGAAAGACAAGGCCAGGGACAGCAACCAGACAAGGACAAAGAGACTTTGGCATTAAACAGATCATATAGTAGGATTCCAAACAAACAACTGGTCAGCAATAGGGACGTCCACTAAGGGAGGTCATACACACACACAGGGACTCACTGTATACCTTCGGCCCCTGGGAAAACTAGTGAGTCAAAAAGTCTCTAGGCCCAGACAAACCAATGGGAATAAGGAAAAGGACTCATGTGGAAGGGGTTATAGCAAAACCTAGTTTCCTAAAGGAAGTATATGGTGCCTGGTCTACTGTTGCATTTCTCCAAGTCTGGCATTATGTCCAGATCACCTGGGAATCTGTTGGGCATGCAATCTCACTCTACATTCCAGTCTCACTGTATTCAAACCACTAGAGGGAGAGGCCTAGCAAGGTAGGTTCAGAGATGTCCCCAGGGTCATTCTGATATACACTGTAACTTGAAAAAATAACATTCTAAAACAAGCACACTTATAGCAGAAAATAGCCTCCATAATACCAAATAATGGACTCAATCTACACAGTCCTCCAAGTGTATTCTGCACAGAAACTTCATATACATTATTACCTGTGTGTATGTTTTTTAATGTAACCAAGAGTTAAATTAATAGCAAAATCCAGGCCTTAAGTATACATTTAACCAAAGCCTAAGTGATTCCATCTGTAAGGAGAGACAGGCCACCTTCTCCCACCTCGATGCAAGTAGCCAGTCTGGACTTTCCGTAAAATTGGGCTGTTCAAAAAGGAAATCAGCCCAATGTGACTACCTGGTTTAAAAAGTTAAAAATTCAGTCTCTCTGTCACTTCTGCCACACTTCCAGGGAATAATGGCCACATGTGGTTGGTGACTATTATATTGGACAGAGCAGGTAAAAAGAAAATATTTCCATCATCACATATATTTCTGTTGGATATTATAATATATATATAATTATATAGTTATAATAACATATAGAAGTATGGACTTCTACCGTCAGAGACTAAAATCTTGGATGACACAGCAATCATCAAATTAGTTACAATTTAAGGAACCAGGATCAAGTAGATGTTTTCATCCAAATTTCAGGTTTAGCAACACTAAAAATTTCTAAAACTGGCTATGTATGTATTCTAACTACATGTCTATCTAAGATTCTTTTAAAATGTCTGGTACTCTGCCATTTTCCAGCATAATAGATGACCAATATCAAACATATATTTTGGGATAGAGGAAAGCTATATAGACACTGAATTTGTAGACAATAAAAATACACTGTATATCCATTTACACACCCTTTAGCCCTCCTTAAGGGCACTGACCAGGACTACTTCCCTTACTCATCATTACCCTTTCCTTTGCTCTCCACATTTTTACTGTTTATTCTTCACTATTTTTGGTCAAACTAACCCTCTCCAGTGACCTTTCTTTGAATGCTGGCAGTATAACATTTTCATTCCATTTAGTATCCATGTGGCAGATTCCGTCTAATTTTGTTTTTTTGTATTCTCATGTATTTTCATTCCTTATATTTCCAACATCCTTGGTCAAAGTGGTTGCATTAGTTACTTTTCTGATGCTGTGGCAAAGCACCATGACCAAAGACAACTTAAGAGAGAGGGAGCATACCTTGGCTTATGATTCCAAAGGGATAAGAGTCTGTCATGGACGGGAGGTACAGAAGCAGGAGTGGGAAGCAGGATCACTTCTTCAACCACAGACATGGAGCAGAGCCAGGAAAGTGGAAATAGGGTGAGGCTATGAACTCTCAAATACTTGCTCCAGAAAGGCTACCCAGCTCTACAAACAGCACCACTAGCTGAAAACCAAATGTTCAAACCTGAGCCTATGGAGGGGACATTTTTAATTGCAATCACCACAGTGGCACTAACAAAAAATCCTATTTTATGACAGTGATCCTCCATGCGTTAGAGGGGCATAAAGCAGTTGTATCCAGGGACTTATTGACTCAGAATATCGTTTTACCTTTAATAAAGCAGGATGTTTTCAATCCCAAGATGCTTACACTGTGATCTTAGCATTGTCCCCTTATTAAATGAAATAGATAAAAAAAAAAAAAAGTTGGACCAGAGCTAAAGTGGGAGGGGGAATATAGTCTCAGTTTAGTCACATGGTCTGTATCTCCCACCCACTCCCTTAAAGCAGATGGTTAACAGATAGCTATGCAGATATTTCCTAAAAGGCATTTTAATAACTCTAGAAGACCTTTGATTTCCATTTCAAGTAGAAGACACTATTAAATGGTAGCTCAGCTCTGTGAAGAAGAAGACAGAGATGAATCATTTCAAGTCTTTCCATGTCCTTTCCCACTGCAATCTTATTGTTATTGGGCCTGTTGTCTTTTTCCTGTCAAACCCAGCTAAGAGCAATGGGAATGTCTAAAATCACTGACAAATGCATGTGCACATGCACATTCACTATTTCATACATATGAATTAAGATTACTTGCACCAGTAGTCTACCTGGCTGATTTTACCTGGAAGTCCACAAAGAAGACAAGTGTCTTCTCCTGACTGCCCTCCCTGCCACCCCCAAGATAAAGACAACTCACCTATGCTGTGTGTGTGTGTGTGTGTGTGTGTGTGTGTGCGCGCACACGCGTGCATGTGTACACACATGTGCATGTGCGTGCGTGTGGTGCTGGCATTTGAATCCAGGGCCATACTCATGCTAGGCAAGCAATCTTGTTTTCCAAAAGTGAGGCACTGAGCTGTTTCTTGGTTTGAAAGAGAGATAGAAGGGGACTGTCAGTCCTGTATTTTTTTCTTCCTAGCCAAAGAGGGGTCTCTCCAAACCAACCTCTGCCCAGTTCCTCTGGACAGATTACTGGTTTTTAAAAATAGAAGCCAAACTAAGATTTCAAAGACCACTTTCAGACAGAAATAAATAGGAAGTGAGAGCGACCACAACCTCATCCTACCTGTAAAACGACCAGCTCTACCACATGCCTAATCTGCCATGTGGGAATACTAGACCTGTAAAATTATTTTATTTATTTCATGTGTATGAATGTTTTGCCTGAATGTATGTCTGTGTACCATATGCGTGCCTGGTCCCCAGGGACATCCAAATCCTCTAGAACTACTGTTACAGATGGCCACCAGCCACCATATGGGTGCTAGGAACCAACCCTACATCCCCTGCAAGAGCAAGAGTTCACTTAACCACTAAGCCATGACTCCAGTCCTGGGATTACCAGATTTAATTACAGGCAAGACTGCACTCAGCCGCTGTGGCCAAAGCATTGTAAGAAAATGAGAGCCAGTGGTTTCAATGTCCACCATATTAAGTCTCTGATTCTGAAATAGGAAATGCCATTTGCAACTGACACCTAGAAAAGTGTCTCAAATTATCGATGTTTCTGAAAAAACTTTCCATTCAGAATTGATTCTTTTGTTGGGCAAGTCGGTGGGAGTGAGGAACAAAGTGAGCACTCAGGGGTGATGAAATCCCACAAAGAACAAAGAATTTACTTTCATCAGGAGTCATTGGCAGTTTGAATGAACTAGACATATGTAGTTAAAAGGTTTAGGTAGGGCTGGTGATATCTCAGTAGTAGAGTGCTTGCCAAACATGAGTATGACCCTGGGTCCAAGTTTCAACATAAACACACACACAGAACACGCACACACACGGACACACAGGTTGAACTGAGCTGTCTGCGTCTTGCCTAGGGGACAGGAAAGAGGAAGACATCTGTTTTTTTCTGGACTTACAGGTAAAAGCTGTAGCCAAGTGGTATGGCCTCGATTAAGAAGCCCTTTCTGAACCCGTTTTGGTTGCTAGACTGGGCAGCTTTTTGAAACTGTCAACTGGCAGAGCTCTCCTGCTGGGAGCAGTGGTCCTAGCCTGAGGGTGAAGAGTGCTAGTCTACTGGTTGAGAGATCCATGGGCACAGGCTAGGGGAGTGGGCACAGGCTAGGAGAGCCTAGCCACTGTCACGCATATTTCTCACTTCATTCCAGTGCTTCTGCTTTGTTTGCCACACCAGCAGCCAGACCCTAAGTGGCCTGTTGGGACAGGCTGGCAGGATCACTTCCTAGGAGCTCTAGGCATCCTGAGCTGCACAGCTGCCAGGTTCAGGCTCAAAAAGGCCAAACATTCAAGGCCGGCAGAAGAGTTCTTCCCTTCAGGTTCTCCAACAGAGGGATCAGAGTTCCTTGGAAAAGAAGCAGGGACTCTGAAGGATCACTTCAGAGGAAGAGAGGAAACCCAGAGAGCTAAGTGCACCACAGGTTAACAGAAACATGCTTTTCTTAGAAACTGCATCTAGCCAACTGAGAAACTAAAACAGCTCTACAGGAAAGAATAAAAGCTTTGGAACATTAGAGGAAGGGGGAGGCAAATTGTAACGCCTATATTGCTAGATCACTTTCATCAACAATTCCAAATAGAGATTTGAGGAAAGAACATAGTGCCTGTCTAAAGCTTTAATTTAGTTTTTTCTCCCACGGTGATGGCTAGTCCAACAGTTCTGAGCATGTGCAAACCTTTTCTGTTTTATGCTGAGATGTGTGTAGCCCTAACCTTTTTCAAAGATGTATTTTTATTTTATTTTTGTAGTCTTGCCATAAATATCCTCCTTGAATATCTTCATTTTCGTTGTTCTCAGCTTCCCCCAGCTCAGTCCCCAAGCTATCGTTCATGTGACCTGAGCTCTTTGCTTATGCTGATACCTTCATAGATCTACTCCTTCAATGAGCTTACAACCCCATGACAGACAGCAACCTTAAAATATGAGTAAGCCATGGATGTTTTCTTTCACATGACAATCGTAATTCTACAGACATGTTTTACTTATCCATGTGTAGTGGTGCACAACTTTAACCCCAGCACTCAGCAGGCAGAAGCAGGTGGATATGTGGGAGTCTGAAGCCAGCCTGGTCCACATTGTAAGTTCCAGAATAGCCAGGACCACATAGAGAGGCCTTGTGTCAAAAGCAAAACAAAAAATGTCTTACTTGAAAAAGATAATCTTGTATTAGTTTCAGCTCAGATGATAAAATTCCAATTAGGAGAAAAAAGAAATTTATACATGTAATCTCACCTACATCTACAAAGTTACTTTGGACTGACCATTTGAACTATTAACCTGCAGGATTGTTTGATAAGTCACATATCAATGGTCATTGTATTTAATGGTTATAACTAATCACTAAAATCCAAAGTGAGTATTCTTTCTGTGCTTAACAATGAAACCCAGGGCTGTGAATTTGGTGAACAGTATCTGTGGGTCTAGCAAACAGTACATTGTGTAATTTACTTTGTATAACAGAAAATATGGAATAAATTCTGTTCTGAGAAATCTCAATAGATGGCAAGAAAGAATAAGGGTTTTAGTGAACTCACAGGGAAAGGCTAGGCTGTAGTTAGAGTTTAAAGAGAGAGAAATGAGACAAAAGCCATTGCTGTGGGCTGCCATTGCCATAAAGAGCAGAAATACAGATTGTATGTATTTCGTCAATGTATATAGGCATGTTTGAGATAGAGGGGGGAATTAGAAAGCAAGCTCCTACTAGACTGTGACCATGAAAATATCTGATGGATCAAAATTCAGATATCTGACTCAAAACATATGTTTTCCTATTTCCCCCTATCATTCTCTGAAGTCTTACAAGAATTTGTCCTTGGCCAAGCAGACAGCTCATCCTCCAAGTAGCTAATATTTGGATGATGCTGAGATGGCCAAGCAAACATTCCAAAACCACGTATTCGTAATATTTTAATTGCAAATACATCTTAGTCCTTTTTTTCTTGGCAAAGGTGTTTGCTAAAATTTCTAACACTAATTAGGGATTGGCAAAGAATGCTATTCAGGCTTAAAAGGACACAACCATATTTCTCAGTCATCCACTGAAAAGCAATAGAATCTCTAGGCAGCAAACCTTTAGCAGAGTCATATAAAATACATTATAGTCTTTGTGCCCAGGGGCTGTGCATATCATTCTGGTTGACTTAACTAATCCACTAAGCTGGGAGATGTTCAATAATCCCATAGTAGTACCTAAAAGAGAAAAAAACATTCCACTGTAGCATGTTAATTCTACTTCCAGAGACAATCCAGTGTTGGATTGTAATATTCAGGACCAGCATAGAAATCATATTGCCCAAATTCACTTGATATAAAAATCATTTGGGATCAGGGTCAGCCATTTCATCTTTTGACCAGTTACTACTCTTGTACTGAGAAGAATTTCATATCAAAGGCTAAGTATTCGTATTTGTTTCTGTAGCTTAAGTTTAATGTGCCAGTGACCTGGAATCTTGGATTATTGTAGTCACACCTTTTACCACCTCCCACTCCCCTACCCATGATGCCTCAAAGCATCTACCTCTCCCCATACTGCCAAGTGACTACTACCATCCCCCAATCCATGTTCCCTTGCAGTCCAACTCTTCCTTCCCCAACCAGAGGTACCTGGACAAACTTCCTCTAATTGCCCCAACCCAAATGCCATTTCTTCCATCCCTTCCTGGCACAGTTGGCACAGGCAAAGGGAGAATCGAGACCAAGCACACGTGCTCTGTACTGTTTGGGTGTAGATGCATGATCACATAGCATCTCTGGACCCAGAATATTCTCTTACCACACATTAAGAGACTATGTAGGGGCCTCTACATCTCATATACATCCTGACATGAAGTGAACTTGTTTGGGAACCATCCTTTGAGAGCAGGCATAGGCCATCAAGGGAAGACTGACTACCCTCCCCTGTTAGGGATGGTGCGACGAGTGTGGAGGTCACCTGGAGCTAGCAAGCAGTGGGATATCAAGAATATGCATGCTAAGCTTCAGAGTGCAGCCCCTGGGCATCCGTGAACGCCTACAGTCAAATGGCAATAAAGCTCCAGGACAGAAAGAATATAGCACTAAATAAGTTTTAAATAATGGTAGTGAAGGCTAATGACCCTAGAAGAAAAAGGAATACTTTCTATTTTAGTTTCTTCAATAGCAGTTTTATCCTGGCTTTAGAACAAGGGGCCTCATATTTTGGTTTCCCATTGACCCTTCAGAGTATGTTCCCAGCCTGAGCGAGCATTTTTAGAACATAACATTACCAAGCCATGAGAATTTGGACTCACTAGCCATGTAACACTTCTCAAACGTAATTGTAAGAATTGTCAGAATATTCTAAAGTTCAATTTTATCTAGCCCTACTCACAAAATACTTTCATTAAGTCTCTGTGAGCCCCCAAATCTGTTTCTACAGGAAACATTCTACCACAGTTGGCTCTCAAACCACCTCTAAAAGATTCTGAATGCTCAGGAACATAAGCAATGGAACCAGGCAACCTAGTTTTACAAACTGTCTTCCCTGATTGGTAACTATCATCAGAGGAGTGAATATGCATTTTTGGTTTTTATTATACCTAGTCATGAGTGTGTGTGTACATGTTTGTATGTCTATATATATATATATATACACATGCCACAGCACACATGTGGACATCAGAGGACAACTTTCAGGAATCAGTTCTCTCTTTTTACCACGAAGGTCCCAGGGATAGAACCAAGGTGTGGTAGCAAGCACTTTTACCCACTGTGCCATCTCAGCAGCATGAGTGGGTATGTATCTTTAATTCTTAGTTTGTTTATCTGTGAATGGATAGAGTAATATTCCATACATGTGTTGTGTTTTGAGTACCAAATATTTATAAACAGTTTAATTATTAGCCTCAAATAATCACTCAATAAATGGATAAAATTAGAAAGATTGTTAAATCTGGGTGGTAGAAATGCTGGTGTTTATTATATCATTATTATGTTTCCTCTGTATTTTTGCAATTTTTCAAAGTATTAAACAATAACTAAAAAGAGCCAGAGAACCTAAGTGAGGGAAAGGAAGTGAGAGGCCTGTAATAATTGGGTGAGCCCCTTAGATCTCTAGACACAAAGCTAGTGCTTCAGTGTCTGGGACACACTAGCCCTTCAGTAAGTTGAATTCAGACCCAGAACAACCCTCAAGAGGACCATCTCTACCCCACACTAGAAAGGACCAGCAGCCCTCTTTGTCTTGTTTAGGGACAAGTTTAGTGGAAGAGCCACTTAGGCAAAGGGCATCAGTTCAGAGGCTAGTGGGCTCCTGCAAGAGTTTACCGAATGCTGAGTGTGCCCTCTAGTGTCCATGATGCTCAGCCTTAGCCCTGAAAATGTGGCTCGAGAAGACCTTGTTTACACTGGAACTGAAATTCTCTAAGTTGATTCAGACATGAATATGATTTTTAAAATTCATGGTTCTCTTCGATTATGAAGTGAATATGGAGAACAGAGACTGGGTTAGCCTCTTATCTAATCATATCCGGGTTTAATGCAGCACTCCAGATACTTTTGTCTAAAAATCAAGTACAGCAAAGCAGACTTTTTAGAGCAAGGGCGGCTTACATTTGCAGCCAGCGGAAGCTGGCTATGGTTAGGGGAGATGGAAAGAATGTGTGAGTCCTGCTGGTGACCAGCACACAGGTGACTACTAAACACAGCCCTTGCGGAGTCACTGGGTCTCCTTCCATAATATTCTAATTTGGAAGGAGCTTGAAGTAACTCCTGGTAAGACTGGTCATTTTTGTCTTTTAAGTGACCTGTAGCAAAGAGATGTCCCCATCCAAGGCAAGAGACTCAATGGTAATTACCGCTGGGCAGTTAGCATTTCCTCCCATACCCACCGTACCTCCTTGAAAAACTTGTCCCAGCAGACTCTAGTTAATCTGGGAAAGGAACTCAAGGACCCGACATGACCAAAAAAGTAAATTAAAAAAAAAAAGCCACTCTTCAGATTTGCATCACCTGGAGTGCCGTCCCCCATTATTTCTCGTTCCACATTCACTTCAGGATCACTTCAGAAACAGTAGTTCGGCCGGTTCGTGCTCCAAAAACACTAATTCATCTGCAGAGCTGACACTCTCCAGAAATCCTCCATTATCTGCCAGCACCTAGAAGCCATCCTTTCCCCACTCCTGAAAAAAGCACACGTATTCGTTTTTCTCTGGATTAAATATCATATGCAGTGAGATTCTTAATTTTATTTCCACAGGTCGTTTTAAATGGTGAGATTGAGGCATTCTGTGGAGGTGCCATCATTAATGAAAGATGGGTTGTAACTGCTGCCCACTGCCTTAAACATGGTGATAAAATTGAAGTTGTTGCAGGTAAGTAAACAAAATAGATAATAATCTGCAGCATCAGTGTATGATGGACAAACTATATTGTACAAAAGTCCAACCGGATTGTTACCAAATAAATTGGGTTAATGGTAGAAAGGTCATAATTTTAAATCCTGACTTAGTCCACCTTCCAAGCCCCATAATTCTTTTTGTGAATCCGTAAAGCACTCTTGGCATGGTATAATTAGTTACTGATGTGTCAATTTCCCAACCCACTGTATTAGATCATTGAGACTTGGTTGCTAGTGATCAGTGAGGATAAGCAGACTGTCCACCTATGGGGATTGTGTTTATGCAAAATACTATAAACTGGGATCATGGGATGGGACCCCTGGCAATGAGGGGATTATTGATTTGTTTTCAACAGGTGAATATAACATTGGTATAAAGGAAGACACGGAGCAAAGGAGAAATGTGATTCGAGCTATCCCTCATCACAACTACAATGCAACTCTTAATATGTACAGTCATGACATTGCCTTGCTGGAGCTGGATAAACCTTTAATACTAAACAACTATGTAACACCTATCTGTGTTGCCAATAGGGAATATACAAACATCTTCCTCAAGTTTGGTTCAGGTTATGTGAGTGGCTGGGGAAAAGTCTTCAACCAAGGCAGACAGGCTTCCATTCTTCAGTATCTTAGAGTTCCACTGGTTGACCGAGCCACATGCCTTCGGTCCACAACATTCACCATCTATAACAATATGTTCTGTGCTGGCTACCGTGAGGGAGGCAAAGATTCCTGTAAAGGAGACAGTGGAGGACCCCATGTTACTGAAGTGGAAGGAATCAGCTTCTTAACTGGCATTATTAGCTGGGGTGAAGAGTGTGCAATGAAAGGCAAATATGGAGTATATACTAAGGTATCCCGATACGTCAGCTGGATTAAGGAAAAAACAAAGCTAACTTAATGAAAAACCTATTTCCAAAGGCAACTCACTGGGATTTAAAATGGACCAGGCCCTTTATCAGCTACTCATTTTCCACCTCTTGTTAAATTTGAGTACACAAGTTCTATAAATAAATACTGATTTTTCTCTGTGCAAGGAAGGATGCCGTCTAGGGTCTATATTGCACTAGATCAAATAGGTTAGCAAATGTAACCACCAGAAAAATAGACATTTTACCATTTCCATAAGTCCATCCCTTGGCAAAATTAGAAAGTGCAGCTTTCCATGTTGCCCATCAGGCACAGTGGTTCTAGACTGTAGTGACTGACCCAATTCTCCCTCCTCAGCAGCAATCCATGTTTCAAAACTTCCTCACCTCTCTCAAATTTATTGGTTTTCTATCCAGAATTTTTTGTGTAGTCCATTTAAGGCCAGGAGCACCCAGGTGCAGTTGATAGGTTAAAACTCATTAAAAGCATTACTTCCTCTCCTATTTTTTTTCTGAATTCTGTATCTTTTTCAACTCCAAATCCCCAAACCAATGTTCCTGTTCCTCACTCCCACTTGCTCTCTCTCCCCAGCCATTGAAAGAGGAGGAGAAGTATTTGCTGTGTTAATGCTGTACACATATATACATACCCACCAACCCCAGACTTTCAGTTTGATCTCAAACTTATTTTGAAAAACATGTACCATCCTTGATGGTTCCCTGAGAATGTGTAATAGGTGATCATGGAGGCCTGATTAGGGATGACTCTGAGAAGGCAAACTCACATGCTATTGCAAGTATAAGAAGAAAAATAATATTGATAAAAATTTATCGTCCCCTGTCTGAAAGAATCATGTTAATAAAAAGTAAATGATGAATGTAGTTATATAACTACATTGTGTACAGTAGCATATTGATAAATATTTAAATGGGAAGGTCTCCTAAAAATACCTCAAAACCTTATTTGTAACAATTGCTCATGCCTATGATGTAAATACCCATACTATGGTAGATTTCAAGGTATTAACATGAAGTTACTAAACAAGCAGTTGAGAAAACATATGCAAAATTGGTCTCAAAACAGTGTTTTAGTCAGTTTCAGCCTAGAACTAGTTGAGATTTCAAGGAATACTTTAACAGTGTGTCTTCAGCATTCTCCAGTGCCAATCAACTAGCTGCCTAACCAAGACAACCAATGTGTCATGTTTCCCACAGCAGGCTCAAGGATGGGAGTCATTGCAAATGGCGAACTGAATTGCTCATTGCTGGTTTTCTGCTCACCAGTGAACTTTATGATTGTGATTAATCCTATTATACTGAATTTTCTAGAGGTTGGCTGACAGTCCAACAGGTTTTTCATCTGTCACTGCATGAACTGGTATTTTAATTCGTATCTGGATCTTTGTATGAACTTGCTTGATATCAAACCAGTCACCCTACTCTTAATTATGCATAAATGGTACAGATGACAAAAGCATGATTTGAACCCCTTGGCCCTGTCACCTTCTTCCACCATACAAAACCCTTCTTCACTCCTGCTGATTTTATTAATGTGCTACTACTTTCACCTTACAAAATATGTCAATAAACATCTTCCCAAATTTCTCCAAGAGTTTCTTGTTAAATCATTTAGAGGGATATCCCAAAGAACACAATCCTCAAAAAACCACATCCAATAAATTATAACATTTATTTTATGCTCTGATGCCACCCAACTTCATAAGGTATTTGGACTATATCTGAAGAGAACAATGCCCTGAATCTACTTAACAGGTCTATGCTTATGGTCTGGGATAAGTCACATTCCGTTTGAAGAATCAATGTCTCCACTTGTATAATGAGAGAGCTTGAGGAGACACTGTTCAAAGACCTTTAAGATGTTAAGAATATATAGTTTCTTGTTCTTCATTTCTTCATTCAACAAATGCTCGAGGAGAGGCTCCCTGTGAAGCATCACTAATAGTGCTGAATAAATTTTGAATAAATATGTTTCTATTTGGAGAATTTTAAAATGTATGTAAATTACCATCGGTGCCTACTACACTATGACATAGCAGTTGCTCCATAAATATTAGCTGGGGCTAGGCAGATGGCTCAGTGGTTAAGATTATTAGCTATAGCACTGGCTTCTTGTAAATGAGCCAGGTTCAATTATCAGCTCTGCATCAAGAGGCTCACTACCATTTGTAATCCCAGCTCCAGAAGACTTGATGCCCCCTTCTGGCCTCCATAGGCACTGCACACATATGGTGCACACACAGACAGACAGGCACACATGCATACACATAAATAAAAATAAATGATTTTTTAAATATTAGGTGCATTGGCATTCGTGTTTGTTCCAGAATAGCAATTAGTCTTGCATTGAGCATCCTGAAAGGGGGTCATACTTATATTAAAAAATGTTCCTGAAATTTAAACCTCATGAACAAACCAGAGAAATACGTTCTGTTTTCATTGGCTAAAGAAAGGAAGAGAGATGAGTCTCTATAAGTGTCCATTTTATATTTAAGGAAAATGCTAGTTCGTGCATGAAGCATGTTACTTCAAATTTGAATAACTAAAGCTCCGTGACCCCAGTGCTCAGTTGGGAAAAGAGAGAGTCACTGATGATGTTGCCATGGAGACCAGCATGGCAATGATGAACTGGCCTTACACCTCAAGCCACTGGCCCTCCCTATAGCACAGGGAGGAGCTTCTAAGCTTCTGAGCCTCTGAGCCATAATTACCTTTTCTCCCATGAGTTCAAAAATGACTGAATCCATTCTGAGCCATCTGTGGCATGTTGCCACTTCTAAACATGTGGGCCGTTAAGCACACCTATGAGCCAGCAGTCTCTGAGCCAAGCCCTCGCTGGATTCTGCCTGGGGCACTTGCAGTCACTATATAAGAGTCATTAGTACATTCCAAATTGGTGTAGCTACTTAAACTAAATGGGCTGAAACATGCTGGTATAATATTGAAAGTGACAGATTAAAATAGAACTCTTGCTGAGTGAAGAAAAGTGTGTTAATATCATGCACACATTTTACCTTGCTGTTTAAATCCAATTGCTTTTAGTTCTTATGGTGTCAGGAACCAAATATGGTCTGATTTTCTCTGTCAATGGAAAAAGAAAAGGGTATTATCCTGAACACAGCCATTTACAAACTGCTTCCTTATAAATTCTGCACAATTTCAGCCTAAGAGTGTCGAAGACGCAAGGTCCATTAAACACCATCCAATCCACTGCACTTTTTACAAACAAGGATGCTGAGATCAAGAGAAGGCCAGGCCCAGGTAACACAATGGCAAAGCCCAGAAGAGAGTTCAGATCTCCTATCCTGTACTGTGGAACACAGTGCTTTCAGCTAGAGTACACTCATGCTACTGTCTGTATTTTTACAGCAACCAGGGCTATCTGCATTGATGGGAATCTATTCAGAAAGTCTGGGTGTGAACAATGCCTGGCATTCTTATTAATGATACTTTGAATGGAAACCAAGTGATAAAATCAAGCAGCAGGTAGCCTGGAAGGCAGAGCAGCAGTCAAATAAACTGGAGCCCCTGGCTCATGGCGGGTAATCAACAAACACATGGAAATGAACCTGCAGTACTAGTGCCTGGCCTTTATCCCAACTGTGTGCCCTGGGCCTTCCAGATGTGACATTTGACTTGCAGAGTATGCTGCACACAACCACTCCAACATACCACTTTCTTCTTTGCAAGCATGCTGGGGAAGACATGTTGCAGCACTTGGAGACTGCAGGCTACTGTGGAAGCTGTCGGAGGACTTAAGGAGGCCTCTGCTGGCCCATGGGAGCTGGGAGTCTAACCTTGTGGCAAAGGCATGCACGCCAGGAAACACTGCAGCTGCTGACAGGCCTGTCTGGGGAAAGTGATCAGAAATTAGAGTGCTTTTTTTTTTCAGTGTGAGACTTATGCCATCTAGAAATTTCAGTTATGACCACAAGCATCTCAAGTGCTCTGTAAACCACAGAGGTTGTTGAAGGATTTGTAGCAGGGGGGCAAAGAAAGACTGTGGGAACACTAGGACCACATTCTTTCCAACCACTCCACAGCCATACATCTGTCGTCTCCTTTCCTCCCACAGTTTCAAACAGACTTTTTTCATCCTGTCCTTGAGACATTTTAGTTGATCACAACTTCTAATAAAGGTAAGGATAGTATGTGTGGACTCATTCTAAAATCTACAAAGAAACAAAAGTTACTGAAATGGGGTCAAGGCACTTTCTCCACACCCCGGAGAATACAGCAGAGCTCTTTCAATGTCCTGGCCAGACCATCTCACAGTAGTTCAAGAGTGACCCTTATGGGTGAGAGGTAAGTGACAGAAACAGGGACATTCCTGATTCCAAAGCCTTGCATTCAAACAGCTACTTCAGGGCCCACAAGATGGCTCAGTGGATAAAAACAACTTCTCGCCAGCCCAACCATCTGAATTCCATCCCCAGAACCAACATGGATGGAGAGAAGCAATCCCCACTAGCTTGACTTCCACACACACCAAGGCATGAACACACGTGTACACAAATAAAAGTAATTTAAAAAAATTAAAGCTGCTTTCATGCAATGCAAAGCTAGAAGTTCCCAATCTATAAAGTCTTACCAATATACTTTCAACCTTAAACTTTTAGGATGATTGCAGATCTGTACCTATGACATGGTTTCCTTGCTGAGCTTATTAATTAAGATAAAAAAAGATCCACACATAGTACAAGTTTTTAATAAACATCCCTCTGTAAATAAAGGATGTTTTCTTGAACTCTGTTACAAAAATCAGCATGAGGTTTGCTACTATAAAATTCCTCCTTGAGAGAAAGAGAGAAATAATGCCTACCCCTCCTTCTAAGATCCCGACCACAAGTAAGGTTTGAAACAAAATTTCACTCAGAGGAAACAATGAATTTATGAGGCTTACTTACAGAGCAATAAGTTGGGAGTTATCAGAAAGAGCTTAGGTGACCTTAAAGCAGTCACAGTGGAAGGTCTGCACCCAGCAGGGATGATGGCGTCACCAGGACTGCAAAGATGGAGCCCCTCCTCTCATCCTTCCTCACCTATATCCTCTAGCCCCTTCCCCAAGACTCTGAGTGCCCTGCAGCTTGGGCAGAATTACGCTAAAGTATTGGGAGGAATGACTGGCTACTTAGGTAAAGGGCCCATGACTCTCCCCACTGCTTTCTTTTATTAAGGAAGGTAATAGTCAGCATGCCCAGCTGTGCTGACTGTTTGTGAGCCAGCCCAACAGAACAAGGCAATTGCACATATGAACTCACAGAGAATGTGAAAGCATTCATAAGACCTACACAAGTGCAAGCCAGCCAAAATTCCCAGCAAGGAGGAGGTGGGCATGAAGCCCACCACTAGCTGAGGATCTACTGGCAACTGATGAGTTCTAGGAGAGGGAAAGTATGTTTTCTTTAAGGATATGACCACGTGATACATTGACCACATTCCAGGGCAGGGTCTGACATCCACGAATATTTCTGCAGCACAAATTGCACTCAGTGGGTTCAAAAAGATTTCCCCAGGCAGTGGTGGTACACGTCTTTACTCCCAGCACTCAGGAGGCAGAGGCAGGCAGACCTCTGTGGGTTCCAGGCCAGCCTGGTCTACAGAGTGAGTTGCAGGACAGCCAGGGTTACAACAGAGAAACCCTGTCTCAAAAACAAGAACAACAACAACAAAGGTGAGTAGGAAAGGATTTGGGAGGAGTTGGACAAGGTAGATAAATATGGTCAAAATATATCGTATGAAATTGTCAAAAAAATAATAAAAATATTGTTTCAAAATACTTGGGAGGCTACTAGACTGTCGTGTCTTCCTTAGTCCACTAAAGCCTAGTGTGAACAGTGGAAAGAAAGTAGAGATGCTGCTAGTCAGAACCATCAATAACCATTTAAGGAGTTTTGCTGTGTTCCCTTGTTTTGGTTAAGGAGGCTCACTGCTCATGCTGCTGCAGAGTTCTCAAATAAATCATGCTGGGTCTGAGCATGACCCCTTTCTGCAGTTGTTCTTTCCTCAAATAAATGGTGTTAAATTGATTTTTGTCTAAAGTGTTCCTTTTTCAAAGTTATTTTATTTATTTTGTTTTCTGTGTGAGAATGTTTTCCCAGCATTATGTCTGCACACCACATGTATGCGTAGAGCCTGTGGAGGTCAGAAAAGGGCATCAGATGCCACATACTAGAGCATTATCTGTTCCTCAAATTTTACTTTTATAAACCAATAAACAGGGGTTCTAAAGATTTAACAATTTATTAAAGGTTTAAAGACTTATTTATTCTTATTTTCTGTGCGTAGGTTTTAATTGCATTCTGTTTAGGTAGCATATGCATGCAGTGCATGACAGGTTCCTTTGGAGGCCAAAAGAAGATGTCATCCTCTAGATCTAGAGTGACATATCACTGTCGGGCATTGTGTGATGCTGGGAACTGATACCAAGTCCTCTGGAACAAGCCCTCAACCTGTGGGTCATGACCTCTTTGGGGGTCAAATGATCCTTTCACAGGGATCACCTAAGACCATCAGCATATCAGATATTTGCATTATGATTTATAACAGTAGAAAAATTACAGTGATGAAGTAGCAATGAAAATAATTTTATGATTAGGGGTCACCACGACATGAAGAACTATATTAAAGGGTCACAGAGTTAGGAAGGTTGAGAACCACTGATCTAGAAGAAGAGCCAGTGCTCTTAACCTCTGGGCCATCATTTCCAGCCCCAGAGGTTCTAATCTTAAGCTTGATCATCTAGGACTGAAAACAGAACATAAGGAAAAGATCATAGACATGAAAACATACAGGAGGCCCACTGCTGAAATGAAATCCTTGTGCCCAAGAACAACATCTTGTCTAAGATGTTAAACTTTATTATTAGGTCATTTCGGTACATATTCTAAGAAGAGTAAAATTGCAAAGAAAACCAAGTTCTAAATTTATAAGCATAACATATAATAATAACAGAGCTATCAGTGAAGAGGGGAAGCATTGTTGAGAGAGGTCCATGTAGCTTGAAGATCTATATAGCAGAACATGGAAACAGCAGAGCAAAAGGCAAAGGCTCCACCTAGTCCTTTCTGCTGATTTGTTTCACATTACCTAAGCATTAGTGGTAACTCCTTAGATCCTATGACGAGAGGGGTGAAGAAAGTCAGCTTCTGTATCTGTCTTCCTTTCTATGACAGAGTGAGTTTTTTTTTTAATTTTTATAAGTATATTGTCTCTTAAAAAATTCCCTTATTTTATTTTATTTTATTTTATGTATATGAGTGTTTTGCTTCATATATGTATACTGTATTTTTGTCTTGTGCCAAGGAGGTGAGAACACCAGATATCTTAGGACTGGAGTTATGCCCAGTTGTAAGCTACATGGATGCTGGAAACCAAGCCTGGGTCCTCTGAAAGAGCAACCAGTGTTCTTTTTCATTGAAAATAAATATTTTCATACCGTATAGTCTGATCATGGCTTCCGCTCCCTCATCTCCACCCAAATCCTCCCCACCTCCTCACTCCTCAACTTCATACCTTTTCTTTCTCGCTCTTTATTTGGAAAACAAACATGCAAATAAAAAGTAAAAATAAACCATAATAAAAAAGAAATACACACACACACACAAATGCAACATCATAAGCCATAATATACAAACAAAAGACCACTAAGGTAAAAATAAATGTCCAAACAAAGCAATATGAGACAAATCCTCAAAAAATACCATCGAATTCATTTTGTGTTGGCCATCTACTGCTGGGCATAAGCACTGCCCTTAAGTATGCCCTTAAGTTTGTATCCCCAGTGAGATTCCATTGGAGAAAATTAACTTCCCTTTTGTGAGTAGTTGGCAATTGGTGATAACTTCTGGATTATGGATGGGAGCCAATGTCCACTTCAACCTCTCAGCACTGGGACCCCATCTTCAGCTAGTGTTCTTAACCATGTCTCCAGTTCCTGGCATATTTATTGTCTTTTGTGTTCAAGATAAATATATCACTCCTACTATAAATACTTGGGAATTTTGCACAGAAGTGTGGTTCGTAACCTCTGTTTTCCCTTCCATAACACACCAACATTGGTTTATTTACCTAGCAAGTGTGCGATGAGCTTCTCAGAGTTATTGCATTCTCAATTTGAACTGTTATAGCTGTTTCAGTTTTGTACAGGACTATTCCCTTAGCCAGACAATCGTCATCCTCAGAAGTTCTACTGGGTCCAGAAACTCAATTATTGCTGTGAATGAGCACTGAACACATGTTGCAAATTATAATTAAAAAAAAGAACTTTAAGAAGGAGAATGTGGGGCCAGAAAGATGGCTCAACAGTTAGGAGCAGTTGCTAGCTGCTCTTACAGAGGACACAGGTTTGGTTTCCAGCACCCACAAGGAATCTCACAACCATCTCTAAGTCCAGTTCCAGAGGGTCTTCTGCCCATTTCTGGCTTCTGCAGGCACGGTACATACATGTAATATATATGCTCAAAAGCAGGCACACACATACACATACACATAAATAAAAATAAAAGGAAGTAGAATGAACCAGGCATGGTAGACCATTCCTTTAATCCAAGCACTCAGGAGACAGGGGCAGGGAGATTTCTGTGAGTTTGAGGCCAGTCTGGTGTATATAGCTAGTTCCAGGCCAGCTAAGTCTACTCAGTGAGATCCTGTCTCAAAAATTTTAAAAAGCCTGAATGTTCATATAGTAAAAATATTGAGTTATTCATGGCTTTAGAGAGGTTCTCAGATGGCAACTGTTCACCACATTCTTAAGTGAAAATATTTCTTCCACATAACACAGTCACTTGTTGTAAGTCCATGAAGATTTATTTTATAGTAACTTTCCACCGTGCAAATATATTTGTTCATAGTAATTTGTAGATGTTTATAAAAACTGTGAGAATGAGTTGTTACATGATTTTTCAGTCAGCATGTAAGATAACAAAAACAATAAAATAAAACCCACAGGGACATATGGAAGGTAAAATTGATGCAATTTCAATCACCATGGGAGAAGACATTTTATTCTACTTCCCTAGTATTAAAAGAGAGCAGAATACTTTTCATATGAAAATATTGCTGACATAAAAATATATAGATAATAACATGAACTCTTGGGTGCTAGTCTCTCTCTTTCTCTGTCTCTCTCTGTCTCTCTCTCTCTCTCCTATCTCTCCCTCACCATCTTTGATTTTCTGTACATTATCCAGAATCACATCCTTTTACTCTCAGATATACATTTAAATACTGCTTGTATAGTTCATATTTCGTAATTTTCTATTGCTCTCATATTGTTTCCAGCCTATATTTTTCATGTGAGACTATAGTTATTGGTGATACTTTGTGTGGCTCTAGGTCGTCTGTTTTTATTTCTATACAGATCTTATTGTGTCACATCCCATAATGTAGTTATCTGTTTGCTTGCTTGTTGTTTATGTTATTTCCAGTTATTTTTATTCTTCCAAGCAATGCTAGTAAAACTATCCTGGCGATTGTATGGGTACATGTCCACAAGAGAAATCGCTAAGCCTTAGTGCACACACTTTAACTTCACTTGATATTAGCAAACAACTCATTAAAGATTCACACCAATGTATGCTCCCAGTAGTAGGATATGGCACAATTCTTTCTTCATGTCCTTCCCAACACTTTGTATTTAAAAAAAAAAGTACATGTAGATTTTTAAGTTAATAAAGCATATAGATATAACACCGACTTTGAATCAAATCCCGGTATTTTGAAACTACTGTGGCTGTAAATGTACAGATGTATTTATATCTTTTTAGGTTCAAGAAGGAGATTATTTTAGGCTCTAACATTAAATTCTAAAGTGTAATTACGACTTTTTCTTTTACCTTATAAGTCACATTTATTATGCTTTTAAAAGCACAGCCTACTAAGTTACTTATCTATCATTTGATTGCTCATAACTTGCCCTCTGAAAAAGGTGTACTCAGACTGTGCTACAAGCTATTAACCAAGGGAACTCAGCCCTCCGTATTCTTCTCATGCTCTAAATTGGGGATTCTGCCCCACTATAATGCTTCCATCTGCTCTGCAGACTGGCTGACTGCCTTATTGGAGAAGTGATCAAATCAGTGAACTTCTCTCTCAAATACTTAGATAAAATTTATCATTGAAATTATTTACATTTTGTTTTGTTCTGGATTTCAGGCATGTTTCATTTAGCTTGAAGGACTTCTCTTTACAAAGCCCAAGCATTGGCTGTTCTCCGTATACATCATTAGTCCTACTCAGTGGAAACAAGCTAAAAATATTTTCTCAGAATTAAATGTGTTTATATATACATGTGAAAAACCAAGTGATTAAATAGCAGCAGGTATGTCCTCACAAAATACTGGGGAAACACAAAAAACTGCAGGAAGCTTTGAATAGTCCATACAATTTCACGAAGAAAATAAATTCTGAATTAGAAATTGTCTGCTTTTGTTTTTCTTTTATTACGTTCCCCCGTTGGCGCTTGAGATTAAACCTAGGTTCTCGAACATGCTAAATGCACGCTGTGCTACTGAACTATACTCTGAGACCTAAAAGCATTCACATTTTTAAAGAAGGATAAAACATCTGGTTGGCAGCTTTATCAATTTACTTTTTGGCAATATAAATAAGTTTTGTCTTTAATACTGTCTGTTTTCTACATGTTTTATCCATAAGACCCCGTCCAAAGTGACTGTCCCAAAACATTGTGGAGCAATGAGAAGTCACTAGCCTGTAATAAAAATGACTTGTTTGCTATGTGATTGTCCACTTGACTGTAGAGATTGCTGCCCTGCAGAAAGGGGAACCCTATATTTTTGTACCTAATAGTAATGAACACTTTTCTCAGAGAGCTGTGACTGATACTGCAATGATTTCTACCTAAGCCCTGACTAAAATCACAGACCTAATTTCTCTTCAAGTGCAGTATTTTTCTCACTCACCTTTTCCAAAATCCACTCTGAACATCTTCTCTTCTTAACAGAATGTTATCACCCAGATAGTGGCTTTTCTAACAGCTCTGTGTTCTGTACTGTGAGAACAATGCATCATTGTGGAACACTCAACAATAACAATGGTTCCTCAGCCAACACAGAAATCAAAACTTTAATCCACATTTTATTTCCCATGATATTATCTGGAGATGAATTAAATTATTGATTAACTAATTCCCTGATGGTACTTCCTCAAGAGCTCAAATTAAGGCTAAATAAAAAAGGACTAAGCTTGTGGTGGACAGATGGATACTCACTAAGTCATCCAAAACAAACTCAATGTTTCAAAAATGGAAAATTCAATCTACCCAGTGTTATAGGCTGTTGTTCCCCCTCTACCTTAAGATGTAAACTGTAGCTACTAAATGGAATATGAAGAAATTGTTAGGTCTGGCACTCTCAACTAAAAGACTTTTGCAAAAGCAAGTGATAATTCGCTAGGTGCTTTTCAGGAGCACTATGGAAGTGGATATTTTCATGGCTCCGCAGCAGTGGTTCTCAACTTTCTTAATGCTGTGACCCTGAAATACAGTTCCTCACGTCGTGGTGACCCCCTATAGACTCAGGTTCAAACCCATTTATTATTTTGTCTAATTAAATCACTGGTTCGTGCCTAGAGCCCTGTGAGCCCTTGAAAGTTTTGCCTTTTTATAATCTAGCCTTAAGCCTCCATACAATCTAGTCTACCTCTGAGGCATACTGCTGACTGACCCACTCTGACTAGCTCCTTCTGAATCTTACTCTTCAGGTTCAACTCACCTCTCTTCTGGGCTTCTTCTGCTGAGCTCTGGTCCATCTCTGTGTCTCTCCCTGAGCTCTCACTGCTCCACCCTGCCCCTGTAACTGTCTGGTCAACTCAGTGCTCTGTAACTCACTCCAGCCTCAGCTTCTGTAACTGCTCTCTAACTAACACTTCAACTTACTCTGTTAACTGCTCATCAACTGACTCTTCAGCCTGCTTCTCAACTATGTTAACTGACTCTTCTTATTCTGTTAACTGACTCACTCTGTCTACTGACTCTAACTCTTCTGTAACTTCTGAACTGCTGAGAGCCCATCTTTTCTAGGGAGAGTTGGGCATGTCCTTACTCTGCTAACTCTTCCTCTGATTAGTCACTTTGTCTGCCATTCACTCTGACTCAGGCGTCACTCCTGTGTGACAATGATTCCTGAGTTCTGCTTCCAGTGTCTGTTTCCACTGTTTTTTCTAGGGATTAAAGGTGTGAACCACCATTGCCTTCTGAATACTGGGATTAAGGGTGTGTCTAAATTCCGTCCAGATCACATAAGCCTCTGAATGTAGACCCTGGAATGTAGACCCCAGCTTTCACACAGAGCCTTTCCTCTACACCTAACCATAAAATTATTTTTGTTGCTACTTTATAACTGTAATTTTGCTACTGTTATGAATCATAATGTAAATATCTGATATGTAGATGGTCTTAGGTAACCCCTGTGAAAAGGTTGTTCAGCTGCCCAAAGGTGGCTCAAGCCACAGATTGAGAAACGCTGAAAGGCTTGAAACTGCTTTAGTTGCAAATCATACAGAGTTGAGCAGAGAAATTTTTGACCAAAACATTTTACCAACATTTTTTTTAAAAATTTGCTTCTCTGTCACACTCACACACAGTCATAAAGTAAAACTGAAAACAAGCATTTAAGTAAAAGTATTCATAGTTCTGTCTTGGGTTTTCTACTGCTGTGAGAGCATAAATATCACCATACCTAAAAGCCACTTGGGGATGAAAGCATTTCTTGCATCTCAACATTTCCAGGACACAGTCCATCTCTGAGGGAGATCAGGACAGGAACTCAAACAAGGCAGAACCTGGAGGCAGGAGCTGATGCAGAGGACATGGAGGGATGCTTCTTAAACTGCTTTCTTATAGTACTCAGGACTGCCTATTCAGGAGTTGTACCACCCACAATAGGCTGGGCCTCTTGTATCAATCACTAATTAAGAAAATACTCCACAGACTTGCCTACAGGCCAATTTTATGGAAGCATTTTATCAATTGAGAGTCCTCTTCCCAAATGCCTATAGCTTCTGTTGAGTTGACATAAAATAGACAGGATGGTTCCCCTTAGGAAGAAGACAGGGATTTTTTTTTTCTTACTATAAATGATATCATACTAACCTAAAAAATATGTTAAGGAATTAAAGGTAGATATTTTAATGTGGAATTAATGCAACTTCATTTGCATTGTAAGTACATTTTAAATGTAATTAAATTTTGAAGACTTCAAGGGAAATTGCTGCTATGTTTTATAGTAACATACATTCATGGCCCAATAAAATTAATATATTGCAGTTACATTTATAAACAAACTCAAATACAGCATTTTTTGGTACAGTGATTACAACATTCAAGACCATAACAATATTTAAGTCTACAGAATTTGACATTGTCATACATTATTAAAATATCTACTTCTATACTCCTATATATCATTTTGTGCATAGGGACATATTATTCAAACATTTTTAAAGATTTGTTGATTTTATTTTATGTATATAAATGTTTTTTACCTACATGTACATATGTGTACCATATGTGTGCCTGCTGCCCATAGAGGCTACAAGAGGGCATTTATCTCATGGGACTGAAGTCACAGATGCTTGTGAGTCCCCATGTGGGTGCTGGGAACTGAACCCAGGTCCCTACAAGAACAACTAGTGCTCTTAAGCACTGAGCATATTTCAGTAGTGTTTAAAGTCAGAATTTCTGGAGATTGCCGACCAATGAGACCTTATCTAAGCATGCAAAACTGGGGTGAAATAAATGCTTAGAAAGCTGGTGACATGTAAATGCATGATACTTCAACTATCTCAAAAGCAATGCAAATCCTGATGTGGTGAAAAAGAGCAGCACTGCTCTTGAAAACAGAACAAAAGAAAAGCAAAAGTAACTAGAAAGTAATATTATTCCCCCCCAAAAAAAATTGATATAAACACACATAGTTAAATGCTTAAAATAAGCACAGGCTTGAGCAGATCGAAGTTGTTGTTTTACCATCTAATTGTCAGTGTTTTAATAAGTCCTGAGTCCACTGGGGTTACAGTAACAGAGTCATTCCCAATTAAAGCTAATCAAATATGTAATTTTATATGTCCTTCATTAGTTAGCTAAAAATTAAAGTAATTAATTCTGTCCTGAATTAAGTAAGAGAACGTCTATATTTAAAACGATGGTATAAGAGTTATGAAAAAATTACGCTAAATCTTCTTAATGTTAAATGCAAATGTCAACACTCCATAGAACTCAAAGCTAATAGTTTCGAGTTCTTACTTTTGAATTTTGATGGCTTGAGCATGGAAAGGATACTGTCTTCTGGCAAATGCATTGCATTGCTATTTCATGACTGCACTGGTTTTCCTAAACTGCTTCTAAAAATCTGATTCTTTTTTTACATTTTGAATAATTTCATTTATGGATACTGTATTTACATTTCCAATACCTCAGCTTCTTCCTCTCAGCTCCTCCCATGACCCCACACACACTTCCTCTCAGATTCATGACCTTTTCTTACACAGAAAGAGACAGACACACACACACACACACACACACACACACACAAATATACGCATATAAAAATACAAGCTGCTGAGTCCGTTTAATGTTGCTCATGTCTATATGTGTTTAAGGTAGAAAAACCTGGCTTCTCTTTTATTAAAGATGTCAAACAGCTGTTTAAGTGACTCATGTTTTTTCTCATTAACTACTTAACAAACAAAAGCAGCTGACAAAATATTGATCATATGACTTGTTGTTTTTTCTTTCTTTAGTTTGAGAAGGGAAAAGTGTGTCATTATGTAGCCAGACTAGATTCCTACTTCATCCTGAGTGCACTGCCATGCTTGCCTTCCATTTTCAAATTTGTTTTCAGTTATGTTAACATAGAATCAGTTACCTTGGAGAAAATGTGATTCATTAGAACCAATTTACTTTTGATAGTGGTCAGAATAACACTGCCTTAGATTTATCCTATTGTAATATATAAAAACAAAGGCTATTCTACAGTGCTCAGTTCTGCATATGTACTATTTTGTTTTGTCTGGTATTATTTCATGGTACTTTCTGCCCTGCGTCAGAAATTATTAACTACATAATGCCAGGGAAACTGTGCCCTGTGTTTGCTTTTAGAAGCTTTATCATTCTGGCTTTTATGTTTAGATCTGCAGTCTAATTCAAATTAAACTTGTATGTAATCGGGTATAAGGATGGAGGCTCATTTTTTCCCATGTTAATACCTAGTTGCTCAAGACCATTTGTCAAAACAGCCTTCCTTTCACCATTCCATTGACATGACACCTTGACTTTAGAAAGTAGCAAAAAGCAGATTCTATGTATGAGTGTTATCATATGGCATTGAGTTTCTATGCCTAGTCACTAATCTCTGGAGCACTTTGGATGGGGATGATGTTGGAATAAGTTCAAAAGGGATGAGTATTATACAACATGGGTTCTATTGTTAATAGAAATTGAGTGTATTAGTAAAAATGCCAAGAAAGCATATGTTAGTGTCCTCCAGACACAACAGGACTGACACACACATGAACTCACAGAGACTATGGCAGCATGCACAGGGCTTGCACAGATTCGATCCAGATGGGGTCCTAGTGCTGAAAGTGGGAAGTAGACAGGTTCTCCCATCCCTAACCAAGAAGCTATTTCCAACTGACAGCTGCTTGCAAAGGAAAAATTAGTTTTCTCCAATGGAGTCTCACTGGGTATACAAATCACACTTAAGGGCGGGGCCCATGCCCAGCAGTAGATAGACAACACAAAATGAACTCAGTGGTAGTTTTGGAGGGTTTTTTAAATCTCATAATGCTTTGTTTGGGCATTTATTTACAAGTCTTTTGCTTATAATATATTATGGTTTCTGAGTCTGTGTTTTTATAGGTCTTTGTGTGTGGATGCATTGTGTCTCTGAATGTATATATGTGTCTATGTTTTTCTGTTTATATTATTTTGTTTGTTTTTTATTTGCATGTTTATCTTCTAAATAGGGAGAAAGATGGGCATGGAGTTGGGTGGATGCGGAAGTGGGGAGGATCTGGGAGATAAGGGCAGACGGTGATCAGAATATATTGTATGAAAAAAATACTCTCAATATATTAGAAACTTCTTTAAAATCAAAATAAATTTTTAAAAACAAAAGAAAGCGTATGTTAAATGCTCTCACCAAAAGAAGACAATGCCACTCTACAAACTTCAAATCATATTTCATTTATTTTATGTTCATTTAAAATCAGATGAGATTTTAAATGTATATGTATGGGGGTTGTCTGAAATCTCTATCTGTGTGGCTTTATTATGCCATAGTGCAGTGACTACTTTTATACCAAGTATTTGAGTCAAGTCCTCCAAATTTTCACAATTCTTCTGTTTTAAAGCTTTTTCTTTTCATTTCATACATTTTAAAGTATCATTTGTCTTTTTTTCCAAAAATGTCTGATGGTATTTTGATTTTTATACTGCATTGAACCAACAAGCAACATAGCTTTCTTAACAATGAGAATTCTTATCTACAAAGATGGTATATCACTTTTTAAAATTGAAAATCAATTCTCTCATACAATACATCCAGACCATCGTCTCCCGTCCCTCCACTCCTCCCATCTCCTCCCAACTCCCCTCTTCCCCAGTACCAGTCCCTGTCCATTTCCCTTCAGAAAAGAGTAGGCCTCCAAGTATCAACCAAACACAAAACAAGATACAATAAGACAGGACACAAACACTCACATCGAGGCTGAATGAAGAAACCCAGTAGAAAGAAATGGGTCCTAAGGGCAAGCCAGAGTCAGAGACACTTCCTACTCCCATTGTTAAGAGTCTCACAAAAAACCAAGCCAACAGCTCTGATATATACGCAGAGGACCCAGTGCAGACCCATGCTTTCTGCTTCAGTCTCCATGAGCCCATATAAGCCCTGCTTAGTTGATTCAGTAGTATCCTTGAAGCCCTCTGCCTCCTGTAATCTTTCCTCCCCCTCTTCTCCAGGGCTCCCAGAGCTTTTACTTTTTAAGTCAGCTAAAATGCATGTGAGCAAAGTCCTATACATTTCAGTGTAGAAGCCTTGCACATCTCATTACATGCTTTCCTATTTAACACTTCCAGTTGTTAGAAATATTGCTGTTTCAAACTTCAGGGTTTCTTCCAATGCTTTGATGCTAGGATATGGAATTTCACTTTCTTCTTGTACAACAATTTTGCATACTATAACCTTGTAAAATCCACTTAATGATTCTAGTGTGTAGATCTTTGTAGTTTTTTGCACATATACCATCCACTGATCATGGCACTGTTGTCCTTTATTTCTTTCTGGAGTTACAGCGCTAGCTAGGAATGGAAATTGTCAGAGAAGATATCTGTGACTCATTTCCAGTCTTGGAGGGAAAGCTTCTAGTATTTCTCCCATTATATATGTTAGCTGGTGAATTTTTATCAGTGAGTTTTACCAGATTGAAGAAGGTCCTTTTCTTTCCAGTGTTTTATCATGAATGACTATAGAGTTTTGTCAATTGTTTTCTTTGTCTATTGGACTGATTGCATGTAATTTTCTCCTTCATTATGTTAATATGGTAAATTACACTGATTTTCAATATGTAATACAAGTATTTAAAGCTGTACATTTCCCTCCTTCTTTAGCTGCATCCATGAATTTTGATGTTACATTATATTATTCTTGTTCATACAACTTGAAATCAACCTAATTTCCTCTGTTTTCATCTTGATCCTATATGTTGTTTACATGTATACTATTTAAAAATTAAATACTTGGAGATATTAGTTGCTACCATACCTTGAGGCTATGTGCTGGCTAGTTTTTATGTCAACTTGACACAAGCTAGAGTCAATTTGGAAGAGGGAACTGCAACTGAGAAAATGTCCCCAACAGATTGCCCTGTGGGCAAGCCTGTAGGGCATTTTCTTAGAGATTGATTTGGGAGGGTCCAACTCACTGTGGGCAGTACCTGCCCTGGGCTGGTGGTCCTGGGCTCTGTAAGAAAGCAGGCTGAGCAAGTCACGAGAAGCAAACCAGTAAGCAACACCCCTCCAGGACATCTACATCACCTCCTGCCTCCATGTTCCAGCCCTGATTTCCCTAGATGAGGAACCACAAGGTGTAAAGTGAAATAATTCTTTTCTTCCCCAAGTTGCTTTTGGTTGTGGTGTTTTATCACAGCAATAAAAATTCTAAGACACGCTATATGATTCCAGTCTCTTATTTGTTTCATGAAACAGCATAATGTTCTATCTTGGTGAATGTTCTTTGTAGTCTTAAAAATAATTGTGCAATTGTTGAGAGTAGATTTTAAATAGCTAATAATCAGTTCTGACTGTCAGTATAACAAATTGTTTTGATTACTAGTCATCTAAATAATTCAATAATTATCTAAATAATCCAACAATTAGTGCAGCAAGCCTCTCAGAAGTGACACAGCTTAGAATACCATGGCTTTATTATGTGACCCAGTATTGTCAGTGAGCACTATCATCTTCAGTTTTGGGCTCACTTTATACATTAAATTTGGAACCAAATACATGACCAGTAGTCTGTTAGATACATGTAAAAACAGTGTACCATAACATGGAATTGAACACAAAACACAAAAAACAGCATTTTATATGAATTATGTGCATATCAATCTTGTCATCTGGGTGCTGTGTTTTTATAGTCACTAAGGATAAAATCTATGAGAATATTGATACAAGAAATTTTTCTTAGGGCTCCAGAGATGGCTGTGTGGTTAAGAATACTGTTTGCTCAGAGGACCTGGGTTCAATTCCCAATACCCTCATGGCAGCTCACAACTGTCTGTAACTCCAGTTCCAAGGGATCTGGCACCCTCATACAGACATACATACAAACAGAACACCAATGCACATAATTTTTTTTCTCTTTCTAGTCAGGGTTAATAGACACATTAGGATACTTCTCATTGCTTCATGTTACATTCAATTGCAATATTGGGTACAGATACAAGTGTACATGAGTACATGTGTGAAGGTATGCATCTGTGCATGTAGACAAAACCATTAATACAGAAATAACATGTTCCTGGAATGAAATAAAAACATACATTGGTAAAGCATTTTTGGACAGTGAGACTAACATCATAAACTCATAGTCCCAGTAGTACATTCAGAGGGACTTGTTACAAGCTAGCACAGTCTGTGAAATCTCTGAAACCGGGCATCCTTGTAAGAAGGTTAACATGTTTAAAATTTTTGATTCACAAACACCAACCTATTGAAGAAAACATTAAATGCTAACAAGCATAATTTATTTGCAGCTTAATTTCTAATTACAGAAATATATTTCACACTACACCAGTCTTAATGCTAGGCAAATATTTGGGAATTTTAGCCTTCAAATATTGGTCAGTTAAATCATATTCTATCTGTATATTTGGGCATTCTGAAACCTATGGCTACCCAATTAAAATCTGTAAACTGTCTCCTGGAGCTAGACCTTTCTTCTGTTTAGATTTTTTACCAACATAAATAATAGATGGATTAGGATCAAGCGCAGATGGGTTACACTACAGTGAGTTCTCACAGAGCTCTTGCATGTGTTCAAAGGCTTGTGTGACATTTTGCTTGAGCCCTTCAAATAACCTACACAAGACTTTGGAGAAAACATTACCTTAAATATTTATTATTATATTTCAGACTAATTCACTTTAATTTATGTGCATAAGTGTTTTGCCTGCATGTGCATACGTGCGTGCACCACCTGTGTTTCTGGTGTCCAGAGAGGTAAGAAGAGGTCATTCAATCCCCTTGGCACTGAAGTTATGGATGATGGTGAGCCACCATGTTGTCCTAACAGTGAACCTGAGTCCACTGCAAGAGTAATAAATATTCTTAACTGCTGCACTGTATCTCCAGCGCAAGATTCATACAAGTGTTTGCTACATTCAGGGTTAGAATCAATCAATACACTATAATACAACACAATACAATCAATGTGGCTTTAGTTTAGTTCAAGTTATTGACATTATGAAGCTGCAATTGTTTCACTTAATATTTTTTTAAATAATTATGGGGGCTTCGTTCAGTCTGCTGCCAAGTAGCATCTCCTTGCTTTTGGTGCTCTCACAATCAAATAGCGAATTGGCAGAACCACGGTTGCCCTAGTTGCTTCATAAGGTCAAATGTTTAAGAACTTGATGATAAAGTTAAAATGTCAATATTTGAACTGATAAAGAGAATTATGGCTCTCTTTAAAAGTGTCAAAGCAGATACCCTGACACTTAGTGTGCATTAGCTATGTGATTAATAAATGACTTAAACAACCAAATGGAATGTGGTCTGTAGCATTACGGAAGCCCAGTCACCAACTTAATCATCTGAAGCCTAGGTAAATAACATGCCTGCACAGCCTAAGGTTCTCTCATAGCGTCTTTCACTCAGCAAAAGTTGGCCAGCTTTTTGGTGGGCTCTTACGAATGGCTGAAGCAATGAAAACAAAAGGCAGCCCCGTTATCTCTGCTGCTGGAGACTGTATAAAGACACAGACACAGCAGACACTTTGACTGGGTCCCCACAAGCACCAGCCCAAAGTTACCACAGCCATTGGAAACACACCAACCAGTGACCCTAACAATCTTCATGGAGAATCTTCTTCCTTAGAGGTCTTCTGAAGCCCTCTTCCTTCAGTCTGCTGGGGTCTTATTTCAGTTGTAATGAAAAACCCTATTAAAAGCTCGATTGTGAAATAATTTGCCTAAATGCCTGTGACAGTGACAGAACGGACTTGCTCTCTATTTCAATGGCATATGTGACAGTTTCAGTACCTCTCCCCCGCAGAAGCAAATAAAAGGGATCAGTTGTGGGGCGGGGAGCAAACAAACAGACCAGAGTGTGAATTTGTAGAACCCGAAGGCTTCATTTTTATTTGGAAAAGAAGAATTACAGCATGAATGTACAGAAGATAATAGCACAACTAATTTGCTACATGAATTATAAGCATAAATTCAGAAAAAGGAAACAAGCATGAAAATATTACATTTTAAATGCAATTCTTTGTAAACTACTCTCAGGAAAAGTTCATCTTGGCACGTAGAAAAGGCAATAGCCCTGAAGAGAATTCATTAATACCCTCTGTCCCTCAGGACTTCCGAACTCTGCCATCACCTTGCGTGGGTTAAAAGAAGCACTGGGTGTAAAAGCATATTAAATCATAATGTTGTGCTTCACTTGGCCTTAGCTATTTTACAGCCCTAAGTTTAACTTAATTAATGATAAGCTAAATAATTCAAGGCACGCTGATTGCATTTGGTTACAAAGTAGACAGAGAAGAAACAATTTTCAAGTCAAAAGTATTCTGAGATGAGATTGCATGTGGCACAATGTCTTACACACACACTATGCAATTTTAGGAATAAAGAATACTGTAAGTAAAACGCTTTTAAGTGAAAGCAAAGAAAGAAGTATATGCTGTTGGTTCTTTGCATGTTCAAATATATTAACCTAAAAAAAAAATCCCCATCATTTGGACTGAAAGTCTTTTGAGTAGTGTTTTTTTTCCACATGGGCTGAGAAGCAAGCAGGCAAGAGCTACGGTAGCTTCTTTACAACAGCATAGTCATCTCCGACGCAGACTTCTGCAATAGAAGTGGAACCTATTATTTCTCAGTTTTGTTTTGTGTCTCTTTCTGAAACAGGGTCTTACTATGTACCTCAGGCTGGCCTGGAACTAACTATGTAGCCCAGGCTGGCTCAAACTCCCAATCCTCTGCCTTCCTCAGCCTTCCCAGTGCTGGGATTATAGACACACACCACCACAACTGGCTTGCTTCTCAGTTCCTGTCCTTGGAAACATGAAGCCAAATGAACAGCTCATCTCAACCTCTGTATTAGTGCATGTATATGTGTGTTCAAATTGTGTATAAGTTCATGTACATGGACTGCAGGTGTGTGGATATGGGTGGATGTTCATTTCTGTGCACAAGCCTGCAGAGGACAGGACATCACGTGTCATCCTTAAGAATTTCATCCACCCCCTTTGAGACCAGGTTTCTAATAACTTTTTTCTTTTTTACTTATTTCAATTTTTAAGGTGAAGGGGATTGGACTGTACAGCAATGTTCTCGTATATGTTTTCCTTGGTAATAGGACTCAGGAAGGCAGTCAAAGAGGAATTCTAATAGGTTTCCTGCATTCTCAATTCCTGTGGCTAAAGATTAGTCAATTTTGCAGACTCACTTTATTTTCTGACTCCATAAGTGGATAAATTCTATAAGACTCAGTTGTGACAAGCCCTTCTAGACCGTCTACAGGCAATGTTAAAACACCAACTGGTTTCCTCTGACTTCTTAGTCACATTTCACAAACTACTCCAATCTAATTCATCTCATTTAAATTGAGGAAACATCACTTACTATTATAATTGGTCGAAACCAGTGGGGTTGAAAAGTACTGGAAGAAGACCGTTTAGGTTTTGTCCCTGAGAGCCATTTAATAGGTCTAGAAGGTCAGATTTATATTACAACATTATTTGCCTCTTTTATTCTCATTCTCACAGGTATGCAGGGAGTTTTGTAGAGTCTATCTGATGTATAAGAGTAGAACAGATTGGATTCAAAATCACAGAGAATCAGGATTATGTTGCTGTTGCTTTGAGGGTTTCTTTTTGGGGGGAAGAGACCTGAAACAGGGTTTCTCTGTATGGCCCTGGCTGTCCCAAAACTCACTCTATAGAACAGGCAGGCCTTGAACTCAGAGATCTGCCTGCCTCTGCCTCCTGAGTGCTGGGCCTGGCTCAGGATGTCTTTAAATAAGCCAGGTGTTAAAGAGATTTACAAGAATGTTTTACTTCGATTTTTTTTAACTTGAAAAAATAAGTCACTTTTTAGTAAAATGATATTACTTAAAATTACAGGTTTTCTAATTAAAATATTTGTTATTTCTCATTTTTAATGTATATTAAAGTACATTTTCAATAGATGAAACTTACATAATAAATGAAAGTTCTCTTCTAAAATTTTTAATGTGTCATGGAGGCCAGAAGAGGGCATATGATCCTTAGAACTGGAGTTACATGCAATTGTGAACTTCCATGTGAGTGTTGTGCATCAAACCCAGGTCCTCTGAAACAGAAGCCAGTGTTCTCAACTGCTGAACCATCTCTCCAGCCACTTAAATATGGAAGTTCTCGACAGTTTAAGAACATAAAGCATTCCTTTATTCAAAATACAAAAACTGCTCATCTAAACAACTAAGACAAATCTTATCTTGCCATCCCTTAATTTTTTCTCTGTTAACTATAGCTAGCAAATTTTAGCATGTTCACACTAATATTGTTAATATTAACTGAGAAATTATTATGTAAACTAATATATAAAATATATTTGAAACTTTATTACGTCTGTATTTATCCTTCATACCTAAGTGGAAAACACAGCTCTGAAGAAAATTATATAGAAATGTGTATATATATATATATACACACACAAAAGCACATGAAAAACTGATGACATGTGAGTAAAGCCCGTCTAGCACATCTGTCAATTTCCAGGATTTGGTGTTGCCCTCTAATTATACAAGACATTATCCCAGGAAAATTAGGTGAAAGGAACACAAGACATTTTAGTAGGATTTTTGTTAGCTTCCTGTAAATTTAATTGCAAAAATTAAGCTTAAAGAAAAATTTCATATACACAGAGAGGTGTGATGAAATAAACACCTTACTTAAAAAAAAAAAAACTAAAGTTAAGAAGGTCATGAAATCACACACTTATAATAATCTTAGCACTTGACAGCCTAAAGTGGGAGGCCAGCCTGGGCTACCATAGAGAGAGCCAGAGTAGAAAAATTAAAATAAAATAAAAATAACAATCATACTCATGTATTTACAGACATTTGGAAACTGGTTATTTAACTAACTTCAATAGTGTTCCATGTATAACTGAGACATATTCTACATAAAGAGAAGTAATTAGTGAATGCTTATAAGATTCATTTCAAATCTTTCCCATGGAATATACTCAATAAACCTCAAGGATACTGACCAAAATTTGTTCTTTATGTCCCCTATCTGTTTCACCTGTAAAACTGTCTCAGAATTTTTCATGTAGTATGTCCTACTAACCATTTGTGGCCTATCTTCTCCATTGTCATTGTAAGTAGTGTAGAAATAGCTGTTTGAGCGTTCCACAGATGCTGAGGGGACTTCTGCTGATCGTGGCATCTCAATCCAAGCTAGAAGAAAAACAAGTGTAGCAGTTACTTAAAAGATCTGGTTCTCTACCACAGGAGAAGCAAACTCCCTGTGAGAGTCAAAGCTGTGGCCTTCAGTGGACCAAGATTACTGCCTTTTTCTATATAATAAAATTGCACTTAGGTTGCACTATTTTTTTAATTTGACATTTCAGAAAGGACTGGGACTAACTAGTATATCCTTCGTTGAAATTTCAGAGTGGCTTGAAGTTGGGTTGATGGGCATTATTATTGTTAAAATGGAAGTCAGAGCATAATGATCTGAGGGAACTAACCTCTAAATGGATAACTAAAAACTGAACAAGGTCATCATTTCTTGTTTTCTTCAACTAGCAGGATTAAGGACTATTTATTACATGACGTACTGAGTACTTGTCATTTTTCTGGGAGTCTATTGTTGACAAAGTTATGTAGGAGAGCGTCTATGCTCGTATAGCACCTTGTACCTCTGTATTATGATTCCAACCACAATCTACTTTAATTGCATGCAGAGTTATCTACCTTCTGAGCATTGTAAAGATGGTAGTTGTGTATATTTTAATCAGGCTTCAGATGCAACTCTACAACATTCCTGATATACTGATCATGTTAACATTTGGTGAATCAAATTCATTTCATAGAATCCTTTCAAATGACACAATTCTCATAAGAAAGCAAATATCCCTGCTTTGCTCACAAAACCAATGATAAATGAACAGTATATCCACTGAAGCCAATATATGTGTTGCATTCATTCCTGTGCTCTCTGTTGCAAGGGTTCTCAAACTTGAGCATGGATCAGCATTATATAGAAAGTTGGTCAAACTTTAAGTAGCTGGGCCTAACCCCCAAACTTTCTGCTTCAGAAGATCTGAGGCAGAGAGAGCCAAAGAATTTGTCTTCTATACAACAGGCTCCTAGTCCATGCTAATTTCACTGGTCCAGGGCCCACACATTGACAAACAGTACTCTGCAGTGTCTACCAGAGTGTTTCTTGTGTGAAAAACAAAACACAACAAAACAGAAAGCCTTCTTTAGAAAGGTTAAGTTTCTTTTCTTTATACAAAAATAACACCTGGATAGATTGTTTTTTTCCAAATTAGCAACAGGAGTTGAAAACTTGCGCATAATTACAAATCTCTTCTTCAGATAATGAAGACACATACCTACAGAATTTGCTTCTGCCTGAACTGGCACAACTGTCTCCCTGACCTCCACCATGGCACTGGCTTGTTCCACTTCTGCTCCTGTTTCCACTTCCACGGAACTTAGGAGAACTTCCTCTAGCTTCCTGAAAAAGTCACATATAAAATAGGTGAGCTTGCTGGTTAGTGGTGGTGCACACACCTTTAATCCAAGCCCTAGGGAGGCAAAGGCAGTCAGATCTCTGTGAGTTCAAGGCCAGCCTGGTCCACAGAGTGAGTTCCAGGACAGCCAGAGTTACAACAGAGAAACCCTGTCTTGAAAAAACAAAATAAAAAAAATAGGTGAGCTTTTGCATAGTCTAAGAACAATGAGAAATTTAAATGGTCTATCATGATACTGACACATGATAACATGTGTTAAGAATAAGCTGAGAATCCATTCCAAAAGCCAATGTGCCCTTAATTAAGTCTGCATAATAGCTGATAATAAGAAACAGCTTCAAGAGTCTAAGTCCTAGGTTTCAAGCCAGTAGGTTCCTTTTATATGAAGATAAAGCTGCTCCGTTCTAAACCCAAGGCTGGTATGTGTACAACCTATGTTGTTCTGAAGACTTTTCATCTTAATATGTCAGGTAAGATATGTGTAAGTATGTAGGTGAAACTTTATCCCTCTTCACATGGTTGAGTTTGTTCCAACTACTGTTAGAGCAACTACTGCATACAACATAAAGTCTTCACTTGTGTTTGAATACATGAACTCTGCCAGAAAAAGACCTTCAAAGTGGCTTGGTTCTCCTAAAGGTCACAATGAAAATCACAAGCTGTTTCAGATTTTAGAGAGCTCTTGTAGATATGTGTGATGAAGGAAAAGAAATAGAATGTCTAGTAAGTCATTCAATGCTCCCTATATCATGTAGCTACAGCTCAGTGAACTCTGGACCAGGTTTTGGTAGTGACATAGAAACTCTCTGTGTATATTCAGATGCAAAGAGTATATCTGTTAAGATTGTTAGAGGTAGAATGTCAAGGTCATAGTTCTAAAGCAGTGGCAATGAGCTACCATGTAGGACTGCCACCATCCTCAAGGACTTCAGGCTAATTTAATTTCCTTTATCCTTGCTTTAACTATGTGCAAAAAAATCTAAACCACCTGCAAGATCAAGGGAACAAAGCTCAGGGCCAGTCCATTTAGTGTTCTCACACTGTTTCTCCAGGCAGACTGAAGGTAAGCCAAAGCACACCAAAGAGAAAGCCATGCGCACCATAGTATTTACCTTCAGCCTGAATACAACTCTCCCCATGATGCTTCAGGTTCATAGTATTTAAACAGTTTTAAAAACAGCCTTGCAATTTATAGGGACTGTTAGTCACTATGTGACTCCAACACATAGCTTAGACCTGAGAAAACACTATGTTTTATGTTATCTAATGAGATGCTGCTATCACAGAAGGCTGGTTGTTGTCCAATATATTACAATTACATTGTTTGGTGTTATCTACAGAAAACGAACAGAAGATAGCAAGAATGGTATTTCTCATGGCTGGCAAGATGGCTCAGTGGTTAGGAGCAAATGTTGCTCTTGCAGAGGATGCAGGTTTAGTTCCCAGTACCCACACAGTGGCTAAGAACTGTCTGCAACTCCAGATGCACGGGATTCAACATCCTCTTATGATCTCCCAGTACCCCAGGCACACAGGCAGTGCACATATGGACATATAGACAAAATATTCATACATATAAAGAGAAATTATAAATCTAAAAAAAATTAAAGAATTATGTTTCTGACAGAAATGATCACTTACTCAGAATTCTGATGCTGAAGAGACAGTTGATCCTGCCGATTCTTAGCTATAGAATAAAACAAAGCTTATGTGTCATTCAGAAGTCATGTTTCTTACTTCTTTGAAGGCTAATGATTTTCACACACACCACAGGGGCTGGAGTAAGGAGAAAGGGAGAGACAGAGAGACAGAGACAGACAGACAGACAGACAGACACACACACACACACACACACACACACACACACACACACACACATGGAGACTCTATTTCTTAAGTACAAGTTCAAAAGTGCAGCCAATTCTCCATCCCAACCTTACTGAATACTGTGAGGCCCTATTCATAGTCACCTCCTGGGAAGGACTGGAAATTGATACCTTGTTGATTCTCAACTGGTTCTGAATCAACAGAGTTCATCTTGGAGTTTAAAAATAGTTGGTTGTTTGGGTTTTTTAAACTCTCTGAATCTCAGTGTTACATTTACAGTTTAATAGATCCATTCATTATTATTAAATTATCAGCCCCATTCCCAGGACAACTTTTCACAAAATCTGCTAACTTTCGTCATTGTGAACTAATGAACTGTCATTATGCTTCTCCATACAAAGCATTCGTGCTTGAAATTATCAAAGAAAAGAGGTGGATCCAGATGGTGGGGAGGTAGGGAGGAACTGGGAGGAGTGAAGGAAGGGGAACTCGTAATCAGGATATATTATGTGACAAAAAAATCTATTTTCAATAAAAGAAAAAATGAAATTACCAGTCAAATATTCGTGCTGCTTCAACAAAAGTTTTCTTATTTCTTTTAACCATAATATCTTCATATCCATATTTGAAGCCTAAAGTTTAAACAGAAGGGAAAACTGTGTTTCCATTGGAAAATGACTTTATAATAAGACAAATAAAATCAAACACGAGTTACTCTATAAAACGCCAGATTCAAATGCTAGCCTTTCAATTCTTAAAGCATTTAACAGGCTGATCATTACTCATCTGATTAGATGAGATATTATAGTCAAAGCCATTCTTAAAGAACAGAGTGGCAACTGGAGGAAATACAGAGATACTATCACTTATTTTCACTTTACTAAAGGAATATATATATATATATATATATATATATATATATATATATATAATCACTTTGCTTTAATTTTGGTAAAAAACAAAGCAAGCTCTAATATTTCCAAAACTAAAGTTAATTACATAATAATCTTAAAAACTGATACTAACATGACAGATTCCCTAAATACTCTTGCATTGCTTGTACGTCTGTTATATGGTACCAACTATTATATCTTAAAGCAAACAAAGGAAAGTTTATGTACAGTTCTCAGTACAAAATTAAAACAAGCAAACAAACAAATAAATAACAACAAAAACCCTGAACATCTGTAACAGATAATAACATATGGACCAGCCACAAGTCGTGAAACTAAGATTTAATGAAATGGGCTAGCACTAACTTGAAATGTTCTGAGTGTTCTCGCTTCCCTGAAACAGGGTGGGCCTCAGAGCACACATGCCCAGAATCTTAACCATGTTCTTTCAAAGGAAGGAATAAATCTGAACTGCCATATCTTCAAGTCTTTGAATGCTGGAGACAAAGGGAACTCAACACTAACTCTAGAAACCTTTTGGATGCAAAAAGAGTAGCCTAGCTTGAAAGGCGTGGGATTTTATAAAAGGTGACCAGCTTTTTTTTTTTTTGCCAACTCACATTTTTAATTTTTTTAAAGATTTGTTTCTTTATTTTTATTTAACATGTATGGATGGTTTGCTTGCATGTATGTTAAGCGCATCACATGCATGCAGTGCCCATGTAAGTCAGGAGTCAAATTTCCCTGGAGCTGGAGTTATAGGCAATTATAAGCAACCTGTTGTGGGTTTTGAGAATTAAACCAGTTTTTAATCTTAATGTTGGGGCTGGAGAGATGGCTCAGTGGTTAATAGCAAGTACTGCTCTTGCAGAGGACCAGACTTTGATTCCCAGCACCCACATGGGATAACTCACAGTGGCCATTACTCCAGCTCCAGGGGGTCCATTGTCCTCTGCTGGCTTCCAAAAGCATTGCACAAATGCACAACCCCCCCCCTGACACACACACACATAAACATGCACACATACGTAACTAAAATCCTTACCATGAATGCTTTGGGAGGGATGAACTGCTTTCTGATTAGATGTAAGGCCTGCTCCACTAGAGAAAACACCAGCCTGGTACTGCAAATCTGGCTAAGAACCCATAGTTGGGGAGCTCATAGGCTCCAGGGGTGAACCTAATAGTATTATTTTGTTAAACGGACATAACATCAAACTACCCTATAAATTATTGCAACTCCCATAACTTATCAGAGAAATTTATTTGTGCAGTGCTTGAAGGTTAACAAAGAAATATGCACCTGGTTAAAGTGTAGACACTAATTGACTGTGGAGTGCTCAGGCATAAAGAGACATGTATATCACATCCTTTCCCCAGTGCTCAGAAACCATCACAGAAGAGGAGACAGAAAATGTGTATGATCCAGAGATTGGGGAAGACCATGGCAAAACAGTGTCTCCTGGACATAACAGGACCACTGCACTCAAGAACTCATAGCAACTATGGATGCCTGTGCAAGACCTCACAAGATTAAGCCAGTCAACATTCCAACACAGAGTGGGAAGGGCTTCGTAGAGCCCTATCCCTAACTGAGGACCAATGAATGGTTACTGACCTCTGTGGTAAAGAGAGCCACGTTTCTCTAAGAACAAGGCTCTTGGCGGGTTTACTGTTCTCCAGTGGATGCCCCTACACCCAGAAAGGAGTATATGGACAATACAAATTGAAGTTGATGAGTTATTAAATACAATAAATAAAATAAAATCTTTAAATCTTAATGCTGATTACGGTTTCCAGGAGAATAACCAACCTGAATAATGTAAATTTCCTCCTTCTCACCATACCATATCTCAAACTTGCGGTTATCCCCTTTCACGTGCTCGGTGATGCCAGCTTCTCCCATCTACAACAAAGCAAACTTTCCTGAGCATTTGACTACAAATATGAAATTGCATTCCCCATACTCTATCATAATCTTAAAGAAACAAAACACACATTTTTTCAATGAGTAGGAAATAGAGCTTATGGTCATAGGCATGAGGACTTAAGTGTTTTGTGGAAATAAGCACTCAGAGTTCAGATGCCAGATCTTGTAGTGTTCAACGTTTCTTCCTTCCCACAGATTTCTTCTCACCCTCATTTGTGCTTCGCACAATTTTCTCTCATCATTTGCTGCTAACCTTGGCTAATTCTATGTGGGACAAATTTACTCCCTCGTGTAACATTTTCTTTATGATCTCCTCTGCCTTTCCTCTTTCCTTTCAATTCCTTCCTGGTTGTCTGAAGGAATATCACATTCTGTTCCACTTAGGAACCCCCAAAATGAACCTAATTAAAACTAATAAACATTAAGGGTGGTGCTCAGGAGATTCCTACATTAAGGAAAAGGAAAACAATTATACTTAGAAATGCAACTCAGCTGTGTTAATTAAAGGGCCTCTGCTATCCACCTTTATTGCAGCCTAAAGTTACTCTCAAATGCTCTCAAATAGATCCCTCCTGTACCACTCTAACTTATCTCTGCTCAAATAGTAAGTTATAAGAATACCTATGTGCGATCATTTTAAAAAGTGAACTGTGTTTTATAACATGACTGTGTCAATAGAATGATGGGTAGAAGACATTCAGACTTCAAAGTCAGAAAAGGATAGACTGGACCTCCGGCCATCACTAGCATTCATCAGCTATGTATCTTAGTGTACGGTGCCTATCTTTTTTTTTCAAATTCCATTTTTTTTTCAACCATAAAATTGGGAAAGCATATATTTCTAGAGTTGATGTAAGGATATAAGAATTAAACTACATGTTCAGATCATTTGAGTTTTTATAGGGGTGTGCGCTTATGTATATACATGTTCACATGTATATAGGTACATATGTATATGTAAGTGTATGAAGGTCAGAGATTGATGTCAAGTATCTTCCACAATAGCTCTCCAACTTATTTGTTGATGGAGGGTCTCTTGCCAAACCCAGAGCTCATCTAATCCAGCTAATTTAATTAACCAGTTTGCTCTGGAGGTCCTTAAGATCTGAGAGTAAAGGGGAAGCCACATCCACAGAGCATTTTACATGGGTGCTAGTGATCTGAATCCAATCCTTACACTTGAATGGCAAGCTCTTTACCAACTGATCTTCCTCCCCAACCCATATTGAGCTTTGAACATATGGCTTTGCTTCCCATCCTATCCTATCTTTGAATCGCAACTATTTTACTATTTTCTGTTGTTAATATATAGCACATCATTATTGATTAAATACATTTGGGGATTTCCCTGGAAATTCTTATTTGGCATAACATTATCACTATAATTCATCTGTGTTAAATTGAAACAACAGTTGATGATAAAATGCAAGCACACAATCCAATGGATCTGAAGAAGCCATATTGCTTTATCCGACTACCTATGGACCCGACATGGTTTCTCTATGGATGTTAAGTGCTTGCATTAAAATGGAATACGTAGACATTATAAAGACACGAGATGGCTATGTAATTCCAGGTTGGTGCAATGCAGTCAAAGACAAAAGTCCATTTCAGGGCAGAGAAGTTAATTGTTCATATTTTTTTAGTAGCGCACTGATCAGTAAGGACAGACTCTAATGACAAGTAAGCAGGAGGAAGCAAGCATAATGAGACCTAAGAAGCAGTCTAACTTCCATCTTTCTCAGTCTACAGCATCACCATTTTCCCAGGAATTTTTGTCTAAAATTTTGAAAGCATCATTGACTAGTTCTTTTCTATTAAAGATACAATTATATCAGAGAACCAAAGAAAAACCAGACAGATTTTCTTCTTTTAAATGTCAAGTAGTATTAATTTTCTGTATCTAGTAAGTCACTAAGCCCTTATGTCTGCCTTCCATTGAAATGTTTCCTGAATCAATTCCTCCTTCTGTTTCCATGGTAACTATTGTAATCCTTCTGGCTTCATTACCTCATTAGTCCTTCTTTACTTTAATGAACTTCAGAAACATTCTGCTGACATGCCTATTATTGTATCAAATTTAAAATAAAATAGAAATTCAACACAAAAATAAATTCTTTATTGGGTAGACACTAAGTCACCCCACAAACAAAATGTGAATCAAATTGGTTTATGTCAAACATGTCTACAAAGATGAAGAATATTTTCAAGGAGCACATACGTAGATGGCAAGATCTAAAACCTGTCAGAAAGAGATTACAATGTCTTGGTTCTCAGTTGGTGTTTATTAAAGCCATAAATAACTCAGATATATACACTTACAAGTAGACGATATTAAAATAATAGCAGTATTTGTGATGAAGATGGTTGGGATTTTAAAGAATTCCATGGTACTGTGGATTCAGAATTGAATAGAAAATAGACACTGGGAAATGCTCAGTAGGGGTGATCTGGGTAGGAATTTTGCTAGATACAACTGACCAATATGAAGAAAATCAAAAGCAGGGCCTGCTTCTCAGATGTTCTCTTTACACTAAGTCCTCAAGCCCATGACAAGTCCATCAATACAAGCACTGCTAAATTTTCATCTGCTTTTACTGGGAAAGTCAACTATTAAAGAAAACAGTCATGAAAAATGTCTAAAATGGTAGTAACTAGAGAACCGAATATAAGAATTCCCTATCTTCCAATTATTCTATAAACAAAGGTGTTACTTTTAGAATTTAAACTTGAAAGATAAAATTCATTAAGTTTAAAATAACCAAATTTATCAATTATAGCCTCAAGTAAATTGGGAATATTACTGGGCTGCTAATGACTCTCACAAACAATGGTGTCCTGATTTTAGCACAAGACTAATGTCAAGACACAATGGTTGTCTGAGTCCTAGAAAGAAGAAAATAAATTCAAAGAATAGCACAGGATGTATATAGGAAAGATCCAGCTGTAGGTACCTTTGGATAGCCAGAAAGGACAGTGCTAACAAATAGAAGGACAAAGAAAACAGGGTAGGAATATGCTAAGCACAAGATTTCTCCATTTTTTAAACTGCAGCGAGAAGGAGGAAAACTGTTTCTCCCTTGTTTCTCCTATAACAAAGTCTTGATAACAAAACCAAGAATTTTATATGGTACCATTGGAAGAGTACTCATAGGTGAGCCATGACACTAGAGGACACCTTGGAAAATGTCTACACTACAGTGATGGGGAATTGAATCAAAGCTCTGTACCTGGACCCAACCCTTGTCCTGCTTTCAGACCCTGAAAACCTATGTAAAGCTAGATATGGTAGTACTTGCTTGTAATTCTAGTGTTCCTACAGCAAGATAGGTGGAGACAGGAGAATCCTTGGAAGCTCTTGGGCCAGCAAGACTGATGTGCATAGCAGTGAACAGGACACCTTGCTCAAACAAGGACCAATACCTGAGGTATCCTATGACCTCCAAAGATGCACATGTGGCTGTACTCACACATGAACACATATGCATTGTTTTTTTACTCCTTTAAAACAGAGGGATGTGCAGCTAATGGATAGCAACTCATTTAAGTGAAAAAAATGTCTTCAAGGTAGAATACACATAGGACAATATTGTATCACACAACGCAAGTTTTCTTACTTTTATGCAGTGTTTAAAACTGTATGATGGGTATCTATCAGCACCTTCTCCAGATTCAACACGCCTCTTACAAAATATAACAGCTTCTTCATACAAGAAAAGGTGTCTCTGCATGGGCTTGAATCTTGCAAAATCCTTCATTTTTGTACCACCTTTCCGGTGTCCTAGCCAAACACTGAAAGCACCTTGCAGAATCATCTTGCCCAGCTCATTTAGATTTCCCTAGAATGAAAAATAAAAATCAATTTGTAGAAGGCAGCACTATATCCATATGTCAGACATCAACATCTTAGTGTTTAGCTTGACATACTTGTACTCTGAAGCTCATTTTGCCTGTTTTTTTTTTTTTTTCAAAATCATCACAAAAGACTTTATAACAGAGGACTCAAACTGTGGCAACAGGAAATGGATAAATCAATCTGGTATTGTCTTGTATGTTTACCCTTACAGGCTAAATTTCCTAGTACTAGAAGGTGCAGGTTGCTAAGGTAGCCAATTGACATTAACCAGCTGTGAACCATGTGAGTTACAATAATGATCAGGATGGTAGGATATTCCAATTGACGCAATAGCAGCATGATTGTTACGGGTATAACCAACTGCTTTCTTCTTTTTCCCTCTATTTCCTTTTATTGAAAATTGATTTTTTTTTCATAAAATATATTCTGGTTATAGTTACTGCTCCCCAAGCTCCTCTTAGTTCCTCTCTACCTTCCCTCCCATCCACATCATTTCTGTCTCTCCTTAGAAAACAAACAGGCATCTAGAGAATAATAATAAAATGAAATGAAATAAGATAGAACAAAAAAATCTGGAATAGGATGAAACAAACAGACAAAAAAGAGCCGAAGAAAAGACACAAGAAACACATATAGATGCAGAGACACCCACATTTGTATACATAGGAATCCCATAAAAACACACAACCAGAAGCCATAATATATGCACAAGAACATGTAAGGTTAAAAAAAAATTAAATGCCCTGACAAAGGCATGAGACAAAGAACCTCCAAAAATGCCACTTAGGTTCTTTTTGTGTTGGCCATCTACTGTTGGGCATGAGCTCGGCTCTTATGAGTGGTTTCTATACCATGTTCACTGTAACTTTTTACTTTGAAACAGGCTGTGCCTCACATATATTTAAAATTGATGCGATGTTGCTGCATAAAAAAAAAAACCTTCTTTTTCCTTGGCTTCATAGCATCTTTCATGTGGAGCTATTTCAGCTGGAGACATGCACATATCTCTTCCTCATTCCTGATTAATACATGATATATTACCACCCTATGTTTCCCCTTTGGACAGAGCTAATCTGGGAAAAGGTGGCAAGCTTTAAAGAATTGACCCTTTATTCATATCTACTCTAGACTAGGGCAAACAGCAATTCTGGGACAGTGTGTCTGCTTAGCTGACCCAAGCATTTATTCAAGTAAAAAAAAAAAAAAACTCTCCAGTTCCAGACTTGAAGGCAGGCTGCTACAGACCAGGAAAATGTCATAAAATTCCATTTGGCTGCTGATCTGCAGCCAATTCTCCACTTAGCATTATCAATAATAATGCTTATATTTTAATCTCTATTTGTCTGCCTCTTATATGTTATTTCCCAATTGAATCCCAAAACGGATTCTGACATGCTTACCCTCTAGAATTCCAACAATCACTAAAATTTACTTACGATATAACCATTGATTGCAATCTGATGCATGGAGTCATTTACTGTCTTCAGTAAATCCAGCATTGTGTCCAGTGCCGCCTGTAATTGAATTCTTCCTTCACCTTCATTGCTATACTTTAAGAGCTCCTGTAGTTAGAAGTAAAGAATTAATATTAATCATATATTAAAACTGCTAAAGAAAATGAACAATTTGGAGCTAATATACTTTTGAACAGGAATCCAAAGATACTGTCATTTTTTAGAGTAATTTCTTTCATATTGTCTGTCACATTAACATTATATTTAATAACAATGTCAAAATTGGGAAAGAAGTAGAATAATGACTGAAGAGTATAAAACAAAGGGCATTCAATGCTTTAAAGCTGAACAACAGCTACATAAACACATCAGAGATTAGTTTTCATCCTCTACACATGGTAATTTGTCACTCAGAATGCATATAGCATCATGAAACGCATTTTCAAAGAGGCTATGTTGTATTTATATATGATACAGATTCTACTCATCCTTTCCAATTAAACTAGGGGAGTATCATTTGCATTTTTCATTGAAAAGACCAATAGGAAATATAATCTCAAGATGAATAAGCATATATTTAGATCTTCTTAACAACATGAAAGATTATTTCATAAAACATTGTACTTGAATATGGATAGCCCTTATAGGAAGGATCAAGACCTAACACTGTACACTCACAGCTCGATCACCTTGCCTATGTCATTTGCACACCATCGTGAAGGAGCACACTGCAAAAATCTCACAGCGAAATCTTACCATTCCTCTCCTTCAACCTATTGTTATTTCTTCCTAGTCAATCACTGCCTTTTAAATGACTACCAGATCTAATATTTAAAAATTAAAAAAAAAAGCCAAGTAGGTGCTAGAGAGATGGCTCATTGATTAAAATAACTGGCTACTCTTGCAAAGGACTTAGATTCTATTCTCAGCACCCACATGGTGACTCAGAACAGGCTATAACTCCGATGTCCTCTTCTGGCCTCCATGGGTACCAGGTATACACATCCTATACATACATACATGCAGGCAAAACACTCATACACATAAAATAATTTTTAAAGTAAATACAGAAATAAGCAAATATTTCACGTAATTACCTTTAAAAGCAACTGATACTTAGTGATTCGTTGCACTGGTTTGAGCAAATAGGAATCCAGTCCAAGTCGATGTTTTAATTTTCTTTGACATTCCTGTCATTAAAAGATAATGATCAACCAGGTACAGTGGCACATGTCTGTAATCCCAGCACTCTGGAGGCGGATGCAGGCAGATCTCTGTCAGCTTGAGGCCACCCTGGTCTACATAGCAAGTTCCAGGCCAACCAAAGCTACATAATAGAGAAATCCTATCTCAGGAAACAAACAAAAGATAGTGCTCAATAAATGTTAAATTAAGAAATGTAGAGAGGACACATGGACTAAACAAAATATGTATGAAAATTCCATATGCAAAGGTTACTTTGTAAGCTAATTTTTAAAATGATTTATTTTGCTAGGCAGTGCTGGCACACACCTTTAATCCCAGAACTCAGGAGACAGAGGCAGGCAGATCTCTGTGAGTTTGAGGCCAGCCTGGTCTACAGAGTGAGTTCCAGGATAGCCAGGGCTACACAGAAAAACCCTGTCTCAAAAAAACAAAAAAAAAAATTATTTTAAACAGACATGTATCAAGGTTGGAGAGATGGGTCAGAGGTAAGGGCACTTGCTGTTCTTCCAGATGACCTGGGTTCAGTTCTCAGCACCCATGTGATGACTCATAATCATCCATAACTCTAGTTCCACGGAACTCAATGTTCTCTTTTGATTTCCAACATATTGCAAAATACTCATACACAAAAAATATAATAAACAAATCTTTAAACAATTTTAATAAATAAAATGTCAAGTGCCAAGTTCTCATTGAATAGACCCAAGACATGAATCTTTCTTATATATAAAAGAACATGTATCAAAAAAATCACTGCTGCATATAGTACAAAAATTGTGAGAAATAGTACACCTGAAAAACTGTCATGAATACCATTTTTAAAAATTGAGAGCACATGCCTACAATCCCAGCACTCAAGAGGAAGAGGCAGGTGGATCTCAATGAGTTCAAGGCCATCTCGGTCTACATAGTGAGTTCCAAGCCAGCCAGAGCTATAGAATAGAAAGATCCTGTCTAAAAATAGAAAGAGAGGGCGGAGGAAGAAGCAAAGAGAGGAGGGGGAGCAGGAGGATGGAAGAAAGAAAGATTTCCACATATAAATTCATATTGGTATAAGCTGCTTAAAATTTGAGAAAGCAGGGAATGACAACAGGTCAGAATGATTAAAAAGTTCTTCAATCTGTCCAAGAAAATTAACAAAAGACCAGCTCCACAGGCAAAGGCCCAGAAAAGAAATAGGTTGTGCTAAATATAAATCTGACTGGGTATGAGAACAGAGTATTTTTTAAATCGCAAGAAAAATACAGACTTTATCAACTGGTGCTGCATTTCATTCAGTAAATTGGCTTGCTGCCACTATAAATATAGGGGTCATGACATTGGGTCCTGGGAACAGTGTAGGGACCATGGTTAGGAGAGATGGGGGTTGTTACGATGAATGTGCATATGGGAAGTGCACAAAATGACAGGGAGAGGGATATACCTGAGTAAGATAGAGAGCCTTCCACTGAATGTGAATGAAATTCAATACATAATTTAATTCAAATAAGAATAAACAATCAATATCAACACTTAACGATGATAGACTGATGCATTCATTTTGATCTTCTTCATAAAACCCACCTAGAATGATGAAATTTTTTTTCAAGACAAAAAATTAACTGAGAAGGGGGAAAATATTTGCAAAACTTAAAAACTAAAAGTCAAACTCACAAATGGAATATAATTACAAACTGAGAGAGGAAAAAGACAGAAACAGCTCAGCTTTTACATTAGAGAATGCCCCTTACACCTTCTCAGAGATACCGAGTACCTCTGAAAGAGAAGAGTTCAAAGTGTTTATGAAATAAACACTAACAAGTGTTGGGGAGGACGTGGAGCGATCAGAACTCATACACTGCTGATAGTAATGGAAAACTGCAGTCGCTATGGAAAACAGTCCAGCAGTTACCCATTAAACATAACCAAGCCTAGTGGCTCACACATTTAATCACAACACTCGGAAGCAGGAGCAGATGCATCTCTGTAAGTTCAAGGCTGGGCTGCTCTACATAGTTCATTCCAGGATATCCAGTGCTACAGGGTAAGATCTTGTTCAACATTAAACATACAGTTACAGTATGATCCATTTTACTTCTAGGTATGTAACCAAAAAATAAAAAATAAAAAATTGCTTAATTTTTTTAACAGGACTGGAAATGGCTCAGTGGTTAAGAGCACTGGCTGTTCTTCCAGAGGACCTGGGTTAGATTCCCAGCTCCCACATGGTGGTTCACAACCATCCATAACTCCATTTCCAGTGATCTGGAACCTCTCTTAGACTTCAACGGTACTACATGTACCATCGAAACAAACATGCATGTAGGAAAACACACATGCACTATAAAATAATAAAACATCTGAAGAAAATTGTTAACAGCTACAGTAAACAAAAGATACAAAAAAGCCAAATGCCCATCAACTAAGGATTTTATGAATCAAATATGATCTATCTACTCAGCAAAACATTATCCAACCAGAAAAAGAATAAAGTATTGCTATATACAATGCATGAAACTCAAAAATATCAGGTTAAGTAAAAAAAAAGGCCACATAAAAATACCATATAGTGTGTGTTTCTCCTTATATGAAATACTAGAATAGGTAAATCTACAAAAACAGAAATCAGATTAACTGCTGAATGTTAATTGAATTGATTGGGGAAAATCAGTGAATAAGAGGTAACCACTAAAAGGTACAAGGTAGTGTAAACCCATTCCCTTTTTTGCTTTGGTTGCTATTATTCATTTGTTTTCAAAGGCAGGATCTCTGTGGCATGACTCAACTCAAGACCCTCCTTCCTCAGGCTTGTCAGTGCTGGAATAACAAATGTGTGTCACCATGGCTAACTTTAGGGTGGGGATTTTTCATTTTGATTTTTATTTATCCTTCTCTTATACAATACATCCCAACCAGTTTTCCCTCCTGCCATTCCTCCTAGTCCCTCCACCTCCCATCTCCCAAATATCCACTCTTCCTCCTTTGACCTTCATAAAAGAACAGGCCACCCAAGGACATCAACCAAACACAGCATACAAGATAAAAATAAGACTAGACACAAACCCTCATATCAAGGCCGGATGAGGCAACCCAGTAGGAGGAAAAGAGTTAGGGTGAGAACTTTTAATGGTATTTTAAATTTAAATTTTAAATTGACTGTGTTGATAACCATATAACCCAATGAAACAGTTAAACTGCTGAACTGTATATTTTAAAGGGATTTAAATTTTTAGTATCTTATTTACATTTTAATAAATCTATTACCCAAGCCAAAATCGAATGAACATTAAAATATAAAATAAAAAGTTTAAAAGCTGCAATAAGCACAACTGAGTCACACACACACACACACACACACACACACACACATACCCAGCAGAAAAATGATTCTTTCTATAAAAAGTAAAACAGAGGGTCTCTGGACTAAGGGATATAAGGTCCAACTGAGATCAGATCATCATACTTTATTAAAGCAAGGAGAAGAATTGAATACCTACATATCTAACAACTTTGAAACTCACATCCTTTTTCCTCAAGCACAATAGCAGCCAATTATATTTATGTTGAGCAGCAGCCAGGAAGACCTAAGCAGCCGAAGAGAAAGTTCCTAAAGATAGATGTATTACGAAAGCTCCCCCCGCCACCTCCCATCTCTCACCAGCACACTAAAGGAAACAACCGGCAACAAACAATCCAATACTGAGGACCATGCTCAATAAACCCAGAAATACACAAGAAACTTTCAATCAGATTCCTTGTGCTTGTCCTCGATGTAACCAGACAGACAATTAACAGACATTTCAGGACAGCATCCAAGATGAGTGGCAGGTGCTAATGAAGAAAAAGAATAGAAAAGCAATTTGAATGCAGTTGGAGCTATGCAGAGAAGAAAACTACTTTAAAAGGAAAATCTATTATTATCTTCATATAGATAAATGAAAGGAATTTCTGAAACAAAAATCAGGACTCCATTAAAAGTGATTCGGAGAGAACAGAAAATTGTTAACTAGCACTGCCACTGTGGAAATCCATATGGAAGTTCCCCAAATAACTAAAACTGGGCTAGGGCGATAGCTCAGTTGATAATATATTTGCTTTGGAAGCATGAGGACCTGAGCTAGATACCCTGAAACATGCATTTAAATAATTGAAAGGCAAAGCTGTGCATGGTGGTTTGCACTTATGCACTTCCAATCCCAAGACTGTTAGGGAAGAAGATAGGCAGATCTCCGAGGCCTGGTGGTCAGTTAGCCTACCCTACTTAGCTTGTTCCATGCCGGTGAGAAACCATCCCAAAAAACAAGGTGGATGACACCCAAAGAACAACACTCAGGGTTGGTCTCTGGCCGCAACACCCCAGGTACACATATGCATGTGTACGCACATGCGCAACTGCAAACACATAAATATAAACACATCTACATATTTTTAAAAATTAAAACTAGAGCTACCATATGATCCTGAGGTCTCCAAATCAGCATACTAGAGAAATACTTGCACATCTATATCTGCGGCACTCTTCATAGAATCCAAGATATGCCACCAATGAAGATTGTTATCTTCAACAAATGAATGGGCAATATGGTGCACAGTGGAGTCTTGTTGAGCCATAGCGAAGAATGAAATGACATCATTGCAGGAAAAAAGAATGGAGCTGCAATCATCATGCTAAGTAAAATGAGTCAGACTCAAAAAGAAATATAGAACCAAGAATATACAAATATAGAGAGACACATAGAGATATCATTTATATATAAATAAAGAAGGACTATTTGAGAGGAGAAAGAGGACTAGGGAGATTGGAGCTAGAACAAGAAAAGGTAATAGGAAGTGACTATGGTCAATACACATGATATACTTAAATCAATATTATAAAATCCATCAGCTTTTACAATGAGTATATGTCAATAAAACTTTAAGTTAAAAATATGATGACAGAAATAAACTTTCAATTAGGAAGAGTAGCAGATAATTCCCAGAAAGCGGAACAGAAAGACAAAAAGCTTGGAGAACAGAGAAAAGAAAATTATAGGATTAGTCCAGGGTTCCAACATCAGTACAACAGAAATTCCAGAAAAAGAAAAATGAGAAAATTTGGTGTGTGTGTGTGTCGGGGGTGGGGGGACTAGAGTAAATTTGGACTGGAGGTTCCACTCTCAGAGTGATAAGCAAGGGTCAGGGTACAGCTCAGTGTTAGAATGCTTGCCTAGTATATAAAAAGTCCTACAAAACTCAGAAGAAGTGATGCCCAAAATACCAAGCTAATGAATGAAAATAATGCCAATGAACAAACACTAAGTATTAGTTCCCATGTTTTCAGAGGGGAAAAAAAAAAAACAGGGCTTTTGCAAAAGAATAAAGTCAAACTGGCACTGTATTTCTTCTAGAAATAAATAAATAAAATAAAGTCAAACTGTATTTCTTCTAGAAGTGAGAAAACAGTGAAGAGTACCTTCAAATTTCTGAGAATAATCATTTCTTAGTTAGAATTCTATACTTAGCCATCTTAACAATCAAAGCATTGGGATACAATAACAGTACTCACTCATACAAGGTTTCAAAAACGTACGCAAATATATTACCTAATGTGCATACTTTCTAAATAAATTATCAGATTTCTTCTACCAAATAAGGGGTAAAACAGTAAGAAGGACATAAGACTGGATGGCTCAGCAGTTCATAACACTTGTTGTTTTTGCATAGGACACAGGTTCAATTCTCAGCATCCACATAGTGGCTCAGAACCATCCAAACTCCAGTTTCATGGGATCCATCATACTATTCTGACCCCCACACGCACCAGGTATACATATAGTGCACTTGCATGCACACAAGCAAAGCGTGCACGTGCGTAAAATTAAAGAAACCTTTTTAAGAAAAGATTTGGCATGTAGGGAACAGGATAGGCTACTCAAGAGGCCAGTGAGAAGTACCCCCAAATGATACGCACCTAGATTCTGAGATGAAAGCTGTAAGCAGGTCAGAAAGCTCTAGAAAGTATTTCTTTAGGATGAAGTTCAAAGACAACCATGTATGCAAATATACAAAGAAAAAATGTTTATGATTCCAAAATTGGAAGACGTTGGATTAGGAAGAAAGCAAAGCATATAGCAAATTAAATGAGTAAAAAGAAAATTATAAGAAAAACACGAGAAGGAAAAGCCATCATATTTCACTATATGAGTCATCTGCCAAGAGAAATTCCAGTCTTAATAATTCAGTTAAATATAGCCAATTGATCTAACAAAAATATACTGGAAGCTTTAGAGAATAAGAATTTCATGTGGGTATGGTCATGGGACAAGGGACAGTGAAGACCTAAATCTTCATTTTCTAAAGCAGAAAGGAGAAAGAAAGCATGTTATTTGGAGCAAGGGAGGCAAATACCAGAAGTAGCTAAAAGTGGTAGCCTCTGGGGAACAGCAAATATGTATTTATATGTGTGTAATTTGGTTGAGAGCAGAATTGCTGCTCCACTTATATACATTTATAATTTAGTCAAAGCAAAAATCAATTTGTTAATGAGAAATATTCTACTATCTTCTAAAAAGAATATATTCAATACTTAAATAATTAATACCTGGAAAAAGGCACATTCTGAATACTTCCTCCAAACTAACTCGGACCTGGGTTTGTTCTGGCAGTACTTGGCATACATCTGAAAATCATCCTTCTGTAATAAAGAACAAAGGCAAATAAATTACCGATTTGTAAATACAAAGTTTTCTTTTCAAAAAATGCTGAGCATGAGAGTGTGTGGCCAACCAAGGTAGTGAGTATGACTTAAAAGCCTGCATGTTGTCCAAGAACAGCACGCCCATTGGGCCAGACAGCAGGATACATAATTCTACGAGCAATTTCAGAACTCCTGCTTACCAAACTTGACACTTAGAGACAGAAAAGCCTTATCTTTCTGAACTATTTATTACCATGATCTAAAAGGTGCTCAAAAATGAGTTTTCTGTGCTATTAGTCTGCTGGCTGACTAAACAAAGGAGAAGTTAACTTGCGAGTTAGAAGTAGTCCTTGGTTCATTACTGGGACATCACCACGTCTATGCACAGCGTTGCACAGTTTGCTCTCCCTTGAATCATCACTCCCCATCTTCATCTAATGATCTATCTCCTACTCACACTTTAACTTTCATCTCAGGAGTCTCTTCTATACAGCCACCATCTATACTCCCAAGCTATGGACGATGCCCCTCTTTTGAGCCCCATAGGACCCTTTGTATATCTCTAATGGAGTATAACTCATTCTATACATGATTTAGGGTTTCTGTTTCTCTACCTAAATGCTTTTTAGCTTGGTATCCAGATTGCCCGGCACAGTGCTTGGTACACAGTAAATATTAAGTAAATGGGTATTGAATGGGCATATCATCAAGGAATATGTATCAACTACCACAACTAGTTGACAAGAACTCTGCCTACTTTGACAGACTCAGTGACACATAGGATATGAGACCTTCTCATCAGACTGGGAAATAATTTATGTAAACATGAAAAATACAGAGTACGTATAAAATCTTCTATTAGTGAGCATAGTGTTGGGTATTTGTAAAGATGGTTTCTTACTAAGTAGTTTCCGATAGCCTGAGACTCACAATCCTCCTGACTCCACCTCCTGACTGCAAGCACCATCACGTCTTGCAGAGTAGCACAATGTTTAAGAATCGACTCCAAAGGGATGTTCAATTACCCCTACTTGAAAATGGTGGGGATGAATTTGCCCACAGTTTGTGTGATTTTAGGGTTAAAACATGTCGAGAAAGGTAGTGGGCACAGTTCTTTCTTAGGCCTTTGCTATTCTAGTTTCTCATTTTTCTCAGACTTATCCTCTTCAATAATTTCCAAGATAAGGCAGCTATTCTAAATTTTCAACAGTCTCTTCTATCCAACTGATTTCACATCAGAAGAGGGTTGATCTTTCAGGAAGAGGAAAAACTAGATAACTAGATGAAGACTTTAAAAAAATATGGCGAGGACTGGAGAAATGGCTCATTAGTTAAGAGCGCTGGTTGCTCTTTCAGAGGATCCAGGTTCAATTTCCAGCACCCATAAGGCAGTTCACAACTATCTGTAATTCCTGTTCCAGGGGATCTGACACCCTCATACAGATATATATATATATACATATATGTATATATATATATATATATGCAGGCAAAACACCTGAAATAAAAATTAATTAATTAAAAAAATATTGGCTACATAATGAGACTCTGTCTTTTAAGTGTTGAGTCTTTGTTTTGTTTGGCTTTGTTTTGTTTTTTAAGGTATCTTTTATTCTAACTTTAACCAAGCTCAGGGTGATTTTACTAATATGCTCCCATCTCTCACATTTTTATAGCTAGGATGGTCCTTGGATTCCTGAAATTATCATTGCAACCACCTAAGAAATTGAAACATTTAATGCCACAGAATATAAGTATAGCCTGAAAATCTCACACCATGTTTTTCAACAAAACTGTTTTGCATTAAGTACTTGATGGAATTTATGTGTTTTCTCAAAAACTATAAGGACATTAAAGGGAAATGTAAGAGAGTATCTTGCCTCCAAGCTTGTTTTGTACAAGAGATACTTTCAGGTTGTCGATATTTATATAATTTAAAAACAAATGATCACACTAACCCTTTCCAGGAAACAAGATCCCACTCTTTCTGGAGCATTAGAGCAATCTTCCAGGCTGTTCATAAAAATGCTGTGAAATTTTCAGAGAAAGAAGTTATTTATGACATACAATAAACCAGTCAGTAACTCTTTTTTCGTACCTTTTCAAACTTGATCTCCCTATGTAGCCCTGGCTAGCCTGGAACTCACTCTGTAGATAAGGCTGGCCTCGAACTCACAGAGATTCACCTGCCTCTGCCTCCCAAGTGCTGGGATTAAAAGTGTGCACACCACACTTGGCAACAACTCTTTTTGAAAACTTCACCAAAAACTTCAATTTGGAAATTACATACTTGTTATGGAATTCATATATTTCTGCCATATTTCCAAAGAGAATATCCTTTTTATTTCTCAGGAGAGGTGGCATAAGATCAAACATCTGTGGATTGTCCATCTCGGATCTGTAGCCCTATTAAAAATAAATCAATTTTTGCATTTTAAATATTTATACTAATGTTAGTTTGGGTTACTGAGAGTATAAGTGCAGCAGAATATATAGAAGACTTATGGATATAGCTATTTGAATTTTAACATTTAAATCCCTTAGTTACTAGACTTATCTATAGCATTTTTTAAATTTTTATTTATGTATTTTTCTTTTTTTAGGATGCAGGATAAGGAAGTCAAGGCATCCACTCCATGGTCAGAATAAAAAGGTAGTACTTTGTCCTTCAAGGCTTTTATCGTTAGTGTTGGAAACAAAACAGAAACTAACTTTGAAAAATTATAGTACAGAATATAAAGTTCTCCTTAAATTGAAAGTAAGTGCTTAGAATTCTGTTCAGACCAAATTAGTATCATGGCATTTGTGTCAAATGAGTATTTTTATCCCACCTTCAGTTCTTTCCATCTCAACCTCTAAGTAGCAGCCTGGGAATAATTATAACAATGCACTATGTCCCCACGAGAGAACAGCTTCTCTTCTGTAAGAAATTCTGAATCACGTATACCCACTACTGAGAGGGGATGTAAATGCTGCAATCACTTAAACAACATGTAGCAGCAAATAACAGCAGATGCCCACTGCTACCACAGGACAAACAAGGACATAGATAGAAACACAAAACTACCTAGAATGCTTTCTAATGGAAGTAGCCAGGGATTGGTCAAGAAAATAGAAAAAAAAAGCAATTTGTTACACTTACCAACAAAACAGTAAATAACTCTCGAACATATGCCTTCTCTGTCTGTATCAGCTCATTCAGCACATGGCTATAATAAACAGACCATAGTTAAGTTAATGTTACTACTCATGTGTCACAGTATAATGTTTCAGTTATTATCATTAGAAATAATCTGAAGTAAAATAAGCTAATCTATTGTTACTACCAGGATGTTTAGTTCTAGCATCAATGAAGCTTATTTTATGCCTGTTGGAAAAATACCACCCAGAAGGCTCTTAAATAGATTTAAAAGAAAGAATGCCAGGTATGTTGGCATACATCTTTAATCCCAGCACTCAGGATATAGAGGCAGGAGAGTCTCTGAGTTCAAAGCTAACTTGTTTACAGCCACAGTTACATACTAAGACTCTGTTGGGGGTGGGGAAAGGAACAGATGTCCAAGGGCCACATGTTAACATAAAAAGATTTCTAATTCACTTAGATTATGAATAAATTAACTAAAATCTCACAAAACCTATTTCTGAATTAATGCCAGATTCTAATTTTTCTGGACAGCTAAATTTCATGAGCTCTAGAATCATCTCTTTTTCAAAAAGAAAAAAAAAAGATACTAGCACTTTAAACACCATTTTATCCAGTTCCCAGTAAGTTTCTGATTTTTTTCTAGGACATGTGGTAAACTCGTGACACTCATCTTCACATGAGATAGGAGTAAAGCTTAATCTTCTACAGCAACATTGTATACTATCTGTATACAAAAAGTACACACCCTGTCCATTTGATTTCCAAATGACATATTTAAATTTTTCTCCCTTCTCTAATAAAATCAATCTATTTAACCTCAGTCTTTGTGCATTTCTTCTTTTCTTTTTTATACTTTAAAGAACATAGATGCTGGCTTTTTTCAAAATGACTTTCTTTTCACTCTTTTTAATAAGCTTGGGATATATATTTCCATGACATTTGATGCAAACTACTGGCTATTTCTAACACCAAGATATGAAACTTCATTTTCTTTAAATTTTTTGAGACAGGTCTCACTATGTAGATCTGGCCGTCCTGGAACTATATAGACCGGGTTAGCTTCAAACTCATAGATTCACCTTCCTCTGCCTCCCAAAGTCTGGGATTAAAGGAATTCGCTTTCAAGCCTGGTTCAAGATACAAAATTTACAGGTCAGTATTTTCAAGGTTAGGATATTAACATAATAATGTAAAAGCATGCAAGTTACATGCTACCTAACAATAGGTCATTGTTAATGTTTGTTAAGTAGTGTCTATAATCCTGTATAGCTTTTCAAAAGCCATTTCATTGATTTTCACTTCTTTTAAAATGAAAGAAATTGCCAGGCAGTGGTGGCACACACTTCAATCCCAGCACTCAGTAGGCAGAGGCAGGCAGATCTCTGTGAGTTCAAGGCTAGCCTGCTCTACAGAGTGAGTTCCAGGACAACCAGAGTTACAACAGAGAAACCCTGTCTCAAAAACAGCAACAAAGAAAAAGAAAAGAAAAGAAAAGAAAAGAAAAGAAAAGAAAAGAAAAGAAAAGAAAAGAAAAGAAAAGAAAAGAAAAGAAAAGAAAAGAAAAAATGGTGTCACAGTTAGCTTTAGCTGTCAACTTGACACAAAACTACAATAGCCTGGGAAAAAGGAATGTCAGCTGAATAGTTGCCCAATCTGATTGGCATGTAGACAAGTCTGTGGAGCATTCTCTCAATTGATGTGGAAGGGCTCAGCCCATTGTAGACCACCTCTGGGCAGGTGACCCTGGATTGTATAAAAAAGGAAAGCTTATCAAGCTGTGGGGAGCAAGCCAGTGAGCAGCACCCCATCAGTGGCCATTGCTTTAGTTCCTACTTCCAGGTTCCTTCCCTGACCCTCTCTCATGATGGACAGGGATCTAGATATATAAGCCAAATAAACCACTTCCTCCCCAAATTGCTTTTGGTAGAGGTCTTTATCACAGCAACAGAAATCAAATTAGAACAGATGATGTGGCCCAAGGGTACAAACTTTCGTTAGTTGAGTCATTCTGGGAATCTAATATACAGCACTGTTACTGTCATTACTAGCATTAATGAAGCGTCTTGTATACAGGAAATGTGCTTTCAAAGTAGAACTTGCATACTTGTGTTCTTACCACAAAAAAGAAACTGTCAATGTTAAATAACCTGTTATGGCAATCACCTCAATATATAAATTATAATATATATTATATACATGCATATACACATGTATATATATGTATATATCACATTATATAATCACAGATAAATATCACAGAGATATGTATAGTTAGGTAGATAGATAGATAGATAGATAGATAGATAGATGGATAGATATTTAGATATACATTGTGTATCCTAAATGTGTCTATTTTTGTTTCTCATTTGTATTTCAATAAAACTTGGAAACACAGGAGTTGGAAAGATGGCTCAGCAGTTAAGAGCACGTGCTACTCTTGCAGAGGACCCAGCTTACAACCATGTGTAACTTCAGGTCTAGGAGCTCTGACCCCCTCTTCTGCCTCCCTGGGGACCAAGCACACACATGGTACATAGACATGCAAGCAAAACACTCATACATGTGAAATATTAATAAATAAATAAATATATATATATATATATAATAAATAAGATAATGGGTGGTTGGCTGGTTAAATAAATAAATGGAGAGATAAGTAAATAAATAGTTAAAGCTGAGAAACACAAAAAAAAATGAAACTCCTTCATTTTCCTTTTCAATCTGGAAATGAAAGATACGAAACTCCTAAAAAGGGACTGGGATGTAGTTTAACGGCAAAGCGCTTGCCTTACAATCCTCAGTACTACCAAAGAAAAACCCTCAAGTCTCATAACAGATCGCAGCTGCTCAGACCTAAATCCAGAACTTGTGACAACTCACTAGTACTTTTTTAATGTCCTCTTTAGGACTCTATTTTGCAAACTGAAAATTCTAAGCACATGACCCTTGGACACTGAACCAAAGCCTCCTGTGGAGATTATATATATATATATATATATATATATATATATATATATCTGAATGTAGGTTAAAAATGAAAGAATACTTCTTTAAAATATCCAAGCTATTGTCCAATCCGGGAGATGGATCAGAATTCCTCTTCTCTTTGCTATCCTGTACGACTTCAATCTGAAATAATGAAAATAAAAGTTCAGTCACATCTATGCAGGTACAGTACTTTGTCCAATATATCTATATCAAACCTCAATTCCAACTTTGAGATAAATTGATACAAAACATTTCATTTTTCCAAAAATGACTTGGATGTATTCTAGCAAAATAAGTGCTTTGAGTTACCTAAGGGTGCAGATTTAAGGTACTAACTGGGATTTATTTTGTATATTTCCATTTCCATTAACAAAGACCACTTGCTAGTCTACTGTAATGATAATAGGAACAACCTTGAGCATCACTATATGCCAGACATAGTGAACTAAGAGCTTCACAAATGTTATTTTTATACTACTTCATGTGTCCTATTATTCCATGTTAATTAATAAGTCTGAGATTAGGAGAATTTACCAAAGGCTATACCACCAGTGACTGAGGGTCTGGCATTAAATGCCAGCCAGTCCAGTTATAATTTGTACTACCATGCTATACTGAAGTACCTCTTAGTGGTATGTTCTTGGTACCACTTATTACCAAGGACACACAAGTAATACATAGGGTCCTGCAGCTATGTGGAGGCTACTCCATAGCTATCAGCCTATCACAGATAACTGAGAACAAAACGTTAGACACATGCACTCTCTAGTTTTCTCCAAGAATACACCCCAGGACACTCAGTGGATACCAGAAATGCTGGGGAATTCCAAATACTCTATGTACTACACTTTTCCCCATATATATGTATGTATGTATGATAAAAATATCATGTATAAATTAGGCACAGAAAGAGATTAACAATAATACTCATAAGAAAGTGTTTTCTCTGATAATAAAATGTTGGATATATATATATACACACACACATACATATATAACCTCTCTCTTCTTACCTAGAATTTTACATTTAATATTTTTGAACCAGCATGGCCCACAGGTAACTGAGCCTTTAGAAACTACAATATGGAGGAATACTGTACACATCAAGAAGCAAATAGAAATTGGGCATGATGGTACATGCCTTTAATCCCAGCACTCTGGAAGCAGAGGCAGGTTGACTCTGAGTCTGAAGCCAGTCTAGTCTACATAGTGAGCTCCAGGACAGCTCAAAAAAAAAAAAAAAAGAAAAGAAAAGGAAAGAAAAAAAAGGATGGAAGGTAGGGAAAGAAAGAAAATTTTAAAAAAGCAGATGTATTTTCTGTATCCTGAGTCAATCTCTGCACGGTCCATGATAAACTGGACTCTATCCTTAGTACTTGCAGTGCTATACTCAGTCTTGAAAGAAATCTCTAGAGGGTAAAGCACTGTTCAGGTGTGTGGAGGTGGGCAGCATGAAGAGGAACTGGAGCTCATATGCAATGCTCTACAGAAATGATTCTGAATTTGAGCCAGGACTTAACTGCTCACATACTGGGAATATGCCAGTACTGCAATTAAACACAGGGCAGCAGATTTTTCTTGTACGTTTTGGTTTTCAAATGTACAAAGTCAGTGTAATGAATGGAAAACATGCTTGAAATCCCCATACTAACTCTGCAATTATAGCAACACAGCCAACTTTGAATTGATTAATCAATTATACTCACTTTCTTGTTGCTCTGAACTTGATTCTGTCTCCAAGACTTCCTCACTGGTAGAGAAATGTGAAATAGTATCAAACCAGAATTAAAGTCAACACTTTAAATAAAAACACATGCATGTTTGTTAAAAAAAAAAAAGTTAATGCTTCAACATATTTGTTAGTAGTTTAAATCACTCTACAGAAGACAGAAATTGGTTAGATGTCTATAAATTCAAATTATGGAGCATGATTTTGCTATGTTCTACCCATTTTCTCATTAACCGCATATTCGCTTAATTGCCAAAAGAGGGTGTTAAGTGTTCACAATTGTGTTCATATTTAATATACATCCTGCCACATCAACATTCAATCAGATTGTAATTCATTTACTAACTATATTGAAGATTTCTTTGAATCTAGCCCCACATGTATGAGACCAGGAAAGGCAGGGAAGGGCAGTGTGGGAGGGTAATGAGAAGAGCAAATTACGGAACTGGAAGTTGGTTTATCCAGTAAGTGTTTGCTGCTAACCCTGATGAGCTAAGTTTTCTCCCCCAATAATGGAAGGAGAGAAGCAACCCAGCAAATTGTCCTCTGATCCCAATATGTATATGATCATACACACACATACAGACACACAACACACACACACAAATAAGAACAAATTATGTATGAAAATGCCAAAATAAAAGTCATTGCTTTATATATTAACTTGAAAATTAGTAACAAAAATCCAAATTTAAACTGGTAATTATAGCATCCACATATTTACTTAGCACTTACCCCAACCAGGCCCTGATCTAAGTAAGCCCAATGATTAGTTTTCTTTTTTGATTCTCAAATCTACACTAAGGATGAAGAACAGCATCTATCTCATTTTACAGATATCACTAAGATTAATATCTTGCTCAGGAAGTAGAGATGGGATTCAATCCCACACATTTCTAATAACTACCCAAAACATGATAAAATGCCCCTTCAAAACCCTTCATCAGAATTCAAAGCTTTAATCTTTCTTTTGAAAATATTAATTTCCAGCACTGGGGAAAAACAGGGTGAAACATGAACTAGGAATATAGCTCAATGGCAGAGTACTTGCCTAGCATGTGTTCCATTCCCAGCACTGAAAAAAGATGGTTTTCACAGAAACAAGCGGAGTCATATGTTCATTAAAAACAAAGGGCACAGACAAATCAAAGAATATGTTAAGTTCTGAATCATGGAGACTGCTACCCATCTGGGGTACATGAGTACTAGTCACAGCATGGAAGAAATACAACTTTTATCCTCCTCTCCTTAGCAAGAGCTAGTGTCAGCACACAAAGGAAGTGGGCAGTCTTTCAAATTCTATAAAATGTATACTTTGCCGTCATTTGTTAATAAGTATTGACACATGAAAGTTATATACAACTATACATTAGACTTAGTGTGAATTACCACATAAAATCATCTGGTTTGGTTCTGTTTTGTTGCTTGTTCAAGACAGGGTTTCTCTATGTAGCCCAGGCCATCCTGGAACATGCTCTATAGTCCAGGCTGGCCTCAACTCAGATAACTACCTGCTTCTTCCTCTGGTGTGCCTCAATTTAAAGAAACCTAATGTATAAAGATCCAAATTTACTTCTAAAAGTAAATTATAGATTGTTTGTAAATACATTGAGAGATTAAAAAGGGTATATGTGTGTATCTCTGTAACACCTTTTTCTGAAAAGCGAAATAAATATATTCATCCTTTCAACAACGTAAAGACATACAGAATGGCTGAGCATCTATGTGGTATGAGAAGCTAGCTCTGTGTTTGGGGGTATACAAAGGTGGCTTTCACACAAATCCTGTCCTTGAAGAGTATCCTGTCTAACAAATGCAACAGCAAACAGGCTGCAGCTGAGAAGAAATAAGGAACTTTTTTGTTACATGGGATGAACAGCCAACTGAGCCAGACTACAGGGGAAGAGCAGAGAGTAGAGAAAATCTTGTCTGGAGGAAGAAGTCTAGGGATAGGAGCTGGCAAGGAGGCAACAGAGCAAGAGGGGGAAAGTGGTCCAGAGAAACAGCAATCTACGCAAACTCCATAAGATAATACAGAAGAGAAAAGGGAGTGAGGAAAGTGTAAGAGTGGGAGCCCAAGAGATTATAGTCAAGGCCACCAGTGATATTACCTTGGACTCAGAAAGATAAAGTAGCTGGAAAGAAAGTAATGATGGGAATAAGTAGATGTACAGAAGGCGTATTTAGCAACGAAGCGAACTAATGGTATAGAAGCGAGCAAGAAGAATTAAGCTTCAGTGAATGAGAACATCATATAGCAGTCAACAAGATGAATAAGGAAAGTGTCACAGGGTTTGCAGAAGAGAGATGTTCATGTAAGTTATAGTGAGGTGGTTTCCTATGGGAAATTCCATGTCATAAATACCAGTGTAAAGCTTAGGTGATAGACCCAGACTAGAAATATCTTACACTTTATTCCCCACTGGTACTGCCCTTCCTTAACTTCCCTCTGCACTCAGTGTGAATTCACCAAACATCTTATCATATCCTGCTAGTTGCCAGGAACTATGGTAGGTGGAAGATTCAGTTTGATGAAAAGAAAAAAAAGCTAAACAAGCAAAACAGAATAAAAAACCAGTTTGACTCATTTTGATGATAAGTTAGCACACACCTTGATTTGGTCAAATACTTGGTTTACCAATTCCAAGTTTTGAAAACTTGTCTGAAATATGTTATAACTTGCATTACCCACTGATCAATAGAGCAATTGACAGGCGGTTTGTACCTTAATAGTGCTTTGGTTTCATTTACAAACCATGGTAGATGATGGAGAAAATCATTTATCCATCACAGCCATTTATTCATTAATGTGTCTTTTTCCTCATAAATACATACAAGGTAGTCTAAAGAGGAAGCAAATCCAAGCTACTCCCAACAAATATTTGGATTGTGAGTGGTGTGAAACCCTTTAAAATGAAGAAAACTCTGATTCACATTAATTTAACTCTCTTTGTAAAGATATATTTTTATTTATTTTGAATTATGTCTGTGTGGGTATGGGTAGGCAGGAGGTTATATAGGTGCCCACAGAGGGCAGAAGAGGGCATCAGATTCCCTGGTGCTGGAGTTACAGGTGGTCGTGAGCTGCTATGTGTGTACTGGGAAGTCAACTGGGACTCTCTAGAAGAGCAGGAAGTGTTCTTCACCACTGAGCCATCTCTCCTACCTCTGCTTTCTTCTTATTAAATGGTCATTTTATGAAGGAAAATTGATTTAGAAGCATACTGTATTCTTTACACGGTCATTTTTCAAAGTAAGTTCAATGTTGAAAAAGAATGATGGATGGTCGGTATGAAAACATAGATCAAGCTTTTTGCAGGTAGAATTCATGAATGAACTGCTGCTGTTTTTAGGTGCCAAACTGGTTTTTCATGTGTACAAACTCATAAAATTTATTGATAAGTAATATAATAAAGATGGGTACCTTTTGAAAAAATTTTACATGCTTGAAAGAAAGAATATCCAATTCCCACTGCAGAAAGAAAGTGTAATGCCATTAAATAAGAATACGAGAAAGAAAGAAAAATGAAATAATATAAAACAAAATTTTTTGAATGACTAATGACATGAATGGGTCATGGACAGCCTGGTCACAAACTAAAGGGCTCTCCTTCAGGAAGACTTGAGCTTTTGGGGGTCTATTAAGAAAGGAGATTTAATCAGATAGAAGGGATAGTCCAGCTTATTGAATAACTTTCTTTTCTGCAATTCTGTTTCACTTTCTTTTTAAGTCAGAAGGTATTTGTCCCTGCTTTACAGACAACGAAACTGAAGTTATCAATGGGTAACGCCTAAGGTCACACAGCTACTGTATCCAGAAATCTGTTGTCTGCTTTGTGCTTAGAAATATCCACTGTTGAGTTTTAATCAGTTCATTTGGTTGCTGCTATTCTTTTTACTTTTCTTCAGTATCTTCGATATTTCCAGTATCTCCAGTATATTTTTAATAAAGCCAACATTATTCATTTAAACCATTGTTCACTCAGTATTATTTTGAGTATATGTATACATTTTGGAATTACTAATCATATAACCCCCATTGCATTTGTAACTTGATCCATGCTGAAGATGAGCTGTATTTATTCATTACCCCTGACTAAAGCCTTATCTGCATTTCAAAGTAGTTTCCCACATTTGTAAAGTGACTGATTCAGTTTAGTTCAAGGAGAGTGAATTTAGTCATATGTTCACCTCTTCTACTAAACTAATTTATACAAAAGATCACACTGCTATCTCCCCAAAAGTTGCAGATGTAGCTCCAGGAAACCCTTGGGGGAATAATTCTTATTTTCAGAATAGTTCAACACCATTACAAGAATAATAATTTTTCTTATAGAACTTAGAAATGAATGGGCTATTATACAATTATATAAACTCCAAAAATTAAAACAAGAAAATGAAATCTGCAACAAGAAATTACTAACATAATTAGCATTTACCAGCATCTATTAAGAAAAGGCAATACACCCTATTATATAAGATACTCATACCCAAGCAACTTTTAAGAACCATATAATAGCTTACCGTGCTGAGGTGTTCGTCATCTGATACAATTCAATGTTACTACTGTGTCTTACAAACATAAAGGAATCTCATTTTGACTTCTGCCTTGTACAACAACATTTAAATATAAACAAAGAGGTTAAAAAGGTTTTAAGTTTATCAAGATTGAAAAGGATAGTAGATTCATCAAGTGCAACAAAAGAAACAATAGCAAGACGAAAATAGCAAATGTGAAAAAAAGCTACTTTACCATGTTTAGGTGAAAAGAACATTGCTTTGGATTTCATCAAAGTTTCAGGTTCACGTTTCACTAACTGGATTGACTTCTCAGGTCTATCTTCTAGGTTCTTAAAACCAGCCTGTTGGTTCTCAAATATACTTCGAATGTTTTCAAGCTTAAGTTGTACACTCTGCATTTGAGCCTATGGATTACACAAGAATTATATGAGCTGGGGCTGGAGAGATGACTCAGCAGTTAAGATCACTGGCTGCTCTTTGCGGAGGACCTGCGTTCAATTCCCAGCATTCGCATGGCTACTCAGAATCATCTGTAATTCTAGTTTTGGGGTTATCCAATACTCTCTTCTGGCCTCCATAGGCACTAAGCATTACACATAGTACACTATATACACACACACAGCTAAAACACTTTCGTACATAAAATAAAATAGAAAATTATATGAACCGCTGTGCATAGTGGATCTTTAATGCCAGCAATGAGGAGGTAAATGCAGGTGGCATCTCTGAGTTCAAGCTCAGCCTGGTCTACATAGTGAGTTCCAGGAAAGCAAGAACATCATACTAAAACTTTCCTCAAAAAAAATATACGAATTATCTTCTGAAATGAGCTATAAGAACTACTATTACAATCCTCAGATATAGTTAAAAAGTTGATTTCAGGACTGAGGCAATGGCTCAGTCAGTAAAGCGCTGGCTGCGCAATCATGAAAACCTGAGTTCAGTTCCCTACAGACATAATAAGTTCAGGCATGACAGGGACATCTATAACCTCAGTGCTGGCATAGCAGAGGCAGGAGGACCCCAGCTGATTGGCCATCCAGTCTAACTGAATCATTGAGAGCTCCAAGTTCACTGGAGACTCTATCTCAAAATATGGAGAGTGACTAAGAAAGATTTTGAGAGCCAATCTTTGGCTCCCACCTACGTGTACACATTTACATACCCACACAAACATGTAGATATACTACATATCAAATAAATAAATATGTAAGTATTAAAGTGATATATCTTTAGGTTATATTGTGGCAGAATATTTTTTAAATTGTTGTTTGTGGATGAGCGAAATGGTTCTTTGGGTAAAGTGCTCTCTACAGAAGCTTGGGGACCTCTCTTTGAATCCCAAGCACCCTAACACAAAGTGGAGCATGGCAGTGTGCATCCGTAATCCCAGCTCTGGGATGGAGAGAGAAGAGGACCCCTTGGGCTTGCTGGCTTGCCAGTCTAGCTGAACCAGCAAGCACTGGGTTCGATGAGAGACCTTGTCTCAAAAATAGGTAGAGATTTCAGTAAGATACCAGATGTGAATCTCTGGCCTCTGTATGGCGTGCCCTCAAACATACATGTACACATACATGAACAAACATATAACACAAACACAGAAACAGCTTCTTTTGAACTAGACCAAAGTTAGGAAAGAAATGGAACAAATTATTGCATTCTCTTTGTGTAAATATAAAATCAAAGTCCCAATGTAAACTACCTGAAGGGGGAAAATGTATCAAACATACAACAGATCATAACACTCTACTCCACTTAGGGGCCCTTCTCTGAGGATATAGAACAAAATACTTGTGAAAGTTCACAGCACATTTAAAAAACTTAAAAATGTTTCACCTTTAATCCCAACACTCAGAAGGCCATCCCACTCTACACAAGGAGCTCTAGGCCAAACAAGGCTTTACAGTGAAGCCCTGTCTCAAACTAACTAAATGATAATTATGATGATGATGATGATATAATAATAATAATAATAATAATAATAATAATAATAATAAATAGACTCAGAGTTCACAGTGAAAGCTAGTCTTACTTATACAGCAATCATATGCCTCTGGATTCTTCGATACGTGACAGTGGTATTACGTGACATGGTATTACTACCGCCCCTCAATGCTCAAGAGGACTGCATATACACTCACTGATAAAAAGTTGGCTGAGGGATAATAAAACTCTTATACCATGGTAGTTAAGTTTGTCTGTGTGTCTTTGAGTAAAATATCTCTCACCTTGAGTTCAGGAGATAGGATCACATCAAATTCATATTGTAGGTTGTCAATATCATAATTGATAAAGGGCACAGCCATTTTAAGGAAATTTTCCACATCCTGAAGGGCTTTCTGAGCATCTTCTTTAGTCTGAAACTTATCCACTCCCTGATTAGCCAGGAGGCATTCCCCTTGATCACAGCACTGATGTGCCTGATGAGGAAAATCACAAAAATCAAAGCAGCAAACATTAAGAATGGAAAAAGGGGACAAAGCTGTCCAACGTTTTTTACCGTTACATCTTGGTGGGTGTGCGGGGGTGTGAGGGGGTGTGTGAAGCACACTCATGCCATAGCATACATGTAGAAGTCAGAGGACAGCTTTGTGGTTGTCAGTTCTTTCCTTCCAGTTCTCCCCTTCGGATTGAACTCTGGTTATAAAGCTAGTCAGCAAGTGCCTTTTACCCACTAAAACATCTTGTGGGCTGGAGCTGTCTCACTTCTGCCAATAAGAATTGTTTTCAGAGGCCAGCCATGGTGGCACACAATTTTAAACCCTGCATTCAGGAGGGAGATGCAAGTGGATCTCTATGAGTTTGAAGTCAACCTGCTCTTACGCAGCAAGTTCCTAGCCAGCCAGAGCTACATAGTGAGACTGTGTCTCCATTTAAGAAGAAAAAGAGGAAGAGGAAGAGGAAGACAGAGGAAAAGGAGGAGGATGAAAAGAAGAAAAAGGAAAAGAAAAAGAAAGAAAATTACTTTCGGAGCTGTTAATAAATGGTATCTGGTGTTGTCCCCAGAAATTCTGATTCAGTAGCTTTGGGCTGCCAGCCAGACATTTATACTGGTAAAGTGCTCCACAGGTATTGCTGATGCACAGCCAAGGTTGGGAAGCCCTGCGTTTATTTCATAACAAGTAATTTCTTCTGCAACAGGAGTCTGACCATTTTCTCAACACTAACAATTTAGTTGCATGTTATTTTCTACAAATCAATGTCTGAAATAAGAAATCCCTAGCAAAATATAAAATGTACTATCAATGCTTAATGATTCCCAAGGACAAGAATAAAGAAGGTTGTTGTTTTTTTTTTTTTAAACCAGAAAAAGAGATGTGCAGATTAGCATGCTTATGTTCAGATGTGATGTTGACAAGTGGCACTCCTGTTTACCTTCTGCTGCCATGACCAGATCTGTAGGGTGGCCATTCCATTCACTGCTTAATCACAAAATAGGTCTGACCCACAGGCATGGCAGAATATATGGAAGGAATTCCAGGCTTCTGCAAAATAGCTTTTAAGTCGGAAGACTGTAGAATATCACCAGGCTTCAGAGATAGACTTAAAATAGAAAGGAAGCCATCTCCAACATGGTCTCCACATTGAGAACAGGGCAAAATGGGTACCATACTGAGTCTGCCATGAATAGTGTATCAGGAAATAGACTGAAAAACCACAATCAGGCTCAGTCCTTAAAACTCATTGCAAATTCAAAGTCAAAGCTATAGACAGACCCCTTGACCTCTAAGAAGAAGAATGTTGTACCGACAGGCATATGGGCAAGTATGGGAGATGAAAGATGTGATATCAGGGATATGGACAAGAATGTGATGACTGAAGAACACAAAAGGAAAAAGTTATGTTTTTCTTTTTGTTTTTTCAGAAATGGATCACTCCCCATCGTATTACCTGCTGTAGGAGTTTGTGCATTTTGAAAATCCTGCTCAGCTGTATACGCTTTGCTCTGATCTCATTAACCAAAATATCAGAAATGTAGCGTAGCTCATTGCACCTCTGGCAGATTAAGTCAACTGCATAGTGGTGATTTGATGCAAGCTTGTGGCCATGTAGTATCAAAAACCCGGCCTTAGATAACAATTCCTAATTTAAAAGAGGAGAGAAAAATCATGACTGTATAATTTCTGCTCATATAACAGATGGGGAATCATTAAAGAACACATTTGACAGTGGAAATATATGGCCAAAAAACATGATTTCATGACATTTTTCTGCATTCAACAGAATAAAATACACAAAGCTGGGTGATGCTAGCACACACCTTTAATCCCAGCACTCAGGAGGCAAAGGCAGGCAGATCTCTGTGAGTTTAAGGCCAACCTGGTCTACAGAGTGAGTTCCAGGACAGCCAGGGTTACAACAGAGAGACCCTGTCTCAAAAAACCAAATAATAATGGTGATGATGATGATGATGATGATGATGATGATGATGATGATGATAAATGAAAACACACCCACAAAGAAAACCCTTACAGAGATAATGATTAGCTATAGCAGTGACAACCATCAGAAGCCTCTCTTAAGGATGGACTGTGACCTGGAACTTAAAGCCACATAAACCTTTTCTTCCCCAAAATTGCTTTTTGCTCAGAGTATTTTATCACAGTAATGGGAGACAAACAATAACAACTACTGAACTGAAGGCTTTAAAATATCAAGTTCAGTGCCATACATTTTAAATCACATTGGAAAGAAAGTATTCAAAACAAACAAAACCCCTGGCTTCCTAGTCAGTTTGCCTTCTCTTCCCACCATGTCGTAGGGAGATGTAAAGTGCAGCACAATCACACAGGTCTACAAGCCTAACTCCTTTACTGCTCACTGCAACTGCTAGTCCTCAGTTTTCATTTGCATATGTTTGTGGTACACTCATGAGTCTGTTTTCTAAGAATATACCGGCAAAAGCATTGCTTTGCTGTGATATACACGACAGGAGAGCAAAGGCAAAGGCATTTTACTAAGTATTAAAATCATGAATCTAAGCTTTAGAATTAACAAGAATGCTGACAACTACTTTCCTTCCAGTCTATAATACACACCCAGGAGCTATGCTACGTGCTTCCTATACATCTAAATAAATTCTCACCCATCACTCTACAAAGTAGGTCATTTTTCCCTCAAGTGCTAGAAAGGACATTGAGACTTTGAAATCAATTCACCCTAGGTCCAACAGCTAGTCAGACTAAGTAAAGCTGTCTGTGTGGATCTATGATTGATTCAACTGCATATGTCATATAATGAACATTAAAAATTCATAGTCTTATGTTATTCCATAATTTCTAGATATCAAATTACTCTCTTTTGAGACAGGGTCTCACATAGAATAGGCTGGCCTAAAATGTATCTGAGGCCCCATTATAAATCATTTTTGATAAACATTTTTTTCTGACGTCTCCAAGATGATTTACAGTCTGGTTCCTACAAATGGCCTTCAAACAGTTCCTACAACTTACATAATTTCATACAACTACATGATGCACCTGCAGTGGCATCCTAGGGGCACACTTTAAGTGGATTTTAAGCTAGTATCCTTTTGTCAGTTATATAGTTGTGACAGGCTAAGTATTTTAAGTATTTATACTAAGTCTCAGTGAAACATAAACAGAGAAAACATTAAAACACAATCTTACCTGAGACTTTTCATCCAAGATCTCTACTTTTTTAAGTCTTTGTTTTATTTGCAATAAGTTCCCTGTTACATCATCCAGTTCTCCTTGTTGACTTAATATAAATTCAATTTGAGTCGCAACCTAAAAGCAAGAGATAAAGATTTTAAAAGCATGTGAATTATTAAGCATTCACCTAGTAATGTTCACATTACATAAAAATGATATTAAATAAGAATGTCAATATGAGACACATACAAAATATGTTCAGCTATTTTATTCACAGAAGTATAATTTGTCTATCTGTAGACAATCTAATCATAGAAACATGTTAAACAAACTCAAAATGAACAAATTCTACTTTTAAATGGACTGTATTTTTTAAAATATTAGTGGTATAAAAATGGAAAAAACTCTGAAAAATATTCTGTATTCAAGGAAATGAAATAGATATAACATCATAATGTATTAGTAGACCCCAGATTGGGTCTTATATTCAAATAAAAGAGAAAAAGTATAAAAGACATTACTAGGAGCCCAATACGGCAGCACACACCTTTACAGATCCCAGAGATCTCAGAAGACTGAGGCAAAGGGATCGCAAGCTCAAGGCCAGCCTGGGCTACATAATGTACTAAGATCTTATTTTAAATAAAAGAACAAAAATAAACAATGAAGAGGGATGATGAGCTAGCTTACCAGCTAAAGGCACTTACTTCCAAACTCAGTGCCTAGAATCACACAGTAAATGAGAGACCCAAGTCCAGCAAATGGTCCCCCTAACCCCATACACACACCATGACATGTGCAGACACACACACACACACACATACACACACACACACACACACACACACACAAATACATAAATACATAAATTTATATGGAAAATTTTAAGAGCACTATTGGGTTAACTGGAATAATGATGGCAGGTTACATAAAGGTTTTGTAGTGCCATTGAATATAATGAGTTTGATAATTGGACTGTGATTCTATAAGATAATGTTCTTACTGTAAGAAAATAATAAAATGTTTAGGATGAAATGACCATATCTTTGGTATGTGGTATCTAAAGATCAATGGGTATTGTTTGCTTGGAAAACTATCTAATAGCCTGAAAGCACTTTGTATTAAAAATAAGTTTGAAGGATGAACATGAATGTAGAGAAAAACTCTGCCCCTGTTATACTTGATGACACATCAGTGCTTTGTCACAGTGGAAGAAGTGAAGCCTTGGCTGTTAGCAGAGATTTTCTTTGTTCCAAGTCAAGGAGCTCCCCTCCTTTATTCTCCTCAGGGTGAAAACTGGCATCTTGCAAGACCAGTCTTCTAAAGCTCAGGAGTAAGTGTAGTAGTTCATTGCTGTGGCAGCTCAGCAAACAGGACAACAAGGAGGCATTTTCATAGACTCAAAGCCTGCCAGACCTCAGCAGAGGGAACCACTGTGTTGGCCAGCACCATAGCCAATAGTGGAACCCGGAGCATCTCAGCTCAGGTGGTTTTATTGATTCAGAACTCCTCAGGTATTCTACTGATACCATATACAGATCAGAAGTAATTAAACATGCCCCACAGAAATCCAATACCTGCAGACAATACAGAATGCCTTGAACTTAGGATAGCCTCTCACCAACAGTACATAAAACAATTTCAAACATAACTAAAAATAAACTTCCCCAACAAGTAAGGGCTTCCACCACAAGGAAAAAACTTTCAACTGACCTCTTGAAAATCTTCCTCAAACTTCCACAGTTGCAGATACTGCTCCATTTTTAGCTGGTGTTTTTCCCAAAATCCATCAAAAGCAGTTTCCATATCATGCACTTGAGCCAGCAACCTTAAAAAACAGAAACCAAAGAATTCCTTTAAAATTTAACCACTTGTGGAGCAGGTATACAGCTAAACCTGATCTGTTCCTTAAGAATTTATACACTCCCAACCAACACGATGTTCTGACAGGGGCCTAAAGTGACAGGGTCAAGTGAGAATAGACTGCAATCTCTGAAACTATAAGCCAAAATAAATGTTTCCTCCATAAGAACAAGAATTAATTAATTAATTAATTAATTAATTAATTAATTAATTAACAAATGAATTATAGACAAAGGCCAGGCATGGCAACACATTCCTTTAATCTAGTACTTGGGAGGCAAAGAAATGCAGATCTCTGTAAGTTTAAGTCCAGCCCAGTTTATATGGGGTTCCAGGCCAGCCAGAGCTACATATATGAGATCCTTTCACAAAAAAGGAATAGGAACTATAGGCAAAAATAGTCTATGACATTATGACACTTGGCTCAGGCAAAGAAAAATCAATGTCTGGGGAACTTAATTCTGCAAGCAAACTAATGTCTGCAGACTAACCCAGAGAAGAAGTTCCCAGACTTCCAGAGGTCCAGAAATACTTCCATACCTAACAGCAACAAACAATGTAAAATTCCTAGTTTGAAAATATAAGTAACTTTTAAAAGAATGGAGTGCTTACTTATTAATAGTTTGCCAGTCGCCACTTATTTGTTGAGGACATTCAAGACTTGAACTGACAGTTTCTTCAGTGTGAGACACTTGCAGGTTTGTGAGCAGAACTCTTCCTTCTTTGGTTACAGCAGTTAAGTCACTCTATGTAAAGATACAACAGGATGTGCCAGCCAGTTAGTGATTGGACACAAGTGACTTGAAGAGAAGCAAATATACAGCTACTGAGTATGTATGGCACAGGAGACAGAAGCAGTTCTACCATGGCATTTGCTTTCACAGTATTTCAGGATCACAGAATTTGCAAATGTGAGGCTTTGTGGCCAGGGAGATGGCTCTGTTGGTAAAACAGAGATTACCTTCCAAGCATGAAGACCTGAGTTCAATATCCAAAATGCACATTTTTTTAAAAGCTAGTTATAATGATGTACATTTAGAATACCTGTGCCAGGGAGATAATCTAGGTAGATACCTAGGGCTCACTGGCCATCCAGAAGAGCCTACTTGGTTCTCCAAAACAAGGTGGGAAGCTAGAAAGATGGCCCAGTGGTTAAGAGGACTGACTATTCTTCCAGAGGACTTGGGTTTGATTCCCGTCACCCACATAGTGGCTCACAACTGTCTGTAACAGTTCCAGGGGATGTGACACACTCTTCTAGTCAGCATGGGCACTGAATGAATATGGGGCACTGACAAACAGGCAAGCAAAATATCCATATACATTAAAAAATAAAATAAAATGTCAAATTAAAAACAGCAAGACGGATGTCAAATGAAGAAGAATAACATCCTCTGGCCTTCCACACTAGTGCATCTGCACACACACCATGAACTCTCACAGACATGTAAGGCTCAAAGAAGCTCCTGTCTTACAAACAGGGCCTGATGCCTCCAATTGGTGAAATAGATGTTAGGGACAGAAGTACAGAACATACTGCTTCTTGCTTCCTGTTACAGGCAGCAAGGTCTAACCAATCTTGTTCTATCCTGCTAATACTTTTTAATGTGCTCAGATAAAGCCATATTGTGAAGTAGTCTATAAAGATAAACCTTCTTATGTTATCTAAATGATCCAGGATTTCCTTTAGAAGGTCCAAAGGATTTACAAAGCTAAGAGTAGATGTTTGGCATAAGGAATAGGTAGTGTGGCACAATGGAAGAGTATGTATTTAGCATGTGTTAGGCTGTAGGTTTAATTCTCAGCACCAAGAAAAAGAAATCAAACAACTAATATTATTAAAGCACCAACTATATGTTAAAAACCTATGGCATCTACACTGCATACTTGTCTCACTCCATCGTCCCTACAGATGCATACAAATCAATCATGCAAGCCAAGCCATGAGTGGTGGCACATGCTTGTTACTGGTAAAAGCAAGGAGAATCTGGAGTTTAAGGACAGTTACAGCTGTGAATTTAAAATCAGCCTAGGCTACAAGAAACCCTGTGTCCAACAACAACTACAACAATGACCATGTACCATCACTGATATTGCCACTGTCACAGTCATCACCCTGCAGCATGCAGGGTTTGCTTCTAGATTTTGATGCAAACATTTGGTTTCTCACTTCTTAATTGAAACATATCTCCTTATACAGAACTCAAAACTGCCTGGGCACCCAGCATGTATATTATGGGCGAGATAAATAATATTCAGATATCTGATTTTCCTTGCTCAAATATTCCTCCAACATTTTGAGGAAAGTGCTCTTAAAAGTGAAATTGTCAGAACTGTTCCTCTCCTAACCCAGACAGAACTGAGTAGAACAGAATCAATTCTTCGTGGGACTGGAGAGATGCCTCAACAGTTAGAGCATTTGCTTCTCTTGCGGAGGACCCAGGTTCAGTTCCCAGTACCCACATGGCAGATGATAATCACCTATAACTCCTGTTTCAGAGGATCTGGGTGCACTTTTCTGGTATCTGCAGGCACTAGGCACACACAGAGATGAAACACCCATACATACAAGGTAAAAAGAACCCCTCATCTTCCTTATATAAAAATCAGTGTGAAACGAACACATCAAACAACTTTCTGGAACAATAAACATGATGTATCAGAGTATGATGGTACACACCTATAATCTCAGAACTCAGGAGGTTAAGGAGGAAAAGATTCCAAGTTTGAAGTCACCCTGGGTTACATAGTGACTTTCAGGTCATTGGGGGCTACACAGTGAGAACCTAGTTCACAAACAACCAAGGGCTTAGGATTGAAGCTTAGTGACAGAGTATTTGCCTAACATTCAGGTGGCCATCAGTTCCATTTTTTATACCACAAAAAAAAAGAAAGAAAGAAAGACTGCAAGGACCAGGAATGATCAAGTAAAATTTGTGTGTTCCTTTTCTAATCAGACATACCTTCAACAAATGATACCTCTCAGTACGAACTTCCAGAATCTCTTCTATTGAAGGGATATCATCAGGTAGCTCTGCTTCCGCTAGTTCAGTTCCAAAGGCTTGCAACATCTGAGCCATTTCTTTCACTGTGACAGCAAACTTTTCGATAGCCTGTAAAAAGCCAGAAGATCTTTGATGGCGACTCTGACAACGTATCATAATTTGGATCAATAATTTGTATTGCTCTGTATGTGAGTACAAACAAACATGTACAGTATAAACTCTAATAAGAAAAGCTGACACTGCCCCTGACAGTTAATACTAACTCTGCATCTAAACCTCTAAGAGACTAAAAAACAATGTCAAAATCCTTGGATGTGTATTTCTACATCTCTGGACCTGTTCTTTGGACACACACAGAAACTGTTTCTAAAGGATGTCACGTGCTGAGTAATTTGCTGTCTGGCCTTGAATAATCAGTGTCTTTCTTCCTTTATCAAACTCAGCACTCAGCAAAGCTGCTTTGTAATAAGTTCACTTCTAAAGAGACATGAGAACAGCAATGCCATTCGATATTCCTTAGCGTTTGTGATCCGCACTCCACGGAGCATGATGAGCTAAGGAACTGGAGAGCAGGTTGTCACAACAGTTCATTGCAGGTACTGCCAAAGATCCGAAACTGTTATCCAAAGTTGCTGTTGTCCTAAAATGACAAGAAAGGCTGCACTATTTTGTTTCCAAAATCAGTCTCTCACAGGAAGACGGGGGAAATGCAGACACAATATGAACCATCTGTTAGGCATGTATCTCAAGATATTTGTTCTTTCATTTAGGTCTTGTAGGTTATTTAGGGCTAGACACTGCTCGCTCTAACAGTTCACCTTCATGCAAACACCCGAATTGCTGAATGAACCTGACAAACACAGTGTTTGAACGAGGATTAGAAAATGTGACCCTGATTTAGTGGTCATTATTTTCTTCAGAAGGGTTCTCATATTGTGAGATTGAAAGTCAGGACACTTAAGTCACAGGCTTTATCCCACCTGGAAGGCCACAGCTCTCACTTCTTTGAAAATCTCTAAAACAGGACTCTGACAAATCTAATAGCCATACAGTACCAGTAGGCTGAAATGAATATACTTGTATTTTCTGAGGATCTCCCGTATACCAAGCAGCAAGTCAAGTCAAACATTTTGTACTCATTATCTCATTTAATCCTCCCAAGACCCCTTTGACGTAATATACTATCAATCTCATTTTATAGTTAGAAAAGACTTGGAGAGGTGGTATATATTATCCAAGATCCAAATATAACTCAGCAGTGGCAGGATTTGAACCCAAACCCATCGCCCCTTAGTTACTACACAGTCACAGGAAGGGACAGGCAATCTTCTCCTTTTCCCTAGGCCTCTCCTTCAATTGCCATCCTTAGTGAGTCTTCATCATTTGTAGATATCTCTTACAGAAAAAAACAAAATGTTGAATGATATATATATTTGAAAATTAGGAGACCCAAAATCTGCTTTTCCCAAGGAGGAAAACTTTCTAGAGAGAATGAAGGATAGGCTCTACAGCAAGGGCAGAAGCAACATACATTTCTGAAGATGATCCATTCACTGTGGCAGTACTGCAAGGTGCCGCCTAACTCAGGGGTTAATTGCTTGTCATCAATGTATGTCAGCAAATCACTAACTGAGCTCAGCATAACAACCTATGTAAATAAGCAAGAAAGACACTGTTAACTGCCCTTCATGACAGCCCTCCATCAAACTGCAAAATGAATTTCAGTAAGCACTTAGCAGAACATTATCTGGTATAAATGCTTCACAAAGTTCTATCTTGTGTGTAACCCCCATACCTGGATGCATTAACCTTCTTCGGATAACAACAGTTTTTATTTACAAAGCATCTCTATCAACCAAAATTAGATTCTACAGAAACCAAAACATTTAATTCTTCTTTGGCTAAGCTTTATTTTTAATGGGCAATCTTGCACACACACATACATACATGTACATATACACACAAACAAAGAATTTCGGTGCTCACAAAGCAGAAGGACTTTATGTAGTAAGTTATGATTTGGGTATCAAATTTTATGAACATTCTATTTCAAACAACAGAAACATTTCAAAATAAAAACCATGGTCCTCTGACCTATCTTAGGATCATGACATTTCAGATACATAAACCACACAATGTTAACTGAAAATAAAAATTCCCAATCATACACACATATAGATATATGCACACATCTATAATATATAACATACAATTTTTGAAAGAAACTGCTTTGTTATAAGTTGCCTGAACTAGTCCTTTGTAGAAGTAGAAGCAGATGGCTATAGGACATTTCAGAATTAAATTTTTGAGAGACAAATTTTATTTTAAGTGTTACATGGACACATGTTAAACAAACAGTATAGAATACGGACTACACAAGCATTAAAAGGACCAAATACTCAAGCAACAGTCTTACTGGCAATTTCAGCATAAAATCCTCCTGGCTAAATCGAAATCCAATGTCCGTGAAAGTCCGTTGAAGAAAATTGGTAGGACGTAAAACCAGGACTAAGTGTAAGCTCCCAGGGAAAGAGGCCTGTAGCAAGAAAGAACAAATGAGTGAGCGGGTACACAATTGACAGAACAAACTTCCAACTAGGCACAAATCAGAAAAAAAGTCATTGGCGGAAGCAAACTTTAAAGTCAGAGAAGTCAATCAAAGGCCAACATGTTTTAATGGACGCTGCTAGTATCTAAAAATGTGGAAATGGACATAAAAATAGCATAAGGCTATCAGGCCAGATCCTTATAATGTTCCCAGTTTTGGAATTTTCTCACAGGACACAAGCAGATCCTAAGCTACAAAGAATTAGACTCTATAAAGTTTTATCTTGACATTAGCTTTGTTTTTAATGTTTCCTTATTTTTAATTGGTAAATCAACATTTGTACTTATTCATGTGGTACACTAGTATAATTTGATACATACATATAATATGTAATGATCATCAAAATAATTAGCATTTATTTAAGCTCAAACATTAGCATTTTGGGGTTAAGAACTTTCAAACTCTTCTAGTTATCTTGTAATTACAGAGTACAATTAACCCTGCCTTATAGGACACCAGAATCACTTCCTCCTCTTTAACTGTACATTGGTACCTATTATCCGTCTCTTCCCCCTCTCCCTTCCCCTTCCTATACAAGTAACTCCTAGTCTATGTTCCATTTCACTGTGATCAACTTTTGTGACTTCTACCAATGAGTGAGAATATGAAATTGGCTGCCTTTCTGTGCCTGGCTCATTTTACACAATAAAATGTCCATTTTCAGTTCCATCCATGTTACCAAAAATGATGGATTGGGTATGCCATATTTTACATGGTGTATAAAACATTTTATATTTTCATTCATGATGGGTATCTTGCATGGTTCCACACATTGGCCACTGTTGATAATGCTGCCATCAACATGGATATGCAAGTATCCCTTTGAGATAGTCGTTTCAATTTCTTTGGACATACCCATAAGTGAGATAATCGGATTAAACGCTAATTCTATTCCTTTTTCTATTTTGTGTGAAGAAACTGTTTTCCAACAGTGACTGTACTGATTCACATCCCTACTGTGTACAGGGGGCCTCTCCTCTTTTCCTTGCTGTCAGCATGCTATTTTTGGTCTTTTGCACATTAGCCATTCTAGCCTTATTGTAATTTTGCTTTGCATGTCCCTAATTAGTGATGCTGAGCATGTTTATATACCTGTTGGATATGTCTATAACTTCTTTAATTAGACTGGGCTTTTAAAAAGTGTTTTGTTTTGTTTTGTTATTGAAGTTGATTTTTCTTAATAGTCTAGGTATTAACTAACCCCTCAGTGTGCAAATAGTTTATAATTATGTTCATTGTTTCCTTTGTTGTACAAAAGATCTTTTCAGTATTTTAATCCTGGGGGCATGTATTTTGGGGAATATATATGTATCCATATCTACTGATACCAATTTGTTTAAGAATTCTTCCTATATATTCTGTTAGTGTAAATAGCTTCATAGTATTAGGTTTTTGCATTTAGGTCCTTGATTCAATTGAGTTAATTTTTATGATGAGAAATAGGAAACTAGTTTCATTCCTATATGTACATCCCTAATACCATTTATTATATATGCTCTTAGTTCTATTTGTTGAAATTTAGTTGACAATAAATGTCTAGGTTCTGTTCTATTCTGTTGGTTTATATGTCTTTTTTTATGTCATGAATTTGCTGAATTTGAAATGAAATTATACTTATTTCCTGTGAATTTGAAAACAGATAGTGGACCAGTCAAATGGCTCAGCAGGAAAGGGCACTTGCTGTGCAAGTCTGGTGACCTGAGTTCAATCTCCAAACCCACAGAAAGGTAGAAGGAGAGAAATCACTGCACAGAATTATTATTATCAGCTGTCCCCTCACACATATTATGTACATATATCCCATAACAATAATAATAATAAATTTTAAAAGAAATTTTAAAAACAGAATAAGGAGGCAAGTCCTTGGGATAACCCAAAAAGCCAAAGGAAGCTGAAATATTTTCTATCTACACTATAAACGATGGAAGAAAATCACATAAAATCACATTTTTGCTTTCAGTCCCATGCATTTAAATGAAAGATTTACGAAGCGCTTTCAGACATTGAGGATGCACAAATTAATTAAATGCTCTCCCTCCCCAAGAAAATGACAGCTTAATAACTGAGTCTATTAGTAATCAGTAACACTGAACAGCACAGCAAGTCAAAAAATGAAATAAGAGAACTAGAATAATATACACAGGAAGCAATATCACAAAGCCTGTGAAACAAGGGCCAAAAATGGCCTTGAAGTAAAAAAAAAAAAAAAAAAAAAAAAAAATGTCATTCCAGTTTTTCAGTACTTCCTCAGCTTCTAGAAAAAAAAATCTGGCACCCAGTAGGTAGTTGTTCTAACTTTTATTTCTGTAGCTGTGATAAAATATTCTGACCAAAAGCGACTTAAGGTTTAGAGTTAGTTTTAGTTCATAACGCCAGGTTATGACCATCATGTGGGGAGCTCAAAGCCGGAAGATCATGGGGGAACTGGTCACATGCAGAGTCAAGATCAGAGAGAAAATGAATACACCATGACTTCTTGTTTGCTCAGCTCACTTTCTCCTCTCATACAGTTCAGGATCAGCTGCCTAGGGGATGGTGACATCCACAGTGAGCATTGTCTTTCCACATTAACAATCAAGACAATCTTCCATAAGTCAATCTAATCTAGATAATTCTTCATTGAGACTGTCTTCCCAAAGAATTACATATTGTGTTAAACTGACAATTCAGACCAATCATCACAGCAGTGAAAAATAATTGTACATAAAGGAATTCCAAAGTAAAAGAATAAGGAATACTATGCAAGATTAGCAATGAAAGGAGACAGCATGGCCCAGTATTAATATGTCACTACATATTAAATGCCTATTCTATGTCAAATATTTTACCAATACTTATAATTTTACTTCACCATAGTGCAATGAAGGAGTTAAGTTATCCTTTTTACAGACAATGTGATGCTCATAGCTTTTAAGCACAACTCATGAAGCCTTGACTTGTGCTAAGTCTGTAGCCTTAGTCATTGAACTAAGATGCCCACCTAAGATGCCTCATCAAGAAAAGCAGAGGAAAAGGAACATGGAGGGAAAAGATGTTGGAGAGGTTGGCAAGAACTACAACAGGAACTAGTTGGATATTTCCTCCTCACTAGAAATAAAGTCTCTAGGATGTTTTGAGTATCAGAGCACTATGGTCAGATATGCCTTTTTGTGTGTGTGTGCCAGGTTGTGGTGGTGCATGCCTGGCCTACAGAGTGTGTTCTAGAACAGACAGAGCTACATAGGGAAACCCTGTCCCACAAAACTGAGAGAGAGACAGACAGACAGACAGAGGCAGAAACAGAGACAGAGACAGAGACAGAGAGACTGTCTTAATTTTTTTGGCTGTGCTAAGAATTGAATCCAGTGCTCTATGCAAGTGCCCCACCATGGAACTACATTCCTAGCCATGTCCTTTTAGAAAGAGCTCAAGAGCCTTGAGAAAGAACTGAATTCAGACACTAGTAGAACCAGACTTGAGATGACCTGCGAGAATGGTACGGTAATCCAAGTCAGATCCTCAACCAGAGCAAAAGTAGCAGAAGTCAGGGCAAAATCCAGGAAGTATTATCATTAAAACACAATGATTAAGTGTACTTGCTGAGAAAGGAGAGACTCAGTGAAATCCATCCCAAGATTTGACACTTGAGTAATCCAGATGGGAACAAAAAAGAAGCATGTTTTAGGAAGGAAGGCAAAATGCTGGTTCCTTTCTGTAGGTATCATGTGTTGGAAGACACAACATGGCATGATGTCTATAAGATAACTTCCTGCAAGGAAGGAGGGAAGAAAGGTCTAGTCTGGGAGTGTAGTCATCAACCTCAAGAGGGAATATTAAAGCATAACAAAGCAAACTATATAAAAAATATTTCAAGTATACTCATCTTGAGCATACTACGGTACTAGTGATTGAACAAAGCTATAAAGCAAAATTAACAAGGAGTTTATGAGAACTCCCTGTGCCCCTGTTCAATTTAGTTCTGCAGTTAAAACCACTCTAAAAATTAAAGCCTATTAAAAAACAAAAGAATAACATTATTGAGGAATAAAACTTAGATTTCAGAGCAAGAGAAATGGCTCAGCATCAAAGAGCAATGGCAGCTCTCCCAGAGGACTCATGTCTGGTTCCCAGTGCACAAGTCAGAAAGCTCACAACCATCTATAACTCTAGTCCTAGAGGATCTGTCGCCTTCTTCTGTACCCCTCAGGTACTGCATGTACTGTATGCATGTGGTGCACAGAAGTACATTCTGACAAAACACTCATACACATAAAATGAAAATAAAATCTCCAAAAAAAACTTTTTTAAATACTCAGATCTCTGTGAGTTGGAGGCTAGGTTGGTCTACATAGTATGTTCCAGGCAGGCCAGGGATACATAGTGAGAACCTAAATAAATAAATAAATAAATAAATAAATAAATAAATAAATAAATAAATAAATAAATAGATAGATAGATAGATAAATAAATAAATAGATAGATAGATAGATAGATAGATAGATAGATAGATAGATAAATAAATAAATAAATAAATAAATAAATAAATAAATAAATAAATAAATAAATAAATAAATGTAGGTAGTTAGGTAGGTAGATAGACAGACAGACAGAGAAATTGCTCAGTAATTGAGTACTGGCTGCTCTCTCAGAGAACCCAAACTCATTTTCACCATCCACATCAGACAGCTTGCAACTGTCTATAACTCAAGTTCCAGGGAATCCAAAGCCCTCTTCTAGCCTCTGAGTGCATTTGTACACACATATCCTCTGAGTGCACTTGTACACACACATGCGTGCAAGAACACACACACATAATTAAAAATATATAAAATAGATGGGCGGTGGAGGTGCACACCTTTAATCCCAGCACTCAGGAGGCAGAGGCATGCAGATCTCTGTGAGTTCAAGGCCAGCCTGGTCTACAGAGTAAGTTCCAGGATAGTGAGTTACAACAGAGAATTTAATATCTAATATTAAAATGAAATAAAATAAAAGCATGGGTATCCTGTGGGATTTGAATTCTTGTTTCTCTTGAGAAATCAGACTAGACAATGCTGGGCCCATTTTCCCATGATGACAGGTAACTGGGGCTCACTGGTCAGGGCCCCATTTTTGGATACTCTCCAGTTGCCCACAGTGCTCATCTCACCACTTTCAATCTCTGTTGCTCCTCAACATGCAGCAAGGATGCTGCTGCACATTCACTACTATTTAGGCTGCATTTTAACTAAATCCTGACTACTTCACATTTACACTGTCTTCTTCACAGATAATATAGGCAGTTTGATTACCCACCTCTGCTTCATGCTTTGGGTTTATGGAGTACACTGTAAACTGATTCTTGAACCATCCTCATTATGTTTGTCCAAATTTTCCCTGTTGATAGAGTCTGGTTTTGCAGTCAGGTGAACTAGGGTTTTAATTGTTTTTATACTCTAGAAGGTCTCAAAATTATATAACTTGGTAAAATTTCAGCGTACAGGATTCTTATACTGCTGTAAGTGATTGTCAAAGTTTAGTGATTTAACAGAACACAAATTACTGCTGTGGGTCTAGAGGTCAGGAGTCTAAGATTAGTATCACTGGACAAAAATCAAGGCATCTCTGGACTGTGTTCTTACTGGAGGCTCTAGATAAGAATCTATTGCCTTGACATTTCCAGTTTCTAGGGACTGTCCATCACTTCTTTGGTTTATGGCCTTGCAATTGTTTTGACCTCCACTTCTGCCATTGCATCTTCTCTGATGCTTTCTCCACTTCCTTCCATTTTTTATGATACTCAAGAGGAATCCAAGGCTTTCCACATGCCAGATAAAATCTCTACTACTGAGCTACAGACCCCTCTCTCTCTCTTTTCATAATAAAGATCCTCCAAGTGATTTTACAAGTCTCGCCTTGGATAATCTCCCAATCTCAAGGTTATTACTAATTCTATTATTATCATCATCAACATCATCATCATTATTATTATCAAAGACAGGGCCTCATGTATTCCAAAATTCCATGAATTTTGTGCCTGGAACTTCTGATTCTCCTGCCCCAGCTCTTTAATACAGACATGTGCTACCACATCTAGTTCGTGCTGTGCGCCTGGGTGTAACCAGGTTGTTGTGCATGCTAGATAGGCAGTCTACCAACTGAGCTACAATCCCTGACCCATCAAGATTCTTCATCATACTACAAAGTTACTTTTAACATGAACAAGGTATCCTATTCATAGGTTTGGGTAGCAGGGCATAGATATATGGAGATTGATTATTCTGCTCATCATCCTCAGTTTCTCCAGTTGTTAGATGAAGATGGAAACAGGACCTTTTCGTGTTAATAAGTTAGTAAAGTGTTTTAATAATGTTCACTGTGAGCGTAAGTGTCAGAATAAGCATTTGTTAAATACTGAAACTCCTACCCTTGCACTCTTAAGGCTTTGAAAAGCCCTGAAAAAGTTCTTTATAAATATATCTTCTTTATATGTAGTTTTTGTCTAGTTGTTCATTAAAGAGTATATTGCTGGGAATTTATGGTGTTTTCCTGGCATGCAGGTAGTCTTGGGTTCATTCCCTAGCACCACAAAGCAACAAAAACATAATCTGGAAAAAGACTGGCTATGAAAACCATTTGTATGAGGTTGTAGGATCACTTTTAACAGGACAATTTGCCAAGCACCTGTTCAGGGCTGAATAAGACAATGGGGCTAGGATTGAAAACTCAGTGTACTTGATTTGTGTGTGAACATGGAAGATATAACTAATATGCCTGGTCGGAACTACATGCTTCAATTTCATAAATAACTGATAAGTCAGATGAACTGTTTGATGAAACTCACTTGTTGAGTAGTTGTATGGCTATTACCCTCAAATGTCTACTAAGTTTGAGATTAGCTACTGAGTTAGCATAAATCTATAAAGATAATTTCAGAATTATTCTACAGTGAAAACATAAGGAATTACTTATGTTTTGATGGTGTAGTTTCTTTTAAAACGAAGTTGTTGAAGCTTCTCTCCCTCAGCACTATATTGAAAACATCCTAAGCAGAACTTCGCTTTCTAATCCTCAGGAATTATTGGATGCAGGAAAGGCATTTGGAACCAGTGTTTCAAATAGTAGTAGAGAGAACAGTTTCTCAAATGAGGGGAGGAGCAACTGAGAAATGGCTCCTTGGGGTAATTAAGAGTTGCACAACCATTCTAATTTAGGTTTATTTATTAATTTTATGTTTTATTTTTGTATTTGTGTGTGTGCACGTACACACACACACTAACATATGCTCAGGAACCCAAAGAGACCAAAAAAGGATGTCAAATCTCCTGGAACTGAAGTTACAGATAGTCGTGAGCCACCTGACATGGTTGCTGGGAACTGAACTCATGCCCTCTAGAATAGCAGCAAGTGCTCTTAACTACTGAGTCATCTCTCCAGCCCCTAATTTAGGGCTATTTACAATCATGGTCTAATTTGCTGATTTAATATTATATTCTTCACTTACCTACCTGTTACTATCACATTTTGTGGTGTACTATTCATTGTCACTTAAATGTTTGTGGATTCTTATAAGTGTCTCATATTGAATGTTAGAGCTCCTGGTTGTGCTGGGTATGGTGGCTTATGCCTGTAATGCTGGCACTCAGGAAAGCACTCTGGGCAAATATTCTGAGCCAGCTTGAGCTGCTTACTGAGACTCTGTGTCAAAAACAACCAGTTAGTTGTGAGTATCATTGCTCCAAGAATCTAGGTCTTGTTGTAGTTTCTGTTTGTTGGTTGGTTAGTTGGCTGGTTGGGTGGTTGTTTGGCTTCTTTTTAGAAAAGGTCTTACTGTGCCACTCCTAGCTAACCTAGAACTTGCTATGTAGACCAAGCTGACCTCAATTTCACAGAGACCTACCTATCTCTGGCTCCTGCTGGGATTAAAGGTGTGTACCACCACATATCCAGCAAAATTCGTATTTTTAAAAGGAGGAAACAAATGATAATTTTGTGAAAACATATAGAGTATAAATAAAACCCATCTGTGAGCTACAACAACTGAATTGAAATGTTCATATAGATATATGAATATGGGCCAATATGAATAATATATATTCACTCTCCTTTCTGTGTTTGATATAAGAATCTAGATAGAATAGAAAAATCTAAAGAAAATTTGAACAGATAGGCCATGCAGTCAAGATTAATTTGTCCATGTTTATGTAGGTATATATGTATAGAAAGATAGCCAAAGTACTTTATTCTCTGTACACAGAAATGCTGATTACTAAGAACTTCAAGATAACACATTTTAAATGAGCATTTTAATGAAAAAAATCAAACAGCATATTATAACGTATATGCAAAGCACAGCAATCACAGACCGTGACCACTGAGCTGTGATGTTTCAGTTTAGTAATACAGCATTTCTAAATGCTTTAAGAATATCTAATCTGTATGGTTATATAAACATGAAAAGGCACAATTTCTATTTTCTCCAAAATTAAACTCTCTACATTCTAAAATCCATAAATCATGTTTAAGAACTTGTCAAAACAGCAAAGGGAGGTAGTCATAGTAGCCATAGGTCAGGCTTATATTTTATTGTTTCTTCTTTTAAAAAACAGGAAGGAAGTAAGGAAGGAAGGAAGGAAGGAAGGAAGGAAGGAAGGAAGGAAGGAAGGAAGGAAGGAAGGAAGGAAGGAAGGAAAGGAGGGAGGGAGGGAGGGAGGGAGAGAGGGAGGGAGAGAGGGAGGGAGGTGGGGGGAAGCTTGAGAAGAATCAGCACTGGTTTGAGTTTCTTGAGTTTCTTGGTTGAGTTCATTTTTATCTTGTGAGGTTCTGACATGCAGCTACTTAAAAGTACTCATATGTAACAGGAACATGCCTCCCAGTGTCACAGTGCCCAGTCACTGCTCACAGTCCAACCCAGCCATCTGCAGCAAATCTTTATGGTTTTCAAGGAAGCAGACCCAAAGCACATTCTCTGTTATCTTTCCCTCCTAGAGAACAGATTTTCTTGTTTTTGACTCATACAGACCCCAAGACTGTCCAGGTACATGGTCTTTCAGTAAGGCATAAGCTTGGTATGTTAACTATTTAATAGTTAAGTAGCTTAACTATTAAAGCCCTGAAAGTAAAGTTATTTAATAGTCTTCTGTTTGATGCTCTCAGAGAGGCAATTCACTCATCCTATGAGGTTCTTAGCTATTATTTTTTTAATCATATGGTCATTTTGCCTGCATGTATGTCTCTGCACCATGGGTGTATCTGTTGTCTGAAAAGGCTAGAAGAGGGCATAGGACTCCCCAGGACTGGAATTACAGATGGTTGTGAGCCATGTAGGTGCTGGAACCCTAACCTGGGTGTAAAGCGCAGCCAGTGTTCTTAAACCACTGAGCCATCTCTCCAGCCTCTCTAGTTAATTCTTTAGGAATGTTCAAAGTTACACAACATAAAGTATTGCTTAATCACTATTCAAAAAGCAGTTTCTATTCCTATAGAATTTCCTTTTTAACCTTCCAGACAAAGAAAGACATTATCATTAAGGATCCTTGACCCAAAGGCATCCTCTATATTCTAGGCTTGTTATACACACTATTCAATTTAGCCTTCTTACTATTGCATCACAGTAGGTGTGATCCCTTCTTACAGATGTGGAAAGTGAGGCACAGTGGACAAACAGTAATGCTAAGACCTATCTGGATCATAAAGAGCTTTCGGTAGGCACTTAACCTTTCATATACATACAGATTTACTCTTTGCAATTTATAAATAAATTCATTTGATTCTACAAAATGGGCCCAGTAACAATTTTTGAAATTACGGAAAACAATTTAGCATCATGTAGTCCACAGAATGGAAACTTTTATAATCTAATATCATGACAGATTATGATGTCATGGGAAAACCCCATGACCTGAAGCTATAGAGAAGAGTTTTCTATGGTAAGAGCCACTTCAATTATCACCCCCACTCACGTCCTCACTCTTCAAGAGTACAGAACATATGAGTTACTTCAAGTGTTGCCAAGCAACTTGCCAAGAGCCCTGGGAAGCAGGACAGTCCTAAGCAATACCCCTTCCATGTGGCTTATCCATTTTATCACATGTGTCTCTTCTAATTCCCTCCTCATCAGTCGGCTAATCATTCAATTTCCACAAGGTAATCAGTTTAATCCTCTCTTGAGACTTTACATCCTACTAGACCATCTTGATAAGCCCACCATGGCCTCTAGTATCAGCCCAAATCCAAAAATCCTTCCCAATTAAGCCATTTTGTCACTAACTGGAGAGCCCAAATTTTTCAGTCTAGTTAAGTAAAGCAAATATTCCTACCACTATAGCTCTAGGCTTCAGAATCAATCCAATCAATTACATTTTAAGATACCTGTTCCTAGGGGGCCACTTAAAGTAATTCATTTGAGGGAAATAAAAAGTATGGGGAAAATCAGTGGGCGATAACAGAAACACATATGGTGACTTAAGGCACACACGGTATCTTCCATGGAAGGACTTTCCCAGTCTCAGGTTGAAGTTCTTTTGAAAGAGCTATTTACAAATATACTGATCCTCTACTAGACTGAAAGCGCTTTCAGCCAGTAGTTATTACATATTTACCACTTAAACTGGTGTTATAGGTAACACAGGGAAGTACACATATTCAATGGAAATCCATGTGCTGTATTTATGTATTATTATGTATTATAATTATATTAAAACATATATGCATAAAACTAAGTTTAGCACTGAGAAAATATGTATGCACAGAAAAAATTTAGGCACTTTCCAAAAGATGACATCAAGATACCTTTGACAATAAAAGCATTAATGTCAGTTCCACATAATATTGCAAAAACACATACACAGACATTTTACATGTGTCGAAAATTGCCCGTTAAATGTCTGAAGCTATTCTCATAACATAAGATCACGTGTAGGACTGAAAACATAGCTTTATCAAAATAAGTGTAATCTTTAAAAATCTTAAGGCATTCTATGCTAAAACCTTTAATTAGAAAAATCATTCACTCAACTATTGGCATTTACTGTCACTCAGCAACAGTGCAATTCTTTACTTCTCTTGTCTTGAGCTGGATTTTAATTTCATTGAGTCCTTTCTATAAGTAATTTAAGTAATTTTTGATTTTTCAGTTTTGTGTATGTTTCCTCAATAGTGGTTCAGGAAAGTATACATCTTAAGCCATCCCAACAATAAAATGAAGTTTGTGGGATTTTTTTTAAAGGTGACATTTAATGACTTGTGGATTTGTTATTAAATTAGCTAGAGTTATTTCAATGTTTCTCTAAAACATATCTGAAGGCCATGTTAGAATTTTTCTGGGTAATTTAGACTATGAATATGAATGAATGAATGAATGAATGAATGAATGAATGAATGAATGAAAAATATAGGTAGGAAAGTTTCTGGAAAGTAGCTGAAGGAGGGACTTGAAAATTTTAGCTTGTATTGGGAAACAAAGTCACTTTCCTGTCCCTTAAAACAGTTGTCAATAGGCTAGAATTTTGCCTCCTGAAAGTACACATTTGTAATATAATTGAAACTACAGAAATTTCCTATCATTACAGATGCTTAAATGTTTCCACTTTTAAAGTGACAGCTAAAGAGGGCTGCCTTTTTAAGTGCTGGTGAAATCACCTGCAGACCCATCCAGGAGATCACACTCTACTTGACCATTGTCCAAAAAAAAGGCGCAAATCCTTTTGTCAGATATTCTTTTAACTGGTGATTTAAAGCTTTGCAGGCAAACAATTCCAAATCGCTAACACACTCTAAAACAAATGACGTGACCAACAATACTCTCTGATAAACTTGATGCCATTTATATTTTGAAACGGTATTCTACTTCCTCCGCTTCCTTAAATTACCCTAGGCCAGTCTCTCAGTAATCACACCAATTTAATTTCACGAAAATACAAAACTCCATTCTCCCCATCTGTCCTTAAAAGCCCCACTCAGCAGTCTGTGCAGTAGCACCACCGTGCTGCAGCATCCCTGCACTTGAACTTGGGAATAAGCTTTCCAGGACTGCAGGCAGAGCCCTTACCGCATTCCTTCTGAACCTCATCTTGCCTCTCCGGGGATTTGCTTCTGCCATCTCGCCTATACACAATTACACTCTTCTTTTCCGATTGTCAACGCAACATTGATGAAATACGAGCTGCTTCTTGGGTGGTATTTAAAACCAGCAGCCAAAAATCTCTATCAAACAAAGCTAAGGCTGCTTCCATTACCACCGCGGCAGAGCTGCAAAAAAAAAATCCACTATCCCTGATTAGTCAGCTGACAGATCCTTCCCTGCTGCTCATTGTAATTCAGAGTTGACACAGTCCCCCAACTACTTAGCCTGATTGAACCTTGTGGATTAGCTTGTGCTGGACTATTCAAGAAGATCAGGCAAGTCCTAAGAGTGGAGGTAGGAAAAAAAAAAAAAAAAACACTCTCCTCCTTTGGAACGTCCGGATGGGACTGGCTTGCCTCTGCGTAGTTAGATTTTTTTAAGGTGGAATGCTAAAATTCTTTGTGAAGGTAGTACTCACTGATACCTTGTCCTCCTGTCCTGCCCTGGTCTGAGACTTAAACTTCAGTTCAGTTTACTACATTCTATTCTGGGTTTAAATGTTGAGAAAGGTTATAGTTTGTGAAAGTGCATCCCGATAATAATCTAGAAAAAAACAGGACATGCTTGCAAACTTTTTAAGATGGAAAAGATTCTCCCTCAAATTAACCTTCCCCCAAAATAGCTAAAAAGAAAACATTTTGAATGTTCTTACCACAAAAAAATGACAAATATTTAATGTGATAGACATGTCATTACACAACATATATGTGTGAAAGAATCATATTTTGACCCACTGATATGTACTTGGGGGGGGCGGTTCGAGACAGGGTTTCTCTGTTGTAACTCTGGCTGTTCTGGAACTCATGCTGCAGACCAGGCTGGCCTCAAACTCAGAGATCTTCCTGCCTCTGCCTGCTGAGTATTTGGAGTAAAGGCTTGGGCCACCAGGCGTGGCCACAATTTTTTAAATATTTATTTTATTTTATGCATATGTGTGTGAGCCTGAATATATGTCTGTGTAACACATGCAGGCAGGAGCCCACATAGGGTAGGAGAGAGGTCAAATTCCCTGGAACTGTAGCTCCAGATGTTTGTGAACTGCCATGTGGATGCTGAGAACTGGACCTAGAACCTCTGCAAGAACAGCAAGTGCTCTTACCTGCTGAGCCATCTCTCTAGTCTCATATGGACAATTATTATGTGTCAATCAGCAGTAATTTCAAATGTCTTCTCTCATTTGGGAAGATGAAAGTTAAGGTCTTCAAATTGAACTATGTAGTCATCTTACTAAAGTAATAGACCACAGTAACTCAGTGGTAGCGAACATGGTCCTAGGTTGTATCCCCAGGAGCAGAAGAAAAATAGCAACTATTAAAGTAATAGACCGCAAACATCCCCTGTAACACAATGATTACTTTCACCAGAAGTCCTTACAGAATGCTAACTTTAGCTCATGAAATCATCTGTTACTCTATAGTCACCTTTTTTTTATTTGAAAATAGATTTTTTGCATATACTCTATTCTGATCACAGCTCAGTACTCATCTTTATCTCATTAACACTCATCTTGACTTCAGTGTTTGGTAGCTACTGATAGTTGAGATGTAACTAATGTGAACTTGAGCATGAGTATATAAACTATATCAAAAGAGAAACATTTAAAATGCTAAAAAACAGGGAGCTGAAGAGATAGATGGCTCAGTAACTTCTTTTTGAGAGGATCCAAGTACAATTGCCAGCACCCATGCCAGCTGGTTCACAACCACTTATAACTCCAGTTCCAAGGGATCCAAAGTCTTCTTTTGAACTTCTTGGTCACCAACATTCATAAATGCACATACTCATATATAAACGTACATGCACACATAATTAAAAATATAATAAAACTTTAAAAAGAAGTAAGATAAAATATTAAAAAGAAACAATATTTAACCAACTACATCACCAGAACAATTTTGCTTTGTTTTGTTTCGTTTTGGTTTGTTTTGTTGTTTCATTTTGTTTTGCTTTGTAGGGGTGTGGTGGTTTGAATGAGTGTCCCGCAGACTCTTGTATTTGGACACTTGATCCTCAGTTGGTGGCATTGTTTGGGGAGATTTATTAAGTGTAGCCGTGTTGGAGGAAATATGTCATTGGAGGCAGGCTTTGAGAGTTTATAGACTCCCATGATTCCTGAATGCTCTCTGCTCTTCATGCTTGCAGTTCAAGATGTGAGTTCTCAGCATCTATTTCCTGCCACCATGCCTGCCACTTGCTGTCATGATTCCATGCCATGATGAGCTCTTATCCCTCTGCAGCCATCAGCCCAAATCTATTCTTTCTTCTATAAGCTGCTCTGGCTGAAGTGTTTTATCACAGCAACAGAAAAGAACTAATGCAGGGAGTGTATGGATGCGGGTGCTCACACACACATGTGCATGTATAGAAGCCGGGGGAAGATGTTGAGTACCCTGCTTTAACACTTCCTTGCCTTGTTCCATTGAGACAGATTCTGTCATGGAACCCAGAGCTAGGCTACCAGCCAAGAGGTCCTAATAGTTCTCCTGTTTCCAAGGCCTTTTTACATGGGTTCTGGTGATTTTAACCCAGGTCCTCACGCTTGAATAGCAAGTACTCTGAATCATCCCCCATTCTTGTATTTTGTTTTTTTAAAGAAGGAAACTCAATGTAGCAAATTACATGACACAAAGCCCTGTACCCCTAATCTTGATTAATGTGGTAGTTTGAGAATAAAAAGACTCTGAACTCCAAGCCTTTTGCTGAGAATAGAATGTACTTTTTCTCTGGGGAACATCCCTAGGACAAGAAATAAGTCATTACCCTCTATTGACCTCACGTTCATAAGACACGGAAAATAGCTTTTACTTCATTGTACCCCACTGATACAACTCAATAGTCTATTAAAGACAGACATATTCACCCCAAAGGAATTTATGTTTTTTAAAGCACTGCATTTAGTTGTATATCTATAATCTATACAAACAATTACATAAAGCAGCAGGTAGGAAGGACACCACTTAGAACTTATGAAATTTCTGTTCTTGGTCTGGCTTTTAGTTACTACATCATATACCCTTTCAAATTTTATATCAATGTGCTCTAAGGATATATGAAACAAATTCTGATGCCTGATGACAGTTCTTAATCAAGAAATAGGGGTATTAATGATACTTAATATGAATGCTTTTGAGCATAAAAATACACTCATGAAGTCCTTGCTATAGTTGTTTGAGACACGGTTTCATATAGCTTAGACTGGCTTTAAATTTACTATGTAGCTAAGTAGGACCTTAACTGCCTCTCCTCCCGCCTCTGCTTCCTGAGTGTGAAGATTACCAGTGTGCACCACAATGCCTGATATGTGTAGTGCTGGGGATGGAACCCAGGGCTTTGTACGCAAGAGCTACAATATTGCTATCTTATGTGAGTCACTTGTTTGACTTTTGTGTTCTCTTAACTGTGTGATAGTTAGTGTCAAGTGTCAACTTAACAAAATCTAAAATCACGTGGGAGATGAGCCTCTAGGCATGTCTACGGGTATCTTAATTGTGTTCAATTGAGGTGGGAAGACCTGCCCACTGTGAGTGGCACCATTCCCAAGGCAGTGAATCCTGGATTATGTAAGAGTGGAAGAAAGTGAGCTGTGAACTACCATGTAGGCACTCATTCCTCTATTTTTCTGGCTGAGGATATAATGTGATCAGCTGCGTCAGGCTCCCTACCACTGTGACTTCTCTGCTATGATACACTACAAGAATCATGAGCTTTCTCTTTTCTGTTGCTTTCATCATGCACTATTCATGATTAAAATCCTGTTGCAAACAAATAACAAAAAAAATTACAAAATGGCCCCCTAATAAGGAATAATTTTTGATGGATATGAAACACATGATCTTATTCATTTTGCTATTATATCTGGCTCCAAGTGTTAGTATATTTTTAATATTCATCAACAAATAATATAGCAAAAATGTACTGACTCAGAACTTCAATAACCTTTATATTTGTCATTCCTTTGCAACTAAATAAGCTTCCTCTGGTGGGAATGGCCTCTGTGTCAGTCAGGAGACAGAGAATGTCAAGCCACAGAAGCAAGAAGTACTGGTGAGCTGTGAGTACATGTGCGTTGACAAGAGATAACAATAATATACTACCCCTTCCAAAAAGCTAGAATGGATTCTTACCAGAAAGGAAAAATAGATGTTTTAGAAGACACATGCTTTTCCTGGTTTAAGCATTATACAGCACGTAGATATATGAAACCTCACAGAATAACCAATAAATATGAACCACTCTTGTATGTTTATATATCTGCCTAAATATAAACAGCTATTATATTATTTGTTGCTGAGTTTTCTGTTTTTGTAAAATAAAGCAATGGCAACAAAATTAAATAAAAAGAAAAATAATTTATCATGGTTGATTATACTAGTATCTCAAAGATAAAGTACACTGAGTCCCAGCAACTCCATTCTGATAGAGAATATGGACCTCCTGAAATTTCCACAGACATCCCCAGTCTTGTCAGCTCAGAAGTTTTTGACCTCCTCATTTACCTCATCTTCTGTTAAAGAGAGGCTTCAAACAGCATCGCTATATCCTGGAGAGCCTAATAATTTAAGTCTCTAATTGCAGTGTGCAGGATTATATTGTGTCTTTTAGGAAAAATCTGTTTTCTCTTCCTTGTCTTTGAAAAGTGAAGAATAGATTTTCAACTGGGGAGGTATACAATTTGGAATACATCTGTATTCCATCCTTGGAAAAACAAGTCTAGAAAGATACACACCAAAATGTTAAAAGAGGCTTATCTCCGGGTGGTTGGTGTATCATCTACTGTTTGAAATTTTTTCTTTACATTTTTCTATGTGTCGTGGGTATACAACAGAGCTATCTCCATTTTCTAAAAGGTCCCAGAAAATACATGCCTCCCTCTAAAAGACATACAGAACCGCAAGTCATTGCTCACTCATAACTCACACCATCAATTACTCATTCTTTCCCAATAGGATTTATATTGGGAGGATTTCTTTACTTCCGATCCCAAAATCTTCTTTCTACTTTCCCTTCTCATCATAGCAATACAAATATTTATTGTCTCCATCAACATCAAAATAATCGATACTTTCAAAAGGCTAAGTATCTGAAAACAGAACTTACTTGGACATTGCATGGTACTTACTGAGATTTTCTGGAGAGAAATTTTGAGGGAAGACCATGTATCCAGTCTTCGATCAAGAATAATAGTAAATCGGGAGTCAGAGCCAGTTTGCCTACAAGAAAAGAAGAAATAGTTATTTTAGTCAGTAATAATCCTTATTTGTTATATATGTCTTTATTTATGATTATTTATTTTACAGTTGATGTTTAACTGAAGACAAGTTTAGATTTGGAAGTACTATCTTAGCCAGGAGTAGTGTTGCATGCCTTAAATCCCAGCTCTCAGAAGCAGGAGCATCTCTGCATGTTCAAGGCCAGCCTGGTCTACATAGTGAGTTCCAGGACAGCCAGAGTTACATAGTGAAATCCTGTCTCAAAATAACCCCCCAAAAAGGTGCTATCATTAAAATGTATTTTAAATCTATATTTAAAGCTATATATTTACTATCTAAACTTTCCTTTCCAATACCAATTTCAATGGTTTCAATAGGAAAATGAGGTAGGTGGGAAGATTGCTCAGTGGTTAGGAACAGTGATCTTCTTGCAGAGGACCCGAGTCTGCTTCCCAGCACTTGCATCAAGTGGCTCACAACCCCGAGGAGACCCATTGGCCTCCATAGGCACACACAGAGATGTGGCATTCACTCACACAAAAACACACACATGCATATAAAATAAAATGAAAATGCATAAAATGAAACAGCAAATGATTGTAAGATAAAGATGAGTTAGGAAAATGGATTTGAGATCCTGAAATCTGGGTGATCAGAGAACAATCACTGTCTTTCATATCAAGCTTAACTTCAACAGCAATCTAAAAGCCCCAGAGACCTTCTTGTCCCCACCTCCACATAGCTGGGTTTACAGACATGTGTGAAATGTAGACACTGAGATCTAATGATTGTACAGCAAGTGCTCTTACTGTTGAGAAATCTCTCCAGCCCCCCTAAGGACACTTTTAAGGTTTTCATTTTAAAACACACTCCTGCCAAATGATTTATTATCAAATTATCCTGCCTAGTAGCCTTCAATACCACTGCTACAGTCTTCATATGTAATCCTTGGACAAAAGGGAAAATGGCTTCTTCACTTTTGGCTAGTAAGGTATACTTTTATGCATGATGGTCATACTTTGTGACAGCCTCCACTTCTAGAGCACTACATCTGTTTACATAGATCCTCGGTATATTTATTTATTTTCTCCTAAGGATATACTTTCTATCCTCAGTATATATTTTACAGTATATTTTTAAATATATTTATAATTTAAGTACCTGTTAGCCTCCTCTTTTGTTATAATTATCTACTTTAGGTGAAGTTTACTTATCATTCACAATAACAATAATAATAACTATACTAAACAGTAATCTTCCTGCTATAATCTTCATGTGGATATTGGATATAAAATGAAATTTTAGAATATAATGAAATACTTTACCTTACAATAGATGTCAAGTAATTCAGCACTTTTGCAATTACATCCTCGGGTATGCATTTGAAGTTACAGTTTTCTGGAAATGTAATGATCCAAGCATTGTCCCTTCCTCGGCCACCTAAAATAAGCCAAATCAACCAAATTATCAATTTATGTGACAAAACAAAAATAAGAATTTCCTTACTTAAAAAGGATGGTTAGAAGACTGTTTGGGGTAACCGAGACTTTTATGAGAATCATGATTTCCATATAAACTAAAACAACAATATGTAAAATCTAGCAAAGTGGTTCCTAAAACATAAGTAAAATAAGAAAGAAAAACAAAGAGGACAAAAATACTAAGTCGGTAGAAAATGTAATGAGATATGCATAATAAATATGGCTAAAGAAACAGATGATCTGCCAAGTTAGACAACCAAAGAAGATTACGAAACCACGGTGTTTTCTGACAGGTGTAAGCTGGAATCACAAAGTGGTTTTGATTTACATTTCCCTAATGGCTAAATATGTCAAACATTTATTTAGGTGTTTCTCAGCCATTTGATTTCTCTTTTGAGAATCTTTGTTTAGATCTATACCCCATTTTTTGATTGGATTTATTTGTTTTGTTGATGTCTGGTTACTTGAGTTCTTTGTATATTTTGGATATTAGCTCTCTATCAGAAGTGGAGTCGGTGAAGATTTTTTTCCCATTCTGTAGGCTGACATTTTGACTGATTGACAGTGTCCTTTGCCTTACAGAAACATTTCAGTTTCATGAGGTTCCATTTGATAATCGTTGATCTTAGTGCCTGAGCTACTGGTATCCTGTTCAGAAAGTTGTCTCCTGTGCCAATGTGTTCAAAATGGCTAAGATCAATAACATAAATGACAGCTCATGCTGGTGAGGATGTGGGGCAAGGGGAACATTCCTTCATTGCTGGTGGGAGTGCAAACTTGTACAATCACTATGGAAATCAATATGGCAATTCCTTAGGAAATTGGAAATCGTCCTACCTCAAGACCCAGCTATACCTCCTGGGCATATACCCAAAGACGCTCCATCCTACCAGGATACTTGCTCAACTATATCCAAAGCAGCTTTATTCATAATAGCCAGAAATTGGAAACAACCTAGATTCCCCTCAACTGAAGAATGGATAAAGAAAATGTGGTGCATTTATGCAATGGAGTATTACTCGGCTATTTAAAAAAATGACCTCATGAACTTTGTAGGCAAATGGATGGAACTAGAAAAAAAAATCATCCTGAGTGAGGTAACCCAGTTCCAGAAAGACATGGTATGTACTCACTTATATGAGGATATTAACTGTTAAGCAAAGGAGAAAGGTACTAGTATCCACAGACATAGAGAAACAATGCAACACAGGCCCCAGATCGGGGGTCCCCAATCTGTACCCAAGGATTACCCTGATAAAGTAGAAATAGACCAGAGGGTGTAGGAGGACTAGGGGAGAACGGGAATGGGAATGGAGGGGACCAGAAGGAGGAGAGGGAGAGACAATGGAAGAAAATATATGGAGAGATGAGATGACCAGAATTGAGGGACAACTAGGGGGTGATCTGGAGACCTAGTATAGTGGAAACTCACTGGAATCTATGAGGCAGACCCTAGCAAGAAACTAGTAATTGGGGATTGGGACCCTGAACAAGCCAGGTAAGGCTTCCAGTGGCAAGACTGGGACACCATCACAGCCACAATACCTCCGACCTACGGACCTACGGCCTATCCTCCCAGCAAGATCCTCATTGACAATGGAAGTGCAGAACCCCAGGCCAAATTAAGGAACCACTGCCTGAAACTACAGGACAGGACAGGAATTAGAGTAGATTCCTAGTGATGTCATGCTCTGCTCATAAATCAGTGCCTAGCCAGTCCTCAACAAAGAGGCCCCCTCCAGTAGCTGAGGAGTATTGTGGAGAGGCCCTGGGGCAAACATCATGCAGAGATCAGGGAACCCCAAAGAAGGGAAGAGGAGGGATAGCAGAGACCAGAGAGATTGAGGACACCAGGAGAACAAGTCCCACAGGGTCAACTAACTGGCACTCTTAGAGGCCCACAGAGACTGAAGGCACGGACACAGAACTTGGAGGATCCCCTAACAATATCTTATGGCTGTCTGGATTGGTGTTCTTGAAAAAACACCTACAGGCTGGCATGGGGGAGTCTCTGACCCTTTTACCTGCGCTTAGGACCCTTTTGTACCTGCCAGGTTGCCTGGCCCACCCTTGATTTAGTGATTGGTGCCTAGCCTTGTTCCATCCCACTATGCCATGCCCTGTTTTGAGTGTTAACACTAGGGGGGACTGTTCTTTTCTGGGGAGAAGCAGGGGGATGTTTGTGGTGGTGATGAGAGGGTAGATGGGGGGGGGGAGAGATGGGGGAGCCATGGGAGGTGGAGGGGGGAGAAGAGGGATCGGTATGTATTGTATAAGTTGTATGACAGAAAAAAAGAAAGAAAATCACAGTGCAAGTTAGGGTTGTGATACTAAATTCCAAGTGAGAAATTGACAGTGGAAAACTTCATAAAACTAAGCATGTATACTTTTATATATACTTAGCCATTTGAAATTATTTTTATATTGATGGAGACAATAAATATTGATATTATATAATGAGAAGGGAAAGTAGGAAAATTTTGTAATCTGAAGTAAAAAAAAAAAAAAAAAGTCTTCCCAATATAAATCCTAGTGGGAAAGAATAAGTCATGATAAGCAGGAAAGAAAATAAGGTAGTATTCAGAGTAAGTGATCTAAATGTTACAATTAAAGTTCAAAAGTCAAGGCTGGAGTAAGGACTTAGTTGGCAAAGTATTTTCCATGTAAGTATGTTGTATTGTAGTAGATCATCCAGAACCCAAATAAATATGGCAGCATGTACTTCTTACTCAGAACTGGGAAGATGGAGAGAGGCGGAAATCTACCCTGTTATACTGCCTAATATTGAACAAACTAGACTTCTGAACCAGGAGTATTACTAGATATAAAAAAGTTCAGGAGAGTGGTGCAGGCCTTTAAACATAGCACTTGGAAGGCAGAGGCACGTGTAGACAGATCTCTATGAATTTGAGGCCAGCCTGTTCTACATGAGTTCCAGAACAGCCAGGGCTACATAATAAGACCCTGTCTTGAAAAAAAAAAAAAAGACCAAAAAAGGAAAGAAAGAAAGAAAGAAAGAAAGGAAGGAAGGAAGGAAGGAAGGAAGGAAGGAAGGAAGGAAGGAAGGAAGGAAGGAAGGAAGAAAGAAAGAAAGAAAGAAAGAAAGGAAGGAAGGAAGGAAGGAAGGAAGGAAGGAAGGAAGGAAGGAAGGAAGGAAGAAAGAAAGAAAGAAAGAAAGAAAGAAAGAAAGAAAGAAAGAAAGAAAGAAAGAAAGAAAGAAAGAAAGAAAGAAAGAAAGAAAGGAAAAGGAAGAAAGAATAGAGATAACGGGGAGGGAGGGAGGGAGGGAGGAGATGAGGGGGAGGGAAGGAGGGAGGGAGAAAGAAAAGGGAGAGAAAGAAAGAAAGAGAAACAAAGTAAACAAAGTAAGTTACAAAGTCTGGAGAAATGGCTCAGAGGTTATAAGCACTTAATGCTCTTGCAGACGACCCAGGTTCAAATCTCAGCATCTACATGATGGCTCACAATCATCTGCAACTCCAGTCCAGGGGATTTGTCACCCTCTTCTCTCCACAGACACCAGGCATGCACATGGTACACATACATACATGCAGACAAAATATTCATGCATCAAAGAGAGTCCGAATTAAAAATTTTAGCAAGATTCATATGAGGGCCTGGAGAGATGATTTCATAGTGCCCTTACAGAGGGACTGACCAAGTTCAGTTCCAGCACTCATGTCAGGTGGCTCACCAAGCACCTTTAACTTAAATTCTAGGAGTTCCTATGCTCTCTTCTGGTCTCTGCAGGCACCTACACTCATGTGCACAAACACAAACGTAATTTTTAAAAAGTAAAATAAGTATTTTTAAGTTCATTAGATAATGTTTAAATTGTCAACCTATCAAGGGGACACACCCTTAAATGTGTGTGTGTGGGTGTGTGTGTGTGTGCGCGTGTATAACATATATGAAGTAAAGCTGATAAAAATTTCATCACCCAGTCCTCAACATTTGACAGAACATATCCCCCCTGCTCCCTCTTGGTTAGTTTTTGCCAACTTGACACAAACAAGAAGCACCTGGGAACAAGGACCCTCATTGTGAAACTGCATCTACCAGACTGGTGTGTGGGCATGTCTGTGGAGCATTTTTTTATTATTAATGATTGATGTGGGAGGTTCCAGCCCAATGTGGGTGGTGCCAACCCAGGCAGGTGGTTCAGACTGTTTAAGAAAGCAAATGGAACAAGCCACGGACAGCAAGCTAATAAGCAGTTTCCCTCCATAGTAATTGGCTCTGCTCCTGCTTGAGTGACTGGCCTGATTTCCCTTAATGATGAACTGAGATTAAGACTTGTAAATCAAATAAACCTATATCAGTCAGGATTCAGAGGAACAGAACTGAACCAAGATTAGCCATCACATCTTCCCAGTTGCTTTGGATCATGGTGTTTATCGCAGTAATAGAAAACAAAGTAGGACATCCCTTCCTTCTCTCCCTTAACCTCTCTTGCCTTTTCACTGTCCAAACAAGGGGGGGCACTCATACTATTTAAGCAAACATCATCTATCAATGGAAATGATACACGATTCCTCTAAGGGTCAATTATCGCAGGCTACTAAATTTTAATCTATCAACCTTTGCACACTTACATGTGATTACTAGATAGCACATCTGTAATTAAAGAACAAAAGATATCTTTAAATTCTTGTTTTATTTTGTCCTTTGGAAACGTTTTCTTCAAAAAAATGTAAGCAGAAGCATTCTTTTAAAACAAGCACACAAATGCTGGGGATAAAGGGAAACTGAGAGGGGTGTGAATGGAGGCCCAAGTCCTGAGGATGGTTCTATTCAGAATTCAATTTAGGCAACACAGAGGGTAGTCGTGTATCTCTGTGGTAGGACACTTGAGTGAAACAAAAGTTCTTGGGACATGAGAACTCTGTCATTATCTGGGAAACACTGACAATCTTAAAAGTAAACCTAACACACAGCTAAATTTACTATGATAGAATAGTAGTTTCCTACATCCTTGGTGACACAGGCCAGCCAGAAACTACTAAATCTATAGTGTGTGTGTGTGTGTGTGTGTGTGTGTGTGTGTGTGTGTGTGTGTCCCAAGCCACTTCCAAAAACATTGCACACAGTACCAGAGTTAATCTGGCTTCCGTGTTTTATGCCTTGGGGCCTCATTTGCATCACTATTACCTTTTCTTTTCTTTTCTTTTCTTTTCTTTTCTTTTCTTTTCTTTTCTTTTCTTTTCTTTTCTTTTCTTTTCTTTTCTCCCAGTACCAGGTAAGAACTGAGCCCAGTCTTAGCTCCAGCATCCCCCTATTCTTATGTTTTAGGTTTGAGCACCATTATTAAGAAAAAAGGTTGGGGCCTGGAAAGATGGCTCAGAAGTTAAGAGCACCAGCAGCTCTTCCAGAGGACCCTGGGCTGCTTCTCAGAATGCATGTGACAGCTCAAAACCCTCTATAGGTCCGATTCTGGAGGATGTGATGTTCTTTTCTGCAGCCACTTCATGCATGTGGTACACAGACATACAAGGAGACAGAACACCTATACATATAAAAATAGTAAGTATAAACCAGGCAGTGGTGGCACACACCCTTTAATCCCAGCACTTAGGAGGCAGAGGCAGAGGCAGAGGCAGGCAGATCTCTTTGAGTTCAAGGCCAGCCTGGTCTACAGAGTGAGCTCCAGGACAGCCAGAGTTACAACAGAGAAACCCTAACTCAAAAAATAAATGAATACATACATACATACATAAATCCTAAATAAATAAATAAATAAATAGTAAGTATAAAAAGATAAAGGGCTCGGTATGGTGACATGAACCTTTAATCCCAGAAATTGGGAGCCAAAGGCAGATGGTTCTCTATGAGGTTGAGGGCTGCCTTCTTTACAAAGTGAGCTCTAGGCCAGTCGAGGCTACATAATTGAGACCCTGTTTCAATAAATAAGAAAGTAAATAAATAAATAAATCCAACCCATCGTCTTCTAAGATATATACATTCCCTACCATGGGTATCTAAAGATTTAGTCTAAATGTCAAATGTATAAGAAAGGTAAGGTTGGTCTTAATTACATAACTAAAAGTCCTTCTTCTGAGTATCCACTTGTTTAATACCTAGATATACACAACATATAAATTATTATTAAAACATTTTTCAATCTAATGTGTGTCTGTATGTGTGTGTGTATACATGGATATGAATAGCAAGCTATAAAAGTCTCAAATGAGCTCTGCGAACCAGTTCATACATTTATCTGCCCTTAAATGCATGATAAAGATTGCTTACCAGACAGGAAGGCAATGTCCTGCATTAAGAAGTGATTGATGTCCTTTAACTGAAGGAGCAGCCCAGTTTCTATAACAAAGAAGAGCAGAAACACAATCAATGTGAAAGTATAACTAGGACCATACAGAAATCCTCACTTATGCCCAAAAAAACTCTGGGGCCCTTACAGATGTGTGGATATAGACATATCAACAATTGTCTCCTCTTTCCTCCTTCAGCAACAGGAAAAGATAGTCATGCTCTTTATGACATCACTGGGTATATAGAACCAATGACCCACTTTTCCGAATCTATGTCTGGAACAAAAACTACTCTCACTCATCAAAAAGCTAAGAACAAGGTACAAACAGCCTCGGTTTCTTCAAAAAGAATTTAAGCACACACTATAGCATACTGTCTTCCACTTCTCATAGTGACTTTCATTCCACAGAACTTTATATGAAATTACAAAGCACATTTAGGGTTTTTATAAAAATCTCTTTTGGATCCTGAAAATACCTGAGGTAGGTATTATTATCCATAAGTAATGAATATTTATGGTATAGTGGTTCACTACATGTACTTCTGAATGAGAAAGAAGACCTAGATTCAAATCCAGTTTACTTCACTTAGTAGCTATACAAACTTGGAAAAGCCGATTACATAGACTTGTTGAAGCTCAGTTTCATCAGCTGTAACCTGGACATCATAATACCTACCTAAGAAAGTACTATAAACTGTAATGTGAAATAGCTGCCATTAACAGTAAATACCTAATAAATGGTGGTGTTTTAAGTCACTGTCCCTACATTATTTCATGCTTAGTTGCCCTAGATCTCAAATGCTAGCTTGCAATGTTCAAATCTACCGAACACTACAGGGATCAAAACTAAAAGTCCATTATTTGCCTCTAGTTCATGAACAAGGATAACTTTTTAAAAGAAAATAGGTCATTGAACTAGGGTATTTTGGACTGCTGTTTTAATGCCTGTGGTTTCACATCTCTTACGGAAGCCGTATTTTCCACTTGCTCTCTGCTATAAAGTACCTTCAAAGTTCTCATATCTGGTAGTGTCAGGCTGATGACACATCATTCCTAGTGCTCCTGTAATCATCTCATATCGATATGCTTTATCAAGAACAAGCCTCCTCAAAAGGATTAAGACAAAGCTGTAGAAATTATCTCATATAGATGTACATGCAGTGACTTTTCTTTTAAAACTGGAGATATGGTAGAAGGATCACAGAATAAAAGGATAGATTTATCTCTGCCCTCACATGCTTGCCAAAGTAGCAATGGCCTAGGATTTGAATAAAAGAGTGCTAGAAGCAGGTTGGTGGCACATGCCTCTAATCCCAGCACTTGGGAGGTAGAGTCAGGTGGGTCTCTGAGTTCAAAGCTAGCCTGGTCTACATAGTGAGTTCTAGACTAGCAAAGGCTACACAGAGAAACTGTCTCAAAACAGTGGCATTCCTGCCAAAGAAATCCAGATTTCTCTCCTGGTTTGAATGGCAAGAACATTTATGAAAATAAACTGAGGAAGTTCATATCAGACAGCAGACTGGAAATCATACCTATGTAGCCTGATTAATCTTGTACCATTCAGAACCTTGAAGAGGTATAAAAATCATTACCCCATAATTTGGGCGTCCACATAATAAAAGCGGCCTTGATCATAAAAAAAAAAGGCCGTGGGCTGATACATGAAGACCAGGGTTTCATTTTATCTCTGTCACTGAGGTGCTCCGTAACCTTAAGCAAGTCACTCAGACATCCTTTCCCTCATTACCGCCATTTTCAGGCCATACAGCAGATAGTTTCTAAGGTACCTACATTCTAGGAGAGCTAACAACATGGAAAATCACATCCATAAGGAAAATATACTCATATTTTTGAAACCTAAAATGCCTCCCAACTAGTTAGTCAGAACTAACAGTGGAAAGGCAACAGAACACAGATGGCTGACACTGGGCTTCCACAGAGAACAAAGTGAAGCTGCTGCTGAAAACAAGGGAGTTGAGAACACGACATTCTTGGATTCAAAGAAAGTCGGAATCCCGAGTTTTGACTCTGTTTTGACTGTAGGGGTCTTGCATTTCCACAGATTTCCTCCTGTGACACAAAGGTGAAAATGAGTATAATTCAAAGTGTTTGTCTCACAGACTCCTTAAACTTTAATTTCAAAGCAAAGGAAATAAAAAGATTGGAGACACAGCTCAGTCGGTAGTATGCTTGCCTAGCAAAAGCCCTGGGATCCATCCCAGCAATACATAAACTAGACATCCTGGCACACCCAGCACTCACTCAGGAGAAAAAGGAAGGACTATAGAAAATATGACTCATACTTGAGTACATTAAGTTTGAGGCCAGACTTGGCTGTATTGAGATTTTGTTTAAAAAAAAAAAAACTTAAAATGCTGGACCAAACTCACATTACAGCATCTTCCTTGCTAAGCAAACATACCATAGACAGGAAGCTGGCCAAGCTGCTCCATTACACACAAATATAAGACATGCATTCTCCTGACTTGAAATATACAACAAACTCCAAAAAGGCTGGTTGGGAGCTGGAGAGATGGCTCAATGGGTAAGAAAATGGACTGCACTGGCAAATGGCTCATGTTGGGTTCCCAGCTCCCAGCTGTCTGTTACTCCAGCTCTAAGGGATCCGAGACCTCTGAATCCTCTGCATGTGAATGCAGTGCCCACACATATATACATGTATACATAATTAAAGATAATAAATCTTCTCTACTGAAAAACTTTGTGTGTATACAATCAATCAGGCACAAACTGAAAACCAAAGCTGAGAAAACCACCTGTGGTTCACTCACATATGATAAGAAGCATGAGGCTCTTAGGTTTTTTTTCTCCCTTTTTACTGTTCATGAGTGCTTTTCCTGCTTGTACATGTGCGCACATGGTGCACACAGTACCTGCAGAGGCCAGAAGATAGCATCAGATCCCACAGATTCCATATAACTGGAGTTACAGATGGCTATGAGCCACCATATAGATACCAGGAACAGAACCCAGTCCTCTTCCAGAGTAGCAAGACAAGACTTCTTAAGCACTAGGCCATCTCTCCAGCCCTTAATGTTTTGATCATGAAGTTGTAAATAATCACTAATTCTTTTGTCTCAAATGAGGAAGTAAGGTTACAATTCAAAGATTTTTTTAAGTGCTACAAGGTACAGAAATCAATGTATTTGGGATAACATATAAGATATAGGTATACCCATCTAATCAAATGTTCTATTTTGTGTCACTTGCAGAAATTCAGAGCATATGTCATTTGGTACACGTTAGGTGTTGAAGCTCAAAAAGATATACCTTATATTCAAATTTAAGATGAGGTCTTGTGTAGCTTAGACTAGCCTCAAATTCACTATGTAACCCAGGCTGGCCTTAAATGCATTATCTTCCTGCCTCTGCCTCCTAAATGTTGGAATGACAACTATGTGCTTCTTTCCTTCTTTGTTCTTTTGTTGTTGTTGTTGTTGTTTTTTAGGGGGGGTGTTCATGTAATCTTTTTTCGAGACAGGGTTTCTTTGTGTAGTCTTTGCTTTCTTAGAAGTCGCTCTGTAGACCAGTCTGCCATCCAACTCTGAGCTCCGCCTGCCCTCTGCCTCTCAAGTACTGGGATTTAAGGTGTGCTCCACCACCCCAAACTTCTTTTGTCTTTCTTTCTTTCTTTTAAGTAAACATTTATTGAGAATTACTATGTGCCAAATACCATCCTAAGCCATTTTAGATAGATGTTCTAGGGAAAAGTAAAGAACCAAATAAATGTATGAAGCTCTTAAGATTAAATGTATTTCCTAACAAATACACATACCTGCTTGGGTGTGGGCCATGTGTGCAAGGTCCTCCATAGTTATCTGATCAAGAATTCCTCTGGTTGTTTGGCTGGTTGCTTGGGTTTTCCCTCAGGAAATAAAGGCCAACAGAAAGAATAGTGCACAGAGATACTTCGTTGAAAATGTCAGAACTATCTACAGGCAAAACAGCTGCCTTGCAAGGTAGAGAAGACCACTCCCATAATCTCATTACTTGTAGTTTTCAAAGACCAAGAAGCTCTGTGATGAGTTGCTACAGAGGACACTCAAACATCTAGCTGGATTAGAATCAATGTTCTTGCAGGTGTTATTTCTGAATGTGCCCCAATGATAGGAGTATAGATTATCATTCCAGAGATTTCAGTTCTATTGAGCTGCATAATGGCTCCTATAGAGAAAATGATCATTTAAAAAAAGAAGTAATTGGTATGTACAAGCTTTCTCATTTTATAGAATGCATTTTTATTTCAGGTCCCAAAACATAATAGCAATAATTTCCAGCCCTGGGACTTTGATTTTACAGTGATACTCTTCTGTGTTCATTTATGCTCCCTCTGGGGTTCCTGCTCATATGAGATAGAAGAAAACTGGTTCAGAACCCACTGTATACACATGCCACTTAGCCCACACTTAAAGAGCAAATGCTTCCATTCTCATGCTTTCCTAAAAATAAACAGGAGGCAAAAACAAAGCATGTGTAAAAACAGAAAACAAAATAAATATCAAGCAGGACGATCATAGCAACCAACCTACTACCACCACCACCAAGAGGACAGAACTAGGAAATAGATGGAATAAATGGTAAATGATAGCTATCATCTTGAAGCTCTTACCATTTGCCAGGAACTTCACAAGACATTTAAATGGAGTTTTCTGGTCCTCAGAACAAACATTCAAAGTTGATAATAAAAGCCTGACCTTTTAAATATTTTTATTAATTTATTTATTTTATATGTATGAATATTTTGTGCATGTATGTCTATATTATATACTTCAAGTATGTCTGGTGCACATGAAGGCCAGAAGAGGGAATCAGATGACCTGGGACAAGAGTTACAGATGGCTGTAAGGTGCCATGTTAGGCCTGGGAATTGAACCTGGGTCCTCTGGAAGAGCAGAAGGTGCTCTTAATTGCTGAGCCATCTCTCCCTTTAGGGATCCAGTCATTTTAAGATAAAGAAACAGATGCAGAGCAGTGGTGGTGCACACCTTTAATCCCAGCACTTGGGAGGCAGAGGCAGGTGGATCTCTGTGAGTTCGAGACCACCCTGGTCTACGGAGTGGGAAAAAAAAGATAACGAAATAGGCTCAAGGAATTTAGAAAACACACAAGCTTCCACTCAAGAATCTCCTACTAAATGACTGCCAGGTTGCAGTCACTATCTTAGCCTGAAGCAGAATCTAGCATAGATTCAGAAAAAAAGGTTTCAGAGAATCATCTGTCTGGTCTGCTATCCTTCAGATAGGCGTTTGACACTTGTACTCAGAAAAACATTCTCAAATAGCACTCATGCAATTATCAACCAGATACAATTTGACAACCTCTGTTCTTCCCGAACCACAGCAAGAATGTTTACAATCTTTTGAAAGAAAGCTCATTATTTTCATAGTCTGAAATCCTTTTATGTGTGCCAGGGTGTATGAATGTGCACCACATGCATTCAAGAACCTACGAAGGTCAGAAGTGATGTCAGATTCCCTGGGATGGAAGTTACAGATGGTTGGGAGCCTTCTGGCATGGGTTCTGGGAACCAAGCCTGGGTCCTCCAGAAGAGCAGCCAGGCCTCTTAACCACTGATCCATCTCTCTAGCCCCTACAGTCTGAACTTAACAGCAATACTTCTTTTTAGCAATCATCTCTTTGAAAGTTCCTTATGACTGATGCATGGGACAGACAAAATTACAATTTGTCTTGAGTCCCAGGTCCTGCTACAAGACGGATGGGATTCCATGAGTGCAATTTTCCCTTTCAGTCTGAATGACATACTATCTGTAAACAGCAATGACTTAGCACATGCAAATGATTGATGTGCTCCCTTGAAAATGTTATGATTCAAAAGGTGGAACACATAAAAGGGTAATTCTGAAACCATCAGAAAATAAATTCCTACTAGATTACAGTAGAACAATGTAGTGTATTGTTCTTCAATAAAGGTACGGTATGAAAACCTCACATAATTCTCTACCAAGATACATGCTACATTCTTCTTTTGCTAACATGTATTGGAACCTCTTTCCAATCCACTGCAATTCAGCAAACATCTAGTGAATCCTATCAGGATCCTCTCTGCATGAGAACATACAGCTCCTTACCTTACGATTTTCTCTTTTTAAAACGAATAACAGAAAAGCGCTATGTTTCTATAATAACAGCAAATGGAAGGCTGAGGCTAAAGGATTCCAAGTTCCAGGCCAGCCTTAGCTACACACAGAGACTTTATTTTTCAAAAATAAAATGGGCCATGCATGGTGGTATATACCTTCCAGCACTCAGGAGACAGAGGCAGGCCTTTCTCTATGAGTTTGAGGCCAGCCTGGTCTACATATTGAGTTCTAAGCCAGCCAGAGCTACATAATGAATCTGTCTCTCTCTCTCTCTCTCTCTCTCTCTCTCTCTCTCTCTCTGTCTGTCTCAGAGTGGAGGGAGAGTAAGAAAGAAGAAAGATTATGTTTAATGAAAGAGGCAAGACACAAAGGCCAGATATTCTAAGTTTCCATTGATAAGACATCTTCAGAATAGGCATATTTAGTGGCAAAAAGTAGATCAGAAGTTGATTAGGGATTGATGGAATTGGAGAGCAGATAGCTAAAGAGTAAAGCATGTTTTCTGGAAGTGATAAAATAATTGTAAAATTGATTGCAATGATGTATTACAGAATTTGGTAAACACAGGGCATGTGCTGAATTTAAGTGGATAAGTTGTACGTGAATTACATCTCAGTAAAACTATTATGACAAATACAAGGAAATGTGAGTATTTGTAATAATAAGAAAATAATAACGATAGAACAATGGATGCCCTTTTGCCCACCTTTCCTTTCAAAGAAAATGTTAGTAAAAATAGATCTTGCCAGGTGGAGGTGGCATGCACCTTTAATCCCAGCAGCCAGGGAGGCAGTGGTAGGAGGATCTCTGTGAGTTCAAGGCCAGCCTGGTCTCCAGAGTGAGTTCCATGACAGCCAGAGTTACAACGGAAAAATCCTGTCTCCAAAGAGCCAAAAAAAAAAAAGGAATTTTTCAAACCAAGGAGTATTTCTCACATAAGCTATAGCACATAGTGCTATATGAGTGTACACTCTGGGAACAGACTGCTTGGGTTCAAATTCTACCTCTACCTCTTACTAGTAAGGTAACCCTTAGCAAGCCGCCTAATCTCACTCTGGGAATGTAGTTTGTGGTAGGGAACTTGCCTTGGATGCATGAGGTCCTGGATTCCACCTTCACTAGCTCTGCCAATAATTTTCTAAGGGAGGTGGAAGTGGGTTATAAGATTTTGAAGTGTGGAAAACATGGAAGAGCTCACCTTATTGGTCATGAGGGAAAATAAAGTCTTCCTGGTGGAAAACACTAAAATTGAATCCCCCCTCCCTTTTTTTCTTCTGTTTTTCTGAGACAGGGTTTCTCTGTTGTAACTCTGGCTGTCCTGGAACTCACTCTGTAGACCAGGCTGGCCTCAAACTCACAGAGATTCACCTGCCTCTGCCTCCCAGGTGCTGGGATTAAAGGATTAAAGGCCTGAGACACTTCTGGTTGACTAAAATCAAATCCTTTTTAATGCATATCTGAGCTGGTAGGAAGCCTGAGGACATCCTTCGGGCCTAAAATTGCAAATATACTGTGGGAGAAGCCAACTGAGCATAGGGCGGTGTCTCCTAGAACATCGTGTTTACAGTACTTGTAGAGCAAACCCAGGCCAAGAACTGTACCACTGAGCTACACCTCCATCCCAACAGCTTAGTTCTAATGTCCACACATTCCAAATGATTTCAGTTCTACAGCTTTGGGAACTAGAGCAGAGAAAACAGAAGATCATCTGTATAATCTATGGGAAAATGTTTTTCTTTTTTTTCGTATAGAATGTAAAACACACAGCACATAAAAGAAGTTCCTTTCACAAAAATACCTGATTTTTTTTTTTTTAAGTCATGAGTGGTTTGAGAGGGTAGCTCATCGGCAGAGCACAGGATCCTGGGTTCAGTCTCCAGCACCACCATAAGAAAAAGGTAATAAGGCAAGAAACAAACTGAGTGAAGATCAAAAACTAACAGAAAAGTAATAAGTATGTAAAGGATGTAACAAAGGAGTACTAAAAAGGAGATAAAAGAAATTCTCAGATGACCTTCAAGCTAAGCATCCTCTAGCTGGGAATAATGGGACATCCCTTTCATTTCAGCAGTACTTGAGAGGAAGAGGCAGGCTGAAACAAAAGGATTGTCGCAAGGCTGAGGCCAGTCTGGGCTACTGTGAGTTCCAGAGCAGCCAGAGATACTGAGAGCTTGTCTTTTAAAAAGGAAAGAAAAAAGTCAGCCTCATATCAAAACAAATGTCTGCAAGTGTTGCCTGAGTGGCTGCTGTGCAAGTGCCAGCAGTGTGGCACCACTCCAAAGCTTACACACATTCAATAAGAAAGAACTTCCAAATGTGGGAAGAAGGGCTACAAGGCCATTGGATGCTCAGCCTTTATATCAAGGGATCAAGTGGAATTCTAGAAAAAGCTGAGGAATGAAAGGAACCAGTGAGAGAATAAACTGCAAGGCAGTAATCCATCCTTCAACACAATTTTGTTGTTGTTTCATGTATCTATCAGGCACTCTGAAAAATCATGTGTTCAAAGCTGAAAGCCCAGTCCCATTAATGTCAGGCTACAGAAGCCAGTTTAGGCATCAACCCACATCTAGGACAGGAGTGAGGTGGGAGGGGGGTATCTCTATCTGGAAGCAGAAAGCAATCCCGGCCCAGAGTGATAAACGTTTCATTTGTCCTAATTGTAGGGTATGGTGAGCGCAGAGTAAAACACATCTAGAACTAAACTGATAAGACAATCATCCAAAAGAAATGAAAAGCAAGTGGGTTTTCTAGCCCAGTCCTTGAGGACTACCTCCCGGGAGGAACCATTTCAGCAGCTCAGGACTATGAAGGATTTGAAGGTCCAAGGAGCTTTCCAACAGTCCTGGGTCAGACCCATGGGTTACAAGTGAAAAGGCAGCCTTTGCAGGCACTGATATGCACATGTATATGTCAGTGCATATAGTGTAATGACATGCAAATATACAGTATTGTGATTCAAATAGAAGGCCTTTAAAATCTAGAAAAGGATAAAACCTGCACTGCCACCCAGCTTTTTATACTCCCCCAGTTCCAAAGCTCTTTTGTGACTTGTTCAAATCTTTAAAATTTGAAGATGATAAAAATAAAAATCTTTGTTAAAATCAAAATCTATGTTAAAGAAACATTTTTTCAGAAATGTGTTTGCATCCTCTTCAAAATGATTGTCAGAGAAAAGCTATTTTTATTAAAAGAATTCACTTCCTTGAGTACTTCTGAAACCATGCCTTAAAAACAAAACAAGGTAGACACGGTGGCACTCCTGAAGGCTGAGGGAGGTTTTCCATAAAAATCAAGGCTAGTCTGCACTATAAAGTGATTTCCAGGTCAGCCTGGGCTAGGCTGAGATCCTGCCCCAAAAAACAAAAGCAAAGCAAAACAAAAGCTCTAAATAAAGAAGGAGAGAGAAAAGGAAAGAGAGAGAGAGAGAGAGAGAGAGAGAACTAAAGATAGAAAATTCTCCTCGCTACAAAATTTTACTTATTTAGTTAGTTATTTAGTTAGTTTTGAGATAGGATATCTCTACATACTCCTGGCTGTCCTGGAACTCACTCTATAGACCAGGACAGCCTGGAACTCACAGATATCCACCCACTTCTGCCTCTTGAGTGCTGGGATTAAGTGAGCCACTGTGGCATACAATTTAAATATAGCAGACCATTTCTTAACAATATAAATTGAGAATGAAAAGAAAAGCCTTTTGGAGCCAGTAATATGGCTCAGCAGGTAAAGGCATTGTTCCTGCAAACCTGAAAACATGACCTGAGTTTCATCCCCAGAAACAATATAAAGGTAGGAGAAATCTCTGATTTCCATCAGCATGTGCTCCCATGTCCTGTACACAAACACACAATAACAATCTTTTAGAGAGAAAATTTCCTTTTCTCGTTTTTAATTATTTTATGTATATGACTGTTTTGCCTGCATGTATGTCTGTGAACCATGTGCATGCTATGTCTAGTGTCTGGAAGCCAGAAGAGGTCATCAGATCCCCTGGAAGTAATGTCATCTCACACTGTGAGCTGGCATGTGGGTGCTGGAAATTGAACCTGGTTCCTTTGTAAGACCAAGTGTCCTTAAGTACTGGCCAATCTCTCCAGCCCAGGTATTCCTTTTTTTATTCATCTGAATCATCATCCGTCAGTACCCGCAGTGCAAATGAGTGGTCCAGCCATGGTTGAACATGAGCTTAAAGATGTAATGACAATAACAAACACGATGGTCACAGCCAACAACATGCTACACATTTGCAGTCACCTCCTTTAAAAATTTTATTATAACATCTGACCTCTGGAGGACAGCTGTTTAAAGTATAAGCTATAAAAGTATACAAGATGGTCCACTAAAGTCAGAACCCACAATATCCTTGTAGACATGTAACTAAATGCCAGCTCTCTTACTCCATGGCTATTCATCACTTCTTGAGTTTAGAAAATCTAATTTTGAAATGCACAGCATCTGCAACAGTAAATCCAATTAAAATGGTTTACTTTGGTTTATAATGCGTGCAGGAGAACACACAATATCTGTTAGTGGTCTTCCAAAGTTACAACAAAGGAAGCAAAAATGATCCTCTTTCGTAAACGAACAGTACAAAATGACAAATCAAATGATGGGGCTTGCAAATGCAAATTCAAGAATGTCCCAGCATAAACATACTCGTGTAAGTGGCATCAAGAAAGCTAAGAATAACTATACCTCTTCATACTGGTTCATTTTTAATAGAAGAAATATTTAAAAAAGAAAACTCTAAGATTTTCCTTGTCAAGATACTGGGTAAGCAATAGCTAAGGTGTCAGCTAATTAACCAACAGGTACAAGACTGCAAATGAAGACCCTAAGGAACAGAGAACTTGCAGTGCCCCTGAATGTAAACACAAGACCTGATGCTGACTTGGCTGAAATATATTTTGAAGAGGCAGGCAGCTCAATGTCTATTGGACTCTCCAGCCACAAAGATACTCAAAGTTCGTTATCTAGCAGCATGTGAACTTTTTCTTTCACCTATAAACTTTACAAAGAATCATCAACAACTTACGGAAAATGAACTCTGAGCCAGGAAGATGGCACAAAGCTGGCATCCCATCATTCAGGAAGGCTAAGATTAAACGTTCATGAGTTTGAGGGCAGCTGTTTTTTAAGACCCTTTCTCAAAAAAAAATTTTAAAAAGAGGAATATAATATATGAAGTACGTGTTATATATAAGGCATATCCTAGTGATAGAGCACATGCTTGGCATGCTCTGGGCTCTGATTCCACTTCCAACATGCAATATATAAAATAAATTGATGTGCTTAAAGAAAATTACGGAAAAATATTCACAGCTTGGGCCACAAAAAAAAAAAAAAAATTCAGGCCTGCGTGAGCTGTAGTGTAAGATCTTATCCCAAATAAGTAAACAAACAGACTCCCTAAATTGACCTATAGATTCTAAGCAATTCCTAGCATATCCTAACTAGATTTTTATACACAAATTGACAAGGTAATGATAAAAATAAAATCCTGAAGATTGGCAAAGGACCTAGAAAAGCCAAAACAATCTTTTTATTACCTTTGTTTTTATTTATTCTGAGTGGACCTGGACAGATGGCTCAACAGTTAAGAGCACTTCCTGTGGCCAGCCATGGTGGTACCTTTAAGCTTAGCAGAGGTATGTAAATCTCAGGGAGTTCAGTTCCATGGCAGCCTGGGCTAGACTAGGCTAATCCCATGGGTTCCTGGTTCAGGGGTTCAGGGAGAGAGCCTGTCTCAAAAAACAAAGTGGAGAGCTACTGAGGAAGCTAGCCAGAGTCAACATCTGGCCTCCATCTGCACACACATGTGTACCCACACAAACACACAAAGTTCATATGCATTAATAAGGGAAGAATTCCCAGACTAATCATTTATTTATATTTTCAGATAGTTCTGCAGATTTAGGTTACAATGTTCCTTAGTTTACAGCACATCAAAAAGAACAATGGGGGATGGAGCCTGGAGAGAGAGAGTGACATAACAGACAGCAGCAAGAAATGACAACTAACAGAGAAAGGGTATATGGAAAGATTAGACAAAACAGACGTTACAAATTAAAAGGCAGAAAGATCTGTACCCATTTGCCATAGACACAAAGAGCCTCCACTGGAACCCCTGAGCACTGTATACATCATATTAAAGTAACCGATGCTATCCTAAGGACAGTCTTGAGTCATCAGGAAAGGATGCAATTATTTCCAGGTTCAGGAGTCTGGAAGGTAAACAATCTTTTTGAAAACCTGTCCATTCAAAATGTTTAGAATTTTGAAAAGAAAAACAAATCAGCCACTAAAAGTGCTGATGCTCAGTTTCCCAGAAAATGCTTGATTTTCCAGAGAAGTTTGCCTTGAGAAATACTCCATATAATGTAGTCTAGTGCTTGCCTAGCACCCAGGAAACCCTGAGTTCTGTCTATAGAACCACATAGAAAACCTGTAATGGTGGCTTATGCATGGAACCACAGCACTAGGAAGGTAGAGATAAGAGGATCATGAATTCAGGGTCTTCCTCAACTACATAGAGTTTTCCAGGGCAGGCTGAGATACATTAGATCCTGTTTCAAAAAGGAAAAAAGGTTTACCCTCTTAAAAGATCCATTATCATTGGAATACATTTTACAACATTGTGCAATGTACAGCAAATTAAATGTTGTCATTTATACGCTATTTTGGGCTCAAATTTATTGATGTCAAAATTGCAGTTGAAACCAAACTTGTACATGAACAGGTTTTCACAGCTCCTTAAACTGTCACTTGTGTTATGAGGTTCTATTAGAAGAATAGAGTTCACATTTTTCATGGAGTGCAAACCATTTTTCCCTATTCATCATTAGGTAAGATAGCAGGAGAGAAGGGAAAACTGTAAAGGAGAGTTCAAAAGAAAAATATTTCAATAATTATGTGGCTCTTCCTTTATTATTCTGATTGACCTAACACGATATCCCATTGGGAAATAGATTTAAGAAAAGGACTTCAGTTAAGAGAAATAAGGCTTACTTCTCCCTACTTCTTCCCAGCTCTGGGTCTCTTGATCAGTTCAATCTGAACAGTCCACAAAAATCACATACTCAGTACTGAGTCCTGGATTTGGGAATGTTATCTCAGTGGCAGAGCATGTGCTTAGCATGTGTGAGGTTCTGGGCTCCATTCGTGACACTAAAATAAAATGATAAAATAAACTGAACTCAAACTTGCCCTTCTTACATTCCCAGTCTTTTGTCTGTTTAGTTGGTTTTAGCTTTTTTTTCTTGAGACAGTTCCTCATTATGTGTCCCTGGCTGGCTTCAAACTCACAAAGATACCGCACCCCCCCACTTCTCCCTCCCGGTACTGGGATTAAAGGCATGCACCACCACACCTGTCCATTCCCTGTCTTTTTTTCCTTTGTTTTTCCAGACAGGGTTTCTCTGTCTGTAGACCAGGGTGGCATTGAACTCACAGAGATCCACCTGCCTCTGCCTCCCTAGTACTGAAATTAAAGGCGACTGCCGTGTCCAGCTGCTGCATTTATTTTAAAAGCATCTACAACTGTGTAAACCAGCTATGTTCTCCCCTTTCTGCTTTCTTTTTGCCCATATATCTGGAATACCTTCTCTGCCTTTACCACACTTCAGTCCCATCCCTTGTCCACTTGGAATAATTTTAATTCCTCATGCCTCATGCATCCCTCTCCCCTCAAGACCTCCCCTCTCCAGAAGCAAAAGTCTATCAGTCATCTCTGGGCTCCTTCAGAAGAGAACCTGGGTATACACATGTAACTATGAAATAAGTCATCTTTCAAAGGGTTTTTTTGGCAATAAAAAGCTTTCTGAACACATTTGGAGATAAGTGACTATTTTTAAGAATATGAAATCCTTTTTTTTGCATTTAAAGTTATAAACTAGGCATGGTAGCACACCCCTATAATCCCAACACTCCAGAATTTGAGATCAGCGTTGAGACTCTGTGTCAAAATATCAAAAACAGGCTGGTGAGATGGCCCAGTAAGTAACAGTGTATGCTGGCAAGCCTGGTTACCTGAGTAGCCACATAGTGGAAGGAAGAACAGATTCTTGCAAGTTGTCCTTTGACTTCTACATATGTGCTGGGGCACATACTCCCCCCCCACACACACACTTAGAGAAGACAAAATAACTAACCGCAATTTTGAACAGACCAAAATAATGTTATATGTATAAGCTATACATGGTTTGCAAACCTCCAGTTTTGATTACTCTGGAGGTTTAGGCAGGAGATTATTTAAGCGAGGACTTCAAAGGCAATCTGGGCAACTAAAAAAATACATCCATCTCAAAATCAAAAAAATAATTAAGTTCCATTATCCTGCCTGTAGTGTGTGCTCCAGCCACAGGAATACTTCTCTTCATGGGCAGGCAGAGGTAACTGCTGAAAATACTGAAGGACAAATAAGCACTGCCAGCTCCTCCACTCCCTACTGCATCCCTACCCCACCCCACCCCCACTAAAGCCCGGCACAGTGACTGGTATTTAAGTGCTAGGATGTGTTGCCTTGCCATGGTGACTGAGGAATGACATCATGCTGGGAACTTTCAAAGATCAAGAACATGAACATGGAACAAAGAAAAACACCTAACAATAGAAATGTTCACATACATTTCATTTTTGTGATGAAATGGGCGTTTTTCAGCTGGCTTGTAGCTTAGAGGTAGAGCACTTGCCTAGCATCCTCCCACAGGCCCTGGGGTTCAATATGTGTCTCTCACACACATACAAGTTTTGAGGCCATCCTGAGCTACATAGTGAGACTCTGTTTCAGTTTTTAAAGTGTTTATGTTCTATGAAGTTGGTTTTGTGTTCTCACTTCACGTGCACAGAAAGTCTCCATTCATTTCTTTCGTAGCCTCCCAAATGCATTTAAATTGCCCTTAAACTCTGAAGGAGTTTGTGCCCTATCGCCACACTTCCTTAACGATTTATTATTACGTACAGAAAATAACATTGACCACTTCCAAACAAAATACTCAAGGCCAAAGGATTCTTTGTTACCAAGAAGCTTTAAAGAGAGCCTTGAGTTTCCTGTGGTTTAACTGAAGACGTCGGCGTGACCTCCATCCAATTCATGGACAGCTTCGAACAAGAAGTGATATTTGGAACAAGCGCTGTGGCTACCTGATTTGAGAAAAGGAAACCTGCACCGTCTAGTTTTTAATTCCCAAGTTCCCATTACAAGGAACATCACAGGATAAGCACAGCGGAGGCACAGAAGACATGGCCGGGAGCTGCAGCACCTGGATTCTCAATGGTCTTTAAGTTCTTGGATCTTCCTCATGCTCCGTGATATACCAACTCCAAAGCCCAGAAACCCAGACTTGCTCAACTTGTGTACATCAAACCCCGCTTTGCACCACACTCTCTAGCCTTTGCCAAAATACAGTGGCAGCGGTAAGGAATTTTAGCTTTGGTTTTGTCCGTTCAATACAAGAAAAAGAGCTTCTGCCTTTGTAGTAAGAGTCTCAGGGGACCAACCTGGAAAGATGTGGCGGTCCCGGTTGAAAGAGACCGAATCCTTGGCAGCAGTTTGCCTACAAACTCCTCCTCCAACTGCAGGCCCGCGGCTTTTGGAATCCGAGTGCCTTTTTGACTTGTACCTAGCACGTGTTAACGAAACAAACAGCAACCACGCACGCGCGTAAATAAACCTCGCGTTTCTGACTTTAGGGGTGTTACAAGGAAGTGCATCCTCTGGGAGGCTTGGCTCTGGGGTGCTGGATGCATAGTGGGAAGGTTCCTTGTGTTTCCAGCTCTACCAGGAAGCACCCAGATGGGTGGGAAGTGGATAGGAAACATGGGAGCGTCTCACCTTGCCTGGAGAGCTCCTGGAGGTCCACCCGCGGGGCTTGAGCAGGATTGAGAGCCACACATACCCGCAGGGGAGCAGCTGGCCTGAGGAACTGAGGACCACAGCCTGGGTGGCTCCGAGCTGGGAGCCCCACCGCAGGGCGGGTGAAGAGGGGAGGGAAAGAGGAGAGAGAGAGAAAGAGCAAAAGAGGAGAGAGACAGAGACAAACCAAGAAACAGAGACACGGAGAGCCCAGAGAAGACAAAGTGTACCCGCCCCTCTCCCCAGCAGGCTGGGGAAGGAGCCGGGAAGAGGGGAGAGAGACTTAGGTGTCCCAGGCCGCTGGGTAGGAGTGAACCGAGAAATGATACTCACCTGCAAATAAGACTGCCTGCAGCAAGCAAAGGTAGTTCTTCCCATACTTCTCTGCGATCCTAACGCGCTGCAGGGCCATGGCCATGTCCACCTGCACCGGGACGGACTGCGTGAACGGCAGGAAACTGCAGGTGTCCTGGTTCAGCAAGGGATTCCTGGTCCAGGACGCCACAGAGGAAGCTCTGCGGGAACGCCTGTACTCCAGCCACTGCGAGGCCCGCGAGGCCCGGACTGGAGCGAGAGCAGACGGGGACTCTGCTTCCGCCATCCGGACCCCAACCTCAACCTCAGCCCGCTGCTGCTGGACTCTGGCGGGAGGGCAGCCCGCCTGTGCAAGCACAGATGTCGCGGGAAGGGTCGCAGCCCGCTCAACTCTGCGGCTCAGAAGACTGGAGCCCCCTAGCTGGGACCGACCCACCAGAGGACGGAGAGCGCAGCGGGTCCAGAGCCCAGAAACTCGCAGACTTCAGGACTCTGGCAGCTGAGCACTTCTGGCTTAGCCACAGCGAGTTGAGAGCAACTCCGCTCCCTACGGGTGTGCACCCACGTCCCCGCCTAGTTTCCAGCGGGATGAACAGGGGCGGGACGCCAGGAACCAGAGGGAACAGCCCCTGCCGAGACGCCCTCGGAGGAGTGGGGAAGACTGGCGCACGTGGTGGGAGGGGACTGCCCGACGTCGCACTCGAGCAGTGGGAGCTGGAGCAGGAGAATCCTTTACATCCTGCTCCCCCTATAGGGAGCCTGGGACTGGGCGGGGGGTGGAGTAGGGATGCAGAGTGTGTGAGCACCTGCAGATAACACTGTTGGAGCGCTTTGCTGGTGCCAAGAAAGCAGCCCTGGGTAGTAACCGGCCGGTGCGGGAGCCAGAATGTGCCTTTTCTCAATGCCCTCACCGGCCTGCAAGGGCTCAAAGCACACTCACTCTTATATCTCTACCCTTGCTTCCTTCCCAAGGGTCCTGGGAAGTCCTGTAAAATACACTCGGCTGCCATCTTTTATGGGTTTGAGAATCCTGACTTGCTTCAGAAAGGAACACAAGAAAACAGAACTGGACCAGTGAGGTGGCAATGAGGGTAAAGGCACCTGCTGACCAAACGTAGTGATTTGGGTTAAAGGAATCCAGGGAAAGGAAGAGAAGTGACTCCACGAAATTGTCCCCTGGGCTCCGTATGCACTGGGGCACATACGTTCTGCACAAAAATTAATAAATAACAGAGAAATAGGGGCTGGAGTTATAAGTTAGTTGGTAGAGCACTTTCTTAATATGCACAAGGCCCTGGGTTATATACCTCAGGAGGTGGATTCTGGGGGACCAAAGTTATCCCCAGCTACAGAGCCCATTCTAGACCAGTCTGAGCTACAAGAGACCCCGTCACACACAATAAAAGCCAAAAAATAAAATAAAATGAAAATGAAAAACCAGGACCCAGCAAGAGGGGGCAACCTCTTGAAGAAGTCAAGTGGGAAAGGACAGGAGGGCCCAGCCTTTTCCTCCTCCTGAGCCCAGAGTTCCCAAGGAGGAAGTTTGGGAATCCAGAGACTGCAGCAGGAAGAATGAGGAAGAGCTAGCTGCTCCTAAAAAAGCTATAGGGCCAAGAATTTGAAAAGCAGCGGAGAGGAGTGTATGAGAGAGGGTTTGGAGGAAGGGAAGGGAAGAGAGAAGTGTTGTAATTAAATTATAATCTGAAAAATAAATAAATAAGAATAAAACGATGACAACTGAGGAGGTGTCCAGTTAGAAACTATCGAAGTGTGATCCAGTGTCCACGTTCTAGGATTTGCCCCAATTTTACTCGATACTGGCAGCCTTTATGTGAATTGCAGGTATCTCTCTTTTCTTTATCCATCATCCCTTTCAAAAGTTTCTGACAAGAGAGTGGACTGTTCCATAGGCCAATCAGTGCAAGTGGAGTTTTTGTGTGTTTTTTTTTTTTTTAAAGCACTTTATGTATAAGAAACCACTGAATTCACCTGAGGAGAGCCAATACAGGCAAGTATAAAATTTGGAATCATAATTCCTGACTCTTTTATTTTAGCCTAGTGTTACTCGTGGACAGTTTGGGTTTAAACAATGAAGTTGGAGTACAAAATTGATTGCTAAATTTGTGTCCTGTGAGTTTGCACCATTCACCCAAGTCTATAAACATCACTCCTTTCAGGTACAACAGAGGAAACTAGAATAAGAGATTATTGCTGTGTTCTAGTGAATTAGATGCAGGTTTTGAGAGAACAGAACTCCAACATGCTGAACTTGTAAGTAGGCAATAAAATGGAAAGATATCCTTACTTGACTTTGGAGAGGTCTGCAGAATTTAGGAAGTCTCATAACATATGAGAAGGATACCACATGAAAACTCATTTTAAAATAAGAATAAGAGCAACTTCAAGATTTCTGTAATTAAAATTGATTACTTTAAAAAGCCACATCAAATTCTTGAGGTGACTTTCCTGATATAGATATAGGGGACATATTTTACTTTTGCTTACCTAGCATCTACATCCTGCAATATTCCCATAGAGGACCCATTTATCTTATTTTAGGTCCCTGTGATGCAGCCAAGACTGCTGGCAAAGCCTAGATTCAGGGTGGGACTCTGGTTATTGTTTAGTAAACTATTGTAAACTGTCTCCTTGGTCATTGAATAGTTTTTAGCAAATGAGACATAACTGCAGGACTTTCTGGAACCAGTAGTAGAACGTTGCTTGTTTGGATGGTTGTAACATCAGCCTGAGGCAGCGAAGACATCCTACCTGAGAATCAAATCTAATGATGAAAGCAGAGCTGAGATGGAGAAAGAAACTGATTCCTAATGAAATTTTTAAATATTTGGATCCAGCCATACCTGAAGAAATAATCCACCCCTTTCCTAGATTTTTCAGTTATATAGATCACATATCTTTTGTGTTTAAATCTATTTGCATTTGGAGTTCTATCATTTGAAACCAAAAGATGCCCAATACATTATGACTAATTTGACATATAACTTCATTTAATTCTACTTAGTAGAACTTGGTGGGGGACATAGCTATTAAGTGCAGGGCAGTTGCCTTGACACCATGTGCTAAGCATGCCCAAAGGAATGAATGAACCAAGGGATAAGACACAGACACAATATTTTTTCCTTTCCAGGAAGTACCATGGAAAACATATTCTCATTTGTTTTTATTTTTCAGTTCCATTTGTTGTCACTTTAAAAAGCCAAAACTTTGCTTTCTGTAGAAAGTACTGTTCATGGGTCAATGTTTTGATTTTTTTCCCTGATATTCATTAAAAGAAATGGCTCCTTCAAAGCTCGCTGTTCTGATGGCCACACGGTTTAAAAACATTTCAAGTGCCAGTATACTTGTAGGGAACAACTCTCTTCTATAAATGTCAGTAGTTCTTTCATGAGATGCTTAGAGTACTTGCTCACATGAGGATGTATCCAAAATGGAAATGTTTACTGTTTGAGGAAAAGTTGACTCTAGAGTAGAATTTAAAATCACAAATCCTGACTCCTTCTATTTTGAGCTACAATTAGTCATGAAGCATTTAGGTATAAACTGTGAAGTGAAAAATACTGTTGATTGCTGATTTCTGGACAACTCAAGTAATTACTTACTAAGGTGAATTAGAACTCAAGACTGCCATTTGTTAAGAAAACCAGTGTCACCACACTGGTTATGTAGGTTACCTGACAATAAAAAAAAGTGTATAGTTTATAGATCTAAAGAAAGTGCTATCATTGTATCATATATATGGTAAATAACCTTTGTTTTATATAAATATATGGCTGGGTGTGGTGGTGCATGCTTTTAGTTCCAGAACTGGGGAAACAGAGGCAGGCTGATGTCTGTGAGGTCAAGGACATCCTGGCCAACATTGGGAGTTCCAGGCTAGCGAAGCATACATAGAGAGACCCTGTTTCAAAATAACCAATGTATATCCTAGCATTATTGTATTCAGGTAGCTCACAGCCACCTGTCCCTCAGGGTATCCAATACTTCTTGCCTCTATGGGCACATACATGTAACACACACACACACACACACACACACACACACACAGATTCCATTCCTTTTTTAATTGCGAGGTGAAAACAACAGTGACTAAGATGGACATGGACGTGCATGCATCCCTGTAGGAGAATATACAGTTCTTTGAATATATACCCAGGAATAGTATAATCTCCATATCTCTCTCTCTGAATGTATAATCTCCATATCTATCTATCTATCTCTCTCTCTCTCTCTCTCTCTCTCTCCCCCCCCAAGAGTCCCACACTGTAGCCCAAGTTGATCTGAGGCACATTTTCTAAGCCAGGCTATCCTCAAACTCTCAGTAACTCTTCTGTTTCAGTCATGACATACATGAGCCTCCCTGCCAGGCTCAGATATCTTTACTTAGCAGCCTATTCCTCTTCTCCTATGATAATTTCTTCAATCCAGAGCCTTGTTTTTTCAGTCATCTTGTTTATCTAAAGACTATCAGCCTGGATAGAACAGCTTCATCCAATCCTCCTCCAACTGGAGCTGGAGCTGTGCACTGTCATCATATCAGGAAGAAGATAACCATTTCTTAGTTTCAATAGAACATTGTATTGACACTACTTGAAATAACCTTGTAGCTGAAAGAGAATTTCACCACAGCTACCAGTATTGAGAGCCAGTGGGGAGCCAGAGGCTTTGTGTGCCAGCTCACCTGTTGTCTGCAGCACTGGGCTTGATGTCTGCCTAAATAGCAGACTCCTTCCAGTTCCTTGGGGTTCTCCAGAGTGCAAAGAAAGACATCTTTTTCCACTGTCTTCATATAATTTTAAAATACATAAATTCATAAGCCCACAAGGGTGATTTTTGGAAAGCCACAAGTAAATAAAGGCCACCATGGGAGGTTACAGCTTAGGTGGAGTGGGAGAAAGGCTCATAAAAAGGCACACAAACCGAAGGGTGTGTGACCTATACAACCCTGCACATCCAGGAGACTGGGAGATGCTGGGAACTGTGGGAGGGCAGGGTGGAGACATACACCTAGTGATGGTGCCATTCACTGACCAACACAGAGGAAGTCTTCTGCCTCACCAGCCACACGTCTTACGGATGGACATTAGCACTTTCCCTTTGGAAGAGAACAGACTTCTGCAAGGATTGGGGGTGGGGAAATTGAAGACTTCCTAGGGGAAGCATATGAAATTCTACTATTTCTTGGTATCTCTTCCCATCATGGAATTTCCTTCATCAGCTTTCTAACTCTGAAGCAAAGATGTCAAGAAGGCGCTTCTGTGAGTCCCCCAATCAGCCTCATTTTTAAATATGAACAGACAGGCAAATCACCAAATGATAGAGCTCCGAGGGTTACTTTTTGGTTTCCTGGTCCTCCCCCAAGCTAGGCCATAGTTATTCAAACAATCTGACTGCTGCAGTGAGGTATTCTGAAAGGTGGTTAACATCTGCAAATCAGTTGACTTTAAGCAAAGGAGATAATCCTTGGAAGCCTGGGTGGCCACATTCAATCAGCTGAAAGGCCTGAACAGCAAAACTGAAGTTTCCCTGAGGAAGACGTTCTGAGGCAAGCCTTTAAGAACCTTTCTGCCTGAGAGTCTGCCACCCATCAGCCAGCCCTCTAACTGAAGCAAATCCTTGAGATAATTCCTCCTGACCCCGCTCCTGCTGGCTCTTCTTTGAGAGTATGAAGCTCTCTTATGTGAGTCTCTCTCTCCCCCACTTCTCTCTCCCCCTCCTCTCCCCACACATTTTGCCTTCTTTCCAATCTTTTATCAATAAATTCTAGGTGTGTGTGTGTGTGTGTGTGTGTATGTAAATAGACACACATGTACACAAAACTTAAGACTTTTGTTTGTCTGATGAAACTATGACTGACACAAGATACCAAATGCAAATGGTGACCAACAAAAACAACAAAATGGATCTGGTCCCTTCCTACCTTGCCACACATCTCTCTGACATAGCCTCTCTGTACATTTTGCTCCAGCCACATTTGCAGCCTAGATCACCTGGTGTCTTCTTAGAGGCATAACCCTTGGAGATGTTTCTCAGCACTATTACACTTGCTCCTCCCTGTGGTCAAATCTGTGCTTAAATGTTCTCTCCTCAGCTACTTTCCCTGATCACAATCCTGAAAAGGCACTCCTACCTACTTCCACATGCTCCATCCCATCACAGTGAATTGTATTCACTCTAATCAAAGACAATGTCCTTAGATTTCATCATTTGTTGTACATTTACTAGTTTGTTATCTGAGAATTTCTTTTTATCACGAGTCTTTGGGGGGACGTTGTTTTGGTTTTGTTTGTTTGTTGTTTGTTTGTTTGTTATGAGGCAGTGTTTCAGGGAGTAGACCAGGCTGGCCTTGAACTCAGATCTATCTACTTGTCTCTGCCTCCTGAATTATGAGCTTTGTGCACTCTTGCATTGCCATCATCTAAAGCAGTGTCTGGCCCTTTAAGAGTTGATATATATGGCTAGGCAGTGGTGCAAGTGGATCCCTTCTGGGCCAGCCTGGTCTACAGAGTGAATTCTAGGACATACAGGGCTACACAGAGAAACCCTGTCTCAAAAACCCAACAGAGAAGGGGGGAGAGACAGGGAGAGGAGTTGATATATGGATGGATGAGTAAGTTGGGGAAAAACTCTGGAAGAAACAATTTAGGAACAGGAGAGTTTAGAAAAGAAAAGAAAACAAAACAAAAAATTAATGGCTATACACTAAAAGATTCATCATTACCATAATCTACATACAACAATGGATTACTATAACCAACAACCAATTGGAAAACAAGAAAGAAAACTCGTATGCATACGGACATGATTGATAACATTTAAAAAATTTCATGGTGTTAGTTATATAGTTCAGTTGGAAGAGCACTTCCCTAGCATGCAGGGAGCCCTGGCTTTGATTACCAGCACAGAATAAACCTGGATGTGCTACATGCCTGAAATCTCAGCAGGAGAATCGTTCAAGGTCATCCTAGGCAACGTAGAGAATGTGAGGTCATCCTTGGTTAGAGAAGACCCTGTCTCGAAAATGCATATGTACATACATACGTATGTACATGCATACATAAAATTGCACATCAGTGTCAAGTTTAAGTTTCTCCATGTCCACAAATACTATATTGGGAAGAAAGTCGGAGAATTGGCTTTCCAGCTGATCTTAGTCAGTCACAGCACAGCAGTGGCAGGCACCAGAGGGTAACAGGGTAGACGCTAAGCTGTGTCCATCAGATCCTCCTTCACATTCCAGAAACCTGAAGCTGTTGGCTCCCATCAAAGTTTGCCTCAGTGGAAAGGAGCTGCCCAGTACAAGTTCACCATTGCTTGGCTTTACACAATGGGTTTCGGGGCTCAAATCCTTGCCTCACATCAGAACCACTGTAAATATTCTGTAGAACTTCTTGGAGTGGCCAAGGGGGCTGGCTTCTTAGTATGTCACCTTAGAATGTGAGTTCTCCCTCTACCCAAACTTCTTCCTTCTCTTCCTCATTCTTCTGCAACAGTTCATCTCAGTGATGTGCCTTAGGAAACCTTCCACATCTATTTCTTTCCAAAGTCATGAATCAAAGCGATTAAACAATAGTGAGGAAGCAGAGGAGGAGTGGCTGTGGGATGTTTGAAGAGAGAAGGGGCTGAGTGCATCATTTCACAATTTAAAATCTTGAATTTTTAGGAAATTCTCCTGGGACTGTCAGACTTGTGTTGTGAAAAAAAAAATGATGATAACCACAATGAATTCAGGGGTCCAATATCCAGCAGAGTCCACAAAAAAGGAGACAATGGAGAAAGGCATTTCAAAGAAATAAAGAAAAAAGATTTCCAGGAAGGAGAAAAGATGAATATTTGAAATAAAAGGACCTATGTAAGGGTCGGGACATGCCTCAGTGGTAGAGCGCTTGCCCAACAAGATAAAGACCCTAGGTCCCATCCCCAGAGCAGTAAGAAAATAAAATGGCCTATCAAGTATGAATATGATACTTTTTAAAAACTGTGTTGATAATACCCTTTTAAAGGATCCCAAAACCTAAGTATTTATAGAGGGAAAGAGGTAAATGCACTAGAAAAGAATAAGAATCAACTGTGACCTTCTGGTTAGGAATGCTGGGTTTTAGAAACTAATGGAAGCTGGCGATGTAGCTGAGTGAGCACAATGCTTTTGCCTGGTGCTTGATCCCTACCACCTGTAAGCCCTAGCCGTGGTAGCTCACACCTGTAATTCTGAGTACTTGAGGGGCAAAGGCAGGAGCATAGAGGTTCAAGGTCATCCTTGGCTACACAGTGAATTCAAAGCCAACCTGGGTATATGAGTCCAGTCTCAATAATAAATAATAATTAATAAATAGCCTAATGAAAACGTATAGTTGCCGGGCAAGGTGGCACACACCTTTAATCCCAGTACTTGGCAAGCAGAGGAAGGCAGATCTCTGTGAGATCAAAGACCAGCCAGGACCACACAGTGAGACCCTGTCTCAGACAAACACCCCTGCCCCCCAAAAGGAACCAGCATAGTCAAAATCATGCAGAAAATAGGGCTATACCATGAGACCCTATCTCAAATAAATAAATAGACAAAATCTAGGAAAAAAGATTTTTCAGTTTAGAGTTATTTTCTTTCTTTTCCTTCATTCCTTCCTTTCTTCTTATCTTTGCTTTACAAGACAGTGTTTCTCTGTACAACCTGGCTGTCCTTCTCTCTGTAGACCAGGCTGGCCTCAAACTCAGAGATCCACCTGCCTCTGCCTACTGGGATTAAAGGCACCTCACACCCAGCTCACAGAACTTCTTCTGAATTACCTTAGAATTCTATATGGAGCCAAACTGCTAAGCAAAAATAACAATAGTGAAAAGATAGAAAAAACACAGAAATAATTTTTGTGGAAGATTGTCCTATTTTGCTTTTTATTGTTGGGATAAACACCATGCCGAAAGCAGTTTGGGTGGGAAAGGGCTGATTTATCCTACATTTCTGTGCCACAGCCCACCATCAAAGGGAGGCAGCTCAGGAGCTCAAGGAAGCAGCAACCTGGAAGCCTAGACCATGGAGGAACACTATTCTCTGTGGCTTGCACCGTTTGCTTTCTTATGCAATCCAGGCCCACCTGCCTAGGTGGCACCGCCCACAGTGGCCTAGGACCTCCCACATCAATCATCAATCAAGAAAACGTTCCATAGACTTGCCAAGCAGCCAATCTGATGGAGGCCTTTTTTTTTGTTTCCCAGTGATAAAAAACTAATCTCCACAGGCATGGGAATAGTAATGAAGCCGAACACTCAGAAAGCTTCTTTGGAAGTTCCTAGAGAACGTAGTTTCCCCGAAATGAAGCATTAAATTAACAAAAAGGAAGATGTAGATTCTAAGGAAAGAACAATGGGAACACAGACAAAGGAAATTCAAGAAAGGGATGTGCCTGGAGAAAAGGCAGCTCAGGTCTCAGGTTCAGGAAGCAAACTTTGAGAGGGCCGGCTTCCGTTCCTTTGTATAACTTTCTAAAAGATGAGCTTTTCATTAGAGCCTTTTTGGTCCTTGCGTACGCTCTTTTTGGAGCTTTGCAAATCAGAGAGGGAAATAGTGGGAATTGGTACCTTCATTTTTTTAGGAATTTCTAAGCTTCTTACAAAATTTTCACATTTTCCCCCAGAAACTGTCTCCCTCCTCACAGACATAGTATAGAAGAATTGCCCTGTCCAAATATATGAAAGATGAGCTAAGTGTGGTGGTTTGGGCCTGCAACACCAAGTACTTGATAGAGTGAAGTAGGAGACTGACACGTGCTTTAGGCTAGCCTGAGATGAAAAATAATGAAAACAAAAAGAGAGACGTGTCACCATATTCTTTTAGGAGGTTGTCCTCGAGACCCCCCTACTTTCATTTGCTCCCTGGTCATGCTTCCCAGTCACCTTCTGGGGACCAAAGAGAATGCTTACCCGCCCCCTAAAAAAAAAAAACTGAGCATGAGTAGTAGAAAGTCTTTTCTTCACTAAAAATGAATATAGTCTGGCATCTAAATGCACAAATGAGTCGTATGCAAACACAGGTAACACAGAGCACTTTCTCATGCCACAATCATGACAAAGCTCAGATTTGGACTCCAGGGGGCCCTCACAAAGGTGTAGGCATACATGTGTATCTGTACATGAGTATGTATGTGATATGTATGAGCGGGAATGTGTTTATGCTATGGCATGCTTGTTGGGGGTCAGAGGACTACTTTAAGGAATAGGTTCTCTCCTTCTGCCATGTGGGTCCAACGGTCAACATAGGTCAAGAGCAACAAGTGCCTTTACTCACTTGAGCTGTCTCACCAGCCTGGAAACGAGTCTATCATGAAGATGGAACTAACCAACTATGGAGGACGCTGGTTTCAATAGACGTATTCCAATATGGGAACATATTCCAGTCATGCTTCCATCCTTTCCTTACCTTAAACTATGGTAAAGATACTCTTACCACAGATGTCTGTCTTTAAAACAGTTGTGGCTCAATTTGTGTCCTCAGCCAAAAGAAAACACAGCACACGCACATTCCATGTCAGGCAGCTTCAGTTGAGACATATCTTTGCTCTTCCCTTCCAATTATAACGCAAAAAGTTTCCAAAGCATGCACAGAAACCTTGAGTTGCAGGACAACTCAGAAACATTTACAGAAGCATACACTGTATCCTAATAGAGGAAGTGGACATAAAATTGTTTTATTTACAAGGCCAAATCGAGAGAAAACCAACTCACTCTGAAAAGTTAGCCCGCTAAACTGAAACTAAGTATTTAGCACTGAATATTTAAGGGAGTTTTAGAGTTTAAAAGAAAAATCCCAGGCCAGGCAAGCTATGACTCTCAGCAACTACCTGGAAGATAGAGAAGAGAAAGAGACAAAGCCATGTCCATGTGTCCATCAGGCACTCGACAGATAAGCAGGCAGGGAGGAGAGGGGAGTCTTAGAGAAAGTGGAAAAGCCTTGAGTACCAGAGAAAGCATGCTTAGGATCTGGCCCAAATCTGAGAGACCAGAGGGAAGAAAAAGGGAAAGTTACACCTTTTCTTTCTTTCTTTCTTTTCTTTCTTTCTTTCTTTCTTTCTTCCTCTCTTTCTTTCTTTCTTTCTTTCTTTCTTTCTTTCTCTCTCTCTTTCTTTTTTTTTAGACAGAGTCTCTCTGTTCAGTCCTTGATGGCCTAGAACTCACTATGTAAACCAGGCTGGCCTAGAACTCACAGACATCCTCCTAACTCTGCCTCATGGCTTTTCATTTTTCTTTTCTTTTCTTTTCTTTTCTTTTCTTTTCTTTTCTTTTCTTTTCTTTTCTTTTCTTTTCTTTTCTTTTCTTTTCTTTTCTTCTTAAATAGTCTTTTGTATACTAGGCTGGCCTTGAACTCCCTAGGTATCTAGAAATGACCTTGATCTGAGTCCACCTCCTGAGTGCTAAATTATGAGTGTGACCCACCATGTTTGGTTTATACTGTGCTAAAGATTGAACCCAGGACTTCATGCATGCTAGGCGAGTGCTCTACCACCTGAGCTACATCTTCAGTGTATAATTAATATATTCTTTACCTTTTTTTAACCTCAGTTTTTTTATGATGGGAATGTGTAAAATCTACTCTCAGCAATTTCCCCTTTGCAATGTATTGTTATTAACTGTGATCACCACCATGTGCACTAGATCTCTTGAACTTGTTTCTCCTGAGTAACTAGAAGTTTCTACCCTTTCACCATCATTTTGTTACCTCTCTTCCACTTCTAGCTCTTGACAAGCATGATTCTTCTCTCCGGTCTAAATATTTTAATCCATCTATCCATCTATCTATCTGTCTATCTATCTATCTATCTATCTATCTATCTATCACCTATCTATCTACCTTTGAGACAAAAATCTCACTGTGTAGACCAGGCTGACTCCAAAATCACAGCGATCTGCCTGCTTCTGCTGGGTTTAAAGGCAAGGGCCATCACGTCCAGCTCACTACCACATCTAAAATAACACCCACTGTCATTCTTTGTATTGACTGCAGGGATGTTAAAAGTTTCTGAAACCATATAAAAAGATAGCATACTTAATGGGAAATCAACAAAGAGAAAAATAGTTGCAAAATTAATGGCAAAAGGACAAAGAGAAAAACAGTTGCAAAATACATGACCAAACAGATGTTTTCCTGGAACCAAGTAAGGTAAAAAGCTTATTATTAGCTTAAGACAATGGACAAAAGAAATATAATGATTTGTTTATTGTTTATTTATGAGTTTTTAGACAAAAAGAAAAGCAAATAGTGCTGCTATGATTTCAACATGAAATACCCCTCATAGGAACCTTTGTTAAAGTACAGGTTCACCGATGGTGGCACTATTTGGGGGGAGGTTCTGGAATCTTCTGGAATTAGGGGTTGGGGCTTAGCTTGACTAAATAGCTCACTAAGGACAATTTCTTGCAAATATATATCTTTTCATTTCTTTAACAAAGTTATTTTATTTTCTGTGTATGAATGTTTTGTCTATATATATGTATATATGATATGCACATGCCTGGTACCTATGGAAGTCAGAAGAAGGTATTGGATCCCCAGGAACTGAGACATCTCTCCAGTCCCAGGGGGTAGGTATATTGCCCCTGCTTACTGGCTGTTTTCTATCCTTTAAGTTGTTTTCAAAAGTATTTTGGTCAGAGTAACACAAAAGTAATTAATACAACTAACAAGAATACTACTACATTTCCTGTAGTGCTTTTTCTGCATTGAGACGGTAGAAATTTTCAGCTTGTTGGCTACTTATCTTTTATCATCTATTCTTCATTGCCTTTTATTCCTCATAGCCCTTTACAAGCAAAGATGGGGTCCAGTGGGTGGGATGGCATAGCAGTTAAGGGCGATTGCTGTGCAGGACCGGCACCTGAGTTTAGTCTCTGGACAGAAAGAACCATCTCCACAAAGTAGTCCTCTGACCTGCATGTATGCGCCGTGGCACACACATGCCCCCTACCACCATGTACACACAATAATAATAACAACAACGATTCTTTAAAGCAAGGTTGCTAGCTGGATTTGGCCTTTGGGTCATGTTTTATTGGCCTCATCTTTTGAGAACAATTAGTGCTGTCATTTGTTGTGGTACAGGTGAATAAAAGTTTTCTGAGAGCCAGGCGGTGGTGGCGCACACCTTTAATCCCAACACTCAGGAAGCAGAGACAGGCAGATCTCTGTGAGTTCGAGGCCAGCCTGGTCTACAGGGTGAGTTCCAGGACAGCCAGAGTTAGAACAGAGAAACCCTGTCTCAAAAAACCAAAAAAAAAAAAAAAATGTTTTCTGAGGGGCTAATTGTCAATAGGTATCCTTTTCTAAAATGTTAGTTATTTATGTGCATGAATGTTTTGCTTGCATGTATATATATGTACCACATGTGTACTTGACACTCACAAACGCCAGAAGAGGGCATTAGATCCCCTGGGACTACGGTTACAGAAAGAGGGTTATGATCCACCATTTAGATGCTGAGAACTAAGCTAGGGTCCTCTGCTAAAGCAGCAAGTACTTTTAACCACGGAAGCATCTTTCTAGCCCTATTACCAGATTAAAAAGAAAAACATTGTGTCTGTGTGTGTCTGTGTGTGTGTGTGTGTGTCTGTGTCTGTGTCTGTGTGTATACTACAGGTCTTCTGACCAAGACCACCTGTGGACTTTATTCTTTCTTCCCACCATATGGTTCCTGGAATCAAACTCAGGTCATCAAGCTTGGCAGCAAGCACTTTTACCTGCTGAGCCATCTCATGGCCCTCAGGTTTTTTATTTGTTGTTTGTTTGAGACAGGGTCTCATGTATCCTAGGCCTTGAACTCTCTCAGTAGCTGAAGAAGACTTTTAATTTCTGATCTTCCTGCCTCCACCTCCTGGGTTATGGGGTTATAGGTATGTATCACCAAGCTGAGTGTATATAGTGCTGGAGATTGAAACCTGGACTTTGCATGATAAGAAAGCACTACCAACTAAGCTATTATACATTCATAGCTTCTATATATGAGAATTTTGATCACACGTATACTTTATCCCAGGAATTCTGTACCTTTTATAAATTGTGGCAAGAACGCAAATAAATATATTTGTAATGTTTCTCATAGTAGCAGGCAGCAGGAGAATAAGAAACTTAAACAAAGTATGACCCAGTAGTAAGCCCAGCACTTAGCTGGCAGAAGCAGATGGATTTCTGTGAGTTTAAGTCCAGCCTACTCTACATATCAAGTTCTAGGACAGCCATAGCTACATAATGAGACACCCCACCCCACCCCCCAAAGAACTAGAAAGAATCCTAAGCAAGGACTAGAGAGGTGACTCAGGGATTAAGAGCACTTGCTGCCCCTGTAGAAGAGTAGAGTTCAGATCACTGCACCCACATCAGAAGGCTCATAACCACCTGTAACTCCAGCTTCAGGAAATTTACACTCTCTCTTGACCTCCATGGACATCTTTACAAATGTAGCAGACACTCATACATACAGATACATTAAAAAACCTGTTTAGTTTTTTTTTTTAAAATAGGAATGTTTAAATTAACCATATGCATGAAAACAGTGAAATATCACTCATTTATATAATACTGTTACACATTTGAATTAATTAACGTGCAGGAGCCTTATGGTTCTTTTGGTTAAAATAGAAAATAGTACATAAAAAACTGTTCAATCTATATAAAGTTATATATATATATATATATATATATATATATATATATATATATATATATATATATATATATATATACACAGATATATACAAACATAGGATCATATTCCAAAAACTATAATTACTCCAGAGGGGATTGTGACTTATTATATTAGGTATTTGTTGCTTGATTTCGGTAAATATCATCACTATAATTAGGGGAAAAAACTCCTATTGGATTTAACAAGACCTCAGGTCAACTAAAATGGATTTTTACCTGAAATGCAACAATTTTCTAAGGTAATTTTCTAAAATTATCCTTGTGTTAGATATTTTCCATGGTCCAAACAACACATGCTTTTGTGTTTTGTTTGATTGTATGCTTATTTAGCTACACCTTAAGTAGTTATCTAATGAATATCCTTTTGTGGAATCTAGGATCGTGCATTTTCATTTCTGCCACTGCTTTTTAAAACTATTTATGTTTTAGACATGGTCTCATGATGTAATCCTTGCTGGCTGGAAATATGTAGACCAAGCTGTCTCAAACTCACAGAGATCTGCCTGCCTCTACTTCCCTGTTGATTTCTGGGATGAAATGCACCATACCACCTCTCTAACATCCTGTTTTCAACCTGGGGCACAGAATCTGGAAATATAAGAAAATCGCCCCACTTGTTAAGCAGAGAAGCCACTCTGTTGTAGAAGTTTATTTTTAGTTGTGTTTAAAATGGTTGTCCTGTGTATTGTTGGGGAAAGGGCTGCCTAGGCCTTTGCATTTGTATTGTCTGCAGGTGTTGGCTTTATGTAAAAGAGGCTTGATTCTCATGATCTGCAGATGCTATCAGTAGAACACCTGACGAGCTGAAGTAACAAAAAAAAAAAAAAAAAACCTGAGATGAGACACTTAGGGTTCCACTGTCCAGTGGTGCCATGATGGGAGTTCCCTCTGAGGCGGTCTGGAAGGGTTTACACCTATGAAAAATGCCTTCTCGTCCTTCTTGGGTGAGCTGCCACAGTAGGTGTACAACTACACCACCCAGGAGTGGAAGGGGTAAAGAAAGAATGGATGACGTCAAGGACCTGGTAATCACAGTCACTGGAAAAATACCATGGAAGCTAGAGGGACTGTCCAACTCATCACTAGCCTCCCTGTGCAGCCAGACAGTCCTCAGTCACTGTATCATGAAAGCTTGCCGTGTTTGAAAAGACAATTGTGAGTGAGCATAACTATCCAAGCATTTTGTTTGTAACATGTTCTATACAGAAGAGCAACTCTGATGGGTCAATCATGAACTGTACTGAATTGTCTGGTGGGCTGCCAGAGTTACAACAGGATTACGGTGTCATAGTCTCATCAATACAGTCTCTCTGCTCTATTGCTGTGAAGAGACACCATGGCCAAGGCAACTATCACAAAAGAAAGTATCTAATTGGGTGCTTGCTTACTGTTTCAAAGAGTGAGTCCACTATCATCATGGCAGGGAACGTTGTGGCAGAACAGCCAGGACTACATAGAGAAACCCTGTTTCAAAAACAGTAAAAAATAGAGCCGTTTTCATTCTGAAATATTTTTGAACTATGGAAAAGCATAAAGAAATAGAAAGGCAAAAGCTATTTTTCTTTTGTTTTTTTGTTTTTGCATGTATGTATGTATGTATTTATTTATTTGGGTTTTTTGAGACAGGGTTTCTCTGTTGTAACTCTGGTTGTCCTGGAACCCACTCTGTAGACCAGGCTGGCCTCAAACTCACAGAGATCCACCTGCCTCTGCCTCCCCAGTGCTAGGATTAAAGGTGTGTGCCACCACCACCTGGCTTTTATTTTTTTGCTAGTTTTAATCCCAGTACTCAAAGGAAACCATGGGTAACAAAGACAAATTTCCAGTCATTTTGAGTTCATACTGTTTATAATTTTGAATAATTTATTAAAAGCTAGATTTTTAAATTTTATGTGTATGTACATTTTGCTTGCATGTATATATGAGCAACACATTCATGCCTGGTGCCCATGGAGGTCAGAAGCGGGTGTGGGATCCCCTGAAACTAGAGTTACAGAAGGTGGTGAGCTCCCATGCTGAAACCAGGACATCTGCAACAGCAATGACTGCTTTTAACCACTGAGCCATCTCTTCAGCCTAAAATAGCTTATCACATCTTGAACAACAAGCAAGACACAGAAATCACACTTGGAATGGCTCCAGGCTTTTTAACCTCAAAGCCCGCTCCCAGTGCCATAACTTCATCCAGCAAGACCACTTCTCCTAAGCCTACCCAAACAGTGTCACCAACTGGAGGCCAAGTGTTGCTAAAATCCTTTCCCAGGGGAGACGTAAACAGCGTCTACCCTTTCTCCTAAGGTCCCAATTGACAAACCTAGGCACGATTCTACCAAATTCATTCTGGGGAATCAATGAGTTTATTCATTGGGCTTCCTTCCAGAGCATAACTGAAGAGTTACTGACCAGGGTGTGGATGTTTCTTTCCCACCAGCCAGCACCTGGAAAGCCTTTACCCAAAGGGATGAGGACTTCCTCATAGTTACATAGATAGAGCAGCCCCCCCCCATCTAGTCTTTCTTGGCATATATACTCCAGCCTCTCCTCCAGGCCACATGCAATTAAAGCAGAGTTGCATACAGTGTTGCAGAGCTACTGGATACTCAGGTGGGGGTGTCATGACCCTCTGTGGGAAGTGGGAGAATGTAAACCACAAACAAGCCCAACTGAGACTTTATGCAAGGAGGCACAGCTGAGTTCCCCTAAGATGGCAGTTGCTTGGCCTGGAGGACAGTCACTCATAACCCCGAGGATACAAACATATGAGACTGGGGGGCAGGTGTTCTTGTTCAGATTACCATAATATCCCACAGACATACCCAGAGGTCAATCTTTTGGTGTAAATCCTCAACTGAGAGGTTCCTTCCTCTCAGGTGACTCCAGTTTGTGTCAAGTTGAGAAAAACTAATCAGCACAATACTGGTATCTGAACATGAGGCATTTAGATTCCTTTTCTTCCCTTTTATTTTAAGAATAGTTCTGGAGCTGGCTGAGCATCTGTCTGGGATTCTAGGAATGAGTGGCCCTGTGACATTAGAGTTCCTGCAGCAGGGGATGCCCTGCTCTACTTGGAGGCAGCCCTGAGCCAGCTTGGTGAGGATGCCCACTGGCATCTCCAGCAAGCCACTTCCCTCTGGCTGCCACCTCTCTGGATGCTTGGAGTCCTCCTGGGACCTTAGCTTCTTAAGAGTCTCCCTACTGGGTCAAGAGTGGGGATTGGGAGTCAGGCTGTCGAATGAGAAAAAGACCTGTGAGGCTCGTTTTCCCCATATTTTGGTGTTTGTGACTGGCTGCAGAACCCCACTGTTTACTCATAACCTATCTGTCTGATATAAGCTGTAATTTCTGTGGGTCAGCCTCGAAGAGGACTTGAGCCAGGTACTGCCAGACCTTGCCATAATTCGTTATGTCCAATGAAAATCCAGGGAGGTCTGACATCTATTCCCATTTCACAGATGCAGCTCAAAAAAGTTAATAAAAGGACTGTGATTGAAAGTTGCTTTGAATCCAAAGATGGAACTTCTACAAAACCAGAGCCAGCTGACATTTAAAATAATGACTACCTTACATGAGTAGCTCACTTCTTCCACAAATATTAATCCCAAATTCAGTACTCACTGCTGGAGAAATGGCAAACAGTACAGGTTACTTTTGAAACTCAATAAAAACAAGGTGAGAGTTTAAATTAAAAAAAAAGAATAGTTTAGGGGCTGGAGCAATGGCTCAGTGGTTAAGAACACTTGTTGCTCTTACAGACACATGGGTTCAATTCTCAGCACCTATGTGAACTACCACCATCTGAAATTCAAGTTGTAAGAAATCTGATGTCCTCTGACCTCTGTGAGCATCAGACACATACTTAACACACACACACACACACACACACACACACACACACACACACACACACACACACACATATATATATATATATATATATATATACATGCACGCAAATACTCATACCCCAAAACAAATAAATAAATAAATACAAATTTTAAAGCACACAAATAAGTTAATATGTCCCCGACCCCCCAGACAGGGTTTCTCTGTGTAGCCCTGGCTGTCATGGAACTTGCTCTGTAGTCTAGGCTGTCCTCAAACTCAGAGATCTGCTAACCCTCTGCCTCCTGAGTGCTGAGTTTAAAGGCGTGTGCTACCACCACCTGACTTTTTTTCTGCTTTTTGTTTATTGTTTTGCTTATGTTACTATCTTTTGTAAAGAATATTTTTATTTAGTCTTTGACAGCTTTATAAATGTATACCATGTATCTTGATCATATCCAAGTCAAATCCCCCTTCCTTTTCCCAACTTCCTACTCAATACTTTCCTGTTCATAGTCTCTCCCTCCTTCCCTCTTTGTCCTTTCTCCCTCTCTCCTTCTCTCCCTTCCCTCTCCCGGTGTGCCTCAGCACAGTAGCCTAGACTAGCCTTGAATATGCAATGATTCTCCTACCTCAGCCTCTCAAGTGCATGAGCCGCCATGCCTTAGTGGACATCTGATTTTAATAAAAGCATTAAAAATTTTTATAATCAAAAGTAGGGTCTGGAGAGATGATATTAAACATGGCATCATGCATCCTTTGATGATGCATGGGTAGCAGACAGGAAAGTTAAAACTGCTATCCAAATTATATATACAAGATCAACTTTAAAGAACAGAAAGAATACAAGATAAAAAAAATATCTGTCATGTCTCTCGAAAATCCAGGCACATCTACTACAATAGATAATTTAAATGTCAGGAGAAACTCTTCAAAAGCTTCCAGAAATATTGATGTATTACATAAATAAATTTGTATGACTAATATTTTTTGTTATTTAAAATATATTTTTGCTTTATTTAAAAAAAATCTCTCTGAAGTCCTTACATTAGCTCTACTGGTTAAATACTAGTACTATCCAACTAAAGTGCAAAAAAGAAATTATATTTACATCTCAGTAGTACTTGTTCATCTTAAAGGTTATAATTTGTATTAAATAGCAGAACCATCTGTCTTGTGATGGCTCACATAAGCTTAATTATTGCAGAAATCTAAATGGAATTTGTCTAGCAAATACACATCATTCTGTTATACTGTAGTGAAACCATATTTGACTCCAATATTTCTATCTTACAAGGAAATTATACAGTGTACAATTTCTTTGTCTGTGAATCTATTATTGTGTTCAATATAATGCTCTGTATTTTTTGTAGTATAAGTCACTGATATCTGTCAGTTATTACTTATCACCATGTCACATATTCATTCATAAAGCAGTTATTCTATAACTTCATTAACCAGCTAATTCATGTTTTTGTCCTATACACAATTTTAAAAGATACATTCATTTTTATTTTAAGAGAATGTATGTTTTGCCGGCATGTGTAACTGTGCACCATGTAGATACAGTGCGTGCCCAAGGAGGCCAGAAAAGGGCATTGGATCCCCTGAAACTGGAGTTACAAATGGGGTCATTAGCCACCATGTAGGTGCTGGTGGCTGAACCTGGGTCTTCTGTAAGAGCAGCCAGTGCTTTCAATCACTGAGCCATTTCTCCAGCTCCAATTCACAATTTTTAATTTTTAAAACCTATTTAATTTTACATATGTATGTATATATGTATGTATGTATGTATGTCTTTTTGGTTTTTTGAGACAGGGTTTCTCTGTGTAGCCCTGATACTGCTGGCATCTGTAGACCAGGCTGGCTTCGAACTCAAGGGTCCATCTGCCTCTGCCTCTGGAGTGCTAGAATTAAAGGCATGTGCCACCACCTCCCAGATTATTTTATTTTTTTGAGACAGGTCTGTCTCTATAGCCCTGGTTGTCCCGGAACTTACTTTGTAGAGCAAACTGGCCTCAAACTCACAGAGATCCACCTGCCTCTGCCTCTCAAGTATTAGAATTAAAGGTGTGTGTCACCACACCTGGCTCATTCAGAGTTTTTTTTTTTTTTTTTTTTTTTTTTTTTTTTACTAAAATGCTTTGTTACATATTTATTTATTTATTATGTGTGTTGTTATGTATAGACCTCAGGGAAAACTTGTTAGAGTTCGTTCTTCCTTTCACCTTTATGTGGGATTTAGGGATCTAATTCATGTTGTCAGGCTTGGCTGCAAATGAGTTATCCCCTGAGCCATCTTGCCTCCCTCCACAATTTTTTTCAAAAAGATTTATTTATTTTAGTTTTATGCATATGAGTGTTTTGGAGGTGAATAAACCTCTCTCTATTCACCCAAAATAGGGAGCCCATGACAGATCAAAGTACAGATACCACCAAAGTCCAACTTGGTAAAATGGATTTTATTGGGGTTATTTACACGAATGTGGGTGAAGCATTACTTACAAGAGGAAAACATGACTCAAAGACAATTGCATGACCAAAACCCACCCCAGCATGGGTGACAGCTCTCAAAGCTGAAAACCTGGAACATACACACTGTGCAATCTGCAGGCAGCTCAACAGGTTGAAGAGTGTCCTTTCCATGTGCTTCAGTTGTTCTAGATGGCTTCCAGGCCGCTCTGCTAGTCTCTGCTTCTCCCAGACAGCTGTTCTGGTCTCTGAGTGTTTTCTTTGCAGCTTGACTTATCTGACAGTCTTCTTTGAAGCTCAGCGTCATTCAGTCTGAGGCACTCTGATCTTTAATTGTTTACTCTGGCAGGCAGGGTCCTAATGAATCTGGTCAGTTTAGGGACTTCCTGACACTATCATTAGTTACTTACTTGCCTGTTCCAGGAGCTTCACTGCAGTAAAGAATGTGTCCATCTTGGAGGAAACTGTTCCACAACATTTGCCTGCCTGCATGTCTTCACACTCCAGGCATGGAGTATTCACAGAGGCCTGAAGATGGTGTCAGATCCTCTGGACCTGGAGCTACATGCAAACTGTTGACAATGTGAGTACTGTGAATTGAACTTGTGTCCTTTGCAATAGCAGCAAGTGCTCCTACCCACTTAGCCATCTCTCCAGCTCCCACATAGTTTTAAATATTTATTTATTTTTACTTTCTGTGCATGAGTGTTTTTTTTTTTTGCATGTATGTCTATCTACCACATGTGTGCCTGGTGCTTAGGAAAGCCAGAAGAAGGTACCAGATGCCCTGTAACTGGAATTACAGATGCTTCTGAACCCCACATGGGTGCTGGGAATTGAACCTATGTCCTCTGAAAGAACAGTAAGTGCTCTTAACCTCTCAGCCATCCTCCAATCCCACCCTACAATTTTTAATATATTGAATTTCTATAACTTTATGCATTGAAATATTTATCTTGAATCAATGACCTTAAACCTTAAGGGATATCCCAGTATGACAGGTAGAAAGGGAAAGAAGAAAGAATACTATTAAGTGGCGAGGAAGAATGGAATGCAGGTAAAGGACACACACATCGTAAAAGAGGATATATAGCTAATTGTTTTTCTAATTTTAACATTGTCATGGATTTCTCATTTTTTGTGTGTGGTAGACAAGTCCATAAAATGTAAAATGGAAAGCAAAGTTCCACAGCTTCATAATTGTTATTGCAACTGTATAGAAGGTTACTGAGATGTATGGACTTGGGTCTGGGCAAATGCTTGTACCTACGTTAATCAGGCAGTGTGAATTTTCTTTTTCCTTCTCTTTCTTTCATTTTTTTGTTTTGTTTGTTTTTCAAGACAGGGTTTCTCTGTTGTAACTCCTAGAATTCACTCTGTAGACCAGGCTGGCCTCAAACTCACAGAGATCTGCCTACTTCTTCCTCCCAAGTGCTGAGATTAAAGGCATGTGCCACCACCACCTGGCTCTGTGTGGTGTTTTCTATTTGTAAGCTCTTTATAATGAAGTGAATTTTATTCAACAAACATCAATAAAAACAAAAAATAAAAGAAAGGAGCCAGTTAGTGAGTTCAAGGTCAGCCTGGTCTACAAAGTGAGTTCCATGTATGATAGACCTGTTACTGTACTTGTAGTTAGTTGCTGTGATGGTTCAGCCAAAAGAGACAGGGAGGTATTTTCATACGTGGAAGCCCTGTCAGACATCTACAAAGGGAACCACCATCCTGGCCAGCGCCATACTCACTCAACAGTGGAACCCCGAGTGTCTGAGCTCAGGTGTTTTTATTCTTTCAGAAAACCTCAGGTATTTTACTGATAGCACATGCAGATCATTAGCAATTAAACAACCCCCACAGAAATCTAACACCTGCAAACAATACAGAACACTGTAGATTTAGGATAGCCCCTCACCCATCAGTGCATAAAACAATTTCAAACATAACTAAAAATAAACATCCCCAACATGTTACTATCTTCAGTTGACAGATGAGGCACTTGCTGTGCAGAGGTGACTTGCTCAAGGTTACCCTAATTATAAATGACTAAGTCCACATACTTAACTCTTGTATTTGATGCTGCCTTGGGATGGAAATGGTTGGTTCCAGGTGAGGAACTGTGACTCTCTCAAATTCTTTTAGATGATATTGATCCACATTCACTCAGCACTTGTTTATCTAAAAATATTCATCATCATCATCATCATCATCATCATCATCATCATCATCATCGATAGAGTCTATGTAGTCCTGGCTGTCCTGGAACTCACTATGTAGACCAGGCTAGCCTCAAACTCACAGAGATTCTCCTGCCTCTGTCTTCCAAGTGCTTGATTTAAAGGTGTATACCACCATGTCAGGTGTCTAGAAATATTTATTGAAGGTGAGATGACTCAGTGGGTAAGGGCGATCACTGCCAAGCTTGATGACTTGAGTTTGATCCCCAGAACCCACATGGTGGAAGGAGAGAAACTCCCACAAATTATCCTTGGACCTCATGGAACTCATGGCATGCATGCCTCACCCAATAAATATGTAAGTGAAAGAAAAAAATATTAAGGATCCAAATGTGTGGCCAGCATTGGACTGGGCATTGAGGACAGAGAAGGAAGATGGTGATTAAGTAATCAGAAATAGGGGATGAAAGAGATGGTTTGAGTTAAGAGCACTTGTAGTTCTTGCAGGGGCCCTTCGTTTGGTTCCCAGCACCTATATGGTGGCTCACAAATCACTGTAACTCCAGTTCCAGGAGATTTGCTGCCCTCTTCTGCCCTCTGTGGGTACTGCATGAATGTGGTGCACATATATACACACAGGTAAAACAAATATATCAAGGGCTACACAGAAAGATCTTATTTCAAAAAACAAAACAAAAAATCTTTAAAAAATTAATAAAAATAAATATTCTAATCTTAAAAATAGAACAAGAAATAAAATATAGGTAAATTAAAAAAAAGTTCTGATTCTTGCTCCAAAGCACAATTGTACCGTGATATATGCACTGAGTGAAAAAGTAATGCCCCTCTTATGGTTTTACTATGAAATGTTTCTCACAGGCCCAAGTTTTGAATGCTTGGTCCATCGCTAATGCTGTTGTTTTGGGAAGTTGTTGAAGTTAGGGCAGGTGGGGTGTAACTGAAGGAAGTAGTCCAGGGAAAGCATGACCGTAACGGCATGAAGTGCTTCTGCAACAGCTCAGAAATACAGAACCAAGTGACTCGTAAGCGAAAATAAAACCTAAAATAAATCTTTCCTCTCTTATTTCTGTCAGGTATTTTATCACAGGAAATATGAAGCTAATTACTATACTCCTCCACTATATATGTACAGCACAATTCTGAGAACTTGTGGATATGATCTAATTTGGTAAAAGGGTTTTTGCAGGTATAATTTATGACCAAGATGAGATCATCCTGTATTGGCCCAGTGGGTCCTAAATTAAATAATCATCCTTATAAGAGATGTACAGAGAATTAGGGACACGAGGACATGTGGAAAATAGAGACAAAGATTGAAGTTATGTAACCACTAGCCTGGAATGACTGAAACTCCTGGGAACTGAAAATCCAGGAAGAATTCTTGTAGGATCATCATAGAAAACATGACCCTGCCAACACCTTGATTTGAAGTTTTGTTCTTCAGAAATGAGAGATCATATTTTCGTTGAGTTAAGCCTTGAAATCTGAAGAAGTTTGTCACATGAGCCAAGGGAAAGTAATAAAGGGACTCGTGGCTTGGCAATAATGTACATGGAAACTATCTGGGGAGGCAGTATGATGTGAGTGATAAACAAAATAAAGACTAGGGCTTGAGAGATGACTTAGCAGTTAAGAATGGTTGTTGCTTTTGCAGAGGACCCAGGCTCCATTCCCAGCACCCACAATGGAGGCTTACAACTGTCTGTAGTGTGTAATTCCAGCTCCAGGGGAATCCAACACTCTCTTCTGGCCTCTGTGGGTATACACTTGCAGGTGCACATACCCATGTACAGAGACTCATATGTATACAAATAAAAATAAATATAAAGGCATTTTTAAATGTAGAAAAGGAAAGCATTTTCAGTTGCAGCAATGGAAACAGATAAGAGAAGGTAACTCTTCTACTATATAGCTCCAATAATATTGTGCTCTATTCCTAATTTTTTAACATTTATTGTGTGTGAAGTGTGTGTGTGTGTGTGTGTGTGTGTGTAAATGTGTGTGCTGTGGCACATGTGTGAAGGTCAGAGGAAAATTTTTAGGAGTCAGTTCCCTCTCTGTATCATGTGGGTCCAGGTATGGAACCTGAGACAAACCTACTTTGTCTGGCTAGTCACTAGGTGCTTTCACTAGATGAGCCTTATCAGTGGCCCCCTTAGCACCAGGTTTTGGGAATATTTATTAATTACTTTTCTTGTTTCTGGGACAAAACTCCTAGCAACAGTAAATTTAGGAAGGAAGAGTTTTTCTTCTAGCTCAATGGTATAGTCAAACATGGCAGTTTGAGGCAGCTGTTCACACTGCAACAATAGCAGAGAGACATGAACAATGGCGCTCAGCTCAGTGAGCTTTCTCTTTTTATTGCAGTACAGGACCTCAGCCCAGAGGATGGCGATGCCCACATTTAGAGAGGATCTCTGCACCTTAATTAGCCTCATCTAGAAAAATCCCTCACAGACATTGCCAGAGGCTTGCTTGTGATTCTAGATTATATCAATTTGGCAACTGGTATTGATGATCACAGTGTGACACTGATGAATGGTAGCTTAGCCAGAAACAGGTGGTCACGATGGAACTGGCTCTAGGAAGCATCTTATACAAAACATGAGTTGATAGCATTTAAAATTGGGATCCTGCAAAAGGAATGTGACAACAAAGTTGATATTATGGTTTGAATAGAAAATGTCCCCCACAGGTTGGTTGCCAGCCAATGGGCTTTTGGGATGTGACTGGATCCTGATGTTATAAACAGAGTAATCCATTGATAATTTGATAGCCTTATAGGGAGGTGGTGGAAAGATTAAGATGGAGGGCCTGATAGTAAGGAGTAGTTCCCTGGATGCATGTTTTTGAAGGATTTATCTTGTCCCCTGCCCCTTTCTTTGTCTCTCTGCTTTTTGTATGCTAAGAGGTAAGCAACTGTGCTCCATCACATGCTCACTGTGGCACAGAAACAATGGAACCAGCCAACCATGGCCTGAAATCTCTAAACCAATGATCCAAAAGAAATCCTTCTTTCTTTTAAACTATTTTTCCTCAGGTATTTGTCACAGCAGTGAAAAGTCTAATATACCTTGAATGCATTAATATGCCTTATCAGTGAAGAAAGTCATTATCTTGTTTCATACAATTGTAGGAGACAAACTCGTCCAAGAGATAGAAAGCTAATTGAAGAGAGTATCTAACAATTGCAAATTGTGTGCACACTCAATGGTGTGTGTGCCAGCATTTGGAGACAAGAAGACAACCTTGGATGTCATCTTTGGGTGCTGTTCACCATGTTCTTTTCAGTCAGAGTCTCCCACTGGCCTGGAATCCACCAAGTAGACTAGGCTGGCTAACCTCAGGGATCTGTCTCTGCCTTCTCAGAACTGGGATTAGAAAAGCTTCACCACCATGCTGGGCTTTGTGGTATTCTGGGATTGAAAGTCAGGGCCTCATGCTTGCAAGGCAACTACCTTACTAATTAAACTATCTTCTCAGCCTGAATTCCTAATTGTAGAAACTCAAGTATTAGAAATAATTATGTCAGGAAATGTGTTGGCTCTCTAGGATCAGAAATAGCATCTGGTTCTTTACAGTTAGTTGGTTACGACCTGGAAATATCATTACTTTTTAAAAAATCACCCTATCTATATCTATCTTTCTATCTATCTATCATCTATCTACATTTGTGTGTACATGTGTTGGGCTCAATGGTTAGAGAACAACTTGCAGGAGTAGATTCTCTCTTGCCACTATGTAAATCTTGGGGATTAAACTCGTGTTGTCAGGCTTGGCAGCAAGCGCCTTTACCCACTGCACCGTTTTGTCAGTCTAGAACATAACATTTATTTTCTCACCTTTTTTTGGTGCTCATTTTTTGTGTGTGTATGTAAAATTAAGGAGTTGAATTGGATGCTTTGGGAAAGCATCATTTTTTTTTTTTGCCCTTGGTTGCTTATCATTTTATAGTTTAGTAACTATAGGAACATTAAGATGATTTATAATTTCTGAATATATAGTATGTACTAAAGTTTGGGACTCTTGTACTTTTCATTTGGAAAAGTACTGCCTGGCTTTCCTTTTTTTTTTTGACAGTGTCTTGATCCTTAAGCAGCTAAGGATGACTCTTGCCTCCACTACACAAGTGCGGGGATTACAGCTATTTACAGATATGAAATACCACATCCAGTTTATACAGTAATGGGGATTAAAACCCAGGATCTTGTGCATGCACATACCAACTGAGTACCATCTTTAGCTTGTTTGATTTTTTTCAGATGGGGTTTCATTTTATAGTACCAGCTGTCCTAGAATTTGCTATGCATCTCAGGCTAGACTAAACTTTCCTGCCTTAGTTTCTCAGATCTTGGGATTATAGGCATGTGCTACCATGCCAAGATGTGTTGGGTGATTTGTATAGGTGTGTCTATATGTTTGGGGGGGGGTATTTGCATGCTGTTGCATGTGTGTGACTAGAGACCAGAGACCTGACTTTCCATGTGGTTGAGATGGGTATCCTTTGTTCACTGCTGTGTATGTCAGGCATACCATCCTGAGTGCTTCCAGCGATTCTCATGTTTCAGCCCCCTATCTCTTGGTAGGGATGCACTAAGATTACAGATGTATACACTACCGTGTCCGGCTTTTGTATGTAGGTGGGATCCAAATTCAGGTTGACTGCATTGTGAGGTGAGCACTTCACCCACTAAGCCATCACCCCAATCCTTGTGCTAGGTATTTTAACAATCATGAGCTCATATAGGCATCTTCACATTGATCTACAGGTTTGCTACCACCCATTTTATATATTTGGACACTAAAGTTCACGGAGATTATGATTTACCCACGTTCTACAATCTGTACTTCACTGGGTTGAAATCTGAACTCAATTTCCCTGCTTGTGGAACTCTTTGCACTAATACATCTTATTGTCTATCATATAACATAGTGATTTTTTGTCATATTTTAATGTAGCAAACCACATTAAAAAATTAATGTGAAGTTCCATTTAGAAACTGAATACTGGGGCAGGAAGGTCCCATAAAGAGGTGTCTTAGTATGGGGATGTCAGACAATTAATACAAGTGATGTGTTTTCTATTATTTTCTTAGTTGCTTGATCCCAGGACCAATTTTCATTTATCTGGAATGGCTAACAGTGTGGACCTTAAAAGTGCTTCCCAAGAATACTTCCACAGTCCCACTATTTGTCATAGCATGATGGCCCAGCATCTTGCTGTTACCCTGTCCCACACTCTGTAATAAGGTCTCATTACATAGATAACATAATGATACCTTCTGTTTTAGACTTAGAAAAGCATCTAAAAGATATACAAGTGCATCTAAAAGAATGAGAATGGGATTTCAATCCATTCAGGGTCCAAAGGCCAGGTGCAACTGCAAAACTCCTGGCAGTATTCTGGTTCAGTAAGATGGGTATGGTATCTGACAAAGATATTGAGAAAATCCTGTAATAGCCAGTGTTGCAAATTTAAAAGAGCTACAGATATTCCCAGGTCTCCTGGAATACTGGCAGATTTTCATACTCGATAAAGATAGGTGCCATGTAGAATTGGGACAGAAAGGTTCAAGAGGCTTTGGAGCAGGCTAAAATCTTTGTAGGACAGGCTAAACAGTGGTGACCAATTATCTACCAATTATCTATGTTTGTGCTAGAAGTCACCAGAAGCTCAGAAGGCTACAGCTGATGGCTAAGGTAAAAACAACCTGAGCAAATGATACTAATATGGTTCTGGCCTCAGGAATGCAAAGGGGCAGAAGTTTGGTACACGGTGCTATAACAATAATTTATAGCTGCATATAAACCATTACAACAGGCAGAATTCATCACCAGTTACCACCTTGGTACCCACAAAAATAGTTTATGCAATTAAGGATGGATAGAAGAACTTCTAGCCAAGTCTCTTACTAGGGTGGTACACAACTCAACAAAAGTGGCATGTGTATTTACAGGAATATGATGTACTGTCTGCAAGCTCTGTCGTCAGTGTCATACAGGCTGTCTTGGAGCCAGTGTCCTTTCAAGCCACTGAGACCCCTCTAATGATTGAACTGATAACCAGATTAAGTGTTAAAAGAGATACCAACAGTCCCTTTGTGTGCCTGGTACAAAAATGGTATGAGTAGGAGCAACAAACAGGAATGGTAGCTATAGTAATATAATTAAACAGGCACCATGTGATTGGGGAAAAAAAGAGAGAAGGAAAATGATAACAGGCCTAGTTAAGAGCAATGTGGATAGTAGTAATTTATGAGACTGCCTGAGACAATCTGTACTGATAGGTTGGCTCTAAAGGAAAACTGGAAGGTGTTGGGTCAGCCATGGTAGGAGCAACAGATGTGGAGAATACATTAACAGGAATCAAAACCCCTGGTAATTTTCCATGTAGCAGCCTGAAGCTCATTGAGTCCACCTGGAAATCAAGAAGCAGATGCCTTTACTAAAGTATAGGCCATCTATCCTCAGTTACTATGAGAGTCTAATTACTGGGTTCATGTAAAGTCTGGAGCCAACACTAGTTGGCAAATGGCTGAGGCCACTGACATTCCTGATATCCTACATGCTGTCCAGTCATGTGAGGTCCGTTCTGGATTGTGGCCTTGACAGATGGATGCCATGGCAGGGTATATTCTTAAGTAAATGACAGGCAAATATAATTTATAGGGCTCACATTTGTCAGTGAAGGATACAAGTATTTCCTCACTTACAAGGTATGCAGAACAGGAAAGACATGAGTTATACTTGAGTTCTGTTCTGAGGGACCAGAGAAGACGATTTTACCTTGGCCACGACTTCTAAGAATCTGGATTATTAAACTCCACGGGGATATTGTGAAGATGAAATCAATTGTGTAAATATACATTATAAGTGCTATGCAATCTTGTGTTTAGCTTGTTTTTCCCATTAACATTTTATGATTGTTTTTTGCTTAACATATTTAAATAATCCCGATTTGTTGCAAAATAATGCAAAGTAGTTCCATATACCATTCACCTAGATTCCCCACAACTTCAAATATTAGAAAAAACTTTGATGTGGGTCTGGGGATGTAGCTCAGTTGGCAGAGTACTTGCCAAACACACACAAAACCCCAAGTTCTATTTCCAGCACCATAAAACCTGGGATTGTGGTGCATGCCTGTAATCTCAAAACTGTGGAGTTGAATGCAGAAGGATCAGAAGTTCAAGGTGATGGCCAACAAGATAGTTCAGTAGTTAAGGGTGATTGCTAACAACCCTGACAATCCGAGTTCAATTCCAAGAACTCACAAGAGAAAACTGACTCCCATAAACTGTCCTGACGTCCACATAAACATCATGGCTCACACATATTCATACAATTACATGCAAAAATTTTAAAAAGTTTGAGGTCAGCCCGGCTACATGAGGCCATCTATATATTTTGTATTAAAGGAACCTATATACTGAAATCATTCAATTTCTAGTCCAAGATTCAAGATCATATGCTTTATGGTTGGTTTCCTTCATCTGGGACAGTTTCTCAGTCTTGGTCTTTCATGATCTTGATATATTGATGATTACATGCCCACTATTATGCATAAACCCTCTGGTTTGGGTTTGTCTAATGTTTTTTCATAGTTAATATTTTGTTGGTTTGTTAATTTATGCTATCAGGTGATTGTATAATGATGAGAATATAATGTCCTAGTTAAATGTACAGACTCCAGCCACAACACTTGGATCCAAATTTTGGCTATAACAGATTATGTGACCTTGATTTTTGTGACTCAGTTTCCTCGCTGGGCATATGGGAAATATCAGTATATATCTCCTAAGGTTGGTGGTATTAGTAAACATATGAAAATGTACACTGGCTAGAACATTGCTACCTAAAATGAGCTAAACATTTGATAGTTTTAATAGAAAGCATGTTCTCTGCTGTTCATGAAGAAATCAAAGCAAGGGTAGGCGACTTGGAATTATATCCTTTGGAAGATTACTGCCAGCAGGACTTCTGACCCACCAAGTGGTACATTGTTCATTTTAGCCACCAACTTGCTTCCAGTATTTGCTCGTAAGACCCCTGAGATCAGGTCTCACTTAATCCAGAGAAATGTTTCTTTAAAACCAAGGATGAGTGAACTGAGCTCTGTTTCCCTGCTCACCCAATGAAGGGGAAATGTGAATAAAAATGTAACAAATTAATGGCATCCCTCTTTTTCTGATAACTATTCCCAGAACTCTGGCTTTCTGGCTTCATTAGTATGCATCCAGAACTTCACCCATAGATGCATTCACTGAATAACCATAGTGATAACCTCAGCCCCTAACCTTTGTTATGTTTCTTGCTGAAGAGGTCAAATCACTCAGACCTCAGAACAGCCACTATATTGGTCAATCGAAGGCAGACAAAGCAGGGTGACAGAAAGGAATGACCCATAAGGTTGGATGGGGGATGGGAAGGAATCCTGAAAAGCCTGACTGTAGTAAGTTAGAAAGCATGTATGACACATACATGAAATGTTGGCAAATGACAATTGTTCATTAACTAGTGTCAGAGTAATAAGCAAGTCTTTCATATAAAAATAACTGTTTCTACTTGAGAAGCAAATGACATTTTATAAAACAAGTCTGATCCCTTGACTCATTTGACTTCCACCACATTGGATAACAGTATTTGAAACTTTAACTCAAAGTCTTACCTCTGAATATAGCACATTTCTCATAACAACAAAAGGAAATCTAGACTAAACACTAACTGAATTGAAAGGTTGTCAAAATAAAGTGACTGAAGTGTGAAATGAAACACAATCAGATTTAGGTGGAACAACTAGTTTATTATCAGCTAAACACCTTTCCAGAAAGGAGTCTTTCTCAAGGCCTCAGGGTAGCCTGAACAATGTAAGGAGGCATAGAGGGAGACGCACATCTTTAGACTAACTTTCAAGCTACGTGAAACTTCATCTCTGGTTACTAAGAATCAAATAGTTTCAATGGGATAAAACTGCAGATCACATAATGTGTGTCTGTGTCATCACACTCCTCCAGTGTGGGCAGCAGTAAAACCATTCTGTCTGTGGACATTTAATATGCATTTATGAACCTGGTTGGGTTCTATACTTTTTTTGGTGCTAAGGATCAAATCTAAGACTTTGTGCATGCTTAATACACAATGTTTCACAGCTATATCGTGGCTGGATCTTTATTTATACAGTTATAAGATATGGTCTTATTAAAAACTCTCACAAGTATCCTACCCACCCCAAATTAGGTACTGCTATAAAACAATTGCTTGAAATGAAGGAGCTGTTATAGCAACTTTTTGTGAACTGTACATGCAAATAGGAAATTAGAAACTTTAGTCCCTATCATTAAATTGCATCCATAACATTTTGATATCAAATTGATACTTTCCAAAAACAGAGGCTCAAATATCAATTGTATCATACCAAAGTTTATTGATTACATCAAACAAAAATTTCTGTAATGAAAAAGGCAAGTTGCATTCTTAAAAGATGGCATTCACGTTCATTTTAGAAAGCAACAAAGTAGATGTAAAAATTGCTTAAGTGAAAAATGTAATATTGCAGTCCCATTTTACAAGCTGAAAAATGATTTTTATCAACATCTGCATAAAATATGCACATTTATATACTGCATGTTATTAAAAAATTCCATCACTAAATTATGACTTTTGCAAATTTAGGCTTACATTTATACTGTTGCTGGTGTATATGTAGTAGATATGGAATGAATATTTTCAGTTTAATAGTCGATATCCTCAAACAATAGACAACAGTTGGAAAAATTACAAGGACATTCTGATAGTTCAAAAATTATTTAAATTATGGTAATACAGTCCTACTGCTAGATTTCTTGCCCTCTTCTGACATAAGAGTAGTTAGATTGTAGTGCTAGGAATACTGGATGGCTCATTTCAAGTTACTTCATTTGCTAATTCCATGCTAGCCATGTTTAGATCATTAATGGTATCTTCAAAAAGCAAACTGAGGTTCCTCTGATTTGAGCTGCAGTGTGCAATGTAATGTGTAACTGAGACATGGCTCTAAATCCTTACTTATCTAGACTTCTCTCTGCTGCAACACATCACGCATACTCAAGTTTTATTTCTGTTATCCTGGATATCCTGATTATATCAGTTTCTCAATCATTCTGCATTAACGAAGCCTATTTGGCTTATATTTATTCACAGTCCTTATAGTTCTGATCTAAAGTAATAACAATACAGCAGCAACAATGACAACAAAATAGCAAAGCTTTCCTGGGTTAGATGTTTTAGCTCTTTGGAATAGGCAAAGAATAGAAAAGACTTTGCTTTCAGCAGATCACCTCAAATATAGGCTACAAGAGAACACACAGCACACTTAAGCTGTGAATGACACCTAACAAAATACTTAAAAATAATACTGATAGATGAGAACAAATTAAATTAAGTAATTATGGAATGTTTTCTGATAACTGAAATTATGACCTTTTTAGAATTTAAGAAAAATTACACCTAAACACAACAAAATATATATGGAAGAATCAAATGTGCCATGTGGACTATATAAATATACTAGAATAGAATGAATCTAATACTTTCCTAAATCAAAGTACAATATAAACATTAAATAGTACAGGCATGTCAGAAAGACAAAAAAAAACTGATAGAAAAATATTTTCTAAATATCATTTTAGTCTAACTGTCAAATGTGGTCCTTCTATCGAATAAAGATGTTTCACACTTATTTCATGTTTTAAGTGAACTTATTAGGGGCTAACACCTCTTTCTGGTCCAGCAGTTTGAAGACCTTACCAAGGTCCATCTCATAGTTTAGAATTAGACCACTCCCCTGGCCCAGTTAGCTACAGGAGATAATATTCATGTCCAAAGTCATGGCCCTACAGGGTAAATAAACTGCTTTGGAATGGATCTCTCCTCTTCTCATATTGGCAACTTTAAAAAAAAAGTGCTGTATATATGCATAAACATAACCTCTTTAAAATAACAACCATTAGTAGTTTAAAATAAGCTATTCTTCCCCTCTTTGCCACATAAAACTATAAACTGCCAATCTTAAGAATGGCCTTTATTTTTATATAAATATTTAACACACCTTATCTCATTACCCAGCAAAATTGACATTGGGAATATTTTTTTATTGCTTAACTGTTTTGAGGGGCTACTATCAAGTGACCAAAATGTTTTATTTTCAAGTTTAGTAGTCTTAAATACATAAGTGGTGTGGAATTCAGAAGAAAACACACCAAATAACCTTTTCCACTCCTGTTCCTATAATAATACCCAGAATTAACAGTATCACAGAAAATATTCAATGTTATTTTAGAAAGAATATTAGACCAAGACAATTAACCTATGATTGAACAGAAGATGAACTATTTTGTCTGATGCAGTATTATTATTTAGTCCTTCTGTATTTTCAAGTATTCCTTTTTGTATGTGAAAAAATTAAGACAATTATTCAGCAGGAATGTGATTCAAACAGCCTATGTCTTCTGCCAGGCAAAAAGTAACACTGCATTAGCAAGATCTGTTCATTCCCATTGCATGACTTCTACTTTATACTACTATATTTAAATCCATTCACAAAGTCAATGGGTTAAAAGAGCATCCATTTCGTAGTTACATTATTCTATCTAGATCCAGAATTCTAAGTACGCTTACTTTAAACTTTCATATAATTCTTAACTTTGGCCATAAATGACTAATTACAATACCTGTAAATGATTAGGAGTTATTTGGTATTTTATTTGACATTTATTCTGAACCCTGTACATGAGTGGTTTTGTTGCATATTGAGTGTCCTGAGTTAGTATCTTTTGTAGTTGTTCCTTCATGCTTTTTTTTTAGCTGCAACCACGGTCAATATGCTTGTAGGACAATAACATAGGCAGTTCGAGACTCGGATTCTGAAAAGGTTAAAAATATAGAGAGTTACAAGATTTATTTCGGTAACATTGTATAACCATCTGTTTAACATTTTCAAAAATAAACCAAGTAGTAAATTTTGTTATGAGAGTAAAACAACTGTTTTAACAAAAGTGCCAAGTTTTATTCACATGCAGGAGGGGAAAAAAAAGAGTGATACAATATCCAGATTTCTATTTTTTTCTTCATCTGTCAGCTGAATAGTTCAGGCTTGCTCTTTGCTTTTGGATTGCTCCAGGGTTCTCCTAGCTGGTATTTCCCACTGAGATAGCCTATTAAGCTGAGAGCTGCTTGAATGCAGGAATATGATAATTTGTTTTGTCTTTAGCATCTAGTACAATGCTTGGCACATGGCAGATGGTCAGGAAATATCGAAGAAATGAATTGTATATTTTTGATGTGTGAATTATTTTGGGGGGGTGTATATGTACATGAGTAAATATGCATATGTGTGCACAAGCATGTAGACGGCAGAGGTTAACCTCTGGTGTCATTCAAATTATTTTTGTTATTATTTTCGTACAGAAATTCATTATGTAGCCCCAATTGGCTTTGAGCTCACAGAGATCCACCTGCCTTTGTCTCCCAAGTGCTGAGATTAAATGTGTGCGGCAGTACATTCAGCCCTCACCTCACTTTTTGAGACAGGGTCTCTCAATGGGAACTGAGACTTGCCAATGGGGAATCCTCTTACTTCTGCCTTCCCAGCACTAGGACTACAAGTGTACCTGCATACCTGGCTTCTTATGTTACTGCTGGAGATTGAATTCAGGTTCCTATGCTTGCACAGCCAGCACTTTACTGCCTCAGTCCCTGAATTTGTGAATTTTGAGATGTCCAGCTTTGGAAAATTTCTGTGAAAATACTCCTTTACTAAAAGAACCACCACCCATAATATCAAAGTATTTTTTTTCTTTTTGGCAGATGATTTACTATGATTCAAATGACTGTTCTTTTTCTTACTGATCACCTATTTAAAAGAAGAACCTAAGAAATTTCCCTAATAAATTTTCAGATTTTTCTCTCTCCTCTAAACACCATCACGTTATGATCATGATGGTGTATGACAATCCGATCACTGAATATAAACGCTGATGTTATGCATCAAGAGAGGGATTTCTTTTGATTCTCCATGCTAAAATCAAGCTTTAACATTTATATATATGTGTGTGTGTGTGTGTGTATTTAGAGTATATATGTGTGTGCACACGCCACAGTACATGTGTGGAGGTCAGAGACCAATGTTCAGGAGTCATTCTTTCCTTCCACCATGTGGGTCCCAGGATTGAACTCAGGTTTTCAGGCTTGCCAGCAAACACCTTTACCTGATACACCATCTTGATGGTCTAAAATTCAAAATTTTTGAGCTATAGCATTGGAAGGTCTTAACAGGGTAGTATTTTCTTCCCATTCTGGGACTATAAATCCAATAGAATATCTTCAACTTCTATACACATTCCCCAGTTTTCAGGCAACCAAACTAAGGTTGCCACTCACACTGAGAAGATGTGTTCCCTTAACAATCAAGGAACAAACTTGGTGGCTGAATTGCCAAATATTTTCCTTGGAGAAAATGCCACATGAAAATCAATTCCTGGAGGAAATAACTATATTAAAAATGAAACACTTCTTTTAAAACTTCCTAAGTTCTAGATATTATAGGAGTTGAGGCCCTGGAGAGGCCAAAAGCAGTAGCACTGTCTGCTACCCAGCAAAGCCCCCCAACCACAGACTAAACTAAAGAAAGCAATCCAGGGGGATACAAAATTAAATGAAAACACTATAGTGACAATGCATCTCATGGCTTACTTAGGACAAAGCAAGCTGGAACAAAGGGTCAAAGACTTTGAAGGCTACCAAGAAGGCTAATAACACATGCAGGGGACTCATTAAAAAATGTTTAACACATGCTGAATGCAGCAAAAGAAATCTGCTTCCAAAGTAACACTGCAGATATTGAACATGGTGAATGATAGGAGGTGAAAGAACCAACAGGTTCAATCCATTAAAATGGGCTAAGGTGGAATAACAGATTCAAAGCAAACTATTCCACAATTTTATTCATATAAACACAAATTTGATGTGTACATAAAAATCAGCTCTGTTATAAACTGTACTGAGTTCTTTGTAAACAGACAAGCTTAAGTGAATTACTTATGAATTACTCCAAATTCCCTTGAATGGCTAAAATACCTTTCAAGACCTGGAGTGTCAGAGTCCTCTGCATTAGGAAATATAGAGTGCACATAAAAGGAGTCATTCTGAGTTCCAGGGTACCTCTCATGGTATATATAATTCCTCCAAAATATTTTTAATGTAAAAAAATATTATAAAATAAATTTGTTTTAGTAACATGAACTAAGAAACATTTTGTCATTAAGCATGCATCCCCCTGAATGGCTAGGAAAGATTTTTACCTCTTGAGAGTGGAAACATTTAGCTTGAATAAAACTTGACATAAAAATGTTATAATTAGAGAAGACTGGATCATTAACATAATTTGGGGATTAGACATTTACAAAGACATTAAAAGTGTATGCCTACAAACACACAGACACAGCACATGAAGGTACAAACACAGTTGATTATTTTCACAGAGTTCCCAGAAAAACATGCAATGCTAAACTGACTTGATATTATACAGATGCAATTTTGGAATATTTCCAATTTTCCAAATGATCCTTATCAGTCAAAATTATAAATTTTCTAGATCAGTATAAAGTATCTTCACATGATAGCATCACTATTGACAATTTGTCCTTCACAAATTAAATACATTGTATTAACATTCAGCTCTGAAAATGTCAAAAATTTCATTATGGGTTTTAGCAAATTTATAGTATATATTTCCCCATATTCCAAGCAATGCATCTTTATATTTTTGCAAAGAATAGTATAAAGTTCACCACACCAACAGCAGAGAAAATTTAAAGAATGATATTTTCATTTTTCTTTATAATGCTGTTAATCTGTTTCTTTAAAGCCAGCCCACTTGTTTAACACTAGGTACCTGTTACAATATATTAGATTCGTCTGAGAATGTTCGTAAAAGAAGAGGTCTGACTGAAGGTCTGGCGGATAATGAGTCAGATGCCCTTCTACAGCTCAGATTTCTCTGTAATAGTGAGGCAAAGATACTTAAAGCATTTGAAGATAGGTTAACCTACCTGGTGATAAAAATGTAGGAGAAAAAAGATAGCATTTCCTACAGACTACTCTCCTGGCCCCAACGTACAAATTATTTTACTACATAGCAAATGCATAACATTCAAATGAATACATTTAAAGGACCAAGAAAGTCTCCAACTCAAACTGGTTTTTGTGGTAGAAGTAAATACACATCAGCAGTATGTGGCAAACTTGGGCTTCTGGAATGGTAGTTATATGGTAAGATGAGTCAATATGGCTTGATTAGTGAACCTTACCACCCTTTTGGTGAACACCTCTGAGAGTTGTGCTGGTGCTCTGAATGTGTCAAAAAGGAGAAATTTGTGCAAAATACTCTTGTCTTGGCAAACAGGCTAGTTCTAACATCATGGCTACTATTACATACCCCAAATTACAAAGTTATAGTTTATAAAGTTTCTGAAAATTACTTCCTGTCCAGTAAGACAATTTAGAAGGGAATAAATGATTAAAAGAAAATGACAAAATATTTTAAGTATCAATAGAAAATATAAAAATGAACCATGAGAAGTAACTTTTTATGAAGAACCAGAAATGGTGTCAGGCAATGAAAATGCAAGCAAGTTGGTACATTAAGAAAAGAAATCACCTTATTCACTCCAAGAGAAACTGTGATTGCTGGAAGTTTGAGAAAGCATGAAGATAGTAGATGTTCCTGAGGAAGGGATGCGTTTCGTTACCTTGTTCACAATTGCACAAAAGGTGGAAAATTGCAGTAGAAAAGAGAGAAATGCAGAAACCATAAAAAAAGAAGAAAACAAGAAAGAAAGAAAAGAAAAAGTAAATATTCTCTCAGATGTAAAACATTTAAAAGAAACCTTGAGAACTGGAAGTAGAAATGATGTTAGTTTGAAGACGTTACTTTTTACTAAAGTAAAAGTAGAGTTAGTTAGAAATAGTGTATTATATGTGCCACCTGCTATTTTCCTGTATATCAAAATTATTTTGTTAATGCAAATGTACTATTTTAAATCAAGTAATTCTAAAATCTGCCTATTGTTAAAAGATTTAATAAGGTTAATCTCTAATCACTAAGTCACTACCTTATGTTTGTTCAAAATCCATTGGTCAGAGAGCATGTTCAAGGTCCATCACAAATCACTAATTAATTAATTATCTACAATATCTCTCTTTCCTATTCAATTGTACAGATACATCATGAAAGGATTGACTGCTATTTCTGCAGCTACAGGTTAAAAATCTAACCAAAACCAAAGAAACAATTGGTGGTGCCACCATCCTACCTATGAATTAGAGGTTAATTTCCTTTTTTTCTAACATAATTTGATCAGTTTCACTTTTTTTAAACATAAAAATACCTCTTTACAAAGGTAGGCTAAATTTTTCCTAGGTAAAGCTCACATTTTTCAGACTCAAAAAAGTCAAAGTTGAAAATAGAAAAGCTAAGAGATGCCACCTCTGTTTTTCCATGTCTGAAATCATGACATAATTTGTAGAGTTGGCTTTGACGTTGCCCATGCAAGACAGAAGATGGGAGGTCAATTATGGATGGGGATGAGCCTAACAACTCCACTAATCAAGATAACCCATGTTAGCCAGGTGTATTGGTACACACTGTAGTCCTAGCACTCAGGAGACCGAGGCAGGAGGATCACAATGAATTTGACTGTCTCAAAAAAAACAAAAGCCAACTAAACACCCACCCAACCAACCAGCCAAAAAATTACTCCGATCTTTTTATTCACTGAGTAAGTTTAGGAAAAGAAAGCACCTCAAGTGATGTACATATCCAACAGAGTTTAATAACTAACGCTTTAAATACAAATACTTCCATTTATTTGTGTTTTGATATAATGCTATTTCTTCCCATTTATATTTTACTTTAAATAAAGTTGGCAGTATGCAAATTACCAATTGATAAAACTAGAGACATATTTCAGATTCTGAGAGAAAAAATAGGTTTCCATCTTCTTTTTTTGTGGGCAAAAACCTTGCAACAAGATTAACATAATACTGCTTTCCATTCCCAAGTTTAATGTGCAAGTCTAAATCTCTAAATAGAGATTGCAACTATAAACACATTTTGCTGTGTTCAAAAACTTGTATCCAACCATCAGAGATAAAAATAGTACAGGAAACAGAAATTTTAGGGGCTAATAAGATTAGGTGTTTAGAGACATTTTATAAAGAAGAAAAAAGGAAATATGAACATACAGAAAGCAGCAGAAAGCATGACATGAAAAAGAGTATTCAAAACAGTAAAAAAACAGATAGAGCTAGTAACTGGTAGTGGTATGTGAGGACACGTGATGATGAGCTAAAACACTGTGAAATGTCCACATTCCTTTGTAGAGCTTTGAAGCCAGCTCAAGTAGCAGTATGCCAAAGAGGCCACGGATAAAGGCGTGCCTCAACCACAACATTAGGATTTTTTTCTTACAATATTATTAGAATTTCATTTTATTTTCATTAATTACTTTTTCAGGAGTATTGTTCTCTGAATCCCTGGCTGTATATAACACTTTAAGTCTTGCAATACAACTGACCATTATTACTATTGATTATTAAAATGATGTTGCAGCTCCCAAAATGCATCCTCTGGGAACTTCAGTCAGATAGCTTATATTCTTTTATTCTCCTGTCTTCTCCTCTTAAACAGCTTCATATCTATACATCGGAATATTCCTTCATGTTCGTGTAGACATCTCACACTAGGCATGGAGGTGTTACTGGGTCATTTCCTACTAATTAAAAGACTCTTGTCATGTCTAGCAGGCAGTGAAGACTCCCTTTTGATTCAGGTCGATTATATGAGAAAATATTACATAAGGGAAGGTGAAAAATCTTCCTGTTGAAAATGTAAAGTAGTATTTACTACTTGATGGATGGTACAAGAGTACTTCAATGATTTATGGACAGCCCACAATTGTGTTTACATGAGATATAGGTTTCTGAAATACCTCAAATCTTAAACCTTAAACTTATTTTCAGGTGTTACCTTGCTGTTTCACTGTTCAATGCTAAATGGTAGTTTCATCAAACACTGCCAGCAGTATTGCTATGCAGCTTTGTTATTTCATAGCTAAAGAAAAGCTTTACTATTCTTTTTCTTTTCTTTCTTCCTTTCTTTTTTTCTTTCAAGACAGTGTTTCTCTGTTGTAACTCTGGCTATCCTAGAACTCACTCTGTAGACCAGGCTGGCCTCAAACTCAGAGATCTGCCTCCCTCTGTCTCCGAAGTGTGGGGATTAAAGGTGTGCACCACCATCGCCTGGCTGCTTTACTATTCTCAAAGATGAGGCTTTAACAGAAAAATTAACCTCCTTCCTGAAAATTAAGCTGAAAGGTAAATGGTTGAATTACAATCCCTGAATTAAGTGATTTAAGTGAGCTCATTTTCAAAGGTATATTTTTAAAAATTCAAATTATAAATTTATCATTTATAGTTTACTTAGGCTTTTTCATTAATACGCTTTACTTTTTAATTTTTTTCTTGTGAGACATAAATATTCTAAAAGGCTATTTTTATCTCCAGCCCATTAAAATTTTATTTATTCTTTGGTAATTTTATACATATATTTAGATCACATCCATCCCCCTTTGAATTCCTCCTATTTTGCACCATTTATTTATTTTATAATTCTTAAGATTTATTTTATGTGTAAGACTGCTTGCCTGCATGTTTGTCTGTATATTATAAGCATGCCTGCAGCTGTGCTGGTTAGAAGGCATCAGATCCCACAGAACGGTAGTTACAGATGGTTATGAGTTACCATATGGACCTGGGTCCTCTGCTAGAACATGTGCTCATAACTACTGAGCCATCTTTCCATCCCTATGAGTATTATTTATAATATAAGCATCATAACAGATCTCAGCAGGGCCAGAGGCTGCCATACTAGCCTTTTTACTGGAGATTTTAGGAGGAAATGACTCCAATCTTGTTATGTTATCAAAAGCCATATAATTGCTTGTATTGCTTTATATCTGCTTACTGAAAGGTTCAGAATGAACATCCTGTATAATATAACTAGAAGGAGAGCTCCAATGATTTCGGGTCATATTTGATTCATCCCCAAATTATCACCACATACTATAGTAGCTAATGCATCATGGATCCTAACGCAATATAAATTGGATTAAAAAAACAAAATAAAGATGCCTTTGTAAATATTAAATATAAATGGATTAGCTTCTTTTTCAAACATCATAGTGGTGTGTTCACCACCTACTGTTAAGTCTCCTTTTCAAAACACTTACTGAGACCCACTTGTGACTAGCACTGACAGGGTACCTGCTACGGACAATAGAGTATGTAAAGAATGTCTAGTATGTTTACTGAAGTCAGTAGCTCTTCTACTCTTGACAGGAACACACATTTCACCCCATTATAGAATTTGTTAGGCTCTGAGGATGGCCCTGTGTAAAGTCATCTTCTGCTTCACTTTAAAATAAGTCTACTCTCTTGCTAACAAGGAATACTGAACAAAATAGGAAATCACACATGATGTCAGACTATTGGTCACTAAACAAAGAACTAATTTTTTTAAAAAGATATATTTGTTTTATTTATATGAGTGCTCTATCTGCATGTACATCTATATGCCAAAAGAGGGCACCTGATACCATTATAGATGGTTGTGAGCCACCATGTGGGTGCTGGGAATTCAATTCAGGACCTCTGGAAGAGCAGTCAGTGCTCTTAACCACTGAGCCATCTCTCCAGCCCCAAGACTAATATATTTTAAGGAAAACGATACTCATTCTCCTTTTTTTAAAAGTTGGCTTCTAGTTGTCAATAACCCAAGAGGAAGCTAATGTGACCTAATATAATAGTTGTGATAGCCATGTTTCTGTTGGCCTCTATGCATGTATATAGTACCTGTGTCTGTCTGTTTCTCTTACACACACACAGTTTAGTGCCCACAACTGTTCTGACTCATTTCTAACTCTCAAAATCGTAGAGTCTGAAAAACCATTTAGCCTTTCAGAAACTGGATATATAGAGAGATGTTCATCAGCAGGTGGCGCAACAAATGTTTACTGGTTCAAAAAGAGGAGAAATGAATGAATGATTGAATGAATGAATGAAAATGAGTATGGAAATTTTCCTGCTTGTTCTAGCATATTCACATGCCACACTATAGCACAGGCATTAGAATTTCTCCTGTCATGGATATAAACCATGACAAATTTCATGTTGACCCACCAGCAACATTTTATGCTTTCAACTGAAATTTGGAATCTTCTATCTACATGGAATGAAAATAGTAAGTCTATGACTCTATAGGTTCCTAGCAGCATCTCTCCATTTAAAGGCCTATACAAATGTCACTGGATATTCCAGTTGGTGTCTCATTTTTAGAGAAGGACTAAGTAAGACTGGGATAATACATATGAAAATTTTGAGTTCTGAGATTTCGTACCATTTAGAGCATGAAGCTTGAGTGTGAGCCATTTTACAACATGAGCTCCATTATATCAAAGAGAAATATTTTGAAGTACCTCAAAATATACTTTTTTAGATGAAAAAATAGAAGAGTAACTCATCTCCTCTGTAAATTATGTATTAAAAAAGGAATCTTTCTTTTCTTCCCTTTCTCCTTCCCACAGGGTCTCAGGGCAATAGCCAAGGATGATCTTGAACTGGGATCCTCATTAGATATTATAGGCATGGGCACTATATCCTACTTAGGTAATGCTGAGGATGGGACCTAGGCATTTGTGCATACTAGGAAAGTATTCTACCAATTGAGCTATATTCCCAGTCTCTAAACCATTTTTTCTTTCTTTTTCTTTTTTTCCCCTTTTTCTTATTTGAACATTTTTATTTGGTGACATAAAAATTGCTACTTGAACCAAATTGCTACTGGAAGAAAACTGTGCTATAAATACTACTTTCTATCATATAGCCAGAATGGACGGAGTTAGTCAAATGCCATTGGAAGATTTAAAGAGTAAACTAATATAGCTTCATCTATACTAAAATTGTGTTCAAGTCTACCCCATAAGCCATGTAGAAACAGAAAGCTCAAAGCAATCCTGGTCACTTAGCTATATATTGATTTTTACCCGGTACTGAGGATTAAACCTACAGTCTCATGATTTTTTTTTTTAAGCTCTACCACTAAAGCTGCACTTCCCCCTTTAAAAGTTGAAGACTTTTCTACTGTAATATTTTCCCATCTTCATGTCTACATAATGTCAACCACTGGGTTCTGTAATTCAATATGCAGGAAAACACCATGATATACCAGTTTTGTGGTTCAATTGGTTGATAAAATTGATTAAATACATCAGGTAGTCATCTAGTCACTAGAATATTTCCTGAAAATACTGTTTTAGAGGTGTTATAAGATCTAGTAGATATCAATGACAGAAGTAGGAATTTTTTTAAAAACAAAGTGAGCAAGTGTTAGCAGGAATATAATATACTTAATCTGTTGGTAAAATTTGCCAGTGATTTCACTTTTCAGGCAATTCTAACCGTTACACTTTAAATTTTTTAAGGAAATATTTAAAAGACATTAGATAATGTGACAGAGGAAAATTACTTCATGTCACAAAAATACAATTTAATAGCTAAAAATAAAAACACACTTATAAACTATCAAGAATTTTTACAAGTGTGTCCCAAAAAATATGGATGTTAAAACCACATCCAAGGAATTCTCTTTGGTTGAAATATACTGCTAGAAGACAGGGCTAGAAGCAACACAGAGATTAAGCAGCACTATAATCAAAGGAAGGGGACAGGTTTGAAAGAGGCAAATTAGGATTAGGAAAAAAATCTGCAAACAGTCCACAGGGAAATTTCTAAGGTCAAAGTTGAAATGTTGGTGTGGAAATTCCTGGTGTGAAAATTCTGAGCTAAATACAAAATAAAGTCTTTTTTTTTCCTTTAAAAATTCCATATGGAGCATATGAGATACTCCATATGGATTGCTAAAGATCACATAGAACACTATTAAGGAATCTACTTACCACCTGCATTGGGTAACGAAGTGTTTACTATACTTTTTATGCAGAAGAGGAAATTAAGTGATGAACCTGCAAGGAGGGGTTTAACATGCTGTAACTAATGCAATTCTCTAAATAAGGTTTTCAGTTCACGGTAGACAGTGAAACCTCTTCCAAATATTAGGCTAGAACATAAATTTAGTTCTTACCCTGGCACTTCTTCTTCGTACATTCTTTACTACTATGAGGAGAATCTCAGGAAAAAGGCTGATAAATATTAGAAGAATTATGGCCAACCACGTGGACACAGAAGACAGCATTTGAGCAAACACAAAATACATTCTCTGTTGTTTCAGAAAAGGCCTGAAATAGAAAGAGATACAGAATGGAAAAACAAATCTGTTCCTGCCAAGTGAAACAAAGTTTAACTGAAACCGTCTTTTGCATTAAAAAGAATCTTCCTCACACACATTAATAATTTTCTCTAGAATGTCCTAAAAGCAGTAAACAAATTTTGATTACCAAATGTTTAGAAAGAAAAGGGATGTGAAACAAGGAGAAAAAAAAACTAAATCCATTTGACTTGGAAACAATCATGCAATCAACTATAAATTTGCCAAATGGTGAATATTTATGTTCATTAGAAAATGCCAGAGCATAGGGATATTTAAGAGAAATTAAGTTAATTTCCATTCTATAAAATATTTCTTCAGCTATCTTATTAAAATGAGGAAGGATTTTTGCTCTACATTCAGAACTTTAACTTTTTTATTACCCCCTTAAAAACTTTTGTATAAATATAAAAAAAATCTATACAGTTTGCAGTCACTCATAAAGAAGAGGAATATACTCTTCTTGTCTGCAAATATATATTAAATAACAGTTTGTACCCAGCAGATAGATAGATAGATAGATAGATGGCAGACTACTGTTAATAAGACAGTAAGCCTTAGAATACAGAAATCCAAGAGAATCCTTCATTTGATGTTGGATTTCATTTCAAATCATCCAGTGAACTTTATTTTTGTTTTTTTTAGATTATTTTGTTTCATGTTTATAACAGACTTGGCTCTCCTGGAACTTACTCTATAGACCAGGCTGGCCTCAAACTCAGATATCCACCTGCCTCAGCCTCCTGAGTACTGGGATTAAAGGCGTGCACCACCACTGAAGTTTTAAGTGGCACTGAGAAACACATCTAATCTCCCTTATCCTCTAAACTGTGTAACACAAAATTTCCCCATCTAAAGTATTGTTCTAAACCAAGGGGAAGACAGTAGCTGCTTAAGGTAAAGATGCATATCAAACCATCATAAATGATTTAGAACTCAGGAGCTCTAGGTTGATAACTACTTGGTTCCATTTATTAGAACATTGATCATGCATCACACTTCATGGACTAGTTTCTTTTCTGACCTGCACTGCACTTATATGCACAAACCCAAACATACCACATAATAATTTTAAAAATATTTTAAAAAGAGGGTTTCAATGTCTCTGTGTAAAACATTTCCAGAGCAATTCATCGTAATTTAGCTAAAGATTTATATAATTTCTAGTCACATTTGTTGGTTGTTTTATATTTTTAAGCTCATCTGTAGCTTAACCTAAACAACTCTGCTGCAGCACATAACTTTAAGAAACAAAATAAAACAAAGATTTGGTCTTCCTTTATCTATGTGATACCTGTAGCTATCACATACATAGGTAGGTACCTAAGGCTATGGTTAGTACCCTCCCCTAAAAGTTTTCAATAATACCCACAATAAGCTTTCTTAATTTATAGAGCATGCACAAAAGAACATAAGGAAATAAAATACACATAGTAAAGTCACCAGCATCATTACTCTTGTACCTTGTTGACATTATTTTTGCCCAAATAAGGGTCACTTGAATATAAGCACTGTGATATCATAACAGCTTGTCTGAAAGTGAAATAGTTACTAAGCAAATTATGAGTAGGTGGTATATATGGCTTGAGTACACTGGACAAAGAGATGATTCATGTCACTGACATGACAGAGCTCGGTGGTGTACAATTTATCACACCACTGAATATTGCAATTTAAAAATTTAATATGATTATTGACAAATATGATTATTTGTCTATAGTTCATTGGGAACAACTGAAACCTTCAAGTGAAACCATAAATAAGAGAAGACTATTTTACTTCATTTTCAGTTGGAATCACTACGGAATGTAAATAGGTGTGACGATGTCTTTTCATTCAAATGAATCAATCAATGAGGAAAGGTCTATATAAAGGGTTCAAAATCGTTTAGGTTCTAGAAATAGTTTACTATTGTGGAAATTTGTATAAGTTTCAGATGTTTATTACAGAGTCATAGAATTATAGTATTCTGGATAGATGTACAAATGTATATTGCATCTACTTAATATATTTTGGTTCAGTTATATAATACTAAAGAAAATAAGTTTTTCCAGTTTTGCTGTTCTTATTTATTAACTCTAGAGGTGCCAAATATGTGCTATAATTATACTTTTTTAGAGCTGATACATCTCTGAGTGTGAGAGTGTGTGTGTGTGTGTGTAGTTCATTTTGAGACAAGGTCTCACTATAGCTTTTACTTGTCTGGAACTAACTATGCAGATCAGGCTGCATGTCTCTGCCTCCCCAATTTGGGATTAAAAGTGTGTGCCACCACATCTGGTCATGTTCTTAAATATTTTTTAAAGGATTATCTTAAATAGCTTTTCCAAAGAGAAACACTTTCCCCTTTTTGGGGGGTGTGAGGGATGATATGGGGTCTCATGTATCCAAGGCTGGCATCAAAGTCACTATGTAGCTGAGGATAACCTTGAACTTTTGGTGATCCTGGCTCTCCTACAAACACTGAAGGAAAATGATATAATTTAAATGACAATAGGGTCAAAATGAGCAATAACGTCCATTTTGGCCAATGTTATCAGGTAGAAACTTCATAAAATGAACATTTCTATTGGAAATCACATGCGAGGTCAGCCTATTGTGCTCCTCGCCCACAGGGAGCTGTTTATTTATTTATTTATTTATTTAATTTTATTTTTTGATTTTTCAAGACAGGGTTTCTCTGTTGTAACTCTGGCTGTCCTGGAACTCACTCTGTAGAACAAGCTGGCCTCAAACTCACAGAGGTTCACCTGCCAGTGCTCCTGTGTGTTGGGATTAAAGGTATGTGCCACCACCATCTGGCCAGGGAGCTGTTTATATATCTCCAAATTTAAATATTTAGGCAGAGGCTATGCAAAGTCAGGTCTTTTGAATGAATGAATTAATATATTTTAAATTTTACCTAAAAATAGCAATATTACACAGTACAAGTACCCTCTACTAAATTAATGTTAAAGATTAGCCACGTTATATATCATGTATAATCAAAACTTTAAAAGTATGTATTACATATGAAATATACATATGCATAGTTATTTAATATTGCTCACATATATACATCTGCTTACCAAATAATTCCTCCCCAGAAGAAGGAGAAAAAAACATAAAAGGCGAGAGAACCCCAAATCACAAAGTGATTTATCCATGTCCAGAATCGAGTATCCAAGGCGAGCTGAAAAGATTCAACACAACATTTTTTGATAGGTACAAAATATACCAAGCAATATATTATGATATCTGATCATTTATACAGATACAATATCTATGGGAGGATTTAGTTTGGCCATGGCTTTAGAAGGGGCTGTAACTAAAAGAGCAGAAGCTAGGCTTTTCAAAGTACTAAAGTAAGAATTCTGGGCACTGGCCTAAGGTCTCTAAATTCTACAGTACAGGCATGGAAGTGTAGTTAAGTCAAATAATTTGTAGGTAGAGGTCTACAGATATCACAGTACTGAGTGACAGGCAACTAATGAAACAACAGCAATAACTAGGAGGCCAAAGTCCCAAGTCTTCATGTATTAGTGACCAGGATATAATGGCAAAGGAGAAGATTTGGCTGGTTGAGGCAGGTATGCAAAAAAATCAGGAGAGGGTAAGAGTAGCTAAAAAGAGTAGACAAGGAGTTATAAAAGTATGAAGAGGTGAGAGCACTATATGTAGAGACAACTACGTCTATGAATCATACATTACGGAGCGATTACCATGGACCTGGATTTCCACCTACAAAACCATTATGTGTTCTATTAAATTAATAAAATGTTTAGTTGTCTTACATTTAATTTCTTTCATGTTTCTATATGATTGATAGTGCCTTTATTTCTAGATCATGGCTTATGGCTTTCAACTGTGATCTAGAAATAAATAAAGTAGAGTCTCATGTGTTTGCTTAAAATTTCTAGCTCACACAGGCTAATACTCTGTTTAATTTTATTTGCTGTCACACCAGGTCCTCAGCTCTGTTAGTTTCTCACTCATAACAGGATATTGATAACGTGAATTCCTACTCTGGGCTGCTAGGGGAAAATGTTACAGTAACTCATTGAAAAGGAGAGGGAGTGGATGCCATCTGAGGCACACATGCTGCAATAAGGCTGACTTTAACTATGAAGTGAAGAATGGTGGCTATAAGCTGACGGAAGTGGGACACTTCCATTTAAAATCGTGATTTTATGAAGCATAATAATAGTAATAATTGATACTGATCATAATGTATACATTCTATGCATGTTCCTTAATTTTTTTTTAATCAGTTGACCTATGTAACATCTTAGGTGATTCCCTAAGATGGAGGAAGTGCTATTCTTAACTCCATTTTATAGAAGTTGAAATACAGAGAAGTAGAGTTACTTGCCCAAGGTCACACAGCTATGAAGTGGCTAACTTGAGATGAATTGTGGTATTTCTTTTAAATCCTACAAAAAATGCTGGCAATAAATATGGTTTGGGAGGTAAGGCTGGCAAGCCTGACAACCTAAGTTAATCCCCATTACCAAATGGTGGGAGGACAAATTGTCTTCTAACTTCCATAGGCTTGCTACAGAACTGAAACACACACACACACACACACACACACACACACACAAATGTAATGTTCTATAATATTACTGAATTAGTAGATGAAAACAGACAAATACTGAAAATGTTAGAACAAAAATCAGAGAAAATAGAGAAGTCCTATGAAAATGGTATTTCTAAATTCTGATTCAACATTAGACTCCATGTGAAACATTACTGGAAGGATCAAACAAATTTAATGCTTTCAACTATGAAAGTCCCAACCATGAGTTTCAAGGACAGCATTTAGCAAGGCTTTATAGCATTATTACATGGTTGCATATCAGTGAGAACGATTTTGCCAAAATTACCCTTCTTCTGTCAAATGGATATATTTTTGTTTTTTTTTTTGAGTCAGGGTCTTTTACTCAACACAGGATGGCTTGGAACTCACTATATAGGCCAGACTGGCTTCAGACTCCTGGTGATCCTCCTGCCTCAGTCTCCCAAATATGAGGATTATAGACACAGACAATCATGCCTAGTCCTGTCACATATCTTTATATACTTCATTAACAAATAGGTAATTTTCAGTAACTAATAGATTTTGCACCACCACCAAACTCTTTTGCATACATCTTGTATACAGACATTTAGGTGTCTTAAGCACTAAAATTCTTTTAAAGCCAGCCAGGGAAACATAAATAGATGCTAAGGGTTTTTAATATTAAAATATTTTTAATTAAAAAATCATTTAGGGGCTGAAGAGTTGGCTCAGTGGTTAAGAGCACTAGCTTCTCTTCTAGAGGATTCAGGTTCAATTCCTACCTTTCACATAGCAGCTCATAGCTGTCTCTAACTCCAGTCTCAGGAGATTCATTGCCTTCTTCTGGCCTTAGTGGGCATTTTATGCATATGGTATTCAGACATACATGAAGGCAAAACACTCATATACATAAAAATAAACAAATAAAATATTTAATTTTTTATTATATTCTTATTTATCTGTATGTGTATGTGCAAATGTATGCAGATACCCAAAGATGATGTTAGGTGCCATGCAGTTGATATTACAGGCAACTGTGAACCTCGCAACATGGGTACTAGGAACAGAACTCCAGTCCTCTGAAAAACTAAGGAAGAGCTCTACTTAGCTCTTTAGCCTCAAGACGTAAGTTCTTTTTTTTTCTTTTTGGTTTTGTTTTTTAAGAAAGGGTTCCTCTGTTGTAACTCTGGCTGTCCTGGAACTCATTCTGTAGACCAGGCTAGCCTTAAACTCAAAGAGATCTGCCTGGCTCTGCCTCTCAAGTGCCGGGATTAAAGGCATGTACCACTACCATTCAGCTAAGATATAAGTTCTTAACATGGAAATATTATACATGCATATATATATGCATATATATATATATATATACACATACATATTCACAAACTTTCAGCCTGTTTATATGTAACTTAATATAATGCCATTAAAGCAAGTTATTTTTTCATTTGCAAGCAGGTATCAATTGCAGATAGTTTCCTGGTTAGAGCTAGAAACTGATGCCTACTCTCCCGCTGGTTTCCAATCTAGTGTTTTTGAGGGCTTTTTCGTCTGTTTTTTATTTGCCTAATTTTGTTTTCTAAAGAGAGATAGAGAAAGAAAGAGCATGGAGTTAGGTGGGTAGGGAAGATCTGGGAGGAGTTGAGCAAGAGGAAAAGTATGATCAGAATATATTGAATGAAATATTTTTTCAGTAATAAAACAAAACAATCCAGTGGTTAAGAAGGAATAGGTTTCTAATGTAAGTATGTGTCTTGAATTTCTTTTTTTTTCAAGACAGGGTTTCTGTTGTAACTCTGGCTGTCCTGAAACTCACTCTGTAGACCAGGCTGGCCTGCCTCGAACTCACAGAGATCTGCCTGCCTCTGCCTCCCGACTGCTAGGATTAAAGGCATGTGCCATCACTGCCTGGTATAATTTCTTAACACCAAACAAAATAACATAAAACATGTATTAGAAAAATGGTAAATAGTACACAAATGCTAAAACACTTAGCATCACATACTTTTTAGTAAGCATTCATGTAAGGGCTTGGATAACAGCAACATAAAGATTAAGAAACAAAGGTCATAGGAAATATATTTGAATAAATAAAATCCAACCTTCAGAGTAACAGTGAATACTAAGACTGTAAAAACAATGGTTCCAAATGTCCAGTTTCCATATATCTGAAAAACATTTAACAATTACATGTATCATGAATACTTATGCCTGCTGAAGAAATAAAAGTCAAGTTTAATCCTGCATGTAACTGCCAAAGATCTTTTTATGAATTATTTGGGAAAATAGGTGGTTATGTCAGAACGCTAGGTTTTCATGGATACATGACACTTGTGGTTGGTTGGGTTTATTACCATGCAGCATCAAACAAGGAGCTCATTGGTTTGATAAAGAAGGAAAAGAATAGTATTCCACTAGAAGCACCTTTCATCAAACTAAGTCATCTGGATGACTCATGCCACTAATGAGTTTGATATGTTTTCTTCCTAGAATATAAGGAAAGCTCTCCCATAAAGACAAATGGACTCACATTTAAAAAAAATGAGTCTAACTTGTGACTGTAAATACTACAGCTGTTCACATGTGCACACCAAAAAGAAGCAGTATCACTTATAAATCCAAACGATGGCAATGAATGGCACATATGCTTACCAAACGCTGTCAAGATCTGAATGCATAACGTTGAAACAGAAAATGAGATGTAAAACGTTTAAAAAACAAAAACAAAAACAAAATAAGGTTAATAGAAGAAAAAAGGATTCAACTAAATCATACATGGGTTTAGCTGCTGGTAACAATTTTTACACTTATGTAATTTTAGCAAGCACGTAAAAAGGATGATGACATATACAATAAAATCTTAATTTGGACTTCATGGATTTAAAATGCATAATGAATCAGAAAGGGCTAGGACAGTGATTCATTCATTCATATATATATATATATATGTATATATATATATATATTTTTTTCTTACATATGTTGGTTAAGTCAATGGAAGTCAACAGAAAGCAAATTTGAAGCAAATCATTTCTAAGCAGTAGCCAGATATATATAATTTTCGTGTCAAAAAAATAAAAAGTAAAAGTCACAGAACTACTCATAGGTGAAAGATCTGAAAAGTCACAAAACTGAATCTCTACTCATTAGAAGAGAAAAGTTGACTTGGAAACCTAATGTGACTTTCCCAAGGATACTCATGATTTAGCAGGACCTTCTGTGGCATGTGCTAGGTGTGTGTGCTAGGTGTGTGTGTGTGTGTGTGTGTGTGTGTGTGTGTGTGTGTGTGTGTGTGTGTGTGTGTATTCAAAGGCCAAATTAATATTTCCCTAATAATTACATTATAACTAATAATTATAAAGGATTCATACTAAAGTTAGTTGTTAGTCCAAATCTGAGAGGCCTGGCTATAGTATCTAATTTCAAAGTATCATTTATTAAGCTTACACTTTTGTAAGAAATGGTAACTGTGTAGGTTTCAGATATATACATAGTAAATTCTTTTTGAAACTTAGCTTTTGCTTCATATTTATGATTAGTAAGAATGACCATAAAAGAAGAGTATCAAACATGGCAAAGGAGAACAGTGAAAGCAACATGCAAGGCAGTAGCAGATTCAGTTTCCCAGTATGTGGCTGCAGGAAGAGAGCCCCCCGCCCCCATGTTGTTCCACATCAATAATTCTCTCCTAGAGTATGGGGAGGCTAACATCAGCCCAATACAGCTGCTCACTGATATTGTCACTTTCTCAGAAGGAACTAGCAGAGCCAATATAGCATGTTTTTTAAAAGAATACTGCATTTCCATTGGGAAAAGCAGGAGAGAAAAGATTTCCCTCTTTACCTACTAGTATAACATTATGAAGACATAGTAGCTACCCACTTCAACTCCAAACATGGTGGGCTACTATGAACGAGAAATGCAGAGGGCCAGGCTGTGCAGTAACATGTGAAAAGCCCTGTTCATATTACACTACACAGGTATACAGTCTAAAGTCCCAAGAATCTTCTTTACTTCCTAAATATCATGGACAAATTAAGATTCCAGAGGGTTTGGATATAAGCTCTCTTCCTACAAAAACACACAAAAAGTGATTTCTTACTCCAGGACTTCCTTTATGTTAAAGAATTAGTGTCAAGAAAAAGTTTGCAAAATGATTACGACAAAAAGTATGTGTGTGACAATCACAGTGCTGACGGGGAAAAATCCAGTGCGTTCTTTTTACCTTTCCATTGTCTTCCAAGGATGCAGTCTGAAACAGGAAGTAAGTCCCAAAGAAAAATACTGTCCCTTCAAAGGCAGCCAGAAATGTCCAATATAAGAAGGGCCCCAACTGTAACATAGCATTGCCAGTAATTTTCCTGTTAAGAAATGGAGGGAAAAAATTAATAAATCTCTGTAGGATGCTGAGTTAAAGTTACAAGGAAACACCAGAGGTGGGCATTAATCTGACCTTGTTATAATGAAGCGGCTGCCCTGATGGAAAGAAATAGTCTTTTAAAAAATATTTTATTTATTTTTATTTTATGTACGTCGGTGTTTTGCCTGCATGTATGTCTGTAAGGTGTTGGAACTCCCAGAACAGGAGTTATAGACAGTTGTGAACTGCTATGTGGGCTTTGGGAATTGAACCTGGGTCCTATGGAAGAACAGCCAGTGATCTTTGCCACTGAGCCATCTCTCTAGTCCCCAGAAAGGTTTTAAAATAAAGTACTAGACTAACCAAAGTTAGATCTTCATGTAATCACTACTTGACCGAGATACTGAATTGACAAGTATTTCTAAAATTCTGGTCACTGGCAAAACAACAGCAGCAGCAGCAGCAGCAGCAGCAGCAGCAGCAGCAGCAGCAGCAGCAACAACAACAACAACAACAACAATAATTGTAGTTTTTTGAGACAGGGTTTTTCTGTTGTTAACTCAACAACAACAACAAAAACGATAATAATAATTGTAGTTTTTTGAGACAGGGTTTTTCTGTTGTAACTCTGGCTATCCTGGAACTCACTCTCTAGACCAGGCTGGTCTTGAACTCACAAAGATCTACCTGTCTCTGCCTCCCAAAGGCTGGGATTAAACAACAATTATTTTTAAAATGATAGTAACTGAGTAAAGATTTATCCATCCATCCACCCACCTACTTACCTACAACTTTATACATATACATATGTATGTATATATAAATTCAGTGCACCTACACACACACACAGAGCACAAATGCTAGGTATTTTTATTCTCATTTGCAAATAATATATCTCAGAGGTGGAACATAATGGTTCCTATACTCCACATTTAATTTCCTGGGAAATCTTTCAAAGGTATACTGTATAAAAAGATAAATACCACATTTCTCACTCATTTGTGGAAGCTAAAAGTGTTGGCCACATAAAACTAGAGTAACATAAAGGTTGCTACAAACAAGGAATGTAAGGAGGATAATGGGAAGGTAGACGATGGTTTCCGACGTACTGTTAGAGAATGAGAGGTAGTTCTAACATGATATAGCACAATAAGGTAACCACAGCTTACAACAGTTAGACAATTCAAGATAAGCAGAACAGTTTGAAGGTCATTAGCTCAGAGAAAGGATGGTACCTGAGAAAATAACAATGTTAACTGCTCTGATTTTATCATTATACATTGTATGTCTCTACTGAAAGTACTGAAGTATTAATACAATAATGCATAAACCACAAATAGTATAAGTTAATAAATACTGATGTCTGACTTACATCTCCATTCTGATTTTACTGGTATGATGTATAGCCTGAACATGAGAGTGTTTTAAAGTTCCTCAAGTAATTTTAGTGTATAGAAATTCACTCAGTAAGAGACAGAGATAATATATAGACCTGCATTGAATTAACTTCAAACATATGTTCTCTTAGCTGGGTGTAGTGGCACAGGCCTTTAATCCCAACAGAAGCAGGTGGATCTCTGTAAGTTTGAGGCCAGCCTCATCTATATAGTGAGTTCCAGGACAGCCAGAGATACATAGAGAGACCCTGTCTCAAAACAAACAAAAAAAAACAACAAAAATCATATGTTCTTAACAATGCTAACAAGCGTTCTAACTACATCTATCAATATATTTCTTTTAATTTCTTCCTTGAAATATCCTTTTTTAAAGGTGGGTTTTAGTTTTCCATCAAATCACATGTTAGAGGCTGTATAATAATGTTCTGATAAATGGCAGGTAGACATATAAAATTAAAATTTCAAAATTAGCACAATCTTCTGAGTGAACATCAGAATGTGAAATAAGGCTACTACCAATGAAGCAGATCTATGAAAACATGGGTTTGTGTATCTATCATTTTTTTTTGCTTCTATTTGAAATTTCTCTTATAATGTATCAAAGAGTGTTTACTCAAATAACACACCTACTAGAAATGTCACTGGTTATATTATCACAGTTGTAATGTAAATACAATGATTTTTGCTTACTTAGGACAAAGAATAAAAACATGACAAATTATACAACTTTTAATCTTTTAAGACCTTTAGGTACAAATCAGAAATTCTGGGGATGCTGTTTGTAACCAGAAAAGTGGGAGAAGAAAGATGTAGCTGTTTCCTAGAAAAAGGAAAAGCACCTCTCTGGTGACCCTTGGAGATAGAGCCTAACGACTGCTAGCGAATGTGCCTTTTCTAGTCACTGACTTTGACTGGGACAAAGAGAACAAAAGCAGAAAGTGATTTCTGCTCTTGTAAAAATCCATGGAAAAAGAATGAGGAGTATGAGGAATATCATGGTATACTGAATTACCAGTCAGATGTGTAGACTGAAACTCAAAATAGGTCATTAAACATGAAGGAAAGCATAAATAAAAACAAGAATGAGTACCTGAAGAAAGGGTGACTAGTAACATGGCTTGAGCACTTCCATATGATGACATGCGGTGATGTTACCAGAACCCTTTCTTTTTGATATTTAAAGATCCACAGGTCAGCTACACCTACCTGTTCTCTTCACAAAAGAATTAGTTCAGTTTTCAAATTTCTATTATGAATATGAATATAAGCAAATATTTTACATCAGTATTTTTCAAAATGTCTGTGTCAGTAAGTACTAAAGGTAAAATACGTAATACTGTTGCTAAAGTCCAATGGGACACTGTAGAGACCCATGTACATACACTAGGACTTCATATTTATAAAGGAGTTGTCAGGATAACAATAATTTGTTGTTTCAGAATAAGCAAAGATCAAGTTTGATCAAAGCAGGTATCCATTGCTTACAATGTTAGGAAGGTAAGTAGCACTTTAGGCTGGGCCACATATGTCAGAGCCTTTATTTTGCATCTCTATGCAAGACTCTGCAATAATTTGTGACCTATACATGCAGCACAAATATATGCACTTAAGTACAGGACTGATATTTAGGGAAATATACCATTCTTCTATTTTAGCTATAAAATTCACAACAGACCCACTTCATGAACGAAGCGATCAATTCTGTGTCCTTCTTACTTGTAGATAAAATGAAACCCACTACTTAAAGCCAGCATGGTGACTTATACCAGTAATACCAGGACCAATGCAAGAGGGTTTCACAAAATCCAGGCTAGCCTGAGCTATACTGTGAATTCCAGACAAACCTGCTATAGAATGGAAAATTGTCTGAACTATATTTTCAACTTACATATACAATCGAGGGTCTGAGGTCAGAGTATCAATATTGATGTGCTGTTCCAGTAAACTGTAGGCCAAGATGGGCAGGGATGTGAAACAGATATTGTACATTGTAAGATAAGCAGCATCATAGAGTGGCTGAAAAGACAGACAAGAAGGAAAATGACATACTATAGTCATTAATCTATGAGAAAACTATGTATTTGCAAAAAATCTTTTGCTATTTGTTAATGCTTTCTGGAGCAGCAAAGTGAACTTTGTAAATAAGGTCATCCTACCTCGTAAAGGTAAAAATATTGAAAAGTTTTCTGTGTCATAAATAGGATCTTAAAAATATTTATATGCTATGTCTTATTCCCAGTAGACATTAACTATTAACTTTATACAAGTTTTTTCAGTTGCTAAAAATGTAGATATTCTGTAGCTATTTTAGAAAAGACCGAATAAGTACAAACAGGAGTCCTTACATAAACTAAACCATTAGGAATAGCCAATCTATACTGCGCATTTTTTTTTGTTTAATACTTTATGTATTTTTGGTTAATATTTTACAAGCCTAAGTCTTGTAATAAAGCTCAAATCCTATAATAAAGGCATCTCTAGCACCCTCTACCTGAGAGTTCCTCTGGTATGTGTTCTTATTCTCTAAAGACTAATTAACGTAATTAGATCAACTATAATTGTGTGCCTAGTTGATCTTTGTCTTGAGTGCTTTACAGTATTGAGCTCCCAAAACAGAGGATAGAATCCTGAAAGCATTCAGTAAATACTGGCTGAGAGAACACAGAAGTCACACCACCTTTGTAAAGGATCAATCAGGGATTACAAAACTTTCAAAAACTATTTCTAAAGATGTTAAAATTATGTGCATGTATAGGCCTGTATATGCAAAAGTTTATGTGAATGCCAAAAGATGGTGAAAGACCCTCCTGGAGCTGGAGTTACAGGTGGTTGTGAGCCATCTACTACGGTGCTAGTAACCAAATTTGGGTTCTCTGCTAAAGCAGTAATGTGTTTTTAATCACTGAACCATCTCTCTAGCCTCCAAAACTTCTACTGAAAAAAGTTTAAGTATTTTATGAACTCCATTCAGGTGAAAATATTTATTGAGTTCAGTATATCTAGACACTGCTAGGTATCATCATATAACCATGCTATGTTTCCTGAATTAAAGCCATCCTATACATATGTGTGTATAGACACACACATTCACACACACACACATATATATATATAATGTTTATATATTATATATAAATATATATGTTTATATATATATGTATATGCATATACATGTAAATGTTCTCTGATTAACAAAATTCATTTAAATGTGATACTAATCAACAGAACTACATTATTTTCAACCAGTGAAGTAAACATACAATTATAATGAGAAGTGATTTGGAAAGGTGGGCAACAACTTGAGCAGAACCTTTTAGTTCATTCATTAGTCGGCTTCAAACCATAATAGAAAGTGTAGTAAGTGTCAATTACTGAGGACAGACATGACTCATCCTTAGTCACTGAGGAGTTAAAATCCAAGACAGAGAGTAGAGTTGGGGGTATACAGGCAGCTGGTAGACCCAGAGAAGGGGATCACAACATTCTTTGGTTTCAATAGAAAAAGCAAGAAATATAGTACATTCAACATTCTCAATGAAATTAAAAGAGTGGTTCTGCATAGAATATGAAGACAATTTTCATATACTTTCTATGAACAAAAATTTAAGCTCAGACAAAAAGTTTCATTGAATTAAAAAGCATAGAAATGTGCTATACTTCTAATTTACAAATGAGTACTAGTCCATGACATAAAATACTAAATTTGCTTTAGAAACTACCCATTTCACTAATGAGTAAATTAAAACAGCAATTCCTCAGATTGACTGGTGTATAATTTAGTCTTGAATTTGCTTCAAACAAAAGAAGCATCAATCTACTTTTGCTTCACGGTGGAACTTTAAGGTTACATAAGAGTTAATTGTAATTCTTAGAAGCATAATTAGAGGAGTCAGAATATTCCACAAACAAGTTTTAGTTGATAATACTGTCATCTTGTTAAGCCTGTATCCTTTTCATGGAAAAACAGACAAGTAATATACTAGTTTTACTTAAGAGGTTTTTGTTTTAGTCTGATTCCATTTCTACATTTTCATAGCCCACTCTGAATTCCAGAGAGTATCTTATGAGGCTATGGATGGAAAAAGATTACTCATATGTACTCCAAAGACACAATAATATATATATATATATCATGCTGCTGCCAGCACTAACACAAATCCAAAGTAAAAATTGAAGATATGCCATTCATGCCACCTCCTCAGAGACATCATCCCTTTACCTGGAACATTTTAAAGATGTCTACATAGTTACTTCCCTAGTGTATTCAGGTCTCTGTCTACACGTTGCCTTATTAGGGATATTGCTTCAGATAGGTCCTTTAAAATATTAGCCTCTCACCTTGTCACAGTATATTCTTTTCTTATTACTTTATATTTTTATTATACTTTGTATTTTTTTCCTGCAGAGCACTGATATTATCCCACATTACATATTTGGTTATCTGCCTCTTCCCCATCAATATACTGCTAGTTTCAAAATGATAAGACATTTATTTGGATCACTGCAATATCCATCCTCAAGACAAAACATTACTTCCTAGTATTTGGAATTAGGAGAAATAAAGCTTGCCTTCAAAATTTGGAAATTTAGTCACAGGTACCTATTACAATGTGGTTACTCAGCTTGTCAACATCATTAAATTGCTTATAGATTAACAAAATTTCTGAGCCAGTCATCATTATAGCTCTTGTATCTGCTACACCTCTACTAAAATGGGCACATACCTGTTGTGAGAATCCACAGAAGAATTGGTACAAAAACTGTGGCAAAATGAAACAAAGGTTCTGGAAAATATTAAGACAAAAATTAGTATTTTCATTTTATCAACAAGACACTGTACAAAGTCATTCCTAAATCCTTCTAATGTTAGAAAGCAACAACTCTGCCTTGCAAAGATATAAAGAAACTAAAATCAAATGATTAATTCATACTAAGAGTAACTTTTGCCCCTACCTAAGCAAAAGAGGAACTCACTTATGACAACTTCTTGCTATTTATGAAATTCTTTTTCTTTCTTATTGGGGACAGGGGGCATTATAGCCCAAGGTAGTCTAGAACTTGCTATGTATTCCTATCTGGTCTCAAACAAAGTTTTCCTTCTGCTTCAACCTCCCAGGTGCTGGGATTACAAGCATGAGTCACCATGCCTATCTTGCTATATTCTTGTTACAGGAAAAAAAATAAGTTCATCTAATATGAATACCTAATTGTCAATTGGATTTATACGATCATAATACTTACATAATACTCAAAGTGTGTATTTTATTTAATTTGAGCATTTTATTTTCAACTGTGTCTCTGTCTCTCTGGTGTTAGAACCTAACTCCAGTCCTCTGCAACAGCAACAAGCACTGTCAGCCCCTAAGTTTCTGACCTCAAATATGTATTTTAAAGTTGATTAATAGTAATGCATATTCAGAATATTATTATAGTTTATGTTCACACCAACAGTTATTAACTGATACTTGCCTTTATTAATGCCTCATTAAACAATGAACATATTGTTAAGCACTTGCTATAAGCAAAGATGGTATTACTGGTCATTATCAAAATAAGCAGTCAGTATGACTAGTCATTACCAAAATGAGCAGCCAGGTATGGAGGCCCAGGCCTTTGATCTCAGCACTCAGGAGGCAGAGGTAGGCAGATCTCTGTGAGTTCAAGACCAGTCTGGTCTACAAACTGAGATCCAGGCCAGCCAGAGACACAGTGAGACCTTGTCTCACATACCCACAAAAAAGAACAATCTCTTCCAGAAGTTTTCCTCTGACCTCTGTATATACACACTGTGGCACAAACATGCACCCCCACGAAATAAATAAAAATAAAAGAAATCGGGTGGCTGGTGGGATGGCTCAGCAGGTAAATGCACTTGCAGCACAAGCCTGAAACTTGAGTTTAATCCTCAGAACCCACATGAAAGTAGAAGGACAGAATTGACTCTGGCCTCCATATGTGGGCTGTGTCATGCATAGGCCACTTCCTTACAACAATAAGAAAATAAATTAAAAAATTGGGTAGGTGAAATGGTTCTCCAGGTGAAAGCATGAGTCTCCAAGCCTGAGGACTAGTGTTCTAATACCTGGGAGCCATGTGAAAGAAGGAAAGAAAACAACTACTAGAAATTGTCTTCTGTCATCCACATGTGTTCCCTGGCACATATGCAACTAAATAAACAAATGTACATTTAAAAAAAATCAAGATTCATTCTCTTAAGGGCCTTACCATTTTAGCTGGAGAAATATTAAAATCAAACATAAAAATGGCAAATGGAAAATTCACAAGGCCATTAAAAGCCACTGAGTGTGATTATAAAAAATTGAAATTAATCCCTTCAAGCAAATGTAACAGAATTATGATTTTTAAGCAATTGTCAATCTTCAAAGTAGGCTATAAGCTTACCTGAGTACTCCAGTCAATTTGTTTTTTCACAAAGCATTGGGTATCTCTTAAAGAGGCAGTTTCAAATGCCCTATTTTTACTATGTGAAGAAACTGGTGTCCTTCCTATTGCCACAAATTTACACTTAATTCACCAGAATTTTGCTCTGGGAGACTCAGGGCTATTTTAAAAAACCAAATGCATCCTCAACATGGATGATTATCTACTATACTGAAAATATTTAGATAAATATTCTATATTCTGGAGGATACTCCTAAAGAAGTATGGTCTAATATACTTTGAACAGCATAAAAATAAAATGTCAGAGCATAAAAATAAAATTTAGCAAAAAAAAGTCAGGGTCCTCAAGATCATCCTGGAAGTCCAGCATTCATCTGTACTTATCCGTTTTGAGAAAACACACAAATAGCACAATTTCTAGAGTTATGCTCTCTAAGAGAATGTTCTGAAGTTGGATGAAGCAGAGCTCAGTGGGTATAGTGGACTGCTTCAAGACTAGAGGGTTGAGAGAGGATGTCTGCCTCCCTCAACAGAATATAATAAGTTCCATAATAAAAGAGATGTTATGTATTCAGCTATATTACTCCATGATAAATCCTTGGTTTCAGAACTTGAGGAAGGTGTGGTAGTCCTTGCCTTTAATTCTAGCACTCAGTAGGCACAGGCAAGTGGATGTCTGTGAGTTTGAGGCCAGCCTGGTTTATGAGTTCTAGGACAGCTAGTGCATCATAGAGAGACCCTGTGTCATTCCCCCTCTCAAACAAAAATTCAGAACTTGAACAAGGTCTTAAGGATAGATGAGATAGTAAGGTAAAGTAGTATTCAGTAGGATTCATTTTAAACATATGGTAAAGCCAGGCATAATGGTGCACAGTTGTAATTCTAGTACTTAGGCTGAGGCAGAAGGTTGGTGAGTTCAAGGCCAGTATAGTCTACATAGTGAGCCCCTGTTTCAAATACACACACACATTTAAAACAGCAAAACAACAACAAAACAACCAAAAGAAGAAAGAAAAAATAAAGAAAAATAAACCCAAACCAAACCAAACAAACCAACAAAAAAACTAAAAACCACACATAAAAATCTATATCTGGTAAGACAGCATCAGACTGAAGGATTATTTTAAAAGACAAATTAGTGATTAGACAGGAGAGAGAAAATGTTCTAAGAGATACATATATTCTAAAGTTACCTCATTGGATTATGTGAGGAAAACTGAATAAAGAAAACAAACACAGACTTGTAACAAAAGTACTCCATTAATGGGGAAACAATTTGAAGATGCAATGATAAGAAAAGGGGGTGGGGAAAATTGAAAGGCTGAAAAAATGGCTTAGCAGTAATGAGTGCACACCAGAGATGACATAGTTTTGTTCTAATCATCTTCATGGAATGCTTACAATGCTCCTAACTCCAGCTCCAGGGGCATCTGATGTTGTGGGCACCTGCAATCATGTGCACATACCCACACACACATATTATTAAAAATACATATTTAAAAATAAAAGAAGAGGGAATTTTTTTAAATCCTAAACCTAAGGTGGTTAAAAGATCAGAAGTCCTTTTTGGACAAAAGACAACTGTATAGGAGGAATAGTGTTGAGTCAGTAATGTAGATTATAATGGACACAGAAGAAGGCATCATTTGCATAAATGATCTTTAACTTCCTTTGTTGTGAATGGGGTCATAACAATTTCTGACCACTTGTCAACATCTGGACAAGTTAAAGCTTGTCCATTCCATCCCATTCCCCTCCTCCCCCAACAAAAAATTCATTCCATCTAGTGGCAGATGCTTGAATTGCAGGCCAAAATCCAACTGGAGGCAAAGGGAGCTTTTGGGGAAAAGAGTCAGATTACCAGACAAATATACAGTACAAATCTTCATGGGGACCTTCCATTAGGGGGGAGGTCAAAAGAAATAATCAATGATGGCAAGCCCAAAAGACCTTAATTCTGATGTAGATACCTGGATTTAACCTTCTGTGCGAATACAGTTCTCATACTTCCTCGCTGTAGAACCAAGACCAAATTATAGCATTTTCCTGAGATCTATTTTTTTTCTATATTTGAAATTGAGATGCTACAACTTGCCTCATAGGAGGAGGCTTGTGAGAATTAGTTACTAAATGAAGTGCTTCTGTGAAACAACAAACTATTTTACACACAATGGGCTCATTATCATCATCATAATTATATTCTTTTTCTTCAATGTTTGGCCCAACAACTAGTTAGCACAGGCTGGCAGGGTCTTAGCAAATTTGGCAACCTAGGATCACATGTATACACACACACACACACACACACACACACACACACATATACACACAGATATCCTAGGCTGTTATATATATATAAAATATATACATTTCCCTTCTATATACACATACACTTATTATCTAGAAACATTTTTTTTCCTTTCTTTTCTTTTTTTGGAGGTAAGGTCTCACCATGTAACTCTGGCTGTCCTCAAACACATGTAAACCAGGATGGCCTCAAACTCACAAGAGATCTGTCTCTGCTTCCTGAATGCTGGGATTGAAAGCATGTATCACTGTGCCTAGAACACACACACCACACACACACATACACATTTAACAAATGCATATAAAGGAGTCTCATTATCTGATACCATATATAGCAAGAATGATTATTGATGATGACTCATTTGGTGGGTCATAGATGAGGGAATGAATAAAGAAGTAAAACAGGAGATGTTGGACAAGATGGTGGGTATCATGTAGGCTTGGTCTGATAAGAGTATCTAGGGAATAAACTGGTGAAAGCTAGGTAACAGCTATCAGAAGAGACAGGCGATGACCACAGATCTCTAGTTTAATTCAAAGTAAAACAGAAAAGCATGAAAATCAGAACAGAAAAAAATACAGTCTAACCTCAAGGGATAGCATAGTCTGGGGAACTCCCTCCTCTCTGTGAAGAGTGAACACTGAAAGCACATTTAAGACAAAGAGTCTGAAAAACTGGCACAATACCCTCAGTAAAAGACGTTTATAGTAGAAAAGAAGGAAGGAGACAAAAGTTGTGCATGATGGCAACCGAGAAAAGATTTTCTGAAAAATACCTTTACCCTGGCACTAAACTGGAACAGCTGTGGAATACCAGTTTAAAAGACCCCTGCTGGTAGGCTCCAAACAATACATGGTCTGAACTCTCTGACAACTCAAAATATCACAGAACTATAGGCTGAAACTTGGCCAGCAGAATACTTATACACTATGGTGAAGAAACACAGCATCAAAATCCCATAGGACCCAGCTAGGTGAAAACCTGGTCAAAGACAGTGTGAACACAGACTATGGCTCCAAGCAGAATATTCAATGTAACAAACAGATAAATGAAATAAGTAAACAAAGGATATGAAAATAGAATTCAAAAAAGAATTTAAGTAAAATGAAAAGTGAAATACTGACAACAAAAAAATCAGTAAGTCAAATAAAAAGCTCATAAAAAAGCCTCACCAACAGAATGAATCAAAGGGAAGACAGAATGCCAGGGCTTAAAGACAAAGTAAAGGAACTGAAACATTAAGACAATGGCAAAGATAGTATGAAGACAGGGAGATGGCTCAGTGAGTTAAGGGCATCTGCTGTCAAGTAAGAAGAGGTATATGAGAGGGTTTGGAGAAAGGAAAGGGAAGGGAGAAATGATATAATCATATTACAATAAAAAAAATAATAGAAGAAAAGGAAAAATATTGTAATGAAAAGATACATAAAAATGTAAAAAATAAAAGCAATGAAACAAGCATTTGAGTCTTTGAAAGGATAAAAAAAGATCCGTAAACTATTAGATAAACAAAACATCTATGGCTTGGAACTATAGACTCTTAATGAATAAAACATTATTATATTTACTTTATATTTTAATAAAGCTGACTGAAAAATTAATATCAAATCTTTTATATCCACAGTAATAATTTGGTTTTGATTCATATAAATTAAATTGCAGAGCTCACCATTGTAGTAAAGACCTGCAATTCCAGCACCTGGAAGGCTGAGGAAAAGTGTGTACCACCTCCAGTTACATAAAAAGTTCAATTCAAATCTAGGCTAGATAGCAAGACCTGTTTCAAAAATAATCCCCAGAAAAAAATCTAAATTACAAATATTTGATCACATACCTTGTAGAAGAAATATTGTACAAGATGTGCTATTCTCACATAGTATAGATGTCCATGAGCCAACAGCAGTTTCTTTAAATGTTTAAACTTTGGAACAGAATAATCACTATTCCTGGCTGCTTGGCGACCTTCTTTTCCTTTAATACCTATATGGTGATAATTTTATAGAATGAGCAACCCCGATTTGTTTTATATTTCTAAATTGATTAAATATTACAAATCAAGTACAAACCTTAGGTTTATATTTTTTAAATAAAAAGAGGCTTTAACAGTGATATGATACTGAAAGTTAAATAAATTTCTATATGTTTAATTGATAATTAGCTATTAGTTAGTAGAATATAAAACAACTAAATAGAGTCATTATTTCAACCGTTACAAAGCAAAAACTACCTGGAGGGAAAAACCCACCTGGAAATTATTTAAGGCATTCACTATGCACTTAATTGTGCATGACACTAAACTAGGTATTATATGAAGGCAAATCAGAGGTCTGAGTTTTGTGACTAAGGAAACCAATGAATGAAACTGATAGCTTCTCAAGGATTTTATAAGCCTTAGGCCATTTTCACATTGGGTAATCAATGAACAAAACTTAGAATTCAATGCTAAATAGGAATGGGAGAAGGAATTTGGGAATCTAAGCTGCACCATAATAATTTCCAAGATATTAAATCTGTCTGTGCGTCCAATCTATTGCCCAATGTTGCTGAGGCATTAGGCTGGGTGCTTGATGGCAATCAGATGGGTGAAAACTTGGTGTCGGTGGTAGAAAAACTGTTGGTGTATGTCAACATAGAAATTCAACACCATAGCCCGTGGTACTCTATACCACTGTGTGTAAAACAAGCCACCCAGTGATAATCTTTTAACCTCTGACATTTAAGAATATCAAAAGACAGAGAGCAGTAAAAAAGAAAGTAGCCTGGCCAGAGGTGTAAAAAGTTAATAAAATAGCATGCATGTTGTCCAAGTAAGAGCTACATAATTAATTGTGCTATAAGTAGGTTTGAAAAGTCCACTTTGTAGCTGGGTAGTGGCAGAAAACACCTTTAATCCCAGCACTGGGGAGGCAGAGCCAGGCAGATCTCTGTGAGTTTGAGGCCAGCCTGGTCTACAAAGTGAGTTCCAGGATAGCCAGGGCTACACAGAAAAACCCTGTCTCAAATATATATATATAAAGAAAAAACCCATTCTGTTTGGGAAATATAAAAATACCTTCTAAATACACTATGAGTAGGGCTTTGGAATGGTCACTATTAGAAAAAAAAAAAACATTCATTAGATTAACAATTATTCTCAAATTCAAATTCTAGATGAGTTACCAAAACAATTTAGAGTAAGAATGATTCAACCTAAAAAGCAATACTGGTGATATTACCTTATGGAGGCCATCACATTAAATGTTTCTTACCTATTCCCACATGGGATTCTAAAATCATACTGACATCATTGGCACCATCTCCTATTGACAGTGTTATAGGGCTGCCTTTCAAATTCTTTACCATTCTGACAATCTATACAATAAATACAAAAGAGACAGAAAAGTCAAAAGCAGAATGTGTCACAACTCACTGGGGCTTGTTGTCGTTAATGGAGGACACACATACACACACACACACACACACACACACACAATACTCACAAGTTCTCCAGTGCAAAGTAACATAGTCATTTAAAATGCAACACTAGCACTAGCACTCCATTTGTTTCTGGGCCTGTATAATCATAAATGTTCAAAACCTTTCCTGCCATGCCTACTAAAGGCTGGGATGGTTCCTTCTTTTGCCATTTTTTTCATATGTTCTTTTTAGATTATATTGTTGAATCCGTGAAAGTGGAGGCCAAGAATTGGATTTGATGTAACTTGTACAAAGTTGCCAGAAGGAAGAAAATCAGAACAGTGTTTTGATTACCTCTTTCTCTTTTCTGAAGACATTCCTATCTTTCTTTAAAATAACCCAATGGCAATTATGGAACTTATACTAATTTTTTGTAGCTATATGGCTCCCAATAATACTCCCCACTACCCAATATGGTTTGTTTTCCCTTACAATAGTTACATTTCAAAGGAGGATCTTGAAGGAGGTGAGGTTTACAGAAAAATATTCAAGACAGGTGTACAAATTCTGTTACTTTTCAAGTAGTGTCTTATGCAGATGTGAAAATGATGTCACTCAGTGCTGCTGCGTTCAAAGCAAATACTGAATAAAAATGTTCACCTCTGGTGTTTAACGACTTCTGCTTTAGGGTTCTCCATAACATCCTGGGAAGGTTACTTGTTGGAAATATTGGGTCAAAGCTGTCTTCTTACTCTGTTTTAAAAAAGTCATTGCTTGCTATCTACTCTCAAGATTCCTTGGGATTTAGTAGTCTTAACATGACATAGATGTTTCACCTGCTAAATAATGCTAAATAAAGTTTGACCATTGATTTCTCAAACTGGTTAGCATAAATAAAATTAATTTTCAATATAAATGAAGTGATTATAAACAATATATGCAAGTAAGGCACCTGATAGTATTTTAAGACTCAGTAAGTTTTCAGTTGTGTTAAAGGCATTTAAAAAATCCTACATGTCCAATTTCATTCAACACAAAAAAGAAGTGAAATCTTAGCTTTTACCTGATCCATCCCCTTAACTTTGTTCCTATTAAGAACCTTAAAAAAAGATTGTCAGAAATAATCTCTTATTTCTGTAAGTTAAAGAGCTAAGGACAAAGCTAAAGCATCCAAACTTAAATCAGTTTTGATGGATTATAATAATGGTTAACTAATTTGCACTTGGTATTCTATGAGCAGCAAGGATTAAAAATTGCAGTATGGAAGGCAATAAAATTAACAAGGGTAACAATCTTTGCAAGAAAATACAGGTTAAGTTGAAAGATTATAATGTGTCCTTGAGGAAAAAAGAAATAAAAAGAGTTATGGTTACTGACAACAAAGTCATGAAAGATTTGGTAAGGTAAACACAGTTTTTATTTCTTCTCCAATCTCTTCAATTTACGCATATTGAATGTTTTTCTCTAAACTATAGGCAGCTTTCAAGAAAAAGAAATAATTTAACTAAAAATACTTTATTCATCAAATATAAATTCATTCAATATACCATTCAAAACAATGTAGTAATATAAAAAAAGAACAGATGTGGTCACTGGAAAGCATGTAAATAGAACAGAGATTAGTTAAAAATACAAGTACATTATATAAACAGATAAATAATAAACATAACAAAATGTGGTATCTGTTTAGGAGTACATGACATTATCCAACTACCCATATAAAAGCTGCTGAGATGTCTCCATTGGTAAGGATAACTGCTACCGAGTCTGAAGATCTGAGTTTGACCCCCGAAACCCACATGGAGGAGGGAAAATAAGACTTCTGCAAGTTGTCTTCTGATCTCCACAGGTGCGCCAAGGTACATGTACCACACAATAAATAAATATAAAAATTTTTGAAAATTTTCCACCTATGAAAGCTTATGGTATCAGAGAAAGTGTAAAGTATTTGCCAATTAGGCATTATTTTACAAAAGAAAACATGATATATATCATGAAATACTAGCAATATTTACGTGTGTAGGGAAAGAACAGGGTATTCTCAAAATAAAGAATGACACCCAAAGGGCACACAGGGAACTAAGCATAACAAACACTCATAAAATAGGTCCGGTGTGACCAAATCAATGAATTTCCACATATGGATCATGGATTCAGATGAACATAAAAGGATACTGTACAAATAGCAGCAGAGTACAGAAGGCACTGGTGGAAAACAAAATGATGAGAAAACAAAGGGACTGGTAATAGGCTATTTACAGATGAAGCTTAATGAGCTACTCAATGTCTAACTCCAAAAAAGAAGTGAGAAAAAAATACTAGTAAAATGTACTAGAAAACATACTTTGATAGCTAAAGACACATAGAAATGTAAAGCATGAGGGAAGACAATAAATAATTAAAGGTTTTGGGTTTAGAAAGTTAAAGCTATAGTAAGCTTGGTTATAGAAACAGGAGATGCCAAGGAAAACCATGGTTAAACTGCAGAGAAGGCAGAGTTGGAAAAATAAGAACAAATCCAAGACAATGAGTTTGTAAGAAACTAATGAAGTAGGGTCTCAAATATTTGGACAGAAAGTAATGGCTTAAATATCACCTATATGAACATAAGAGGTAATAGTCTAGAAAAAAGTAACTATGGTGACAAAATACACTGAGTCCAAACCACAAAATACCCCATGTTCTGGGTAGGAGAAAAAAATATGGGCAATATGAAAAGGTTTCACAACAATGAGAGCTATTAAAAAAAGTAGGTAGAACAAAGACTATAATATATAATATATAAAATATAACTTAAGGATCAAAAGAAAAATGGTACCAATAGCAGGAATAAAGTAACACAAGGGAAGAAACAAGAAAATTGTAAGATCTGTCTTAAGATACTGGAATTTAGCCAGGCAGTGGTGGTGAACACCTTTAATCACAGCACTCAGGAGGCAGAGGCAGGCAGATCTCTGTGAGTTGAAGGCCAGCCAGGTCTACGGAGTGAGTTCCAGCACAGCCAGAGTTACAACAGAGAAACCCTGTCTCAAAAAAAAAAAAGATAATAGAATTTAATGTGATAGTAAGGGATCCAAATGGAGATGTTTAGCAGACAACTAGAAATATGAGGGTTAATCTTAAGAAAAAGTCAGGGCTGTATCAACAGAAGGCAGAGAAATATAAGTATTAATCCAGAGATAGTCCATAAAGTGAAAAACAAAGGAAATGTTTGCAATAGGGGGAAAAACTATTAAGCAGGTAGAAAATACAAAGATAATGGGCCAGAGAGGTGGCTCAGTAGTAAAGAGCACTGGCTGCTCTTTCAGAAGACCCAGGTTCAATTCTCAGTACCCACATAGCTGCTGAGTAATGTCTGTTCCAGTTCCAGGGTTCTAATATGCCCTCTTCTAATCTCTAAAGAAACCAGAAAGTCAGATAGTAAAGAGATATACACGCAGGCAAAATATTCCCACACATAAAAATAAAATAAAAAATTAAAAATATAGCGCAACACAATGAAAAGGCACTACAATGCCAAAGAAGGGGAAGATGTCAGCATTTTGGGCAAGCACAGAAACCAAGTAGGATTTTGAGGAGAATGTAAACAATAGTGTCAACTGTAGAAGAGAAACAAATAGTGCTCAAGAATTTGGGCCAGGTTTATCTGTAACCAAGCCTGTAGAGTAGGAGTAAGAGAAGAAAGAGCAGGATATATAAGGCTAATAATGCCATAAGGAAGAATGAACACTGGGTAGAAGCAGTAGGAACTAAGTACTCATTAGAGAAGTCTAGAAGGTAAAGAACTGGTCAGCAAACTTGAGGGTACAAGGTACAGTTTAGGTTTAAAATAATTTGGAAGAAACTAGAGTTTATTCACAAAGAAAAAGCCAGGGATAGAGGTATGTACAGAGGATCCAGAATGGGAAATTAACTACTATCCAGTTACCTGGGCTTTTTGTAATGGTGCCATCCGGCAGCAGAGCACTGCAGTACATTTCATACAGATTTGTAGGAAAATGCTCTTATAGTTGTTTGAACTAGAATCTTGACTAGGATTTAGTATGAGTGACAATGTGGAGCCATCAATGATTAATCCATATTCCTGATGTTCTGTCCATGCTCTGAAAAAGATTTTAAAAAATGTGTTTGAATCTATTACACAGAATTAAGATCCTGATTTTTATTTTGTTTTGAGATAGATCTCACACAGCTTAGGCTGGCCTTCAACATTTTCTGTAGCTGAGGATGTTCTTTAATTCCCTGTTCTTCCTGTGTCTATTTCTCAAGTTTTTTGGACTACAGGCATGCATCACAACACTCTGCTCAATTCTGAGTTTCTTTATGATAGAGGGGAGCATCCCAGATGAAACAAATCACCAATTTTAGTTCCTTCATCTATTCACTGTAAAGAATGAATTGCCTCTAATAATAGCTACACAATAGTTATTTGGTTAGAAAAAGCTGCTTAAGTAGGGAGAAAATGAAGATACTACATTGCCAGAGAGGGAAGAAATATCAGCATTGTGGTGGACATCACAGAAATCAAGAAATAGGGTTGGTGTTCTCTAAACTGTATTCTGTGTGTGCACATATGCCCATATATGTCACATGTGTGGAAGTCAGAAGACAACTTTCTGGAATTGGTCCTCTCCTTTTACTGTTGGTTCTGGAGATCTAACTCGAGTCAACAAGGCTTGTACAGCAAGTGCTTTTAGCTGATGACCTAGTTCAATGGTCTAAGAAAGAGATTTTTAGAGAGGATGTGATTGATAATATCAACTTCAGTAGACAAATGAGTAAGAGAAAACAAAATAGACTGCACCAAGTTTGCCTATAAAGAAGCCTGTAGAACAGTGGTTCTCAACTTTCCTAATGCTGAGACCTTTTAATATAGGCCCTCATGTTGTGGTGAATTTCAATCATAAATTCATTTTTGTTGCTACTTCATAACTGAATTTTTGCTATAGTTATGAATCATAATGTACATATCTGATATGCAGATAGCCTTAGGTGACCCCTGTGAAAGGGTCATTTGATCCCCAAAAGGGTCGAGATCTACAGTTAAGAACTGTTGCTGTAGAGTAATAAAAACAGAAAGAAAAGGGCACAAGAGGCTAATAGTGCCATGGGGAACAAGGACAGTCTACAGAGTTGATTCTAAGTTCTGAAAAGTGTAAAAATAAAGGTGGTTGTGGAGTCTGACTCTATAAAAAATTTAAAATGAATCTTTTGAACCACAGATCAATTAGACTATTATGAAATGATACAAAATTTAATATGAAGACAAAACATCAATTAACCTGAAACTCCTAGGAAAACAGAGAAAAGATAAAATTACTTAGGGGCAAAAAATATAGTATCTTTGCCTAGATGACAAAAGTAAACCACATAACATGATATTTCAAATGGGGCAAAACATCAAGATATAATGCTCATTAAAGAACATTGTATAAATATATCACCTAGTGGTTCTTAACCCTAACCTACCTATATTAAAAAACTGTCCTTGCCCATTTGTAGACCAATCAAATCAGAAAATATTGGGCAAAGCTTGGTACTACACAGTTATATTTTAAAGATTCCTTATGTAGCTCTCATAGCTAACTATAACTAAGAGACATTAGGTGCCAAGAAAACAAATAAAAAGAGAGATGTAGTAGGAGGATCAATAGTTTATGGCCATGAGTTCTGAGCTATATGTATGTAGCCTTTGTCTCAAAAATCTACTGCAAATCTATGGTCACAAGGTTCTCTAAAACTAACAAAGCAAGCAAGCAACCAATCAACTAACCAAACAACGAAGTCATAAATATGGGATGGGAATTTGTAAGGTAGGAGGATGGGATAATAGAGGTGGAGAGAGATTTGGGTGGATCACAAAAATCTGAATGCACATTGTAGTAGTTTGAACAAAAGTGTCTCCCATAGGTTCTGACATTTAAACACTTCTGACATTTAAACAGTACCAGTTGATGGTACTGTTTGGGGAGTTCCAGGAGATGTGGCCTTGCTAGAAGACGTACATCAACTGGTTTCAAAGCCTCATGCCATTTCCAGTTAGTTCTATCTGCTTTGTGCTTGCAACAAAAGGTGTAAGCTCTTAGCTGTCTGCTCCCACTGCCATGCCTCTGATCTGAGACCAAAGATACTTACTCCTCTGGAAGCATAGTCCAAATAAACACTTACTTTAAGTTGCCTTGATAGTGTTTTTTTTAAATCACATTAATAAAAAAGCAACTTATATACACATTAACACAACTATGGAATATCCCCCCAAACCCATATATATAAACTTAGGCAAAATTCAGTCAATTTTCTGTTGCAATGAGGGGAGCAAAACAGCATCTATTTAATTTCTGCTCAAGCAATTTTGGGTGCCCTTTGATAATCACTCCAGTAGAAGCAGTAGGTACAATTCATAGTTGGAAAAATTCATAGTTATAGATTTAGTTATCCACTTTAATGCTACTCAAAGTTTACTGTGTAAAGGGGCTACATCTATCTATCTATCTATCTATCTATCTATCTATCTATCTATCTATTTTTGGTTTTTCAAGACAAGGTTTCTCTTTTGTAACTCTGGCTGTCCTGAAACTCACTCTGTAGACTGGGCTTGCCTTGAATTCACAGAGAGTCACCTGCCTCTGCCTTCTGAGTGCTGGAATTAAAGGCCTATGCCACCACCGCCTGGCAACTTGGGTATGTTATGAAAGTGCAGATTCTGATCCCTTAAATCTTGGTGAGATCTTAAATTCTACATTTTTAACCACCTGTCCCGAGACAATAGACACTCTTGTATGAAACAAACTTTGAATAACAAGATTTAATACACTCATTGTTCCTTTATTCTGTATTTCTTTGTATGTATTTATACCATATCTTTTATTCATACCTTGTTTCATAATTTTATAAGCACAGTTTATTTAGCAATTAAAGGGCCATGAATCATGTGTACTTAGCAAGTGAGATAGCTAAACATGTGAAGGTACTTGCTGCCAACTTGATGACCCAGGTTTGATTCCTGGGTCCCACATGGCTGAAGGAGAGAACTGATTCTCTTATTGTCCTCTGATATCCACACAACATACAGTGGCATTTGCATATCCCTCCCATAAACAAACAATCAAACAAATGCAACGAAACCATCTTTTACTTTGCTTATTTACTCAGGGCTTACTTACTGGGCAGAAAACAATAAATGAAAAAATATTGGTAAGCACCAGCTATAAGCAGGCCATATAGGGGAATTTATAATAATAGTTATGTGTATATATGTATATGTACTATTATTATTATTATTAAGTGTTGGAGCTATAGCTTAGTAAGAGTATTTGCCTGGAAGATAAGTGGCCTTGGGTTCAATCTCCATTGTAACATTAAAAAGAACTACAACCTAATCTTTTCTTGGAGAAGAGAAAATCTCCAAAGAATGACAGAAGTACATAAGGGAACATACACAACTAACAAGATAATAAATGGTACACATTCAGTTCTTGGTGCAGTAAGTTCACACAGGAGGTCAATTTTTTGTGAGGTGAGATACTTAGAAGTCACATTAAAGGCAGAGAGAAAGGAAGTAAAGGGAGAAAATGTATGTTGGGCATACTAGAAAACAAGGTAATTCCACTTCAGTCCTTGGGTATGACCTGAGTATCTGTGGCTAATGGAGAATTACCAGAAGATTCAGAGTTGTGACAGAGACAGTGTTTCATTTAAAGACCTTATCTGGCAGAAGGGCTTAAGGGGTTGAATACATATGATGATAGGCATATGATCTGAAATATCAGTGATGATTGAAGCATGGCTAAAGCTCATTGGATAATGTGAATTAGAAAAAAAGAAAGAGGTTGCAACGGGGATTTTGGATCTGAAGCCTATTAACTTGGGAAAAGACTATGCCTAATTCTAAACACATAGCCAGGAACAGAGAACAAACATGTGGTAAGTTTTTCACAATGCCCGACTTATTCAAAAGTACTATTCAGTTGCTGAGTGGAGTTAAAGACGGACTTATTTCCTTCCAAAACTTATTAAAGGCTTATCCTCATTGTGATGATATCAAGATGGGGGTCTTTGAGAGTTGATTAGATTTAGATAAGATCATGAGAGCAGGATCTTCATGATGGGATTTGTGCTTGTTATGAACTTAATTGTGCCCTCAAAATTTTGAAGCCCAACCACAAATGTGATGTTATTAGGAATCAAGGTCTTTTGAATTAATTAGTTTTAACTGGGTTCACATGTTGAGATAATTGCTTCCATTTGAAGAAGAGATACCAAAAATAATCTGTCATCTGAAAAGTACTCAATGAAACGTGGCACTTTGATCAAACTTTTGGCCTCTGGAACTGTGAGAACTATACTTATACTCAGTGTTATGGCAGCCTAAGCAAACTAAGAAAAACTGACAAGTAACATGTATTGCAATTTAAACTATAGTGTTATCTGACTAAAGCAAGAAAGGAAACAGGTCTCCTAGGCAACTGATGGGAATATGCAATCTCACTGACAATCAGGTACCAGAACAATAGAGGTTTTAGAACGGGCCATAGCCTTAGGAATGTGGCTTATTAATTTTTAAGCTTGTTGAAACATTATAGAGATGTAGATAGAGTATGTATATGTTTAGCTGTTAAAAAAAAAACAGGTTCTGACATTGTACAGGCTTATTCAATTCCTTAAGAGCTGTATGGTTTTGAGCAAGTTACTTTATCTTGATAAGCCTCAGTTTCTATCTATAAAGAGAATTTAAATTGGCACTCAGGAGGCAGAGGCAGGTGGATCTTTGTAAATTCGAGGTCAGCCTGGACTACAGAGCGAATTCCAGGACAATCAGGGCTACACTGAGAAAACCTGTCTCGAGAAACAACTACCGCCACAAAAAAGAGAGAGGATTAAAATTGTCTAATTGAGCTGTTGCTAATAAAGCTTAAATGGGAATAATCACGCAAAGCATTTAACAGTATTCTATTAAGAAACAGAAAATATGATTAGAGATGGCTCAGTGATTAAAAGCACTTACTGCTCTTGCAGAGAACTTGAATTCAATTCCCAGAAGTTACATTAGGCAACTCACAATTGCCTGTAACTCCAGTTCTCGGGAATTCAGTGCCCTCTTTTGACCTCCATAGGTACCAGGCACACACACAATGCATAACATATAGACAAAACTACATATAAAATACAAGTAAATATTTCTCTAGAAGTTTATTTTATTCTTTACTATATGCGCGTGGATGTGTGCACATGATTGCAGGTGCCCAGAGGCGAAAAAAGGACATCAAATTCCTGTAGCTGGAGTTATAGGTGGTTGTGAGCCACCTAACGGAGGTAATGGGAACTGAACTCAGGTCCTCTGTCAGAGCAGTCAGTATGTGCTCTTAACACAGTTATCTCTCTAGCTCCCTAAAAAAAAAAAAAAAAAAAAAAAAATCAACCCCCAAAACACCCCCCTCCCCAGAAAACAGTTTTTCTTACTGGACATTTCTACAATTACTGCAGGTACAACTGGTGGTATTCCAGAAAAGGAATTTTATTTGCTTAGGCCACACTAAATTCAAACAATTACTCAGACAATGAGAAGAAGGAAAGATGTCTGGGCACTGAGTTATTGTGAATCCGAAGCTTTTTTTTTTGAGACTCTTAGACTCCAGAAATCTTTTCTCATTGCTAGTTGAAGACAGACTCAAAGTTGATTTGATTCTCACTGGAGTATTGAGTCACAAGAATCTACATAGAAAATAGCACTAGGACCTCGAAATTCATGGAAACTGTTACAGAGATTGATTTTATTGTATGCCAGACTCTAAATGTGTAGAAATTGAGTTATCTTAAACGTTTTTTTAAGAAAATAAAAACAACTACTGCTATATATAATCCAGAAATTTCACTACCAAGTATATACAGGAGCAAAATGAACGTCAAAGAGACATATGCACTTTAGTGTTCATTTCAGCACTATTCACTGTAGCCAAGATGGAAACCTAAGTTTCTAAGAGCTAATGAATGGGTGAAAAATATGCTACATACATAGCATAGAATACTATTCAGCTACAATAAATGAAATTCTGTCATTTGCAACTACAAAGATGAAATGGAGTGCATTAAAATATGTGTAATATAACAAGCAAGTGAAATGATCCAGGCACAAAAAGACAAGCAGTATATGATCTTATTCCTTTGAATCTCAAAGCACTGATCTCATGGAAGTTGAGAATACAAGGGTGGTTATGGTTACCAAACGCTGGGAAAGTATGTGGATATAAGGAAGGGAAAACATTGATCAAAGGGTATTAAGTAACATTTAGATCAGATGAAAAAATTTTGATAAATTACCTGTACAGTGGGGTGGCTACAGGCAACACTAATTTTCATAAATTTCAAAATGCTAGAAGGAATGATTTTGGAATTTTTTACTGTAAAGGAAAGTGCTCCAGGAAAAAATGTGTTTAGCTACAATTTAAACATTATACAGTATATGAACACATTGAAATATCACATTAACCTATTAGTATGCATAATTTTATGCTTTGTGTACCTGTGAATTATAAATTCATTTAAAAAAGAAACTAAGAGCTGGGGATAAGTCAGTGGTAGAGTGCTTGCCTAGGATGTGTGAGGCCCTAGGTTCAATTCATAGTACTGCCAAAAAAAAAAATTGAGTTTTCACACTAAATCTTGAGAAATCTAATTTTCTTTTATATTAAGAGAAGTGTAAAGTGACAAATGATCTCAAATGGATCATTAACCAAGCCCTCAGGGAAAGTTTTAACTTACAAGAATAAAACATCTACAGGGAATGATAAATTCCAGCAAATAAGGCCTTCTCCGAAAGAATCTGTTATTTACATTTGTATCAATATAAGAAATAGATGTCCTTTCTTACTTTTTAAGGTTTCTAGTGCTTTTAGGAAATTCATGCAGCATCTTCTTACGATAGTCTATTAACAATTCATGTAACCGATCTTCTTTCCTTTCACTTTCTTCAATGGTTTTTGTGGTCAGTTCCAAGAGCTCAGTATTGGTTTGGAAAAGGCGGCAAGCATAGCAGGTAGACTTGGCTGTTTCCATCTTGTCCCCAGTAAGCACCCAGACTTTCAAGCCAGCTGCATGCAGAGCTTCAATGGTCTCTGCAGCCTGATCTTGCAGCCTATGAACACAAAGAAGCCTTAGTTCATGACAGAAGGACTGTTAAAGCAAGCATTCTTATAGCTTAGTAGCAATGCAATTCTAGAATCCTTACTCCTTATAATAGCTGTGTTGTCTCTGGCAAGGCTTTGTGTTTTGTTTTGTTTTTACTAAAGTTAATTTCATACAATGAAGTTAAAAAAAAATTCGTATCTCTTCAGGTCATTGATAACCACTGACAGAATAAGAATTGAAACTGTAAATAAGTGTCCAAAAATCCACCGAATGCTTGTATTCATTTTCGCTTTAGTATATTTCTTGTATATGACACATCACATCACACATTTTAATTTTCTCTTTAGAGACAGAGTGTCACTATCTCTGGCAGTCCTGAACTCACTATGTAGATCAGGCCTCAAACTCATTGAAATCCCAGCCTCTGCCTCCCAAGTTCTAGGATAAAGGCATGAACCAATATGTCTGGTGAACCACACAAATTCTTAACATGTTCCAAAGTGAAAAGAGCTAAAATATTCCTGTTAGACATGGGGAGTATTAATAAATCTCTATCCTTGAGGAACATTGCAGATTAGCCAGTGAGTGTGGTAGCATGGCTTTAACCCAGCACATGGGAAGCAGAGATGCAGACAGATTTCTGTGACTATGAAACAAACATGATCTCTATAGTATGTTCCAAGCAGGCCAGGGCTACACACTTGAGAGCCTGTCTAAAAGAAAAAAGAGGAGGCGGGGGGGGGGGTTCAGGGAGAAAAGAAAAAGAAAGGAAAACCAATAATGTTCAATGAGAATTTAAGAATAATTCTGAAAGGTAAAAGGTGACATTTTTTTTATTGAGTTCTTTTCATCCTCCAGAAAAGAACTAAAATTTGACAAAAAAAATTGTTAAGAAGGGGGAAGGGAAAGTGTGTGTGTGTGTGTGTGTGTGTGTGTGTGTGTATGTGTGTGTGTAGATAAGAGGTAAGAAAGAGTAATAAAAGCAATGAATATGATTAATATACATGTGTATGAGAATGTTACAATGAAACTTAACTTTTTATATGTAATATATATTAATAAAATTTTCAGGAGGGGGCTGGAGAGAGAGTTCAAGGTTAAAAGCATGCATTACTCTTCCAAAGGAGCCTAGTTTGATTCCCAGCACACACATCAGGTGGATCCCAACAACTTTTGGCTCCAGTGACAAGAGATGAATTATCTCTGTCCTGCATGGGCACTCCCACACACATGGCATTCTCATATCCCTCCCCCATTATATTCACACACACTCTCTTTCTCTCTCTCTTAAAAAGAAAATGAATCTTTAAAATAATTTCTAGAGAAAAATTGAAGATTGAAATAAAAAGGTTTAAGGAGAGATGAGAATAGGTAAGTGGAGATCAAGCAACAGGGTAAACCAAAACAAAGGGTGTACAGAAAAAGTCATGTGGAAACTTGCTAGTTTGTATGCTAAGTAATAAAATAGAATTTAATAAAAATATAGAATTTCGTTGAGATGTTTAGACATTGGGTCTTGGCAAGTCCTTGTTTGAGTACTTCAATATAGGTGCATGGTGTTTTGTATTTGCAAATTTTTCAGTTTGCATTGGTGGGTAATACTGTTTCCACAAGCCATAGGTTATTAAATGAAAAATCCAAGTGTCACATACTTCCATGTAAGTATTATATTATATTACATTACACAGTATTACATGTGCATGGGTGTTTTGCTTATGCTATGCTATGCTATGCTATGCTATGCTATGTTATATTTATATGTGCATGAGTGCTTTGCCTGCATGTACATCTGTGCACCACATGCATCTGGGGTCTGAGGAGGCCAAAAAAGAACACTGGAGTCCCTGGAACTAGAACCCAGGTCTTCTAGAAGAACAGCCAGTGATCTTTAACTGCTGAACCATCTGTCTAGCCCCCTCTCTGTGAATATACGACCTCAGAAATCTCCCAAACAAAACAATCTCTTGCCATGGCTCTTGGTTGCTCACCAGGACTAGATGGTAAGACCCTACTGCTGAAGATACCACAATGGTTGCAGGAAAGAGACATCAAGGCTAGAACTGAGAGCTGCAAGCATCCTTCCTGCTTGCTGGCTTTTACTTAACAGTGCTTGAAGGTGCTGGGCAAGATGCTAGGAGAGAAATCATGAGTCTTACCTACTCATGAACTCTAAGTTACAATACCAACCTGTCTCCACTGGTGCAATATGGTGTGAATATGGTAGGAGTAATCAACCACTTTTAAAAAGTTGTATTGAAAGGGCTGGAGAGATGGCTGCTCTTGCAGAAGACCTGGGTTTGACTCCAAGTACCTACATGGCAGCTCTCAATTGTCGGTAACTGTCAGTAGCTCCAGTTCCTGGGGGAACACTTCTGGCCTCTAAAGGCACTACACACATGTAGTGCACAGGCATATATGCAGGCAAAACATCCATACACATGAAATAAAAGTAAATCTTTTCTTTTAATTGTATTTGAGGGCCCATTCCATGGGCAGGAACTCATACTTGTACTGTAAACTAGCCCAAAGTCTGTAGCTGGGGAGATCGTAGGCCCTAAGAGGTAATCTGGCTTTTTATTTTTTTATTTTTTTATTTTTTACTAAATGGAAATGGTGTCAAACTCTTCTAAATATGGGTGTTTATATCCAGAGATTAATTAGTGTTGCTCTCAATCTTGGTTAGAGAAGATTCTTTTTGCCGTGGATTGCAGTTAATGAAGTGATTCATAACTGGTCAAAGTGCTGAGAATAAGTTACAGCTCAGACTTATATGGGAAATTTATATTATCCCTCCAAGGTTCAGGGAACATCATGAAAGTTGTCCATGCTCAGGTAAATGACCATACCATTCATGCTCATGCAAACAACCCCAATTAAACTCAGTGGGTTGCAAAAAAAAAAAACAAAAAAACAAAAAAACCAAAAACAGACAGACAGATAAGCAAACAAACATGAAAATAGGAGGCAACCTTGCTTGTAAGAAGCTTGATGGGAACAGGACTAGGAGAGAGGTTAATGGAGATGAAATAGCTAAATTACATTATATACATGTATGAAAGTATCAAAGAATAATAAACAAATATTAACATAAAATGCTTAAAACTTTAATACATTCAATTGGTTGAATATAAGTCTAATTTTTTTGCATAATTAAAAAATTAATTTATTGCATGTGTATGGATGTTTTTTCTGCATATTATATGTGTACACCACATGCATGCCTGGTGTCCAAGGATGGCAGAAGAAAGCACTGGATGCCTTAATATTGGAATTATGGACGATTGTGGATACCATATGGATGCTGGGAATTGATGCCAGGTTCTCTGGAAGAGCAACCAGCATACTAAACAATGGAGCCATCTCTCTAGTCCCTTTCTCATAATTTACAACTCTTTGAAATCTTACAAAAATATTTAGGAACTGAAACATTATATCAAGGAGATCATTGACCAAATCTTATAATCATGTCTGGCAGAGCTCAACCTATACATTTAAGTCTTATTTTTAATCTTATTTTAAAGTATTCAAAATATATTCTGGCTTGTTGAAGCAGGTCAGATTAAATTCTTGTGATGTTTACTGTGAATTTCCATTCTGCTTATTTACAAAATCTTACCCATTCTTCTAGGCACCAGCTCAAATAATAGCTCTATAATCCTACCTTAAAAACTATTTGTTTGTTTCATAAAAGTTATATAAACAATCAGATTATTTAATAAATATTCAAAAGACCATATTGACAATAGATTCATTTTTTTCTAAGACACATGTATTTAATTGAAAACTACTTCTGGAGTTCAAAAATCTGCTATAGTTTCCATACACAGTAAAATAAGTCAATCTTTAGGTTCACATAGATGACAATGCTAAATAAGACATTTCAAAACATTTGAATAAATTACTAATCTGGGACATACTAACCTAAATGACTGGTCATTAAAATAACACAAGTATACCTGAACAAGGACAATACCAATAGATGTGTTAATAATGTGAACTGGGGAAAGCTCTGGAAGAGTTAAAGAACTACAGGTAATTAAGTAATGCTCACAGTAAGAGAAATAGTCTTCCCCAGGGAAGACCATACCAATTGGTTATCTAATACCAAATGGTCAGCCTGAAAACAAACATACAAGTAAAATTATATGGGCATATTTTTACATATTTAGGAGTGCACACACGCACACACACAGAGTCAATTAAAGGAAAAGTGGTCATAATTGTGAAAAAGAACAAAGTGGGGCTGAATATTCAAGGTTTTAGAGGGAGGAAGGGGTAATGCATGTAATTATAATTTCTAAAAGTTAACAAGAGTATCTAGTTACTTGTCTTCCACAGCTGTGGCTCCAATTAAATTCATGTTTGTCTCAATCTCATCAAAAACCTTTTCCAGTTTTTCTTCTCTATCTTGTAGGGCCATTTTTGCCTCTATTAGTTGTATATTAATTCTTTCAAAATCATCTGGAGCAATTTCTTTGAAGGCTACACAGAGAGTCCGATACCCATCCTAGAAGCAAAGCAGAAGGTCCACAGTTACCTCTATACTACTGAAAGAATGTCATACTCTTTAAAAATTTATTTTTAATTACATGTTGAGTATGTGTCAGTATATGCCTGTGTGTGGTTTATGCACATGAGTGCAGGTGACTATGGAGGTCAGAGGCATGAGATCCACTGGAGCTGGGGTTACAGGTAGTTATGAGCCACCCAACATGGATGCTGGGTTCCAAACTTGGGTCTTCTGCAAGACCAGTACATGCTCTTAACTGCTGAGCCATCTTTCTGGTCCGAGTCATATTCTTGAAATGCATTTGATTTACCTATCTGTATAAAGGAGAAATTCTGACACATTTAATTTTTTAAAAATAAACAGAATGCAACTAAAAAGTTAACATCCAGTCAAGTTCAAACTAATAGTTCCTTTGAAAAGCTCCTTGAAACATCTTCACCAAGTACTAGTTCTGACCACAATACTGGTGTAGAACAATTGTTTATGTTAAAGAATATATGAATATAACAAAATTTTCAAGTGCAATAAATAGACATAAAGTAAACTAAAATTAACTCCAATATCTTCTTAAAGCCATAAACATAGTTATCTTCAGCATTTCTCCATTTACTTATCGAAGGGAGGGGAACAGGCTCACCATTGCATTTCGTTCCACATGGGCTTTGGTTAACTCAATTTCATGGTTATGTACCCTGGGAAATATTGATGAATCTGCTCCTTTACAAAAAAGTAGTATATCTCCTAAAATAGAGAACCAAAGTATTTAACTTTAGAATTTGAAGACTGGGATTTTAAGAAGATGTAACTTCATTAAGATGGCCTCTCTCATGTAGCTGCTGAGTATTTTGAATCTGTCTTGAAATGTTCAGGCAAATGGAATGAAGAAGTATCTAAAGCTTTCGTTCGTCAGAAAAACAATCACTCTCTCCAGAATATTATGACACAATACATAAGCCAGATACTACTACAATGCACCACTGTTATAGTTCCTCCCAGCAAATCATGGAGTACTAGGCTATGTCAAGGAACTCCAGGTGACTTAACTTTAAACATGTAGCCAGTCATGACCTAGAACCAAGAACCAAACTCTAGCTTCAACAGCCTGGATTCATTTTGAATAAACTAGAATATTTTCTTATGGGCTGTATTGGGAACTTGAAAATACCTTTACAGAATGCTAATATTATAACTGTAGTTTTAGTTCATGCACTTTTGAGCATTAAAAGTCACTTTATCTTTATGAGGCAAATAGCTGAGCTCAACAAATTAAAAAGTGTAGCTTTGGAGCCAATGACCTTTGCAAATGATTTTTCCAGACATTTCACCATTTGCAGAAGAATATAGGTATAAATGTGCACACATAAAAGTAGTAAGTGTTTAAATGCTAAATGTTTCATTTCTAATCACCCATCTGAAGTGTGCTTAAAAGTCATACATAAATTTCCTGGTCATATATTAAAACCAATCTCATGACTTGCAGGCATTCTATAAAGTTTAAGTAAAGCGAACCATGTTTCTTCATGGGTTTGTCTGCGTTCTATTTTCATTAAAGAATTTGCAACAGATTTAATGCTAAAATAAATCAAGGATATGTATTTTGAAAATAGACCTCTTGGGCCAAACACATGTGCACACATAAACATATTTGAGAGCTTGCAAATAAAGTAGGAGTGCTCTCCCATGGGTCTTTCAGAATATGAACAGAAGGCAAACCACAGTGGTGCCTTCCAAAGACATTGAAGAGCTGAGAGATGATAGTACTCACTTCTCTGAAAAGGCAAGTTTTATTAGGTCAGAGTCCTTAGTTCTGGAATGAAACTAGAATGTCCTTTCCCAGAAACCTAGGTTAATCATACATTTCTATTTTACTTGTTTCCAAGGAGTTTAAAGCAGGAGGAGAATAGGAGAGGTTGGAGAAGGATAGAAAACCAGCAATTCTCTGAACTCTAGGCTTCTATAATTGGTAATTTCAGACCATTCAGTGAAATAGAGGTGCTGTTACAGTAAAATTTGCAAGGCTAGTTAATCCTATACTACACAAAACATTTCTTTCCCCGAATAGTTGATAAGCAAACCGTGCAAGTAGAAAAAGGTAAGTCAAATTTTAAAGATGCATACCTCCTTGGGTCTTTACAATTACGCTCATACGTCGGCGGACAGAATCAAAATTTAAGGTATGGAGAAGTTCGTACCTTTAGAAAAGGAAAGATGAAAAAGTGAAATACCTCAAGTACATTGAAATAAGAAAAAGCGTATGACTGAAATTTCTTAATGAACACAAAGCATTTTATCCTAAAACAGCAAGAAGCCAGAGAAGGGTTTAAAGAGTATAATGACATTATGAGATGGCTTAGATTTGTCTATGTATGGTTGAACTATTAATTAGAATAAATCATACCGAAGAGTTGAAAAAAGGACTTGTGAATGAGTATTTTCATCTACATTTCACAAATGGTTCAGCAAGAATCATTCTGGCTACTGGACAACATGTAAACCAAACTGAAACTTCTATTTTAAATCCTTATTTTTGACATTCTATGAAAAATAGCTTTTCCTACTCCAACTACACTTAATAAAAAACTCTAAAATGGTAGAATACAGTTCAATATTTATATTGTAAGTATGTCAGTTTTCTTTCTTTTCTGGATGCATTTAATGTTCACAATTGAGTTAAAAAATGACAAACATCAAAACACAGAGCTACTTACTCTTCTATTTCCTTTCTTTGGTTCTCTATTCTTATACGTCCATTCCAATTTCCCAAAAACGTGTACCCAAACCTATCAAAAACAATGAAAAGACTTTGTATATCTTCAAGAAACAATTTCCTCTTGTACTGACATTACCTTATCCTTAAAAATTATTTTCTTCTTTTTACAACCTTACTCTTGCATTTCCCTTTTCAAGATGACTTGATAACAAAGAGTAAACCTTGCTATTGGTTACTACTATATTCAAGAGGAAGGCAATTTGTAATTCCAATTCTGTAGCAAACATAGTATGTGACCTTTTCGCTACTTAGTCATCTTCAATCTCATAGTTAAACTGGACTGTCAGTTACCAAATGACATAAAAATTGCTGGCAGCACTCAGAAATAACATGTGTTGTAGAAAAGCTGTCACTGTCACATGATTTAGAAACTATAATAGGACAATTTGGATTGATGACTGAGATGCATAATTGAGGCAAGCTAAAACCAATGCTTCACTATTTCCTTTCTGAATTTACATAAAAGGAGAGGCACATGAAAGAATTACCGAAGCAAATGAAAAAACATCAAATAAATTCCTTTCCTCCTGTGGTTTCACTTTCTCAAAAGTTCAAGAAATGCTTACCTTTTAGCTCCTTTCACCAAAGCCGTTTCATCTGGTGAGGAGGAGATATAGGTGAATTCAGCTGCTTCAATAGGTCCATCAACAGCATCATTTGTTTTAATTTCTACAGTGTGGCATAAGCACAGGGCACGCAGAAAGAGCTCTTCTCGGTTCTGTGGGACAGCAACAGAAAAATGACTATTATTTTTATTTTTATCATTAGGTAACCAGAAAGTGAACAAAGAAAAGGTATTATTGTGAGAGAATGTTATAGTAATGAAAATTTTAAAATTCCTAATACTCAAACGAATATTTAGCAAATGATTATTCAAAGGCCTGTATCATGTACCCCTTGGAAAAATCTGTATTTCTAGTATGTAGTGATAAAGTATTCCTACAAAGATGGATTTCTAGGGTAAAATATTATCAAGGAAAACGTCACCTTATCTGCTTTATCAAAATAAGGTAAAGGCCCATCCGTCTGAGATAATCCATCAACTTCCTGAGTTGTGCCTCTATACTTGTGGCCATCTATACAGCATTCAATGAATTCCATGCTATTTTCAGTGAGTGTTCCAGTCTTATCCGTAAATACATAATCCACCTAAAAACAAGGACATAAAAATATACATGTTCTTTAGTATGGGCCAATTTTTCACCAGCTAAAGGCAGTCCTATTTCCATAGCCATAGAAATCACCTCTTGTAAGACTTGTCAAATGTCAGAACTATAGATGCAGTATTATCAAATGAATGAGGAAATTGCAAGCACTTTCAAAGACACTGAAACTTATTTAAATGTAGAAGACTAAAAGGACAGAACACCATGACCATTTTGTTAAGATAAGCACCTTTAATGTTTTTAAAAGGTACAGTAAAATGTCAATTTTTCAAGGAGGAAAACAATACAGTGAGCACCACCCCCCAATGGCATGTACAAAATCCAATAATGTAATAAAAATATATCTGGCATACTATAAAAAGACAAAAACTGATGGGAGTATTTCCTCCTTGAAAAACACAATTAAAAATTTATTACATTTTAATAAATTTATTGGGTGTATCTATATGTGTGTATGACATAACATGTAACATGCCAATACACAGAGGTTGGAGGACAATGTGTAGTAGACAGTTGTTTCCTTCCATCATGTAGGACCTGAAGATCCATTTTGTCAGCAGGCTTATTGACAAGCACCTTTACTTGGGGAACTATCTTGTCAGGAAAATTCTCAATACAAAAATACTGCATTGATGTAAAAGGTATTGCAACTATAGAACATATAAGACAGAAGGAAGAGAAATGTTAACGGTTATCTAGTTTGGAGATAAAACAGGTAAAGAGTGCTAGGAAATTACAAATTTTTTTCCATGACTATCTCTCAGATACTCCTAAAAAATGTTTCCAAATTAAAAAAAGGCAACTAATAGGCTAAAATATAACATGTATGCATATTTTTACAAATAATGTAAAATATGCTAATGAAATAAATTTTCCATTACAATAATCATTGCACTTCTATTTTATCTGTTTTTTTTAAATTTTATTTATAACATCTGGCTTTTAGAAAGCCACAATTTTATCCTCGTTTTTGGTTATTTCTGCTTAAATAGTTAAGATTATTGGCTGCCAGGAACAAGCATAAGCACAAGATTAAGGTTTTTATTATGTAAGTGAAAAAGAGATGAACTCTGACAATAGTTGCTTTCTAATTTCTTTTCAAAGCTTTTCATGGTAGCAGCATTGACACAAATAACACATTCTAGTCTTCCTTTTCCCCTATCAGTCAGCCAAATTTGAATTCACTTTTTAAATTAATCCTAGTGGTATAACCTGTATTCCATTTAGATATTCTAAATAAAGTCTTTGGGGCTTCCTATTCTTAAACAAAATTATTCACTTTCATTTTTCCATGAATGTTGCCTTGAGTTGTTTCACATCACGGCATTTGGATTAATATTAGCCCATTCAGAATCTCTTCTGTTTGTGCGTGTATGTGGAGGCCAGAGGATAACTGTGAGTGTTACTTCCCAGGAACTGCCAGTCTACCTTTCCATTTAGCTAGGGTATTTTACTGACCTGGCACTCCCCAAGGTAGGCTAGCCAGTCACTGAACCTATCTCTACCTCTCCTGTAACTGAGATAAAGTGCATACCATCATGCTGAACCTTTTGTAGGTGGTTCCTGGAGGATAGAACTTATATCCAAGTGGTTCTCAACCTTCCTAATGCTACAACCCTGTATTAGGACCCTAATACAGTTCCTCATGTTGTGGTGACCCGCAACCATAAAATTATTTTCATTGCCACTTCATAGCTGCAATTTTGCTAGTTATAAATCATAATGTAAATATCTGATATGTAGATGGTTTTAGGCAACCCCTGTGAAAGGGTGATTTGACTCACAAAGGGGTTGTGACCCACAGGTTGAGAATGGCTATTCTAAGGAAGCCACTTTAGAGACTGAGCTATCTTTCCAGCCCCCTTTGAAAATCTCTTAGCATTAGTTTTAAATGTACAATTCCTTTGCTTCTGTGGAACAGTTTGGAAAGTAAAGGTCTGCAAACATCAAATCTCACAGGTATAGGCCAACGAACTATAAACTAGAACATGTATCTCATTTTAGAATCCTAACTTCCTAGGCAATGTTGATTCTGTTGGCCCTAAAATCAGAATACTTACAGAACCACTATCATATGCCATGTACTCAGGAAAGGTAGACAGGGGGCTAGTTGTGATTTATATTAAAAATCATTTTCATATTTGAAGGACAGGGATAAAAGGAGAGATTACTGCTTGGCTCTGTCTCACAAATTCTTCTTTACTGATAGCTTTGAGCTGGATGAAAAGGCTCCTCAGTACCAGCAAATTCAAGTTTATCATTTTATGGGTGGAAAGCCTATACTAGTTATATATTTAAAATACACATTTGATCTGCTTCTGTTTTCTGAAATAGCTTCTAACACACATGGAATTTCCAGAGTGACAAGAATGTCATTTTGAGATGAAAGGTCAATGAGTGTATGCTCATATTCAATATGGGTGACAAGTGTCCCCACTAGATATTCCTTTGTTCTAGTGGATGTAGTGAGAAGTGGATGCTGATAGAGGACTACGCAATACCAAACACAGAGCTGCTTCTATATACCCCTTTACCTTTCCCAGACCACTCAACTTTTTTCTTTCCTTTTTACTCTGATACAATGGTTATAGACCAGGGTGAAATTATTAAGTGCTGTCCCAGCCTGGTAGTACAGGTCTATGATATCAGCTACTAGCTACTAAGTAGGCTAAGGTGGGAGTATTCCCAAGATTAAGACCTGTCTGAGCTGCAGAGTTAGTTCAAGGATAGGACAGGAATTTTAGTGAGATCCTCTCTCAAAAAAAGAAAATGCTAGGTATACAGCTTAGTGGTAAGAGGCTTGTCTAAGCATGTATGAAGTCCTTGGTTCAATTTTCAGTACTGAAAAACCAACCACCTATACAAACATACATATGTAAAACAAAGAAACCTATAAGTGCTAGAAGCATAGAGGATTCCTAAGGAAGCAATTTCAAGTTTTTCATTTTTCATGTCGAACTCATTCTTCTATGGAACTCAAGGCTCCATAAATGCTAAGCAAGTACTCCATCAGTTAAATATACTCCTAGATCCTATGATTTAAAATCTTTTAAGTACCCCTCAGGGACTTATGTCAGTGCGTTGTGCCTTTACCATACCTGGCAGTAACTGTACAGATAGCTGACCACCTCTCCACATACCTTTACCCTGTCTGAATGGCAGTAGACTGAGGGAAGGGTTCCTCTTGACTAGCTAGCTGCCTATAATCTAGACAAGCTCAGTGAACAAACCTAATCACCCTTCCCAAAGAGAGAGAGAGTGTGTTTGGATGTAAAGAAAAGGAGGATTCATAGTTGTGATTCACAACTGAATAAATGAATGGTTTATGCAACTAGGGCAATACAATACTACTTAATACCTTAAAGGGGGCTCAGAGAAAGAGCCTACCTACTTCAAACAAATAGAAGCCTGCTACTCCTAATTTTAGAATTGGACAAGTTTTGGATGAAGCCTATATTTCTCAGTATTCTCACCTTGGAGAGACATTCTGGATAATAAACTAGAGTAATTACTAATGATTGAATAGGATTCTAGTAATTTTTCATTATTACTCAAGGTTGTATATCTTCTTGATGTAAGGGGATGGTGTCTGAAAATGGGGATATACTGTTATATTATGAGACATCTATTTAATATTGATCTCTGTCTCCTGAATACAACATAAAACCTCTGGTAATCTCTAGAAAGAGATATGTATCTTCTATATACTAATGAGATAACTGGCAGTCCTATACATCTAGATATCCCAAATGGGAGCAAGTTGCTGGAGAAATCAAGGCATCAATCAGATGGCTGGAACTTTCACCTCCATCTCACAACCACAGAGGGAGTGGGTAAAATAGATGAAGGTTAAATTGATCACCAATGGCTAATGATTTAATAGGTTAGATTATGTTTTATTACTTTCATTGAGCCCTCAAAACAAAACAAAGCAAGACAACTGGTGTCAGGAACCTTTCAGAACATGTGAAGATTTTCTGAAGGGTGACACATTTGATATGGCACAAAAGCTCTGTACTCTGTCCTGTGTACCTTGCCCTATGTCTTTCATCTGGCTACTCATCTTTATCATTTCCATAAACATTTAAATAAAATGATAAGCAATATTATTTCCCTGAGGTTTTTTGGTCATGCTGTCAAGTTACTGAAATTTAATCAAGAGTCTGTGGAAATCTTGATCTACAACTGGATGATCAGAAATGCAAAGAACAACCTGCACTTATGAATGGCATTTGAATGATGACAGTATTGTGGGATCTAGCCTTCAATTTGTATCTCTGGGTAGACAGTGTCAGAATTGGAGCTCACTGAAGATTTTGGCTTGGTGTGGTTGTGAATCCACTCTACTCCCACATCTTTTGGCAGTGTTCTGTTAAATTACTCTGGGGATAGTGTAGGATAAAGTATAATTTTTCTGCTCTTTTGGTAAAGTTGGCTGCTACAGAGGGGTGAAAAAGAACTCTTAAACTAGATTGAACACATGAAGTTACCTATTTTGTAAGGAAAAATTTGTTAAACAAATAACAAATGATTTAATCTAAAGAAACACTTAGACTAGAGATCTGGCTTTATCACTTATAAACCCTGAGAAAAATCTCATTTTTCTTTAAAGTCAAATAATTGAGTATTATTGTGTAAGACTATAATGACCTACCTACTACATATATGGTGATTAATATTGTGATTCACTTGACCAAAATTAGTCGTAAGATTCTTCCTCTTGCCCCACACTTCCTAATTTTTCTGATTAATTATAAATATTTCAATATAGTTGGGTCTAATATTTGCCCAAACAGGTAGTAGATAATTTGAATTCTTCTTAATTTCATAATAGTAACTTCACTATGTAGAACACACCCCAGGTACATAATAGGACCTCAAAACAACTGTATTGAATTACTGGAATCAGAATTTAGACTTAAAAATGTCATATAATTAGATATAGACACAAGCCTGGGGGAATATAAAAAGGAGGCTAGCCAGTCCATAATTTTTCAAGATCCATTAATACCATTCCACTTTATGAAAGATTGGTACATTATCATAAAATACCTTATTGCCTTCTAATTGAATTAAGCAGTCTATGTTCTTTTGTTTCTTACACCAAGCACTGTCTCAATAGTATATTACTATACTTTTAAAATATCAATGGGTCACTAAAGCAAATATTTACTATGGTCTTGATGGAAATGAACTGATACTACCTTTAGAAACATAAAAAGCACTACAGCTTGAATTATGACTCATAAAAGAGGAAATTGGTTACACTTAATTTTGTGTGTAACAGTTCATTGAATGCTAAATGGCCTAAGAAACTATTCCAAGACTTCTTTCCATTTTCATTCAGGTAGTTTCTACACATACAAACTAATAATGATTACAAGTTCTTTAGGCATCGTATTAATAGGAGTGATTTGCTATTAACTTTGTGATTTGAATTAATGATAACCATATCCAGAAATTCAGAGTTTGGCTAGGGAACTGAATGGTAATTGAAACAAAATCTTCAGCTTCTTTCCACTGATCAAATTTACCAGATCATTGCCCAAAGCTTTACTTTACTTTCAGTAGTCTTAATACAATCTAGAAGGTAAGTGCCAGACTAGACTATTCCTATAGGTTAATATGGATACCTGTAAAGAGGAGATCTGAAAGAATGAGGTGAGAGTCCTATCAAATGAAGCCTGCCATGGGCACCCTGTCTGCCTCTAGGGTACATTAAGTTTCAATTATGGAATCATAGCTATTATATTTGCATTAGTAGTTGAGGCTATCTAATGCCCTGGTTTCTGCCTCAAGATAAGTAAATCCCTATAACTAGGCAACAAACAGACACATAATTACTTGGCATCTAGCATGATCTGGAAGCTTATGCATTCAAATGTTTTCTCATGCCAAAAACCTGTAGACTGATGCCTTTCATAGAAATTAAAGTAACTCTACTCAACTTGGCCCCTATGTGCAACTATAGGGCTTAAAAAGCTGGCATTAATTGTGACAGATCAATTAATCAATGAAAGAACCTTCTGGAAATATCTAAGGGAAATGCTACTGGTTCACTTATTTCTTGTACTGTTTTAGCATTTTCAGAATCTTTGAGGAATGTAGACTCCAAGGTCTGAGCTACCAGTATCCTGAAGTCAGTTCTAAACAAAACAGTATGTGCAAAGTCCTTCTGCCCTTTCAATTGCAACTGTGAAATGGTACTTTGGTTGAGGCAAAGGTAATATCAAGAGTGGAAATAGAGGCTGGAGAGAGAGCTCAGTAGCTAAGAGCACTGGTTGGTCTTCCAGGGGACCTGGGTACATTTCCCATTACTCACATGGCAGCTTACAGCCATTTGTAACTCTAATCCTAGAGGATCAGATGTCCACTTCTGGCCTCCAAAGACAGTGCACACACATGGTCCAAAGACATACATACAGCCCAGACATCCATATACATAAAATAAAAATAAAGGTTAAAAAATAAAAAGTTTAAAAGGGCAGAAATAGAGAGCATGAGCAATAGAAGTACTAAATCCAGAAGGAATATTGAGGTAAAGATGCAAATGAGCACCATTTCAAACATGTGTGAGGTTTTGTTCTAGTCATAGTTTCATTGCCTGAATTTGCATTCTCCAGTCTCAAAAACATTATACCACTTAATATATCTATCATGAGAATTAACTACAACTCAAAAAATTCCCTCCAACTATAAACATCATTACTTAACACACTGTAAGTTTAGGCAAAGGGGAAATTTTTCTCAATACTAAATAAGAAAGCCAGGTCACATCACACAAGTCTGTAATGGATCTACTTGGGAAGTAGTGGAGGAAGGAAGATCACAAATTGAAAGCTTGCCTGGGCTACAAGGTGAGTTCAAAGCCTACCTGGGCAATTAAGGAATTCCCTGTCTCAAAATTAAAAAGTAAAAAGGAGGCGAACATATAATCCAGAGGTACAGCATTTGCTTACCATTCCTGATATCTTAGGTTTTGTGCCCAAGACCCATAAATACAAAACACTAATGAGAAAAGCACCAAAGAAGTCATGAATGGGAATCACAAGTTACATTGCATTAGATAACAAATGTACTTATGTTAGAAACATGGGCAGTATCTTGGTTATACTGTTACATGCAGCAAGTAAATTGGGATATGGTATTACAGAGGAAGGACACACCTTCATCTTTTCCTTTTGTTTAAACTTTTATACTGGAATAAACATAGCTTGGTAAGTCTATGTTCAATGTGGTAAGAAATGTACCCAAGAAAATGTCAATATAGGTCAATATAGGACAACTATTGTTAACAATATGCATGTGTAGAATAACTACATCCATTATACCTTATTTTTTATATGAATTTTTATATGGATTTCTGTAACACTCATATGTATAAATTTTATCCCTTTCAAAAATACTAGTCAAAGGATTTAAGTGATAGTTGTGAAAAGATTGTAAATCTCTAATTATCTGTCTGAATTAAAGATTTTTCAATAGAAGGAATGGTTACATATACAGTTATTCCAGACTATAAAATATTCTTACTATATTAGCTTAATTTAAGCAGACTTTGTGTTCTCACCTGACCAAGTTCTTCATTAAGGTCTGATGTGTTAACCAAGGCTCCTTCATTAATTTCTTCATCAAAAAAGTCTTTATCCCATGAAATAAAGAATGATCCTAAAAATTTCTGCATTTCTACTGTGACATACATGGAAACAGGAATAATGAAGTTGAAAAGAACCATGAACGACAAGAAGTCGGTGAACATTTTCAAAACCTAAAATTGAAGAGAAGGTTCATGTTAATTAGACTCATAGCCTCTTCAGATGAAGGTATAAAGTAACTTTTTTCAACACTTAACATACTATTAATATGAAAGAAATTCCTACTAACACTACATCATTAGAGTCAAAATTATTAGTATTAAGAACATTTTAGAACACTCTTAATTTTATCTACATTTTTCGATGTATGTACCTTCCACGTTAATATCTTTTCACTTCATTAAGTCCTAAGTTCCTCCCACCCATAGATAGGAACATTTGGAAGTTTATATGTAACTATTGCACAAGTTTATATTGAATTAAAATGCTAGAAAGTTCATTCCAATCTCTTAATGAAAGAGTTAAAAACAAGCGCATATATAGTAAAAAATTAAATCTAAGTCGAAAGGTATCATTTTTCTGAGCAATGCGCTTCAGTAAAGTGTAGCCTACTCACAAAAGAGTTAATATTTCTCATAGCAAACGAATTACCTTAAAAGTCTCCCGCTCCTTTTGAGTCTTTTGGTTATACCAAGGTTCATCATTATATGGAGTACTTTGCCAAACATACTTTAGAGTTGTGCATACTGCAGCTTTGGTCAGTAAGATAAATAAATAAACAATCAAGAAGGCATTAATAGATCTGAAAAATAAGATAGTACATCTGATTACTTGAGACATAACAAAAAAATAAATTTAAATTATTTAATTTTAATCTAGTTTAGTTCTAAAGCTTCTCCTATGTATGTTATATAATCACAGCCCATATTTTTATGTAAGAACCTTAACTACCACAGCTACAGAATCACCGTTAAATGGCAAAATAGAAAATCTTGCCTTGAACTGTTTATTGATCACTAATGTTCCCCAAGGTAAAGTGTCTGGCTAGTCGAATACACCTTTGGTAAGGTTCTTGTAAAATAACTGGAAATGGATATATCCGTATGTATTAGTACCTACTTAATCTCTGTGGAAGAAGGTGTAGCTTGTCCCTCTTTCACCAAAGGATAAATATTTCAAACTGAGGGTAGACTAGTAAATGTGAATCTCAAGCTCAGCATATATTCTATCTTATCTTTGTAAGTAGAGTTCTGGATAAGGCACAATGAGTCATATCCATGCCTATGAAAAGAGAAGTGTGTCCGGCATGGTGGCACCTATAATCCCAGTAGGGAAGGCAGAGGCAGGAGAATTATAAAATCAAGATCATCCTCAGCTTATGTAGCTAGTTTAAAACCAGCTTGGGCTGCATGAGACTGTCACACATACAAAAATAAACAAAAATTAAATTAAATTTAATTTAATTTAATTTAAAAAGTCTCTGCTAGTGGTGTATCTGCCTTAATGATCTACCAGTTACCACACTAATATTTATTAGAACAATATTGTAGAACGAAGTTGCACCTATCAACTAAAGAACCCTAAATCCAGTAACAAAAGGAAAGGAATTTACCGTTTAGTTAAATGGTGTTATTTAAAAGCTATGTAAGCTTAGTTAATTCATTTATTATCTTGGAGAACTTTTCTTTGTATAGTTGAAAGAGTCTAACATAAATTACTTCACAGAAGTATTCAGAAGATTAAATGGAATCAGACATAAATCAGTGAAGAATATTTCAGGAAAAAAAGTGCTCAAAATGGTAGCTGCTATATTTTTGTGGATGCTGAATGTCTGCTATTGTTATTTGGAGTTACCAAGGTAACTATTTCAATCAATAATGACTAAAAAAACATTGTGGCACATACTAACTTTTCGACAGCAGAACGTTTCTGAGATTTCCCTTGGTAGTTCAAAGCCATTTTGGTTTCCATCCCAGTGTAAACAGCAACTCCTAAAGAATAACAGAATATAACAAAATCCTGGTTATAGGTAAATTTGCTAGCTAACCTCCTACCTGTTTGGTTATGTGAATTTTTCAGTCTATAAGGGTAAGAATTCTAAGTCTTCTTTCTACTTGCCAATTGATATATCACTTATACTAAAATTTAAATGGTATAAGGTGTCATATTTATGATAATTTATTATCTGGTAAATTCTCAACACAAATATACATTGTGAATAAAATGCAGGTATCCACCATGTTTATTTTTAAACATGCACTATTTGTTAATAATCTGAATGAAACACATTTCTAGTAGCATATTTTCAAAGTTGTTCACCATATATCTTCTTGGTATTTTTAAGTGTAGCTCCTTTCAGCAAAAAGATTTTCAGGTCCCAAAGATCTAAATAAAAAACAAGAATAGTTTATCCAAACAATGTGCAATGCCATCAGTACTGGGGACAGATTTTGCCCTGACACACATCTATCTCCAAGGCATTCGGGATGTATCTATTTCTACCATATGCTTACTCCCCAGGATGAGCACAACAATCCCTCTGTCTGAAGTGACTTGAGGGTACAGCACAGATGGAAGCACAGTACAGGAGTAGCCAGCAACATGCAGAGGTAAAGAAATGCAGAGAAGGATAAAAAGATTATGACTCATAGATATCCATACAAGAGCTACAAAAAGTAAGAAAGAGAGGGTTTACAAATAAAAGACCAGGAAAGCAAATGTTAAGCTGGAAAAACACAATGCCATCTTTATAGAGAATAAATCTGATTTCTAAGGTATCAAGGCAAAGTGGAAAAGTTGAAGCAATTTACTACATGATAAAAGAGGAAAGAAAACATCCTTTATGTATGAATTGCCTCATGAATGATTAATCTTACATTTTATTTAGTAATTCTTCTAGCATTTTCCTCACTGCCTAGCCTTTCAATTACCCTCACATAAACCATCATACTCCAGCTTTATATTCGACCTTGTCAGCCACTGTAAAACCAAAGAAAATATATGCAATGTTTAGAACAGATTTGGAAAAGCAGTCAATGGATATAGAGCTCTGTTCTTTTATTTTTTAAATTAAAGCTTTTCTATTTATAATTATTGTGTTTCTGTGGAAGCACATGACACAGAATATGCATGTATAGTGGTCAGTGGATACCTTTTTGAGTCAGTTCTCTCCTTCTACCTTTAAGTGGATTCTGGGGATTGAACTCAAGTAGCTAGGCTTTCGTGGCAATGTCTGTTGGTTGAACCACTTGGCTGGTCTCATGGAGCTCTGTTCTTTGGAAATCCTATACGTTATTTCAACAATAATCTTCTTCCCAACACAGAGAGGCTCTACCACCACAACACTAATCAAAAAGTTAACGTTATCTTCTTTTCACTTTATTTAAGGAAGGCATTTGACTATTGTAGTGGGTTTAAAAGAGAAATATTCCTCCTCCCAATAGAATAGATAAAAGAAATAACACACTAACCTGGCAACAGCTTCAACACTATTACTATAGATACTGATTCGCCCAACAAACCTGTTAAAAAAACAACATAATATCAAGTGTAAAATTCAAGTATCAGCAACTGAAAACTCATCAAATTACAAGTAATGAAAATATAAGACTCTGAATGAATTGAAAAATCTATTAAGCTTCTGGAAAAAAGTTATGTAAATTACGTAACATAAATCTAACCTTTAAAATAATATTATAAATTATAAGAATATAAACAAAGACTTTAAATTGACTGAAGTTCTACTTGGTATTAGTTATACATATACAAAATACCTCATAGGATACCTTTCTACAAATATTTTATTTTAGATTTTATTATTTATTATTTAATATATTAATATATAATTTATAATATTATTATTTATTTTCTTTTAGATTCACATAAGGAACAATGCTTTCCAATATTATAATATAATATACTTTTCAAAATGATTGGTTCAGTGGGTTTTTACACATGAGCCTGTATATGAAACATAGTGGTTAGAAAGAGATTTATTAAACCATAGACTTCTGGGTCCTATCCTTAAAATTCTGTGTCAGATTCTCACATTAAACTGGTATGGCTGTTCCAGGAGCAACTTTTGAGACTTACAGACAACGAACACTTGACTATCACCTTGAAAATGTTGAATTTGTATTTGGCAATTGATCTGATCTATGCACTTAATATGGCTAGACACAAAGTAACCTACATTGCTGCAAAATAGGCTAAAAAGACCTATCCCCTCCTTAATGAGACTGTTATACTTATTTTGTAATTTGCATTATTTTTCTTTATAGAAAATTAGATAGTTCAAATAATATTTTCACTTTTAATTCTTTGAGAATTTCATACAATGTATTCTATTTTTGACCATATTCACCTCTGTAATTTCTCCCAGATTCATACCCATATCCCTACCAACCCAAATTCATGCTCTCTTTTTTAAAAGTATTTATTTTTATTTATGTGAACATATGTGTGTCTCTTTGTGTGTTTGTACACATGAATGCAAGTGACCAAAGAGGCCAGAGGGCATCAGATTCTCTAGAGCTGGAATTATATCTAGGCAGTTATGAGCAGTCTAATGTGTGTGCTATGCATGCTATTAACCACTGAGTTATCACTGTAGTGCCTTAGTTTAATACTTTATATATAAAACATGAAGATCAATTCATTCATTCTATGTTAATTATAAAAGTATTATACTGATTAGATGCTGAAGATACAATAAACAAAAAGGCATACTTTGCCCTAAGTAAGATAATTGAATTGGTAAGTATAGTACAAGTGATTGCTATTAGAGTGGTACAAATACTTAGTATTCTAAAGTAACATTGCAAGGAATTCAGCATAGGTAAATCAGGATAACCTTTGTTTGCCCTAAAATTTCCTTCATATTTAAGGCAACTGGAAAATCTTGAGATTTCCCTTATAATATGCAAGTATATGTATGTGTATGAAACATATACATATATTCTCAGCCACAATAAGATATTCCTTTTCTGTGATTTCATGGAATTTGCATATATCCTAATTACTGTACTGTAAGCTTAGTTCTATTGATCGATATCCTTTGCTCATTGACTTCCTTGAAGCAGAGAAAGGTTTCTTATTTTGTATGTTTGTTTGTGGCTCTAGTTCTTAATATCAAGGTGAGCATAAAAAAGAAAGACAAAGGGAAACAAGTAATGAATGGGGGATCAACATTTTCATACTACTGTTCCATATTAGAGTAAACTAAATCAAGCCATATGGCCCTCCATTATGACCAATAGCATGAATTAACATGATGGCCTGTCTGTACAGTGGATGTTACCTACAACAGTGGCATAGAATGAAATTAATTAAAAACTATTACTATATCTTCAGCAGACCACATCTTAATCAAACTAACCAGTCATAAATTTTAATGCCAAAATTTTGACAACCCACAATGAATGTTTACAGAAAACGTACGATCAGGAGTCAGAAGAAAACGTATCATTTTACTTGTCCTTGAATTAGTGGCTTATTGGGGACAGGAAACAGTCTAGTCACAATCTTCAGTTCATCATAATTATTAACAAGAAAGGATGGCGTGCCTACTAATTGCATTGTCTCATATCGTCTTTTTTGTTTCATGTTGGATAGGATGTAAAAGGTTTATTTTTGTTTTAATTAATTCTGGGTATTCCATTAGTCTAATAGATAAGGCTTGGTATAACAATCAAAAAAGCTGATAGCCATGTATATAAGTAACAAAAAGAAAAGGAAAATAAAATAGGATGTCTGGGTCCATAATGATTTATCTTGGGCTGGTAGTGAACAAGGCTGATTTGATTCATTTCCCTTCCAGGAGGAAGAACAGCTTATAAAAACATACACAAATGTAGGCTGGGAAATAATAGTGGGAGTTTCTTTGCTGTACTAGTGGCAAAAAAAAGAAGCAGAGCTAACAGACAGCAGTAAAGTGAAACCAGGAGCTTCTTACTTATAGAGGTCAGGTTGAGGCTGTTCACATTCATTGTTGCTCGGAGGTTATCAATGGATTCAGCTGTACACAGTGCAATGGTATCTCGTACTGCATAATGTGTCTATACAAAAGCAGAACACAATCAAATATAAAGTGTCCCTTTTAAATAACTGTACAGCCAAATGATTCCAGAAACAAAGTATTTTAAAGTAGGAGGGCTCAGCAGAATATTACAAATGTTGACAGGCATTCCCTGTCAACAGGATATTATTCTTAAAATACATCACATGTCTTAAAATACATCTACATAACTGGATAGGAAACTCTGCTACTCCAAAAGGATTTCAAGGATAAAAGAAAAAACAATTTAAAAAATTTCCTTGACAAATGACACTTGAGAGAATTAAGTTTGTAGCATATATATAATTAACTGATATCGCCATGAAGATTTTAACATATTATTTTTTCTCTTAATTATAAAACCAAGATTTGAAAAAAATCATTATTGCTTCCATTATACAAACAGTTTAAGTAATAATTTTGAAAATGCTCCACATGGGTATATTTTTGTATAGGAGCAGGAAGATAATGTCTTATGTTCAATGTTTAAGATATTCTACATATATACATCACATTTTAATTCATCCAGAATGCAATGCAAGGTCCAGTGAGCCTGTTTATTAATTTTTCAACAAAGGTTAAGGCAGATTCAAGTATTACACCACTTATGTACAGGGAAAGCTGTTGACAGGGTCTTTAGGGTTATTAGAGAACTTCTGGCCCTACATTCAAAACTACTGCCCGACTTTTAAAATTCTGATTTATTGCCGCTTAATGAATGGAAGAAAACTGAATTTTTTTCTTCCTCTAAACAATAATGTTCAACATTACAGAATCTTTAGGTAAATTTCTCTATTTTATCTTGATAATCTCTAAATATAATTCAGTTCTGAACAGTTGAAACACACAGTAATTTAGTACCATATGCTTGAAACACAGAATCAGTAAACAGTAACAAGTAAAGCTTTATTTCACATTCTGAGTCTTACTCCTTAACTCCACAGGGACAAAAAACAAGGAAGACCTCCCAAGGATTATAACAAGAGGTGAGCTCATTAGTATTACTACTAAAAAAAACAGGGTCTCTCCATGGGGTACTGACTGGTCTAGAATTCCCTATGTAGATGAGGCTGGCCTCAATCTCACAGAGAGTCATTTGTCTCTTCCTCCAAAGTACTGAGATTAAAGGCATATGCCACCATGCCCTACCAGAATTACTCTTTAAAGGCAACACAGAAAGGATAAACCTTCACACCCTGTGGAACACTGGATGACAATACCCCAAAACTGCCTTGCCAGAAAGTACCAGAAAAATAAATTATCATCCATTTTGATTAAATTGACTATGACATACTTAAAATTCCTTCGAGTTACAATAAATAAAACATTTACTAAACTATACCTTAAGGTATTAAGACATGCAATCAAATTACTTCATATTAGACTGGCTAAATCACAGGAATACCATTCGTTCATTCATCCATTCATTCATTCATTTATTTATGGTGTGTTTTGGCTACATGTATGTTTATACACCACTTGTGTGCCTGGTGTCCAAGTAGGTCGGGAAGTTGGACTCTCTGGAATTGGAATTACAGATGGTTGTGAGCTACTATGCAGGTTCTAGGAAATGAACCTGGGTCCTTTAGAAGAGCAATCAGGGCTCTTAACCATGAAGCCATCTCTCTAGTCTCAGAATAAATATTTTAAACAAAACTATAAAACCCTTTAAAATAAAAAATAGATCAATTATAAAGTTATAATAAATGAAAGCTATTTTTGTAGATAACAAGCATTCTCACTTATAAAAGCCTAGGGTGGTAATGTAGCTCCGTGGTAGTTCTACTGTACATGTGTCAGCCAAGAGTTCAGTCCCAAGCACAACAACAAAAACACACAAAAAAAGCCTAAACAAAATGTTAATTAAATTGTATCAATATTAAATTTAAATGGTTCTATAAAAAATTGTAACGGCTTTTGTTTAGAGCATAGTTCTCCTCACACCCCCCCAAAACACAATCCTAGTCTCTAAGTGGGTATTTACCTAGAATCTAAAAGATAATTACATAACAGCTTTCTACAAATACAAAATTTACATGAATACTAAAGATAAGATAAGGAATTAAAGAGTGTTAGGAGACAGTACTGCATCATTAACCATTCCGAGAATAAAATGCTTAGTTTAGTCCTCATTACCTTGCAATTGGATTCGCCGTCAAGACTGGCTGTAGTGACATAACAAGTTCCATCAGTTGTGCAGGATGACAGAAGAATAAGATCACAGGGAAAGGTTTCATCTGCCTGTACTTCTACTACATCACCAACTAAAATAGACAGAAGAATAAACATTTAAAATTCTAAACAAAGTATTCAGTATACCTCACATTAAAGATAAAACTTTTTTATTAACAGATATCTACAGACCTGGGGCTATGAGAGTATCATAGTATCCTACACAACATGCAAAGAGATTAAAGACTATTATTGAACATTCAGAATCCTCTTTCAGGTCACAAGGACTTAGAATACTTTCAGACTATCTTAGCACTGTTGTGTAATAAACAATTCTGACACAGAAGTGCTCTGTGTTTGGTGATATTGCTGGCACCGATATGTAAGAAGACAACCACAATTGCCATTTCATGAATGAAGAAAAAAAAATCTATAGGCTTCAAGTTAGGCACTTCATGATCAGAGCCCTCCATATTTCACTTCGAACCACATGTATTTCAACATATTTTGTCTGAAGTTATGATTGTTGGGTTCTTTCTTTAGTGTTTAGAAAATCTCTACTAATTAAGAAAAGCATATGTTTCCTCCATAATTTGTGGGGAAGGAAGCTTTTCTATAGGTCAGCTTTCCAAGAATTCCTTCATCAGAAAAGTCAGTTAATACAGCAATAACAATTTCCTATCATCCTGAACCCAAGTAGAGGAAAACCTTGAAAGAAAAAAAAAATCTTAAACAATTCAATGATGCAGAAAACAAAGTATAAAGTAAAGCATTTTAAACCTGAGTTCATGTCACAGCTTTGTCACTAATATCTTAGATGATTCCAATGACTTTAGAAGACTGATGTTTGAAATCATGATAAAAGTAAAACATGAAGCAATGTTCTTGGCACATATTAACTACCTGATGAGTGTTAATAATACTTAATAATTCAATGTAACTTCTTTATTCACAAATTATGAATATCAGAGTAGATTTCTTCTTGAGGATAAAAGAAATCCTTCAGTTAACACTTTGCAATAATTTCCAAGGCACACTACACAAAAAGTGACCTCCCCTTTTTTTTAAACAACAAAAAACCAAATCCTAAAGTCAGGCATAGTGGTGCATGCCTTTAATTCCAGCACTCAGGAGGAAAAGACAGGTGGGATCTAGGTGAATTTAAGTCTAGCCTGGTCTATATAGTGAATTCCAGAACAGTCAGAGTTACATAGTGAGACCCTGTATCAGAGGAGGAAGCAACAACAACAACAATCCCCAAAAACACACCTAAAACAAAAGACCTAAAAACAAAACTGAAAAAAAAAAACCTCAAAATTCACAAGACAATTACCATTAATCATTACAAGTAATCTACAAAACATTTTTTAAGTTGACCAGAGGGTTTAATGTGCAAGAGAGGTAAAGAGGGGCAATTGATTGTTACTGGTTGCTACCATGCTTTTTACCCTCTATTTCTCTCTCTGCGTAAGAATTCTGGTGGAGGAATGTTTTGAATGAATGATGACCAAAACACAATTCAGACAAGGATCTATGCATTCCAATAAGCTTCTTGCAGTCTTTGTTCTACCAGAGTTATCTCTTGCTTTGCTGCAGCAGTTAAGTGTCTTGGACTATTTAGGTTGGATTATCCTTGTAATGTTTGAAACAAATCACTTAACTCTTGTGTAGTAAATCCTATTGTGGGTCTTACCCAATTGATATCTCCCAATAATTTTTGGAAAACATTAAAAGTTTGCAACTGATCTTTTCTGATCTATACCTTTTGTGGCTGAATTTTTTGTTGACTTTTCTTATAGCCTGGATAGTTAATAGAATCTCTCTCTATATTTCCTCAGAAACAATCTGTAAACCCCAGGCAGATAAAATCATTTTTGTTTCACCAAATATTTTTTTCCAAAGTATCTGCGTCAGAATCAGTCAACAAAATATCATTCATATAATGGTACAAAATAGATTGGGAAAATTGTTTTGAATTATTCCTAATGATTGTTGCACAAAATAGTGACATAAAGTTGGACTATTTAACATTCCCTGGTGATGGACTTTCTACTAATACCTTTTGACAGGTTGAGTATTGTTGCAAATTTTTCCTTTTCCTGCTATTGGAAGGGAATAGTAAAAAAATAGTCTTTTAAATCAATCACTATCAAATGACATGGCTTAGGTAATAAAGAAGGTAAAGGAATTCCAGGCTGTAACGGACCCATGGGCTGAGTCACCTTGTTCACAGCTCTCAAATCAGTTAACATTCTCCATTTTAAAGACTTTTTCTTTATAACAAACACAGGTGAGTTCCATGGGCTGATAAGACTCCTCTATATGCTGAGCCTTTAACTGCTCCTCTACCAGCTGTTCAAGCGCCTGTATTCTTTCTTTTGTTAAGGGCCACTGCTCTATCTTCCTTTTGCTCTGTTTTTCATCTCTGAACCATTTCCAATTCCCCCACAACTCTTCTAGTGGCATAGCCACTTCCTTAACTTTTTTTTAAAAAAGAAATAGAAGCCAAAGAGGAAGAAGAAAAAGAAAATCACCACTGAGAGCAAAATGGGATTTATCCCGGGGGTATAAGTACTTTGCTAAGCTCTTGAGCCAAAGTATCCATACCTTTGTTTTCTGCCTTTCCCTCCATGGCACTTGAAATCAACCTTTTTTTAAATCCCCTTTTCCCCCTGAGCCCCACATTAGATACCACTTGTTACTAGTTGCTACCATGTTTTTTTACCCTCTATTTAAGGAATGAGAAAGGAAGTACAGACAAAGAAATCTTCATTGTCCTTTTCTGTGGCCTTGAAAGAGAGAAAGGAAGAAATATTCACAGCCCTTTTTGGCTGTCTGAAGCTTGGAGAGCAGGAGCTGATAGTGAGTTGAACTAGAATCTTAACTCAATATTCCTGAACTTAATTTCTGCAACCAAAGTTCCTCTAAGCAATAACAAACCAACCAACAAACCAATCCACCAATGACCAACAACCACTCAAGCCCCACCCCTTCTTGGGGCCTCAACCCTTATATACTCTAAGCAAAGTTCCCAGAAGTCCAAGTGACAAACATGGGAAAACAGCTGTATGTAACCAAATTATAGCCACCAGCAATGAACAGTCCAAATCAAACTCATCATCATTCATCATGGGAACAAAACCATAGTGCAAATGCCATTTTGCATTTTTAAAGAAACCAAAAGCATCCCACTATAGCCAATGATGATAGAAGGCAATTCACATTACAAGGAGTCAAAGCTCTTCACATAGACCTGGATACCTTGACTGTGAATGCTCAACTAATACATGAAATACATCTATTTTGTAGTATGATTTGGGAGATTAAAGTGAGGAATTTAGATCTAACGAAAAAAAAATTTTCTTGGTTAATACAAATGATTATCCAAGAGCACCAGAATTAGCAATTATAATTACACTAATTTTTAAATACTACTTTATTTTTGGATGTTTCCTTCCTCGGTTTCAATAAACACTTGTGTATAATAAAACTATAGCTTCAAAATGTATATCAGTGTTTTGCCTACATGTATGTAAGTGCACTGCATGTATGCCTGGTAATTGCAGATACCAGAAGAGGGTGCTATAACCTTTGAAATAGAGGTAAGTATAGTTGTAAGAAGTCATGTTGGTGCTGGGAACTGAGCCCAGGTCCTCTGCAAGAGCAATTGCTCTTAACCTGTGAGCCATCTCTCCAGTCCCTCTATCATCTTTAAAGAGAGCTGGCAAGACACTTACTACAAAGCCTAATGACCTCAGTTCAATGGCCAGAGCACACATGGTAGGAGAGAAATGACTCTGACAAGTTTTCCTTTGACTGCCATACATGGACACTGTAACATGCATGTACATAAGTAACAAACATAAAATAATAATAGTAACAATAATAATAATAATAATAATAATCAAAAACAGATTTCCTGTCCTGTCTCTCTTCCAAGAGTCTGGTTATCTTTTGCCTTGCTTATTCAGCCCTCTGAATGTATGTATACATATATATAATACATATCTATAATACATTATTTGTTTGTTTTGCCCGCACTGATGTTATGTAAAGCCTGTTTGTAGTGCCCACAAGCCAGAATAGGGCATCAGATCCCCTGAGATTGGAGTTATAGATGTTTGTGAGCCACCATGTATATGCTGGCAATCAAACCTGGGTCCTCTGAAAGAGCAGCCAGTGTTCTTAACCATTGAACCATCAGATGATCTGTTTTATAACACCAGAAAAATTACTATCATAAAAGCCATCGACAAGAAAATAAATGAATGAATAAATGAATAAATGGACAAGCAAATAAATAAATTAGAGCAGTAGCGATTGCAAATTCACTAGGGCTTTATGTGTTCTGGGCAAGTGCTATACAACCAAACTATAAGGACATTAAAATTTATTTTTGGGTTTTTTTTGTCTCTTTTTCCTTAGTGAGATAGGGATCACTAATTTGTCCTAGCTGTCTTCGAACTTACTTTGTGGAGGGTAGTCAGGACTTAAACTTGTGATGTTCCTGCCTCAGCCTCCTGAGTAGCTGGATTACAAGTCTCTAATACTAAGACTAACAACACTCAGATTTTTAAGTAATTATTTTTATTTTAACCAACTTATATGAGAGTTGTATGTGTGGGCACATGTACCACAATAAATGTTTGGAGGTCAGATGAAAATTTGTGAGAGTCAGATCTCTTCTTCTACCATGTGGGTTCTCAGAACTAAACACAGGTCATCAAGCTTGGTAGCAGATGCCTTTACTCACTGAGCCATCTCATTAGCCTTCAAATAATTCTTAAAATCTAGGTATAAGTTACTCTGACAGTTTAGGATATCTATAAGCTTGAGAGTTAGGAGTAGACCACTTCTCAACTACTCTCCACAGGCTCTACTGTGCTTATGAGAAATCATGAAGACAGGAGACCTGAAAGGACCATCCTTATTCGTATAGCCACAAGGAATGACCACTTGCAATGGAGAGACAAGTGCAAGACATGCCAGCATCATGGACCCTGCTTGTATAGGAAGCAAAAAGCTCATTTACAACTAGGATAAAGGCAGGGGAGAGGTAGAAGAAAGAAAACGCAAATTGATGAATGAGATAAGACAGGAAGCCCATTTATACAAAGAACCTGACCATCATGGGAGATGGGACTTGAAGACAAGAAAACTACTAAGCTATAGGTCAGGTGCATAGGGCTTGGCTTATATTGAGATTTGTATAGGAGAATGAATAAATTACGCTGTTTCTATCTGGAGTTTTCATATTGAGTAACAAGAAACAGCAACATACTGCCATGAGAAAGAAGCAAGGGAACAGAAAGAGGCATCTACTGTTGTTAGTCAGGTATCTGGAATATGTTAAATAAAGATAGCGGAAAAGTAACATTAGGAAAAACACTCAAGCACTCCAGGTTGAACGTTCAGGATAACTGCAATCAATCTTTCAAAAGAATTTAAAGTCCAGTAGTGTATTAAAAATAATAACTCCTGACTAGACTGACCCAAATATAAAACACTATAAGACTAACAGAAGCAAAGACAGGCCCATTTCAGAAAATATATACTAATTGCCATATGAAGATATATCAAATGAAGTCAAAAGTTGTAGCGATATAAAAACCTATACTTGCATGTTTGTAGCAACTTTATTCATAACTAACAAAATTTGGAAGCAATAAAGTATATTCTCTCTTAAGGAGGTAGATTATCAAGTAAATTAGTATATTCAGAGAAATTAATATTACTCATCACTACTACAAAGAAATGAGCCATCAAGCCATGAAAAGACGTGGAAAAAATTTAAATGTATACTAAGTTAAAAAAATCAATCTTATAAAAATGGCTATATATGGCATAGTTTCCACAATAAAATATTCTACAAAATGCAAAAACTTGTAGTAGTAAAAGGAACAGTGACTGCAGGGATTAAGGGAGAATGAAGAATAATGAATCAGAACACAGATTTTTAGAGACAACTAAATTATGCTATATGATGTTACAATGTTAAATATATGTCATATATTTGTCAAATGTCATAGAATGCACAGAAGTATGAGTGAACACTAATGAAAACTAAACTCTATGTGCTAAGGGAGGTTGACTGATGTTCATAATAGAAAAGTGTGCTTGTGTGGGCAGAGCACTGGCTATGTAGCTATACTTTCTGTTAAACTTTGCTGCAATCATAAAACTGTTCTAAATAGCAAATTTATTACTTTAAAAAGATCTATTAGCAACCAAAAAAGTCTGATGTGGTAAAATCTAACTGTCATTTGACAGGGATCTTATTTGGTAGAAGTAAACAATGATTAATTTGAATAAAATATGAATACTACTTGCTCTGAAAATATAAAGTATATTGCCTGTGCAAAAACAGTTTTGTAGTTCATTAAAAATTACCATAAGACTAGCAATTCTCAAGCCAAGCACATACCCAAAAGAAATGAAAACTGCTATTCAAACAAAAACTTGCCCTTGAATGTTCATAGCAGCAATATCTATAGTAGCCCCCAAAAGAAACATCAGCTAGTATATAAAGAAAATGTGGTTTATACCATAGAATATATGATCACCCAGCTATCAAAAGAAATAAATTATTGATACATGCTACAACACAGTGGATTTTAAAAATATTCTGAAAGATAAAGTTATTGAGAAAGAAAGATTAGTGTTGACAGGGCTTGGGTAGAAGTAATGTGTAACGAGTACAGTTTCCTTTTCTGCTCATATAAATAGTGATGGTGGCTATATAATATTGTGAATGTAAATAAATGAAACTGACTTGTATACTTTCAAGTGTACACTTTTTCTATACAAGACTGATTACAGCTACCCTGAGTGAAGGCCAGTGAAATGGTTCAGAGGGTAAAAGTGCTTGCTGTGTAATCATGATGACTCGATTTTGAATCACAAAACTCATGTCAGAAAGAGGGAACTGACCCCAGAAAGTTGTTCTCAGAACTCTGCACATGTGGAATTCACTGCATATATGTATGTGAGCATGTGTATGCACACACACACAGACAAGACACACACCAGTAAGAATAGCTTTAAAAAAGAGTGATCTAGTAAAATATTACCTTGATTTTTTCACTTTCTTTTCTCACTCGTTTTGCATTTTCAATAATGTAAACAGTGCTTTTGTTAACTTCATTATCAGCTCTGTGTCTAAGCCAATCTTCATATCCCTATAAAGATAAGATTAATTATTATTTATAACTTTATACTATTAATTTCAACAGAGAATGTCACAGATACAATGACACACACATTATTAGAAAATTTGTGGCACATTTTAAACATACTCCTTAGGCAAATAGCTTTATTGTATTATAAAGTACTTTAATTCTTCAGATGCATATTAAAGAAAACACAGGTATTAAAGCTGTGGTTCTCAACTTTCCCAATGCTGCGACCCTTTAACACAGTTTTCTTGTGTTGTGGTGACCCTCAACCATAGAATTATTTTTGTTGCTTCTTCATAACTGTAATTTTGCTGCTGTTATGATTCGTAATGTAAATATTTGATATGCAGATGGTCTTAGGTGACCCATGTGAAAGGGTAGTTCACCCCCAAAGGGGCTGCAACTCGCATTTTGAGAACCACTGCATAAATGCTTTACCACTCTTCAAAACAACAGAAAAACCCTAAAATTTATTTTTGTAGTGCTCTAATGAATGCCTGTGGGGTGTGTGTGTGTAGTGGGGGGACGGGGGGGGAAAGAAAGAGAAAGAGAAGGACAGAGAATTAAGGGACATTATAATTACTTTGGCTTTGTTGGAAAGATGTATTTATTTTTAATTTATGTGTATTGGTATTTTGCCTTCATGCATAATGTGTGTGCAGTGAGTGGGGCCTGGGGAGGCAAGAAAGGGGTGTCAAATCCCGCAGAACTGGAGTTATAGATACTTGTGAGCCACCATATGGGTGCTGGGAATAGAACCTGGGTCCTCTGCAAGAAAAGCCAATGCTCTTAAGCACTCAGTCATCTCTCCAGTACCTCTTTTACTTTTAATATGAAAAAATAATCGTTCTGGCTTTTTATTTTCTGATAAACCTAATCAGTTAGAAATGTAGTTCTTTTCATGAAGAAAGTAGGAAAATTTGAAATTGTTTTGCTAGGGAATTTACATAATGTAGAGATAACAATTACAATTCTCCACTGACTTAATAATTAAAGAAAATAAAAATTGGTGTTTGTTTTTAGAATAAAAAATAATCAGAGATTTAATAGTTCATTTTCCTTGGGGCTTTTCATCGGAAACAGGATGTTCATTTGAACACTACCTCCTCTTTTTTATATCAAAATTTTCCCCTCATTGTAACAATATCTGTAACTCTTCAAATACATCTATTTGAAAAAAAAAGTCTTGATCACTTTTTCTCCCCTCTCCCCTTTTTTCTCCCCACTCCTATTCTGTCCTTCTTTATGACAATACTAGGTGGCCATTTCATAGGATACATTCTCTGATGCTGATGAAGGAAGAAAGGATGTAACATGAACTGGTACTGGGAGTAGAATGAAACAGCAAAGCCCTTTGAAAATCATGCATGCTATTCTTAGAATTAAAAATTTATGATATTAACAAAAATGTTAATAGCCAGGGGGAAAGAACATTCTTAAGTCTTTATTTAGCAATGAAATACATGATAAAATACTTGTGCAATTCCTAGTAGACAAGAGAGAAGATCAGATAACCCCAAAAGGAAAGGTAATCTCGTTCCTTTCAATCTACAAGTTTCCGTAAGATACGTTCAAAAAGCATGTTGATAGGTACTAACTAAAAATGTGTTTGCAAATAAGTAGACCCTGGGTTTTTCCCCTATATAGTTAACCCATCCAACACTTAAAAATTTTCTGCTTAAATTTGCAAATTTATTTGGACAATTTTAAAGGTACTAGCACATAAAACACTCAAAATATTCAAAAGACAATCACATCATAATCTGTAGCAGTTTGCCAGCTCTGACAAAAAAGAGGTTGTAAAAGTCCCCATTACCAATCGCCTTCCTCAACAGTACTAGTGATGAAAATTAAAATCAAGTATTTATGCTCTTAAGCTCTGTGCAATAGGAAACAATTAAAATTCATTGAAAAGGGAAAATTTAAGACATATCACAAAAGAATAATTAATGAAGAGTAAAACTCAATCTACTTCCCATTTTCTACTGAGCTGAACTATTTGTTCTTTCTATTATGTTTATACTACATACACATATGTATTGAGGAGGAAAAGAGTAAATATATCAGGTTAGTTTAATGGGTTTTCAACAGGAACCAAATATAAACTAAATCTATTGATACTGCCCACAATATAGAAACATGAAAAAGAGTATTTGCAAGAAAATCTAACTAGTTTACATTAAAGGACAAGAATAGTTTAAAATTTTTACCTGTTTGATTGCTGTAACAGTTATAACGAAGAAAAGTGGAAGTCCACTGGTAACTGGGCTGGTTGGTGTGTCTACTGTGACCTAGGTAAAGAAATTAAATTGAAAATAAAATTAGCTATTGACACATGCAGCATTTACATGTTGTAAATATTTCAGACAAAATACATTCCATTAATGAAATGAATATTAATATTACAACTAAACAATCTGTACAAGTTAGTTTAAGAAAATCTAGCACCAGTTTTCATCCCATCTTAGATGATCCCCTTTATTGAAATATTCACATTAGTTTACCAGCTAACTGCTGAGAAGCATTCTGTCAGCCTCTATACTGTTACCATCCAGCCTCTAACAAGATGGAGAGAAGTCCGTGACTTCACATAGCTACAAGCTTACAAGAAGAACAAGACACAAAACCAATGTAGAGATGCCTTAGGTCAAAAGGGGGTTTTCTAGGTACAATGAACAATATACACAAAGTCTCTCTTCTAGAAGGAAAGTGACATATGTATATGGAAATAAAAGAAAACACTGCCAAAAAAGTGTGTTGTGAGACAGCACTGTAGAGGCAAGCATGAATGAAAATGTGCAGAAAAAAACTGGGATTATTCATTACATAGTGAGGATTCTTTGAAAATTTTACACAGGGAAAAGTAACACAAAAATTTATTCTCAATGCTTTGTGAAAGACAGACTGGAAGAGAGTAAGAGTGGAGGGCAGGAGTCTACTAGGAAAGCTATTGCTCTAATCTAAGTGAAAGATGATGGCTTGGATTAGGGTAGAAGTAAGAGATGTAGAAAGAAGTACTGAAGATATTCAGGAAGAAAAGATGGCAGGACTGGTAAGTAATGATCTGTAAGTATTGGCTGAAGATGTCTTGCAAGTATTTGGTTAACATGCCTGGGTGAATGTTGCTATTATTCACTGAAAAAATAAATAGTGAAGACCGAGGGGGGGGTTGGGCGGGGAGGGTCATGGCTACATTCCTGTCTTCACATTTCACTATCATCTCCAAACTCCAGCCAGGCCTACCTCTGACACAAAGAAGTATACGTGTAAGACTTTTACATGGCACATGCCTTTAAGTGACCTCTTCTCTATCCCTGAGATGCTTGTGTAGCATTCTCTGTCAAGTAAACCTCTTCCAACCCTTCAAAGATAAGTTCAGATAGCATGTAATCTTGAAGCCCTTTCAAGCTCTTCTTGAGTTAAAAATTATTTTAATCCCCACTGTATAGCCTCAGTAGTTTGCTGAATCCTTAATGGCTTTTACTTCATTAAATTAAGTGAATATATGGTTCTTTACAACTTTATATTATAGCTTATATTTAATTAAATGTTTTTAATTTACTTAAATTATTTACATTAATATATATTAAATTCCTTAAGGATAGAGAAAAGCAGTATTTTGATCATCATATTTTGTTTTGGGAACTACTATACAACACACAGTAGGTGGTTGGCACATATTTGCTTAAATGAACTTTTAAGTGCATTGTTTAATAAACTGAATGACTATTGCAAACAGAATCCACAGTGTAGTTTATGTTTCTAAGACACCTGACCATGGGTATAAGAATGCCTTTCTAAAACATTTCACCATTCACTACTGGAATTGACTCTTTCCTGCATTCTAACCCAAACTGGTTTTAAGGAGCAAGTCTAAATAGAATTATAGTATCATTTAGTCAAATACTCAGAGTATACAAACAAAAGCATTCAACATCAACAAAGTAAGCAATTTGATTGGCATTTTCCTGCTTCATTTAAAAAGATGAGTGTTGTGGAAGTTTATTTTTAGTTATGTACAAAATATTGTTTTGTGCACTGTTGGGTGAGGGTCTGCCTAGGTCTTGGAGTTTTGTATTGTCTGCAGGTGTTGGATTTCTGTGGGGGATGTTTGATTGCTTATGATCTGCACCTGAGGAGTTCTGAATCAATAAAAACACCTGAGCGCAGATGCTTGGGGTTCCGCTGTCCAGTATGGCACCTGCCACAATAGTGGTTCCCTCTGCTGAGGTCTGGAAGCATTTGCACCTAGATATGCCTCCTTGTCATTCTTGGTGAGCCCACACAGCAGCATACTAATACAGATGAGGGGGTATCATTAAAGTAGTAAGTGAAGGAAAAATTTTAATAACCTATATACTTAAAGATGTTAAATATTGAAAATGACTAAAATTTAAAAGACAAAGCAGTAGCAGGAATACAGCAAAGCAAATTGATTTACTATAGGCTTTCAAACTTCAAAGAAGTAACTGAATAAGGCACAGAGAAAGGAGTAATCAGGAAGAAATGAAGTTGAGTGTTCAAATAGAACTGGTGTTTAAAAAAAAGTAAACTGTTAGTTTAGACTATTTTCAATTTTGATATATGCAAAATCATTAAGTTGTTATACAATGCACACTCTAAGATAAAGGTATAAAGTCCATGAAAAATACAATACAATAAAATAAAATCTTGACAAGTTTTCTTTCTTTTTTTCTTTATCTTTCTTTTTTTGGTGTGTGGGTTATTAACAAGGTTTCTCTGTGTAGACATGTCTATCCTGGAACTCACTCTGTTTAGACCAGGCTGGACTCTAACTCAGAGATCTACCTGCCTCTGCCTCCCAAGTACTGGGATTAATGGTGTATGCCATTACATTAAGTTTGTATTCCACCACCAACTGGCTCAACAAGTTTTTTAATACAACTTTAGAAACGTATAACATCATACAACTCTTGAAGTGCAATTATAATTCTACTTAAAAGATAATAAAATATTTTAAAATTACAGGATAACTTAAGATTATAAATTGTTTGAAAGAATCAAATTTCTCCATGTTGAAATAGCCGTTTGTGGAGTTCTTACCTGTACAAGGAAAATGATGAGAAAATAAAAATTTGCGATTCTTCTAAACTGTTCAAACAAATTCTTCGGGAGGAAATTCCAAAGTGTATACTATAAAAGAAGTATAAACCAAAAATATTATTGAAAAAGAAACTTGAAAAAAATCTTAATATCATCATATAAAGTGATATTTAGTATACCCAACTAGTATACCCAACAACTGAAAACACACACCACACATTATATCAGCATATATTTAGAGATATAGAATACTATTTTTTTCAGAAATGAAACTTTACTGAACTTTACTGAATTGCATTGGCCATCTTAGTCCTATATTTTTAATTTTGACAATCCAGTCCAAAACAGATTCCTTCCTATATACTCTCACATTATACTACATATACTTTGATAGCATTCATTACTACAAGAACATTCAATATTAGCCTTTTCTAAAAACTGTGTAAAACTTGTTTGCCATTAAGGAATACAAATCATTTTACCCCCACCTCACTTTATGTAACTGTTTTAATCTTCCAACCTGACTTTCGTTAAAGTTTTGTTTGTGCAGAGTTGAAACCCCCTTACTTTAAATAAGCCATTTATAAAATATTGTGAAGTCAGACCCCAACCAGTGGGAAAAAGACACAGTCACCATCTGCATTAGAATAAAAACCACGTGAACTTGCTGCTCTGGTGTGCTTGCTCTTCCACTTTTGTGAGTAGCTCATCTTTCTGATCAAAAGCCAAGTTTTACCTTGTCAAGATACTTTAATTGGAGTAATGGTCTCTTTTTTAAGACTCTGAACTTTTTTTTAACAATTACTATAAGTTGTAAACTTGTCCATGTTTTAAATAAGGTTTCTTCTTCAATAGGCAATGAGTTTTATAGAGGTAGGTTGGTCCCTTGTCTTCCTTAATATTCCTCCTGACAATGCCTGGCACAGATAAATGTTATTTGGATGAATGAATGAGCATATTAGTTCACTTGGCTTGGGCTAATCACTGGAGTTCAGATCACTGTCAGAGATAAAATTTTGTCTCTACAATACCACCTGTCTTCATGACAGCTGAGAATGTGTATATAGATGGAAAGGTACACACATAATTTGAGTGCGTATTCAACATGTGATATCTTATTAATGCCTTAAGTTCAAGGATTGGTCCATTTAAAAGAATCAATGGAAGTAGGACATATAATACAGAAGACTTGAAACCAGAATGAAAAAAAAATCCTTTTGAAATGCTAAAGCTATACTTGGCAATTCTCTATTCCAATTATTTGCATATCAATGAGACTATAACCACTGATAGAACTGGAGAGCCAAAGTCTTAGGGCATGACAGAGTATATGGTAATTTACTGCTAAAGGCTTTAACTTAAATTTTATTTTAAAACAATTTTATGTATTTATTTTGGGGTGAGAGGAGATGAATTGCTATGGTGTGCATGTGGAAGTCAGGTAGTAACTTTTTGGCATCATTTCTCTCCTAAACCTGGGTCCCAGGTATCAAACTCAGGTTGCCAGACTGGCAAGCCCCTTTACTACCTAAGCCATCTTGTTGGCCCTAACACCTCCTTTAAACAAAGCTTAGGAAAGAAGACAAATGGAGGCAAACAGTTATAGTACCACACTGTGCTGGATAGATTTTTGTCAACTTGACACAATTAGAGTGACCTAACAAGATGGAACCTCAATTGAGAAGATGCCATCAGATTGACCTTTAAGCAAGCCTATCGGCAGTGCCATCTCTGGGCAGGTGGCCCTGGGATATATAAGAAAACAAACTGAGCAAGCCACAAGAAACAAGCCAATAAGCAACTTTCCTCCAAGGTCTTTAATTCTTGCTTCTAGGTTCCAGCCTTGAGTTTCTGCCCTGAACTTCCCTTCATGATGATAAACTGTAAGGTGGAGTAAACCCTTTCCTCCCCAAGTTGCTTTGGCCATGGTGTTTTATCACAGCAATAGAAAGCAAACTAAGATAACAATCAGTAGCAAACTGAAGATTATTTCTGAGGTTCAAAACAGGCACCTCAGAGAGTACCAGAGAGGTGGGAGATATATGCAGTGATTAAGAGATTTCTTCTTGCATAAGGCCAGGGTTCAGTTCCCAGCACCCACATAGTGGCTCACAATCATCTGACATTCTCCTCTGACCTCAGAGGGCACCAAGCATGCATGTATGGGGGGGGGGGTGTATGTGCGCGTGTGCACGCACATGTGTGCACATGCGGGCAAAACAGTCATGAAATAAATATTTTTTAAAGTAAATGTAAAAAATGCCAGGGACACCTTTAAGCCCAGCACTAAGAATCAAAGGCAGGCGGATCTCCGAGTTTCAGGTCAGCCCATGCTACATAATGAAACTCTGCCACAAACCAAGCAACCAACCAAAAAAAAATTAAGTGCTGACTGAGCATTTATGTGTACTATTTGGGATAAAGAGTCCACATTTTTCATGATATTTTTAAAGTGATTTGTTGTTAAAAAATAAGCATTTAAAACCATTGATATAGTCACTTTGAAACCAATATAATCCCAAACCAGCATTTAACTGCCTCATCAATTCAAGTAAATAAAGAAAAGCTAACCTTCAAACTGTTAACAGCTGAATTTCTGGGACATTGACCTTCTGTTCTCAAACTAAACCTTTCTTTTTTTAAAGAATTAAATAAATAAGCACTAAGGCCACTTAAAAGTCCTTAATAGGGTAATATTAACAGATCAAAGGGAACTTTTTTCTTAGATCTAGTCCCTGTTAGGCTACTGCAGTTGTTTTGCAGTGCCAAGGATTCAAATCACGGCTTTACATAGCTATCCCACTACGTATACCACTGAAGTACATACACACTCCTTGCCCCGCTACTGTTTCATTTTACAAGACTAACTTTTTCCTTGAAAACTTTGGCTAGTCCCTTCACTGGAAACTACTGCTCTTCTCTCCTCCATCAGGGCACAACCAGGGCATAAGCACTTGGCACGGTGTTTAGCAAGAAATATGAGGATGTTTGTTTCAGTCAGCATCTCATACTACAGCCCAGGCTAACTCCAAACTCAGGGCCATGCTCCTGCTTCAGCCTACTAAGTCCAAGGACTAAACTTGTTAAATCACCACTGAGACTTTTAAATCAAGAAACCACTAGTAAAATTTGTGTACTGGCCATTTAAATCACCGATTTAATTAAAAGGCAAATTAAGATACAATCATCTATTCTATATACTAAAACTAATATTTTAGCCAGATTAAGAGAAACCTTTTAAAAGAGTTTTCTAATTAGAAGCAAAATGGAACTATAGACATATGCATGAAGCTGTACTCTCAGACTTGTTCTGCTGCTACAAACCAAAAACAGTATCAATCACAGGAAGAAAGTGTATATCGCAGTTGTTTTAAATACAATGGTGAAAATTAATTCTCTGTCCTAAGTTCTTTCCTAGAGGACTGAACAAATGGATCCTTATGCTATTTTTTAAAATATAATTTATAGCCAGGCATGGCAGAGCATACCTTAATCCCAGTACTCAGGAGGCAGAGGCAGGTGGGCCTCTTAAAAATTCGAGGTCAGCCTGTCTACAGAGCAAGTTCCAGGGCAGCCAGGGCCACACAGAAAAATCCTGTCTTGAAAAACCAAAAAAAAAACCAAAAAACCCAAAACCTAAATTACATTTTATGTATATGCGTATTTTGCCTTTATGGATGTCTGTGCACCTTGTGTGTGCCTGTTGCCTGTGGAGGCCAGAGGAGGCATTCGAAGCCTCTGAAACTGAGTTACAGTCAGGTGCGCACTTCCATGTGTGTGGGAGGAAAAGCAAGTGATCTTAACTGTTGAGCTATTTCTCCAGTCTCCCTTTATACGGAACTATAAAGTTAAAAGTTCTTAAATATTTAAGAACATGTTTAAAACTGTTTCTATACAAAAGTACCAGGATCGCAAGTATTGTTTAATAGAGAGCATTTTTCATTTATTTTATAGTGAATTAAATTATTAGTACATACACAGCTTCTAAAACTGATACTATATAAAAACATTGTGTTACTGCCTCAAACACCTACCAAAAAAATTTAAAACTAAATTTTTCTAACTATCAAATAAATCTCCAAATATATAAAGTAGGGAAGTTGAAATGAATATGTACTAGGAGACTTGAAGATTTGAACTTTACTTGATTTGGACCTGAAGTATGGGGTATAGCTCTGTGATAGAGTGATTGATTAGTCAGCATGCATGTAGTTTTATGTTTTATCCCAAGCTCCACAGAGAAGAAGGGACAAAGCTATCTTTATGTGAATGAAGTCCACCAAGTTGCTCAGTTAGCATTAAAAATGCTGACAAGGAGGATAAAGCACTAAGCAATGTGTCCTAATGTTGCTGCATAGGACAAGCAAAAGGGAAACACAGTCAAGTGCATGACACATGTCTGTAAATGTTAATATTCAGGAAGGTGAGGTCGGAGGACTGCCAAGAGCTCAAGGACAGTCTGGACTATACAGGCAAGTCAACATGGGCAAAATAACAAAACTTGTCAAAAACAAACAAAAGAAGGAACAGGGACATACTTAAAAATGAAATAGTGACTATTTAAAAATAACTGATAAAGTTACCAGCAACTGAACTGAACAAAGAACACAACCTTCTCTAACTACTAGCATTATCTGGATGTAATAGAATAAAAAAGTAAAATTAATAATCTGTAAGGTGGTATTGGTAACTGTTCACTTTGCTAAATTACTGTATCCAAGTTACTATCAATTCTTTTTTATGTAGGCATTCAATGGAATTTTGAGCTTCGCGGTCTACCTTCATTTTCATTAATAAGAAAGCTACCTGAACTTTCACTTTTCACACTGGGCTATCCACTGTAAATCCCAATCTCTGAAATGCAATAAGGTCACTGACTAAAACTGAATCAGAACTTAGTGAAACTTAAAGGTTATTTGTAGTGAGTCAGACAAAACTGAGAGAAAGAAGTCCTCTCAGTTTTAATAAATTCCACTATAAATAACTCTAGTTTTTAATCATTTATTTATTTGTTTGTTTTGTGTAAGAGTACACATAGGCGTGCCGCAGTGTGCATGTGGAGGTCAGGGGACAACTTGTGGGAGTCAGTACTCTCCTTATTCCATGTAGGTCCCAAGGATTTAATTAAGGTTGTCAGGTTTGATGGAAGGTGCCTTTACCCACCGAGCCATCTTACATGTAATGTAGGGCTCAATTCTGGTTTTATTTTATTTTATTTTATTTTATTTTATTTTATTTTATTTTATTTTTGTTTGTTTGATTGGTTTGGTTTGGTTTTGGGTTTTCGAGACAGGGTTTCTCTGTGTAGTATTGGCTGACCTGGAACTCGCTCTATAGGCCAGGCTAGTCTCGAATTCAGACATCTGCCTGCCTCTGCCTCCAGAGTTCGGAAATTAAAGGCATGTGCCACCACTGCCCAGCCTGTTTTTTGTATTTTTTTTTTAATAATGGAAAATGATAGTGTAATTTTAGATCTAAAACTATGATCCAAGACATAAGTTTAACTTTCTAAATGAATTATGCATAGCTCAATGATTCTTATTTCACTGAAGGGTCACTGAAGCTCAGAATTTGTAAAAGAAACTAAACAATCTGAAAACACTAGATGTGTGCAATTAGTGTTCTTTTTGTTAAGGCAGGAAATTTCCACATTTTGTTCCAGCTACAAAATTCTGGTGATAACCAAAAGTCCCTGCAGCATATTTTAAATTAGTAAGGCCTCAAGAGACATTTTTTCTAAGATGTATTTATGGTCCCAGAAATAAGAGATACTAATTTTATAAGTAAATAAAATTTGAAGGCCAAAGTGCTCGCTACATTAACAACATCCATTCCCTGTTACACTGACTTTACTGGTGGTTATTTGAAAAGAACAAGCACCAAAATTCAAGAGTTATTTTTATGACAAAGTAGAGAGGAAAATGACATTTGCTACAGAGTTGGAATACAGCTAACATATTCTATATATTGTATAACTCTTCAATTAAAAGAGTGTATGGAACCAAATATATGGAACCAAAAGGTACCATGATGAAGGTAGTTTCTTTATCTCTAAGTCAACAAGATGAACCTCATAGACCTTTTACTTCCATGCATCTATGATTCTGAGCCAAAGGTCTATAATTGATTGCCTAGTTGAGTAACACTGAGTAAGTAAAAATCTTTAGTAAAAGGACTATTCACTACTCAGGATACAAGTATATAAGCCCTTGACTGAGAATAAAATTTCTGTGACAGGGTGCAAAATAAAATAAACATTTTATCCAATATATCAGTATTCTATAGGCCTATATGCATATCTGTTCCGTGGGCTACTCAGTTTTCACATTTATATTTTATAGACTAATCTCTCTTATTTATTTATTTGTTTGTTTATTTGTAGAGATAAGATTTCATGCTGGGCAGTGTTGGCTGGCACACTCGTTTCATCTCAGCACTAGGTAGTCAGAGGCAGGTGAATAGCTGCATCTCTGTTAATTGGAGGCCAGCCTGGTCTACAAAATGAGTTCCAGGACAGTCAGAATTACAAGAGAAAAACCCTGTCTCAAAAAACAAAACAAAATAAAAAATAAATTAAAAGATTTCACAAATACAAACCTGACTGTCCTAGAACTCAGAGATCTGCCTGACTCTGCCTCTATTTTATATATTAATCTATGAACTAAACATAAAACTCCATTATGCCATTACCTAAAGGAGAAACGAAAAGAATATTTGAATACCAAAATGTGGTGTATTATTAAAAGAAGGTCATGATTTCATGTTTCAGCTCTTAAGTGATTGCAAATGTGTACTGAATTAAATGTTACTAATGTTTTAGCTCTTCCTTGCCAGGCTGTATTTAGAAGTCAAGAATATTATCAAAATATGTTCCATACTAAAGAGATAGTAGTACTCTAGCCATCTACTAGCACCTTGCCTGGTCAGCCAGCAGTAAAGACAACTACTGGGTACTAGGAGCTGTATGAAGTATTTCCACATATGAAGTGTTAGCCATTTCATAAACTGTAGTGATTAATTTAGCAAAGGTGATACAGCTAGTGAATAGATTATCAAGATTTAAATGCAAGTGTTCAAACTTGCAAGCCATGTTTTTTTTAAGCTTATAACACACTAAAGTACGATCATTATTCAAAAAGTGACATAGCTATTGTGATTAAACTTTACAGGTCCTAAGTCAAGCAGTATATAGGCAAAATGTATCATTTTAGGACCCAGAAATACAAGTCAGAAGCAAGATAGGGGAAAGAAAATCATTAAGTACTCTCCAAAAGAATGTAAATCATGTGCAGCCTAATCCTTTCTAGGCAATTCAGAAAGCTTTATATAAGGAAATAATTACTAAGCCTCTATGAACCTGCAAAATGTCAGCAAATGTTCTACCACTGAGAAACACCCCCCCCTCCCCAGCACAATAATTACTACTTTTAGCACATTTAAGGCCTGAAGTAATGTGCACAATCAACAGGCACTGTGAATCCTAATGGAAGGCAAGTGAATGAACTCTAGGTTATAACAAAACAAAATGACAGGCTTTTAAAAAAGTAAACTAGCTTTCAGAGGAATAATTACCATAGTTGGTATTATTTGTCTAGGTATATGACCATGTGTATATACAAATATAAATGTACCAGCTTCTTTAGAAGCATAAGTAAGAATATACAACTTTACATGAACAGTTAGTGAGTTAGAAAATAAAAGAAATACAACTTACCTTAGATGAGACTATTCTATTATCACAAAAATCTTTGTGCATTGTAAGCTTCTGTTCCTGAAATGGGATGATTGCCAACAAATACTGTGCGTGTACCAACTCGTCTCTCTTCTCCAGCACACTAACCAAGAAAAAGAAGGAAAAGGTCATTATATCTCCATATTTTTACCAAGCTTAGAATTCTCGGGAGTCAGAGTAGCATGGAAAGGTAAAAAACTTGTCAAGAAACTAAAATCCACAAATCTCTTAGTTGTTGACTTAGGAAAACTGTTATTTGAGTGGCATAAAGCCAACAGTACAATTCTAAAATAATTAAAGAAAGCATCTAGAGGTGTCTACAGAAATTCTCCTTAAGACATGGCACCTTGATATGCAGATAATTAAATACAAAAGGGTCTTGGAAAGAAGTAGATGTTGTAAGAGTGTTTAATCCGATACTCTGCTGGATACCCAAAGAAGAAAGTAATTGCTTTTAGTCTTTTCCATGTTGTTTTCTTTAACTAAACTCTTATCTTCAGGAAGGTTGAATAATGACCTATACCTGGACAGATTTTGACACAAGCTTTGTGTATCTCTTATACAGTCCCTTTCATTTCCCAAAAACAGTAATTTACTAATCACTCTGTCACCCATCCATCCACATAATCTCATTTGTTACTCCTCAAATTGTCACATTCTTCATCTTCTCATCCCCTATACCAGGGTTTATAATACGCTGAGTCGTAGTTCACACTTACATAGAAGTATGTAGAAGGACTGCCACAAGTTTGAGGCTAGCTAGCCTGGTATCAAAAATAAAAAACAAACACAATCCCCAAACAAAACAAAATACTTTAAAACAAAAACAACCACCCACAAAAAAGGGTTTATAAATATCTGGATCCCATTTGATTAGTTGAGTAAATAATTACACTACTTTGATTCTGCTAAAATACCTGGTAAAATTAATCAATGTACTGTCAATTCATTTTGGTGAAATTTGGGAGAACATCTTAAAGAAACAACACTATATTTTTACTGCCAATCATATTATTTCACCCACAGTCCAAACGCAGCTCAACTATTACCTTTACAACAAAATGCTAACTTAGACCAAGTTACACTGGGAATATTTTATTAATTATATAACTTCTAAGGACCAACTTGTCAACTGGCATATCAAAGAACAAAAAACACAATGCAAATTATTTCTAACATGAAATAATTATAACTATACAAGTCAGAAATCTTATTAATGGAATGACCGTCCCTTTATAGAAGTTACCTTGTGATCTCCCAGTCTATTGTTCTAAAGCCACATCACATAATGTATTTCTAATGCTTCTTTTACATCTTTAAAAATAGATTCATTGAATCTAAAGGATCCAAAGTAATTCTCTTCTATATGTAAAACTTGCTGGGACTTCACCTGTCTCTTAAAAAAGTTAAAATGCTTATTTTATGTGTATAGGTGTTTTGTCTGCATGTATATCGGCGGGCAGTGTCCAGGGAGGCCAGAAGAGGACACTGGCAAAGTATTCCCCTGGTTCATGTGTGGATGTCGATAGTGTGTGCAGAAACTATCTACTGCCACTTCCTCCTCTCCAGTGTTTGCAGTTTGAGACTGCTTCCCTATAGTGACCCTCTCCTCTACTGAGATCAGCTAAACTTGCCTCCTCATTCAGCTGTATACAAAAATCCCACCTCCTCAATTTAGATGTATAAAATAAATGTGATGGGCTTCCTAATAGCTGTTGGTGTGTCTCCACCAGAGTACACAGTCCACCAATTACAGCTTTTATTTTTATATAGGTCTGTTGTTTCTTCATTCCCTGCCCTGTTGCCACAGACTGTGCACATGTTACACAGACATACATGCAGACAGTACACCCATAAACACACAAAAAAAATTAAAGCAGAAAGAGGGATAAGGAACAGGCAAAGGAAGTAGAGGGCCAGTGGAGCAGGATGTTTCTTCCCCTGCCAATATAGCTTCTCCCCTTAATTAGATACTAATTAGCTTAAGATGAAAATAATGAACTATCCCTTTCCCAATTTTAAATTATCTTCAACTCCTTTGGTCCTAGGAAGAAAAATATAATTTTTAGGCACATTTTTTTATGAATGTTCTACATCTGAATTACATTTACAATTTTATTGAGGTTTCCCCACACATTATCCCTCTGATCTCTTTCAAATAAGGCTTAAGTGATTTCTATCTCCATATAAATCTGAGAAAATGGGTTGAAATTGTGTGCAAGTAGATGTGTATAGATCTGAGAAGTGGTTGTTAGATGGTAATACAGAGCCAAAGAGAGGCTGTATGACACCTACTTTCCACTTTTTTAAAAGTGCATCTTTAATCTAGGGAAGGTTTGGATTTGAAGCTGTCTGAAAACTGGAGATGGTGTGATATGAAGGTGTCTTTTCCATGCTTGATACATCCTAATTCTGATGAAACTGGAATCTCTGGTGGCATTTCCTGCAACTGTGCAATGTAGTTAAGTTCACATAAAATGACAACTCTAAATTTGTATAAATTCACTGTAACTTTCCACTTTCTCCCAATGTAGTGTTAAAACAGTAGTGTTACTTCATGTGATTTTGAATAATATAGGTGCTTTTGCCAAAGCAGAGAAATTCTAGGTGGAAACATTAGTAAGCACTCTCATTTGTATGACAGACAATGTAGTCTTGTTGTAGAAGTATGTAATTCCTGTTACTGATAATGCCTTTAAGTTCATTACGAGTCCATCCTGTGTTGGACTGAGTCCCATGCAAATGTCCCTATGAACATTATTTTTTAAACCTGAAAAAGGCTAGCACCAACTCTGTTTTACTTACACATCACACACTATTTAAAAAGTATTCTTATAACTGTAAAAACATTAAAATTATAACTAAGAATGAAGCTTAAATTTCTTTCTCAGGATAAAAATCCTCTACCTGAGCCAGCACTTGGGAGGGAGGAGGACTGGGAATTCTAGGCCATTTGGGCAACACAGAAACCCCATCTCAACAAACAAACAAAATCACCCTCCTGTGCCTAAATTAAAAAAACCCTGCATATTCTTAATTTATACTGAAAATAATCAATCAATAAAAACTATAGCAAAATGTTATTCTTAATTGTGACCATCTTTGGCCCATGCCTTTGATATTCTTATTGAAAAAGGCAAGTTGATGGAAGTATAATTTGTTTCTTGATTGCACCCAGACCTTTGACTGGATAATAACTAAGAAAAACTTAAGGACCCCAGTACAAGACTGTTACTATAAAAGCTAACAATGAATGGAGACAAAGCCTATCTCTCCACCCTTTCCACATTTGGCAAACTAAAATGTATCATAGCCATATATCTGTGATTATTAATCTTGATCATGTATCACCTTTACATTCACACTGATACATGGACCTACTGCTTAATATTTAATTATTCTATATGCTTTACAGGTGAAAAAATACACAATCAGGCCTGAAAATTACTGCTAACATACTCTACTTAAAATTGTGTTTATTGTCAACTATTATCCTAAAATTTTCCATATAGTAGTCATAATTCTGCCTGCATTTTTCTTCATATAATTACAATACTTTGAACAACTTGTTTTTTCAGAGAAAACTCAAAAATCATCATCAGATAATGCTTCTTCAAACCATTTTAAACTGCTCACAAAGTGAAATTCTCTTTTGATGCTTCATTTTGTATTTGTCCAAACTCCCATTTAGATCATTAATAATGAAAATTATAGATATTGATATAATGCAAAGCTATCTGTATTATAAGCAAATAATATTAGCAGATGTTATTCTTGTTAAGTACATAACTGTTTTTATTGGTCAGATTCCTCTCTTTGAGATCATATAACAAATAAAAGTGAAAAAAATACTAATTAAAACTTGAAAGGGGCTGGAAAGATGGCTCAGCAGCTAAGAGCACTGGCTGCTTTTCCAGAGGACCCGGATTTGATTCCAGTACCTACATGACAGTTTATAATGGTCTATAACTCCTTCCAGGAAATCTGATTTCCTCTTCTGACTTCCCCAGGAACCAGGCATGCTCTGGACGCAGAGATACATATATAGACAAGTAAAGCACCCATACACATAAAATAAATATAAATTTTAAAAAGCCCAAAGACATGGAAATGATTTTAAACTATTCACACTCCAACCCAAAGCTATTTTCTTCTTTGAAGCATTAATATTTTTTAACTGCACAATCCATCTGAAAAGGGACAAGCTACGTCAAAGCTGAAAAAAAATATTGGATCAAAAGTTCAGATGCCTATTTAAATGCCTCTCAAAGTCAGATTACTATCCTATGATTTGTGGAGTGCAATGCAGAGAGGAGAATAGTACAATACCAAGGGACGACAACAGTGTATTAAGCTTCTTGGTTAAAATTACTACAATGTATTTAGTGATCAATTAACTGAAGTTTCCAAGCTCATTCCACTGTATCAAACCAAGGTGAATAATCCTGATTTTAATTTACAGCCATAGTACAAAAATGAATCTTAAGACTGTATGTTTCACATTTTGCTTTTACTCAAACTTCCTAAGTGATCAAGCATTTTCTTCCTCCTTTACCAGAGGAAGTAAAGCAAACTTTTAGATAGAGCATTTTTTTTTGGCTTTGCCTTTAGAGCTTAATGATAGTCATATTTACTGAAATTTGTAAACAGTTCAAAACAATTAAGTACATGAAATTCTTCGGTAGATACAAACTTAGGCATAAACTACAGATAACATATTTAACTGAATAAAAACTGCTGTAGTTAATTATTTAGCTCTACCCAAATATATCAAAATTTACAAGCAAAATACTTAAGAAAAAGAACCAACATGAAAACCCAGATAAGAACAACACCTTGTAGGAAGCTTCCAGTTGGACTTTCATTATATCAATGTGATCTTCTGAACAGTTTCATTTCACCAAGAACAACCAAATCCTTAGCATTCCCACACTATGCATACCATGTCTTCATCCTAAGTAATTCAGAGCTACAGAAATGTAAATAAAACTCAGCTTTCCTAAAAAACACTTAATAAAGTTGATGGATCAAAATACTTGTAAGCATTTGTGATTCACGTTCTAACAGAATTTTAAAAAATGATTCAGGTTTCTTTATTTAAAGAATCTAACCTAAGTTCCTAATGCTATACAGCAACTTAACTTTTTTCATAACCTGGATATGGCCTAACAAAATTCATATGTAAATAGAGATGAACATAGCTTTACAAAGTTATCTTTTGTGGCAAAGTTATCTTTTGTTCTTGCTACCCATGTCTGTAAACTACCTTCCATTCTAAACACTTAACAAACCTTAAAACTCTAAACAGGAAGGTAGTGAGGTTCTAAAATCTGAGAAAGGCTGGCAATTCAGCTAAGCACTGATAAATACCACCAGAAAATGGATAAATACACAAAGAGAAAGCAAGAAAACTCCTGGACTTCAAAGCAAACCTGGGTAACAAGAAAGCAGAATAAAATATAGATTACAAACCTCAGAGGAGGAAGGAAAAGACTGGCTCATCTGCATACTGACTTGAAATTTTCTAACAAAAAAGCAGCTCAATTACAGAGAAGGCTGAAAATCATGAAGAAGTTGTACACAATCACTGTGACCTTTGCAAAGTCTCCTGGAAATTAGGATGAAAGCCAATTTTGGTTTAAGGAGTTTACGTACTTTTGTGGAGGTGGCAAAGGAAGTATTAGAGGACCTAAAAGAATTAGTTGGAAGAAGCACTCTGACAGCCTGGCCCCCATTATTGTGCCATTTCACATCTGTCTGTTACTTTTCTCTAAAGATCCTAATTTGTCTTGGCACTGTCAATTCAAGCATCGTTTTTTTTTTCAAATACTAATACTAATATCCTGGCACAGCACTGTATTCTTTCCTCATCTTGAAAAGTTTTTTTTCCTTCCACTAATCCTATCTACAATAAACAAATCACGATAACAATTACATTTCTTAAGACAGTCCAACTAAACAAACACACACACACACACACACACACACACACACACACACACACACACACACACATTCATTTTTTGAAACTAGGTCTCTCACTAGGTAGCACTGGCTGTCCTGAACCAGGTGGCCTAAAACACATACAGAGATACATCTGCTTCAGCCTCTTGCCCAGCTTAAGTGAAATTTTAGTTTTAGATCTGTGAATAGTTTAAGAGAAAGGGATACAATCTAGGTATTTGTTATGAATCACTGGGTTTCCCCTCAAGAAAATAACTGTAATTCTATAATTTGAAGCTTCAAAAATTTATACAAAAATATGTGTAAGACCTAAGCAAATGGTTTCTGTGGAAAGTTATTTAGGACTGGAAAATTCTCATTATTTAGAAATCTTATAGGTATGAAAGTTTTATGTCTCTGCAGCAAACAGTATCCAGCAAAAACAACCACCGGGTATAGGAGATACCTTCAATGAATATTATTATCTAGAAGAGATAAATTCTCATTTAAAAACTACTTTCTAGGTCAGAAAAGAAAATTATTACAGTATAAGAAAAGTAAAGCCTGGCTAAAACATGGACAGACAGACAGAATGTAAAGAGGTATATAATGGCATGAACAGGGTTTTATTTATTTCAGTAGCAGTGTCATTGCAAAAAGTGGCATTTTTTTCTTTTATTTTACTAAAAATAGATTTTTCATATAATATATTCTAATTACAGTTTCTCCTCCCATGACTCTTCCCAGTTCTTCCCCACCTCCCCTCCCATCCAGATCCATCTCTTTTCTGTCTCCTTAGAAAACAAACAGGAATCTAAGGAATAATAAAAATATAATATAGTAAGATAAAACTAAAACAAAACAATAGAAATAGGATAAAACAGATGGAAAAAAGCCAAAGAAAAAGCACAAAAATGCATATACATGCAGAGACATACACATTTACATACACAGTAATCTTATAAAAACACAAGATCAGAAGCCATAATATATACACAAAGTAACTGTAGATTAAAAAAAGAAATCCCTGACACAACATTATGAGGCAAAAGAACCTCCAAAGTTGCCCTTGAGTTTTGTTTTCCATTGGCCACCTACTGTGGGTATGCAGCCTACCCTTAAAGAGTAGTTTGTTTCCCCAGTGAGACTCCCTTTGGAGATAACTAAATATTCATTTTCAAGTGGTTATCAACTGGAGATAGCTTCTGCATTAGGGATGGTAGCCTGTGTTCACTTCTCCTTTCAGCTCTAGGACTCAGTATGCCGGAATTCTTGATTCTCAGACAGCAAGGGTCATCAGCAGACTACAGGGTAAAAGGCTCCTTTCCAATTGAGTTCAGTTTTCTTTCTATCTTGCCTCAGGTTTAGATTCTGCTTTGCTTCTCTGTGTAACATTCCTTTCTCTATATGACAGGATCACTTCTGAAATTGGAATCTTATAAGCTACTGTCAAATAGGATAGTTAACAGAATTTCTTTAGTGCTAGTTCCAAGACATACAGGTAATGGACAATTAACTTTTGTGACTTGATTTGGAAAGAAAGAGCCATGAAATACGGTGGGGAAATAAAAAGCAAAAGATGAATTCACAAAGATCCACTTGTCTCTGCCTCCAGAGTGCTGGGATAACAGATGTGTACCACCACACTCAGCTCTGTTCTATAAAATCTTCCCTACATAGAATTTACAATGAGCAAAGCAAAGCCCAAAGACCCATAATTTTTCTCAAAAAGCTGTTAATTGCCAGCTACTAACATCTCCTTAAACATACCTGTTACACTTAACTCAAAGAAATACTGCATGAGTCCCCTGACTTTGTAGAAAATCCTTTTTAAAAAACCTTTTGATTAAAGAGCCAGAGAGATGGCTCTGATATTAAGAGAGCAGCATATTGCGCTTCCAGGACCCAGCACCCACATCAGGGACCTCACTACTGCCTGTAAGTCCAGCTCCAGGGGAACCCAAACCCTCTGTGGGCACCTGCACACATGCTGACATATCCACATGCATACTAATTAAATTTTTAAAAACCAAACTTTTCATTAGTTTCAGAAAAACAAAGTAGTGGTTGTGAGAATAGCAACACTGTTTGCTTTAAACATATTTTCACAAGGTTGGTTATTGTTAATTGATTTACATAAATTTTAAACAATTTTAGCCTGAGTAGTGATCAGATTAACCACATCCAGCTGATTAAACAGTTGATTAAAAAATGGTAGCTAAGGCTGTTTCTATTTAGAAAGTCAGGGATTAGGCTAGGAATAATCCTTAATATAATGCTATTTTTATGAAGAAAATCAGATTAGATTTATATTACTTTGACTTCCAGGAAATGGAAAACCGACTAGCATGTTTGTTTTCAGTGTTTTTTAAATCCTAAATCCAGAACACTTATAAATACAAAATATTTGTTCATGAAGTATGTCAAGCTCTAATAAAATCCAAATTTGTCTGGTCAGAGCAATTATTTGCTCCTATGGAAAAATCTTCTATACAGAGTGATATGTAATAGGGGAAGGAAGACAGCAAGTTGAAATGACTACTACAGTAGGCCAGGAAACAAAGGTATCTATCTGTCCATATAAATTAAAATAAGCCAAAGAGGCTACCGTGACCACAAAACTGATTTTACTGAAGCAGTACACAGAGAGTTCTTTTCTTCTATCATATTTGCTTATATCCAACACCTGCCATTTTCTCTCCCATTCTTTTTTAAACTTTTCTTTTAAATTTATTTACTTTATTGCATGTGAGTGTTTTGGCTGTGTGTGTATGTGTGCACCATGTATGTGTTTGTTGACTGGAAGAGATCAGAAGATGGCATCAGATCCAGTGTTCTGTCTCAAACTCTTCTCCAAGCTGCTGGTTCAAACTGACCTTCTGAGCCAGCTGTATGTTTCTGACTGAACTCTTCTGACTCTGGCTGACTCCCGCAACTTCTCTGAAAAGTTATTTTTAGAGAAATCCCTGGGGCACACTGGCCAGCCAATCTTGCATAACTGGTAAGCTCCAGGATAAAAGACCCCATATCAAATGGGGCAGATAGTATTCCTGAGGATGACACCCAAGGTTGCCATACACACACGCATAACCACAGAGACAGAGAGACAGGAAAAAATAAAAATGAAGGATGAAGAAAATACTGAAATTCAACACAGAAATTATATTTAGCTGTAAGAAAAACTTTTCAATTGTAACATAACAAATTAGTGAATTTCCCCCTATTTTTGATATCTCTAAGCTCCTAAGTGGAAAACTAGTAATCACAAAAATGGCTATCATTAATTTTTGGATATCCTGTTTTAAGTAGAAGAGGTTTATTAAGTAGAAGAGGTTACAGTGGAGCTTACAAAACTTGCCAGTCTCCTTACACATTCATTAATAAAGACACACACTTTCTTGCTCTAGAGCTAACAGACTGTAGTAAGACTTAAATTTTTTTTTTAAATGAAGTGGTAAAAATAAATAAAATGAAGTGGTAACTTTCTTAGCAAAGTCTTTCTATAGTTTCCTTAGCTAAACATATTAATAGTAGGTTCTAAGTCAAGGACAACATGTCCCCATGGTTCTTTAGGTTCTCACCTTCTCAAGAGTATGAGCAGGGTTTGAATTCCATGACCTTTACACGTGCTCTGAGGTTACGTACAATTCCTGTGGACAATCTGCTATCTAGGAACTCTTATCCTTTTCTTTTACTCATTCACCTTTAGGTATTCTGCAAGGTTATCAGTGAGCAAATAAGAACAAAGCTGGGGTAAAGCTTGATCGCGTCATTCTTTCTGCTTAGGTCTCACTAACCCACTTTAGTTAGGGCTGTATCATCCTGCTATGCACAAGTTTTTAACACTATGGGTTTGACCAAATATCCAAATAAAGACTTATATAAAACAAACATATAAATACATTTGTAGCACACTGCTAAATAAACACAGAGGAAGGAAGGAAAAAGATTTGCAGAAAGGAAGAAGCTGGCTAGGGCCAGGCTTAGTTTAAAATTTCGCAGAATTAATGTGTATCCAATCAAGTCTTAGGTAATTGTGGCATCTTCTAATCAAGACTTTTATCAAACGAATTCTAAAAAAAATTGTAGATTTCACATGTTATGCTCCACAGCTAGACTTCTGTGTTAAGATAGAATTTTATCTTTGGCCATATACTGTGCTTGGTTTCAGGACTAGTCTAAAATACCTGACTTTTCTTGGTCATTGGACTATTCTTTCCACTCGAAGCACCTATTAAAAGGGTCTTGCTCTCAACCAAATTGGTCTTCGGTCTTATTTTCTCTACAAGTATCTCAATTTACTTTCAACTTCTGTTTTCTTAGACTGGAATTACCTGGTTGAGTCTCCATAAAAGTAAACTTAAGGTCAACTAATGCCAAATCCAGTAACCCAATTGAAAGTCCTGATAACAAATGGAAACTATAAATATGCAACTATAATATGCTCAGAGTAGTTTCCCCCAAGGTATCATAACCAGTGATTCTTAAAAATCTGTTGCCTTATTTTCTCAGCACACAATTGGAATCAGGAGCACCTAAGTATGTTATGAGCAAATCAAAATTGTGTGTATATATTAATGGAAGAACAGAGGGATGGGTATTGTAGTCAAATATGGCTCACTAAACAAGACTAGCCCCCAAATAACAGTTTCATTTGAAGCCATTCTGTGACCACATTTTGATCAAGGCTGTGTTGTGGAGGCTGTGCATGTATGTGGAAGCTAGAAGTTGATGTTGGGTGTCTTCTCTAATTCTTCAGTCTCTCACTGAACCTGGAACTCACCAACTGTCTATTCTTAACCAACAAGTCCCAGAGTTGTTCTTTCCATCTTTCCAGTATTGGAATTACAAAAGAATCCACTGAACCTGACTCTTAAATGGTCGTAGTAGATCCAACCTCAAGCCCCTGCGTTTGCATGACATCTTTCCACAGCCCTGCCTTATATCTTTTAATTGGTATATCCCTTTAATAGTCAAATACCAGCGGTACTCTGACATTTGTGATAATGACCTTCTTTCAGTGGGCATGACAATTAACACAATGTTTCAGTAGACATGTAAGATATAGTAAAGTAAAGGAACATACAGGCTAAGTATATGGGTTCTTGAATCAGATGTCAAGTTTTCAAGTTCTGAATTTTCCACTTACTATCTATGTGAACTGCAACAAGTTCACTGACCCCATAACTGTGGGACTGTCCTAGAGCTAAGAGGTGGTTGAAGCATGTTTTGAATCCCAGAATTCTCACCACGAAGAGTAGAAGGCATTTAGCTGTTCCCCTTTCTTACTCTGATAAAAACCCAGCTAAATTCTAATGTTGTCTTGCTTCGAGGCATGCCCTTTTCAAAGGAATGTGGCCTGGTTGGTGCTTGTCTGATCACAGTGGCTGGAAGGCATTGGGCTGGGCCCATTTTCTGATAATCTTTCTTTCTCTTGCCCTTATGAGGCCACTCCCTATGCAGAAGAGGCTTTTCCAGTACTTTGACCCTTAGAATGACAACAGGACCACCCAGGTTTGCTTATGGTTCTCCCACATGCAAATGAAGCGGCCCCAGTCTTAACCTATGGTCCCCATCTCTGAGTGCCACGACCCTTCCTCCTTTTCCCCCTATAAATGTAACCACCCTTGCTTCAATATATTGAGCTGTTCCACTGACAACAGTCCACGGGAAGTATGTTTCCTGCAGCTCTTGGCCTCTAACATAAGACCAGCATGGACCCGTGGACTGCCACACTCTGAGCTCTCCTCCTCAGAGCTAGCTGGTGGCCAATGGTTTAGCTACTACTTGGATAGGAAAGCGGACAAAAGAAATCCATCACATAGTGTCTCAGCTTCCTCACCATCTAAATAAAAATGGTGTGGCTGGAGAAATTGTTCATTGCGTAAGAGCAATTGCTGCTCTTGCAGAGGACCTGGGTTTGTTTCTCAGCAACCACATGGCAGTTCACAATCACCTGTAACTTCAATTTCAGGATATCCAATGCCCTCTTCAGACCTCCACAAGCATTGCATACATGTGGTACACTTACATACATGTAGACAAAATTAAAATTTAAATGGAAATAGTGATGACTTATGAGTACAAATCAAATCTTCATATAGTAAACACTAAGAAAAAGATTATCATCATACAGCACAATGCAAACTTTCTTTGCTTACCAATAACAGATTGCTTACAATACAGATTTTTAAAATATCCATGTAAAATATAATCCTAATACAAATGAATGAAATACATCTGCAGGGTTATTATGTTTCAGTGGGTACAAATAAAACCAATATGGGGTATTTTTCTAACAAAAGAGATAAAATTCTTATGAAATGGCAGAGAAAAATAGTAAGACTATAAGATCAAAATGACCACAAGCATCTTGTTATTCTATAATAATTAGATGATAACATTAATTTTGTATATGTATGTGTGTCTGCAGGTGAGCATGCACATATGTGTTTCCACTCATCTGTGGAAACCAGAGGTCAATCTAAGATGTTATGTCTCAGGAACCATCCAGCTTGCTTTTGAAACAGGATCTCTCACTGGGAACTGGGGCTTGCTGATTAGGCAAGGCTGACTGGCCAGTGAGCTCCAGGGACTCTTACCTGTCTCTGAACCCTACTAAATATAGGATTATAAGCACATGTCATTAAACTCAGCTTTTTGTATGGGCGGAGATGGAACTTATGTCCATGCTTGCTAGACAAGCACTTTACTTACTGAGCCATCTCTCCAATGCATATAAATCAAGTAAATCAATGCATGTAAGTCAGCATATAAACAAAGGTAGAATGATGTATTGTGACTTCATCAGACTGCCACATAGCATTCAAAATGCTTCCAAAAGGAGAAGGAAAACAAAGATCTCAAGGCTCCTCAAAGGTTACAATAAATGACTCAGCTCATGGTTGTGTGCAGTAGCAAACTGGAGGACTCTTCATAGGCAACAGACTAGAGACAAAAATAAACAAGTGTAATCAAATAACCATATTCTGGAATTCCACATAGCTCTAGCATTCAGGGAATGGTGCTGGGTGTAGGAGGGGAGTACCTCCTCAGGCAGGCAATAGGAAGAAACCTCCCATCCTGTCCTGGTAACACCCTAACTAACAGGAAGAAGGCAGTTAGAGTAGTGAATTAATTGCTCTGCAGAGGCCTAGGGTTTAGACCTGGAAATAACTGACCTCAAACATTCACTTCCCCTTATGATCCTTTTTAAATTAAATCAAATAATCTGGGCACATAGACATGTATTTGTGAAATCCTACAATCCAAAGGCCTGCTCCTTTCTATTGAAACCAAAAATTAAAGAACATTAAGTATGTAAGGCAAAATGATAAGCATCATTCTCTTGCTAAATCAGGAAGAAGCAGCTTACTTCACCAGAAAAATCAACTATGAATCTCAGTTCCTCTCTTTTGAACTTCAGCTTTCCTATCCATAAAATATAGGAGGTCCCCATGGGTATGGACTATTCTGATGTACAAAAAAATTAACATGTTAGAAAATTGGAGAAGGAATATTTAAAATGTTTGAATGACCATAAGCAGTTATGTACTTAAAGGAATGTCAAATGTTTGAAAGATTGAGATTACGACCAAAGTTAAGTCCTGGCAGACACACTTGTCTGCCTCTCCTCAGTCTTTTCCGACATGCTTGAACCTCTCCATCCATTCAGTCCTCACTATTGGTGATAAGCTTCAGTCTCAATTAATGTCTCTCTTGTAGACCTACATCCTTCAGTCAATCAGCTCAAAACCAAGCTTCAACTGTTATTTATTCAGCATCAAGCTCTACCTAAGTGGCAACTTCTGTAAGAAGCAATGGCTCTTCTGTATTTCAATACCCAGAGAAACAAAACTAAATAAAAAAAAAAAAACTCCTTCAGAACTTGTAGCTATAAGAAAATTTAAAGAAATTATCGTAAGTGGTCTAGCTTTTCTATTAATACAATTATTAATAGTAAAGGTTTTAAAGCAATTTAATTTTTAGGATCAAGGTAAACCAGAGGTATTTCAGAGGAATGTATGAGTGTATCAAAGTAGGAGCAGAGCAGTGGAAGGAATCTGAACATAGTTCACATACTTAAGTGAGAAGAAAATAAATGAACAATATCCCCCATACATGTGTTAAAATATTACAACTTAAACCTTATGAACAATATTTGCAATCACTTTTAAAACATGTGTATGCTTACCAAATACTGTCTCCATCTCCTTGTGATATCTGAATAGATTTTCTTTAAGAATAATAAAGTTTAATGAAACGATTACAGCAAGAAGAAAGCAGTAGACTCCTATAAAAATTGTTCAGACTGGTGTGTAGGGCTCTCTCATACTAAACTACATTATAAATTAGCTGGGTTTACTGAAAGTCTCTAAAATAAAGTTTTCATGACAAATTTGTATTTACATTTATGATGAAGCATTACCTTAAGCTTGACCTTAAGAAATACTTTCAGCCAGTTGGTTTAATCAGCACACACGTTTAATCCCAGCACATGGGAGGCAGAGGTAGACAGATCTCTTGAGTTTGAGGCCAGCCTGGTCCACAGAGTGAGTTCCATGACAGCTAGAGATATACATAGAAAAACAGAACAAAAACAAAACAAAACAAAGCAAAACAAAGAAACGAACCCTCCTCTTGTATGTACCGAAATAACCTTTGTTACCCAATAAGTCACATAACAAAATGAACTAGAGTTTCAATTTACCAATGTCCAATTTTTTCTTAGTTGTTAAACATTAATTAATTTCCCTCTTAAATAATTTTCCCCATGAATAAATTCCTAAAGAACTAAATTATACAACTTTGCGGTGTCAGTGGCCATAAATCTCAGTAAGAATCACCTCTGGATTTAGATTCATATACTGGAGTTTGATAATCAAAATTAAAGACGTAATCTGTTTTGGAAATTTCTAAACGTCCAAAACAGTTTTGGAAATGCTGAAGTAAGAGTAGATTGAGCAACTATCCACAGCACAGACATATAATCCACTATTCTACTGTGTAACTCTCCGACCTACATCGTTTGTGCCAATGTTCCTCCCCGCCTTTTTTTTATATAAACAGATGAATAAATATCCAATCATCCAACTGCTATACTAAAAGCAGAAACTGAGCTCTAATAGTGACCATAAAGTACTACAAAGCAATGCTCTCATTTAATCCTGGGAACACATATTTTAATTTTTAAAGTAACCCAAAATGGTGCATCACAACTAAGGTTTCTGGCTATATTTCTAAAACAGCATGTTCACTGTTATAGTTGTTCTTCGTGCAAACCAGACTCATATTAGAATAAATGCCAAAGTATTAGAAAGCATGTAACTCAGAATTGTAGACAGGCTTAGGACCCTTTTCTGCAGAGAGAAAAGATTGATAGAGAAATTACAGGGTATTTTGTTGAACCCCAAACTGCTCTTATGGCATAGCATTTTGGAGGGAAGAAAGGGGTGGGGAACAAGGAGAGAAAGGGAAGGACAAGCAGGGAACAGGATGGAAGAACAAATCTGAATGTGTGAATGAAAATAAGGGAAAAAATCACTGAAACCTAAAAGCCAATTACAACTACCTATGAATGTGATCCTGCTGCCTATCTTCATATTATCACTGCTCTATATTTCTTCCTACCATATTTCCTTTTCTTATTTGAGACTCTATAGCTTCAGCAGGCTTAGAATACACTGTGGAGCCCAAGGTGGCCTCAAATTCATGGCAATCCTCTGGTTTGAGCCTCCAATGTAAGAGTAAAAGTTATGTTTTTAATTTTAATTATTGTGCCTAACAGAACTATAAAACAAAAAGACAGATAACGTCCTTGAATGCTGGATGGGGATGTTCATGTCAGATACAGAAAGACATGATCCTGTAATCCCCACTTGCCCAAGGACAGATAATCTCCTGAAATGTTGGGTGGGAGCTGTGTAGATTCCATTTGGTTAATCTAACTGCACCAGATCTGTTCCAAATGTACAGGATATACTTAGTCACCTGCAGGTAGGAAATAACACAGACAGGAAGTACATCAAGATACATGCTTGCCCCTAATTGGATCTAGTGGGAAATATATGGCCTGATGGTTCTCCCTTTATAACCATCTGTTCCATGTGACTTGGCGCCATTTCTTGGGAACTTTGGAATGGTCCTCATCAGAGTCCATCTTACTGGCCAATATTTACAAATTCAATTAAAGCTTGCTTCAAATTTGGCTCAAAATTGTGGTGATGGTCTTATTCTTGACCGCTGGAATTTATTCAGTCTGAAATTGGAAATCTTTCCTTGTAACTAACCATATATTCTGCAATATGCCTCTAGCTTCTACCACCCAGAGTTTCGTTTGGCTTCTGCATTGCTTATATAGTCTACCAATTCAACCTTATCACCTCATACCTTTGGGCTCACACCATATGAAGACAGACACCAGCTTTTACTTCTCATGTGGCCATCTATCCACTCCAAAAACATCTGACCTCATTCACTTGGGTCATTAGCAACTTTCCATTTCATCTCCTTCCAGAATCTGATGAAATTTTCATGCTAATGTGCACGGTCAGTACACTCCATAGTTCTTTGACTTCTTTATCTCTAATGACCTTTAACATCCATCACATCATCTCTATCAAAAACAGATCTTTGGTCACTTATTGACACTGAATGAAGACTTTGAAACTTGACTTTCAATCTTGTTCTCTACACTAACTCTTGCTAGAGTGCTCAGAAAGTCCATCATCCACAGAAGGCATCCCCACATACACACTCTGATCCAAAAACCTAGAATAGTTTCAGACTCCTTTTCTATAATCTCACTTTCCACCTAAGTATACATTTCAAAGCTTTATAACTCTCCTCAAGTTGTCTTCCATACTTTTCCCCATGTGAGATCTTATTTCTGGATCCCTCATACAAGCTCTTTGTTCTAGTTTGAGAAAAGGACATCTCTTCTGTTCAACACTGATAAAGAGCCTTCATGTACATTTCTCTTTTTCTTTTACTTTTCTCTGTTTTGAGACAGGGTCTCTCTTATGTAGTCCTAGCTATCCTGTTACTCACTGCATAGAACAGACTGGTCTGGAACTTACAGAGATCCACTTACCTCTGCCTCCAAAGTTCTGGGATTAAAGGTGTGTATCACCATGCCTAGCTACCTCCATTTCTGATCTTTACCTTCCCATCTTTGTGCATCAATGTTACCTATTGCCTCTGCATTATCAAAATACTTCATCTCTCCTCTATCCCCTACTGTTCCTTACCTAAAATATTTAAGCACTTTTCTTTTTTAAAAAAAAACCTGACAAAAGATCCTCCTTCTAGTCTCTTCTTCCTTCTACCAGGACCAGTATGGAGAGACAGCCTTTAAGATAAGACTATTTTGTTTTGTTCACTGGTATACCATAATTACTTAGAGCAATGCCTGGCATGTAGTAGGAACTCAACTACTACAGAAATGGCAACCCTCCTCAAAAAATGACATTCAGGATGTCCTCATGTTTTTTGTCAACTTTTTTTCTCTGTAAATTGGTTAATGCCTGGCCTTATATTTCCACAATACAAACTTGCCAAATCAATGGAAATTTACAGTTTAAAATTTTCTTCTGATTTTGTTTTGCTGTTTTATAACATTCTGCAAACAAATCCAGAGTTTTATACATTAAGTATTCTATTACTGTGCTAACCCTAGCTCCAGTTCCCAGTCTTTTAACTTCTCTCCAGCACTACCACTAGCATCCATATAGACTGTTTTGCCCTTTGTTTCTGTAATACCACTCTTGAGCAATCCTCTTCATTTTTCCTTGCTGATCTACTTCTGTTGCCTGCACAATAAATGCTGATATTTCCCTCACTTCTCCATCTTTCACCAATCTACATATTCTTCCTGGGTAACCAAATCCTCCTGTCTGGCTTTCATTACCCATCCATATACTAACCACACTGAAATTGAGGACATCCACCCGCCAAACTTTTCTTCTGAGCTCTGTATGTCAAACATTACTGACATCCGAAGTTTATGTTCAAAAGCACAATTTAAAGTTCTTAGTATATATTTGTCCATTTAATTTTTGTAACCAGCCAATACAGATGATTTTTAACAGTATTATCCTTACTACACATTTAAAGAAGCCAGGGCACTGCAAGGAATGCAACTTGCCAGAGTATCCACAGCCAACTAACAAATTGTTGAGCAGTTATATGATTTGAGTTTTCCTTCAAACAGTTGTATTGACATATCACTAATATACTCATAGAATCTATTCATTAATTATGAAATAATTTTAATATATTCATAGCATTATACAACTATTATCACAATGCAATTTTAGAAGAGTTTCATTATTCCCAAGAAATGCAGTACCACTTGGCAATTACTTATCTGAGAACTTTTAAACTTTGATATTAGAAATTGAAATATTAAGATAATTTATTATAGTATTATTCATAAAAGCTAAAATATTAAATTACCCTAGGTAATCCTCAACAAATGAATGTATAAAGAAAATGTAACGTGTGTATACACACACACACACACACACACACACACACACACACAGCTGTTACCAGCCATAAAAAATGAAATCTTATCTTTTACAGAAAAATTGAGAAAGTGGTATATCAGTAATATATATCTGGAAATGTCTCACTGAACTCTATTAGTATGTATAATGTCAATAATTTAAAAATTCAAATAAAGTTCTCTTTTCTACAGTTGCACACATAATGGTTTAATAAGGCAAAATATTATTGTGTGTTTAAAAGATTATTCCACAGGATTAGATTTATCCATATGCTGTGCCAAATCTGAGTAAGAAAGATCTAAATATATTCCTACAACTAGACAAATATTGTAGTCATATGTTACTTACCAGAAGGTGGACAAAATCAACTCCCATGCGAATAACAGTAGTAAAGAAAATACCTTAATAGAACTGAATATAAAGTGACCTTTCCTTATAAGTAGAATTTTATTTTTTACATTTATTTATTTATGTGTATGAGTGTTTTGCTTGCACGTACATGCCTGGTGTTCATAGAAGTTAGAAGAGGGCTTTGGATCCCATGGAAATGGAGTTTATGGAAGGTTGTGAGCCACCATTTTCTACATGTATATGTGTCTAGTTTCATGGAACCAAATGTTTGAATCAAGAATGATATAACAGCAAACTATGAGTAGCATATGCAGTACAAATAAAAGAAGGTATTTAAGTAAAGTGAAATAGAGAAGATTTTATAAAACAGAAGAGTTCATTAATTTTTTAACCACTATAATTAGAGAAAAGTATCTATTTCCATGCCATCCCAAGAGGGATAAGGCAAGAATAAAACTACACCACTGACTAGTTGCCTGCCTAGTGATTGCAAATGACCAATGAGTTATTTCAAATCTAAGTTACCTTTAAAGACTAGAAAAGAAACAAAAGGAAAATAGATGTACACAAAGGTTTTAAGAAGTAAGAGAAAAGAATAACTGGAAAAAAATATGAATAATCAATGAAATTAAGTATCCATCTCATTGTAAAATTCTTTTTTCAAATGTAGGTTTCCAATTCTAACATCTCATATATCCTAGACTCACTTAAAAAAATTAATCATTTAAGGTATATGGGGTGTTTTGTCTGCATGTGTGTCTGTGAACCACATGGGTGCCTGGTGCACTTACATCCCCTGTGATTAGAGTTTACAGAGATCAGTCAATATGTGGGTGCTGGGAATCTGCCTCTGGAAAAGAGCAGTCAATGTTCTTACTTAACCACTGAGCCATATTCTAGCCCTTCAATTTAGGTTCTAAATGCCCCTCAACAAGAAAGAATTTGTAACTAGTACTGTACCAAATCTAATGCGGTCATGGACCCGAGAGGAAAACCATCAACTAACATTTTTGTAAACTAATATAATATCTAATACTTATTCTTATATCTACAGATAAATATAGCTCATATCCCTATTAGAGAATCTTCTTCTTGCATTGAATGGGACTCAATTACAGAAATCACAACTGGTCAAAATGCACAAATAGGTGCCTGTGGAGTGTCTAACCCCACTGATACATCCCCAATGCAGCACTTACACTTAAGGCTAAGTGAAAATTGTGGAAAGGAGACAGAAAGATTGTAAAAGCTAGAATACCAAAGATATCTTCTGTGTAATAGTGTCTTCTTTAGGGAAGTGTAACCATGAACTACAATATAGTTGCCTGAACAAGAGCAGCTTAATGACAACATCATTTGACATTCCAACGTGGATGGGGTAAATTCTATGTGGTTCCTGAAGTTGGGCCTCATTGCTCAAGACTACAGGCATCTGGGCCTCCAGAAGGCACCCAGACATCACCCAGGCATCTGGACACCGAGCAGGCACTTCAATATCCTCCAAGTACCAGGGCATCCCACAGGCCCCCTGACATATCACAGGTACAAGGGCCTCCCACAGGCATCTGGACAGCCTGCAGGGCACCAAAACATCTCATCGGCACCAGGACATCCTCCAGACTCCAGGGCATCCTGCAGATGCTCAGGTATCATGCAGGCACCAGGCCAACCCGAAGACACCTGGACATCTCACAAGCACCGGGCATCCCATAGGTGCCTGGGCATCATGCAGGCACTGGGCCAACCCCGGCAGACACGCAAATGTCACACAGTGGAAAGATGGCTCAACAGTAAGGGAATTCGATTCCCTTCCAGAGGATCAGGTTAGATTCTCAGCACCCTCATGGTGACTCACAACCCCCTGTAACCTCAATGTCAGGGGATATCCTTTTCTGGCCTCAATGGGCACCAATTACATATGTGTCGAAAAGACATAAATGTAGGCAAAATACTCATACACATAAAAAGCTTTTTAATTTAAAAAGTAGTAAAACCTGATAATAAGACAAATGTCAATGCTAGAGATGAAGAACAGTCTATTTTTCTTTCTTATTTTCTCAAAACATGGCTCTTGTTATATTGTTCAGGCTGGCTTCAAACTCCCTATATATGTCGGCTAGTCTCAAAGTCACAATTTTCCTGCCTTAGGCTCCTGAGTGCTTAGATTACAAATATGCACTACTGTATCTGATTAATAGTACACTTTCTTACCCAAATATGTGAAGGGAGAGAGGGTCAAAATGATCTTGGTTCAAAACTTTGGTTCTGCTATTTTATTAAAGCTCCTCATTCTGGCAAGTAGTTACTCTCTGCCTCAATTTCTTTATCTGTAAGTTGGGTGCATATTATTAGCATAGTTCTTTAAGGATTAAACAAGCAACACACAAACTAGATAAAAAATTTCCCCATAGCTACAGTATCTAAGAATTCACAATCCGGAGAACAGGTATCTATATAGACCACCAAAACTCAATGTGGTAAATTGTAACATTAGAGGAACTACAAGCAAGAAACCTATCAGAAAGCCAATTGATAGTTTGTAAGACTTTAAGGGCACAATGCTCAAACTGACTCATGAAGATGAGCACGGGTGAATTAGATAGATTAAGAAATGAGTGGGGATCTAGCAGAAGAGTTAACATATATAAGGCCCAAATGCAGGAGACAGAATGGAATGACTCAGTGCCATACAAGAAGTTTACATATCACTAAAAGAAAATGGGTAACACAATGGGCAAAGCCACATAAGGGTTAATCCCTTATGGGGTGCATGTGACTATATTTACCTAAGTAAAAACTAATGAAGAGAGTCAGGTATAGTGGTGCATATCTAGAATCTCAACACTAACAAGGCAGAAACATCTCATCTTCCAAGCCAGCCTGAGCCATATAGTAAGATCGTATCTCAAAACAATCTAACAAACCTACTTATTGAGGACCTTGACCATATCTGTGTCCATAAAAATGAAAGAGTTACCTGTTACCTGGAGTTAACAGAGTAAAGAACAAAGGGCTTAGAGTTCTATGGTTCAGATAATGGGGTAAATACAAACAATATCACCTAACCAGGATATATAAAAGAACTTATGAATGAGATGCTGACAAGATAGATGCCTTGAACACACTGCTATATATGAGAGGCACAGGAGAACATAGAGGCCTCTTTAGTGGTCAGCTCCAAATACAGTTCCATAGCTTAGCAGGGAGAATTGTGCAGAGGAAAGATTGGTTCTATATCAACCTAAATTTAGCAGCTATGGCAATGACAATGAACCAGACCAACCCATAAAAAGTTACTAAGGGAAAATTCTATAATCAATGATGTAGTTTGAATATGTCCTCCTATGTTTATGCATTGAAAATCATATGATTCAGCTATGCTACTTCAGAGTATATAAGCAAAACTAAAATGAGTATTTTGAAGAGATAGGTATCTGTACCTCCTTAATTAACCGATTCATTATTTACAACAAGATGTTAAAAAATACAAATGTCCACTAATAGATGAACACAAAAAGAAAATGTGTCCAAATATAGTGCCATACACCTATAGTCCCAGAATTTGGAGACTGGGGAGACAGGAAAATCTTAAATTCAAAGCCAGCCTGGACTATAGACTGAGACCTTCTCAAAAGAAAGGTAAGGAAGAGAAAATATGATATGCTCATAGAATGAAGTCATTGTGGTGCACACACCCCTTTATTGCAGTACTGGGGAGGCAAACACAGGTGGAGATAGTCTGGACTACATAGCAAGCTCCATGCCAGACAGTGTTACATAACCTGTCTCAAAAATAAATAAAATAAAATGAAATAAAATAAAATAAAATAAAATAAAATAAATAAACCAAGCAAAAAACAATCCAAACAAATAAAAGCAGAACATTTCTTTGCCTTAAAACAATACCACAATTCCATTTATATAAGACATTTCAACTTGGCAAATTCAGAGAATCAGGACAAAGAATAAAACGGTGATTGTCAGGACCAACGAGAAAGGAGAAATGAGAAACTTTCCAATGGACAGCAGTTAACTTGTATCAATATTGTTTATGTCCTTAAACAGTTTGAGGAGCTGGTATGGTGATTCAGGCAATCAGGAGGCTGAGTCAAGAGAAGTTTTAGGACTGATTGGCTTACAAAGTAAAATCCTATCTCAAAAATCAACAATGACAACAAAAAATTTAAGAAACTAGATCCCATGTTAAATGATATAATGAATGAACGCCCTGATTGATAACCTAACACAAAGTGGTAAGCCCTGAAACCATATACAACAAAAATGGATTCAACTGGGTATATTTAGATATTCATGTGTGTGTGTGTAATGACGAAGAAAAGGCTGTCAATTTGAGAGTCAAAGTTGGGGCATGGAAGGAGCTGGAGAGAGAATTCTTGGGGGAGAGGCTAGAAGAAGATAAAGGAAGGGGTAAAATAATGTAAATAAATTTTAATTCAAAGTGTATAAAAATAAAAAAGAGATGGTGCCTTACAATGATAAGGAAGATATTAAAACACAGGGGTGCTATCTTTAGTGAGCCAAAAATAATTTTTATTACAATAACTTTTCACAGTAAAAAAAAGAAAATAGCACTTCAAATCATCTACATCAAGCTTAACTTTAGTAAAATTCATCAAGACAAAAATTAAAAACCCAGTATTACAACAATTGTTTCTGTAACCTACTAAATAGAAATATTTCCCAATGTGTCTATCTCCTATGGTTCTATTATTCTTTCATCTAATTATCTGCTAGACAGCAAAAGAAGTCTCTAGTTAGGGATAGTGGTTCATTATCTGTAACTCCAGCACTACAGGCTGAGAGAAGGATTACTCCAAGTTCCAGGCCAGCCTCGGTTACACATTGAGATTTTTTCTCCAAAACAGGGGGTGGGGGCAAAATGGCTCAGTAGGTAAAAGATGATTACAGTATAAAAGCTTAACAACAGCAGGGCAGTGGTGGCACATGCCTTTAATCCCAGCACTCAGGAGGCAGAGGCAGGCAGATCTCTATGAGTTTGAGGCCAGCCTGGTCTACAGAGCGAGTTCCAGGACAGCCAGAGTTACAACAGAGAAACCCTGTCTCGAAAAAACAAAAAAAATAAAAAATCGTAACAACCTGTGTTCAATCCCCAGAACTCACATCTACATCTCTACTTAGTTGCATCTGACCTCCATACATGCACAAGTGCTCCCCATCAATACTCATACCTACACCACCATCAAAAAACACCTGAGGGTGGTAAAGGGAAAGGAGAACTAGAGAGAAAAAGAGAGGAGGGGAGAGGAGTAGAGTGCAAGGTAGGGCAGAGCAAGGCTTCTTCTAGGTTGAGGATTTTCGCAATAAGACAAAAAGGAGTAGGACAGGGTAAAAATACATCTTCAATTCCTCCTATTTAATCCAAAAAAATTAAAAAGTAATTAAAAACCTAACTATATCTTGTAACAACACATGTTCATTTCCTCCCTCCCTCCCTTTTTTTTTTTTGGAGACAGTCTCATACAGTCTACACTAGCCTCAAACTCAAGGATTATCTTGAACTACTGATTCTCCTGCCTTGATCTCTAGAGTGCTAGAAATGTCTGCCAACTGAGCTACATCTCTAATCTCACAAGCCCATTTTCTAATTATTTTGTTTGTTTTTTGCCACAATGTCTCACTCTGTGAAACCGAAGATGGACGACTACTCTAGGTTGGTCCCAAACTCATGAACTTTGTTTCAGCCTTCCCAGTGATGGAACTATATGTTAGAGCCACCATGACAGGTTTTATTTTCTAAGTTAATTTCTAAAATTAATTTCTAATTAATTTCTAAATTAATAACTTGTATAGGATTCACTTAAAGACAATGGGAAGAAAAACTAAAAAGTAGGGTTTAAGCTTTCATATTCAGCATTTTATAATATTTTGCTGTCTAAGGTATCCCCAAATTTATAAAGTTACGGAGCAAAATGATTTTTTTTACCCTGATGTAGCAATGCACATTAACTCATATGACTACACTTGTGTTTATTTTTCAAAGAAACCTCTTTGCCTTGAATAAAGGAACAACCCAGAAAGAGGTCTTCATTTTCCTTTGTGCACTTCTCCTGTGTATGTTACTAAATACAAATCTAGATGTTTAGTGAGCGGTAAAACTTGAGTTCTTTAATTTTTATTTTAATTTTTTAAATTAATTTTTATTTTTATTTAAATATTTTTTGGTTTTTTGAGACAGGGTTTCTGTGTATTTTTATTTATTTTTAAGACAGAATCTACAACCAAGGCTGTTGCAGAACTCACTATATACCCCCAGGTGGTCTCAAACTTACAGTGTTCACCCTGCTTCATCCTCCGAAGTGAGGGGACTCCAGGTAAGAGCCACCATGCCCAGCTCTAACTACACATTAAAAAAAAAGAAAGAATTCCTACTGGAGCTGAAGAGATGCATGAGTGAAGAGCACTGGCTGCATTTCCTAGGGACCTAGGTTCAATTCCCAGGACTCTCATGGCAGCTTACAATTTCAGTTCCAGGGAATATGACACCCTTCTATGCTTTCCATAGGCATTGTACACATGTAGTGCATAAATACACATGAAGGTAAAACACTCACATACTTAAATAACCTACATTAATTATTTTTATCATTATTCATGTGTCTGCATCTGTTTGTGAGTGAAGGTACACAAGGATGCCACAGAAGAGGGCACTGAATTCCCAGGAACTGGAGGTACAGAAGACTGATATGGGTGCCAGACTGCAAACTCTACTCTGCAACAGCAGCTAAGTGCTCTTAGCTGCTGGGCTGTCTCCCTAGGTCCCTAATCACATACTTTTATATTTGTTTTTTTTTTTGAGAATCTCTATTATATAACCAGGCTGACCTGGAACTCAGTATGTAGACCAGGGTGGAACTGACCTGATAAAGATTCACCTACCTCTGCCTCAGGAATACTGGGATTAAAGGCATGTGACACCATGCTTGTCTAATCACATAATTAAAAAAAAACATGCTAAGTTCTACTAAAAATGTCTATGAGATCTTGTTTCAACACTGGGTGCATGTTTGCAAATCCAAATTGGATTTCCAATATCCTTATCTAAACATTAAACAGAAAGCTGTTCGCTATCCAGTGTTATACCCTCAATACAAGACTGTCTTTAGTTGATAGCTTCTGGGAACAAAAGAGCCAGTTTTCTTTAAGGGTTGGCCCATGGTAGGCTGACTACGCCCTAGTGGATGGTAGCCTTACACTCATGAGCACATGGGCAGCACAAATGGGATGACAAAGAAGAAGGGAGAAGGAAGATGATGGAAAAAGGAAGGAGGAAGGAAGGGAGAGAGGTAGGGAGAGGGAAGGAGGGGAGGGGAGAAAAAGAAAAAGAAGACAACAAAGACATATTTAATGGATTCAAAGTTCATTTTGCAAGGTAAAAACATTTCTAGTAATGGAGGGTGATGATAGTTACATAACAGTATAATTGAACTTAATGCCACAGAGTCATGTCATTAGAAGTAATCAAGATGGTAAATTTTATTATGTCTATTTTACCACAATTTAAAATAATTTTTGTGTTGGGCATTGTAGTATATATATCCCAGCACATCAGAGGTAAAATAAGATCAGGAGGTTCAAAATCAGTATTAGTTACATAGAAAATTAGAGGGCATCCTTGGCTCCATGAGGTCCTTCTCAAAAAATATAGATAGATGATAAATAAACAAAATAAAAATAAATTTAAAAGTTGCCATTTTAAAACCACCTTTGTTTTTTAAGATTTATTTTCATTTTTATTTATGTGTATGTGTCTCTGTGAGCATATGCCATGTGTGTGCAGATGCCCATGGAGGCCAGAAGGTTTTGGATGCTCTGGAGCTGGAGTTACAAGTGGTTCTGGAAACTGAACTTGGATCCCCTTGACCACTGAGTCATCTATGCAGGCCTTATGAAATGAGTTAAAAGTTCTCTGGCTCCAAAAACAATGTGGTGCAGCAGTCATTACAAATCCATGCTCTTATGGTCCCATAAGACTATAGTTGACACTAGAGGAAATTGTTTAGATAAACTTCCTGTACTACTCCAAAATAGTTATTAGATTCAGGCAAATCACTTAGTATCTCTGAGCCGAAGTTTCTTATTTATATATAAGGATAACAGATAACAGCATCCACCTCACTAGTAGTTTTCTAATCAATCCATAGCTAGAAACTAGACATCACAGCAACTGAAATATAGAAAGCACTCAATAAAATTTAGCATGGCCTGATAAAACAGGCATGTAGAGAACTGACTACAAGTTCAAGGCTGATTGCAAGATCAAGCCTACATAATCTACATAGTGAGTTCAAGGCCAGCTTGGGAGATTTAGTGAGATACTTTATAAAATAAAAAGTAAAATGAGGTCTGGTGATATAATGGTAGAGCACGTAGCATATGAAAGGCCCTAGGTTAAATCTTCAGTACAACAAAATAACATAAATCTTGCTATTAGTATCTCCAGAAATAGGAAAAGTTGAGTTTTCATGTAACAAAAGAAATGTATTTACTCCCATTCTGGCAAAGATATAAGAGGATAAGTTAATGTCACTTACTGCTTTAGTCTACTCTGAAACTAACCAATTATGGGGATATGTAGGCCCTAGTTTGAATCCAAGCTTCTCAGATTGTGATTTCTGACACTGTCTGAAGGAGAATTCCCAGGGAATTTGTTCCAAATACACAACTGCAGAAAACCATTCACTGAACTCCATTCTCAAAGGGTTAGGTATTTAAGATTCATGTAGATAGCTGCAAAGACACATAATTGAGGGAAATCTGAAGGAGTGGGAAGGGAAAAGAAAAATGCAAGACATCTGGCTCTCATTTCTTCTATGTTGGTCAAACTCAATAGTGTTAGTACTTGGACATCGCCGCCGCCCCCCCTGCCCTCTCTCCTTCTCTCTCCCTTTCTCTCCCTCTCTCTCTCCCTCTCTCTCTCTCCCCTCCCCTCCCCCCTCTGTCTCTCTCTCTCAACAGTGTTTCTCTGTTGTAACTCTGCTGTAGCCCAGGCTGGCCTCAAACTCTACCTACCCCTGCCTTCTGAGTGCTGGGATTAAACATGTGTGCCCCACTGCCTGGCTAGTACTTGGATTTTAACGTCTATTTCCATAACCAGCCGAAGTCTTTGTCTAATTTAATTTACTTCCCTCTCCTACCACCTCTACTCCTTAAATCTCAGTCCTTGGTAAAAGGCAACACATTGTTTTGTTTCCACAATGGAAAGTAATGATTAAACCAATTGTTCTCAGATTAAGGAATTAACTGCCTAGTTTCTCACTTGGTCACTTAAAATTGTGCTATTGTTCTCTTTGTGCTCTTTAGGAAACAAAGAAAAATCCTGCTAAAGAAACTTCCTTTGAAGAACACTCCTCTAGTGTGTAATTTTTTTGAGACATCAGTGCATAAAGTTAGAAAAACAAACAAACAAACAAGTCTTAAGGAATCTCTGAATATTTTTTGGGAAATATCTCTAGTTCATTTTTGCTGTAAAGTTGAACAACCATCTTTCACATTATAGTTGAGAAGAAAACATATTATTTATCTGCAGCAAGAGGAACAACTTAACAAAAGAGCCAAACTACTGACCATCAGTCACTGGGTCTTTCTATAGTCATTTGGCTATAACAAGAAAAGAAACAGAAACAACACACAGCATTGGTTCTTGAACTCTGTTCCCCATCCTCACAAATAACCTTATTAGGAAAGTTGCTGGTAAGTGTCAAAAGAAACAAAATAGTACTGCTACTTTAATAAGAGTAGTAATAAAAAAAACAATGGGATTTCCCCAAAATGATTATTACAGGTGACTCCAGAGAAAAGTTACTATCTCTAGAAGGACTTTCCCAAATTTTCAAGTACCCTGCTCAACAATCCAGTACCTGAGGTGGAAAGTTAGTTTGAAATCCTAATACAGACCATACTTTTATTACTCATCTTATTATCTACAAATGATATTTATTTGTATTCTGAGCTACAAAGAAGGAATAACAATATTACCTACCTCAAAGGACTTTTGAGAAAAATCTGGAATATTAAGTGTATAAAGTATTTTAAATAGCACCTGGCATTTGCTAGCTGAAGAAAAATAAAATTAACTAATACTACTGGTTTTGTTAGTGTTAAGAAAGTGATACACAATAAAATTTTATACACAAAAACATCTAGATAAAACTTGGCAGCATGCAGAAATGGAAAGTTGACTTTAATGCCCAAGATGTCATAAGATAATGGCAGGAAAGCACTGGCATGTCTATGCCATATGCAAAGCTTGGCAGCTCTAAGAGGCAAACGATTCAACAAAACTACAATCTGTGCTCTGAGAAAGCTGATACACTAATGAAAAAAATAAAACAGCCACTGTCACTGTCATATATATATATATATATATATATATATATATATATATATATATATACACACATGTATGTGAGACCAGACATCATCACCATCTTACTCTACTTCATAACTGTAATTTTGCTACTGTTATGAACTATAATGTAAATAACTGGTAGGCAGATGGTCCAGGTGACCCCTGTGAAAGAATCATTCAATTCTCCAAAGGGGTTGTGAACCAGGTTGAGAACTGCTGTCCCACCTGTCCCACGTGGTGGGAGATGAGAACCAACTCCTACAAGTTGGCTCCTTACATCCACATGTGTACTATGACATGTGTGAGCACACACAGAAATACAAAGTAACTGTGGTGGTTTGAATGAAAAAAGCCCCGATAAGCTCATAGAGAGTAGTAGGAGGTGTGGCTTTGTTGGCTTTGTTGGAGGAAGGGTGTCACTGGAGGAGGGCTTTGAGGTTTCAGAAGCTCAAGCCAGACCTAGTGGCTCACTCTTTCTGCTGATCCAGATGTAGAACTCTTGGCTCCTTCTCCAGCATCATGTCCATCTGCATGCTGCCATGCATCCTGACATGATGACAATGGACTAAACCTCTGAACCGTAAGCCAGCCCCAATTAAATGTTTTTCTTTATAAGAGTTGCCAACATTATGGTGTCTCTTCACAGCAATAAAACCCTAACTGAGACAATAAGTAAAACTAGTTAAAACTTTTAGGCTGCTATAATGGACATAAAATAAAGGAATGGGGATTCATTTTACTCTGGGTATGTCATACAAGTAAGATATAGAACAATGCTCACAGAAGAAATAACACCTGAGCTCAGCCTAGGATTTCAACTGATGAATGGAAGAGTAACAGCTCCAGAGAAAGTATCAGGAAATATTTGAAAGTATTTTACAAATATCTAGAAGCATCTGCCATATCTAGTAGCTTGTAAACAATGCAGTAAGGCCATGGTTACTGAGTATAAGGAAGGTGGTTTTAAATGTAGGCCTAAGAATACCAATGAAGACTGGAGAGAAAGGAAACACAATAAGCATATCAAAGCAACAACTATACCCACATGCTCCTTGTGGCATATTCTCCATAACCAAGAAATGAAAACATCCTCAATATTCACTGAACAGATAAAGTACAAAATATATTCTATAGTGGATTGTTATTCAGTTATAAAAAGAAGGTAATTCTGTCATTTATGACAAGATGGGTGAACTTAGAGGGCACCATACTGGTGAAAGGCAGTTACACAAAGAAAGGAGCTTATATTTTAAAAAGTTGGAGGCTAGGCATGCTGGAGCAAGACTTTAATCCCATTACTCAGAAGGCAGAGGGAGGTAGGTCTTTGTGAGTTTGAAGCCAGCCTGGTCTATAAAAGAAGAGTTCCAGGCTAGAGCTACATGGTGAAATACTGTCTCAAAGGAAAAATGTTGAACTAGACAAAGATTAGAATGGTGGTTGTCAGACACAAGGGATAAGGAAACATTGGCCAAAAGGATTCAAATTATCAATTATAAAATGAACAAATTCTAGGTCTTTGAAGTTTATCATGGGTAGTGATGGAAGAATCAATTTCATTGTGATAATCACGACACTATATACACACATGAAATCACACTGCATAATTAAAATACGCTTATTTCTAAAGTAAATGTTTTAAAATGTTTTAAAGCAAACCTTACAGAATGGAGGTATAGTCTAGTGACAAGAATATATGATCAGTATGTCTTGAATTTAATTCTCAGCACTGGAAGAAAAAAAATTAGTAATAAAAGACGACCAGAGGACGAACTGGAGACACTGGCTTACTAGTTAAGAGCACTTGTTGCTCTTGCAGAGAATCTGAGTTCACTTCCCATCACTCACATGGTTGCTCACTAATATCTGTAACTCCAGTTCAGGGGGATCAGACACTCTTTCCTGACCTCCACATACACCAAGCACACACCTGATGCACATAAACATGCACACAGGCAAAATATATTCATACACATAAAATAAAATTTTTAAAAAAGAAAAAGAAAATCTGAGAAAATAATAGCATCACTAATCTTCAGCATAATAGACAGTTATAGTAACATTTGACATATTTTAAAATACTCTCTAGATGAAGAAATACAAAACAACTTTAAAAGTCAAGATTATGGGGCTGGAGAGATTACTCCATGGTTAAGAGCACTTGCTGTTCTTCCACAAGACTGGAGTTCAATTCCCAACATCCCCTTTGAATGCCTCACAACTGCCTTTAACTGCAACTCCAGGAGATTTGATGTTCTCTTCTGGCCACCACACATACATGGCATACACATGTGCTCACATACAAAAATAAAACTTTTACAAAAGTCTAAGAAGTCAAGATTATGGTTATTTGGAGGGGTGAGGTTGATTAAGATGGTATAAATGGAGGGATATCTGGGATGACTAGCAATGTTCTATCACTTTATATGAATGTTTTCCAATATGCTTACAAATTGTGATATTGTTTGCAAGTTACACTTCTTTGATTTTTAAAAATAATTCTTGTAGATTTTTCAATAAAGAAAATCTAAAAGAAGAAAAGCACCATCGTGGTACAGTGTGATGGCACATAGCTTTAATTCCAGCACTCAGGAGACAGAAAAAAATGGATCTCTGTGCGTTTAAGGACAGTCTTATCTTTATAGCAAGTTATAGGCCAGGCAGGGATACAAAGTAAGACCTTCTCAAGGGAAGGGGAAGGAGAAGAAGAGGAAGAAGAGGATGAAGAAGGAGGAGGAGGAGAATCACCAGTACCAGCATCAGCACCAACTTTGTGTGGCACATGTCTTTAATCCCAGCATTTAGGAAACAGAAGCAGGCAGATCTCTGTGAGTTTGAGGACCAGAATCAGACAGATAGTATGATTTAGAAGGTGGAACTAAACCAATTTCAGAAGCATATTGAGAGTTGACTGCTATAAAACTCTAGAAGAGCTCCCACAGGAGAGTTTAGAGGAAAAGACTCAAGGAACAATTTCAGCTTTGGAAATTCTGAGTAAAAGATACCTTTGGGAATTCAAATAATACTTTTCCAATTTCTTAATTTATGGCTTCCCCTTGCCTTGGTACGCATGTGTATAAATAGCAGTGTTATATTGCCTATTAGTCAGGATTCAATTCATGTTTTTGACTTTTATGTGGATTGAGAAATGAGGATTTTTTTTATTAATAGGGTAAGTCAAAAAGAGGGACAATGACTATATATATGGAAATTATCATCTCTGTTGACATTACAATGCAAAAAGTAAAGAGGTAAACCTATATTAAGAATGACAGTAAAAGGAAAGAGGATATAGAAGAGCTAATGGGTCAAAGTATATCCTGACCTGAACAGCAAAACTCGGGCATCATGCATTTATCTTATTTTCACATTCCTGGGACTTTCTGGAGTTAGGCATGTGAAATCTAAAGAACTGAAATTTAAGTTGCTACTAATTTGAACATGAAATATAAACATGAGAAATGAGTTAATGATGAAGAAGGGGGGAAAGGTATTCTGTACTAGGTTGACACATAGTGGAGGAGCAGGTAATTTTATCCTGTAAGCAAAAAAAATTGTCTTTAGTTGAGAGAAGAGACAGGCATCAACAATTGTGTGTTAAATAAATTGCAGTATAAGCTACGACAACCAGATTCATTTGACTATGTTAACACAGAACAGATGTTCAATGAATACATGAGCAACTGATCATAATGTTCAACTAGAAATATTAAGATTTTGCTCTCAATCCCCTGCTTCTACTATGTAATAAGATAAAGATACCATTTATTGAACACAGTTGAAACCCTCAGCATGCATTCTTTATTAAATCTTTACACCAAGCCCATGAGATAGGTGTTGTTTTATTCATCTCCATGCCACAAATGAAGAAACTTGCTTCCATTCAAGGGGTAATTAGGGAAACAAGACATATAGACACTGCACAGGACTGTATGGTATGATCCCACTACAGTAAAACATTTCAAAATGACTGAGAGCCAAATCCTAAGAGTGTTTCCTTCAAATCATACCTGCAGCAATATGTGGCAGTGGTAGCAAGCTCATAGTGAACATTAGGACTTTTGGCCAACCATCTACTCTTTTCCATCAAAAATATGCTCAACATCTGGCACAGTTACCAAATACCAAGATAAATGGACCTTCATTAATTCATATATTGCAAAACTAGATTGTCAAAATTTGTCAAATTCTATTACAGAATTGTTATACGTGACCCATTAGATAAGACTTTGAAATCTCTTAGCTCTATGGAAATTTCCACTCTGGTAGTAGTTATATATTTGATCCTTATCACACTTTTCTTGGCAACAATAAAATTCCATTTCCATCAACCGTGCTTCCTCTCAAGAAAAAGGTCTTGTCCCACCCCCATCCCTTAGAAATATTCACTGTTTCCAACAAAGTTCTCAAACACAAATGATTTTCAACTACCAGGAAGATACTCCTTGTATCACTGTTTTGCATCAAAATAAAATGTGTTTTGCATCACATTTCCCTAAAACGAGGGTTTGCAGACAATATTTGGTAAGGAGGAGAAGAAGAGGGGTAAAGGACAAGGGAACGGAAAATTAAATCCTTTATTCCTTTCCATGAACAGTTTTGCTCAAGCAGTTCACTCTGCCTCAATTATCATCACCCTATATTTGTCTGTACCCTAGAAATGCATTCCCTCAGTATTTTCCAAGCAGCTACCAGGTATTTAATCCTATAAAAACAGGTGGTAAGGACACAAACTGAGGAATCTACCAGGTAAATATTAAGGATAATCACTGTAGGAGTGTGATTACTGTGAATACTGAGACATTCTTTCAAGTAAACGTTTCCTGAAAGGAATGTTTAAAGTAGTTCTTTTAAGGACATGTAAAGAAAAAAAGAAAAGGCATTTTTGGCAGTCAAGCAGGGGCAAATCAAAGCCTTCCAACAACAAGGAGCATAACTGAACAAGGACTCCCCCTCCAAAAAAATTATGCTAGCATTTGTGATGAATCACACCTAAGTAGGGAAAGGATATGATTTAAAAAAATCTGTAGCATAGTAACAGGATAGACTGGATGAGGCAGAAAACACAAGAATTTCTACATACACTTCCATTTTGTCTTATAGTTTGTAATGTCCTTGAGAATGAATTAATATTTCTTTGTTCATTAAAAAAAAAACAACCATTCCTTTCTAATGTTTAGAACTGTGTTGAATACAAAGTAGCCTCTCATGAGGTCTATCTAAACATGTAAAGCTGGGCCTCATCTTACTGTTCAGTATTTTAATTGAAGTTACTCAAAAGTTCAGTTACCAGTATTTGAAGATTCTTGCTTGGACACTGGAACCCAATGTTCAGTCAATATAGAAAGAGTATTTACATGTTTGAAGGTTTAGAAGAAGTTATTCACAATACTTCATCCTTATTATTTTATGAATTCCTTGAAAGATGAACAGCTAATCACATTTATGTATCATAATTGTGACGATAAAGGTAGACAAAAGACATTAGCTTTTGAGTATCTATAACATTAATGGTGTTAAAAGAGTGAGAACAGTTTCAAGGCTCAAAGAACTAATCCAAACAACAAGAAACAAAACTCATAATCAGGTCCTGGATAACAACCAAAGAGTCAATGATAATCAGTATGGAGGGAGGATTTCTTTAGAACATATGTTTCTTTTAATTAAAGTGGAACTAAGCACATGGGGAATAGAGTCAGGAGAATTGGGAGCTCAAGACCAGTCGTTGCTACATAGTGAGCTTCAGGACAGGTTGGAACAAATGAAAACCTGTTTCAAAACAAAAGCAAGAAATAGAAGCAAAACCTATTCTCAGTGAGTATAAAAAGGAGCTAATTAAATGAAAAGTTGTGGTCTATATACTTTGAATTCAGTAAAACTGAATTTTAGGTCTTGGGATATAGCTCAATGGGTAGACTACTTGTTGAACATGCATAAAGCCTGGAATTCAAAATCTAGCACCACATAAACAAAGCAAAGTGTCATATGCTTGCAATCCAAGTACTTCAGATGTAGAGAAATAGGATCAGAAGTTCAAGATCATATATAGCTACATAGTGAGTTTAAGGCCAGCCTAAGATATGCTATACCATGCTTCCAAAAATAATGTGAAATGAAGTTTTTACAAAATAAATTTGCCACGTAGGGATGAGGGAAATCAGAAAAACCAAAAAGTAAATATTACCCTAAAACAACAACAACAAAAATTCTGGATTTCTGAACAAATGTGATGAACAAGACTTAATAATCTTATTACTGTGACATCAGCTTGTTTGAACCACAGTTTGAACTATACATAAGCGTAATACGTTCACGTAAGGTCTGTGGTAATAGAAGGAATGCACTCCAAATAGATTATCGATGATAAACTGATTTTCATTATCAAGGGATAGTGTGGTATTATAAAAAAAATCTCCAAATACAATTGTTTTCCCGTATTTTCATGTGTCAAGCAGCATACATTTGGTGGGAAGGGAACTATAATGACATCACATAATGATGGTAATCAACTTCCAGAAGACCATGGATTGATTGGCTTAGAGACAACTGTTCTAATGTCCTGGCCCTGTTAGCTTTATGCACTTTCTCAAATCCAAAGTCTTTTTTTTTTTTCTGATTCCTACCTCCTTTGATCTGACTGAGGAAACACAAAGTTCATGGGATCTACTTATGATTACCAAAATAACCTTACTGGAAAAGTAGCCTGAAGTGGTCTGTGACTGTTAAAAAAAAAGAGTCTCAGAAGTCACAAACAATCAGACCTACATGACTCAGGAAATAAAATGTCATCTCCAATCTTCTGGGTTGAAATAACCCCTTTCAGACCAGTAGAAAAGTCCAAAGCACTCAACTGTACTTAAAAAAAAAATTCCAAATTGGGCTTGGCCTGGTAGTACATACCTTTAATCCCAGCAAAAGGGAGGCAGAAGCAGGCAGACCTACCTCTGTGAGCTTAAATTCATGGCCAGCATGATCTACATTTTAGGAAGTTCCAGGATAGCCAGAGCTACATAGAGAAATTCTGTCTCAAACAAACAAACAAGCAACCTTATAAATTGACACTATATATGAATGACACTGCTTTGATAGAGGTAAAGAAAATATGTTCAATTTTCTCAAGGTTATCTTGGGAAAATAACTACAAAATCATTCTAAAAGTTTCACTTGGCAATCTTTAAAATTTAATTATTTTTAGTTGTGAAATACATTTCATTGTAGGAATAAAACCAATAAGATTACTGGGCACCACTTTGTTGAACACATTAGTTCTTTGAATTTAACACTTTGTTGAATTCCATGTGTGAAATAATTTACATATATTACCTATATTCCTTGTAATAATACCATGTTGCTGGAAGTAGTGTAGCATTGTCACAAGTTCCAGGCCAGATATGTCTGTAATGTAAGACTTCTGTTCTTTAAAAAGAGAAAAGAAGTTACTAGTCTATAATGCAGATCAGAGAGATGGGTGTGTCATAAATTTTTAAGTAAATGGTAGAACTGAGATCTCAGTTAAGATACATCCAAAGCCCAGATTTATAGATCCCAATGAAAAGTGCTCACTCTCCCTTCCTCTTCTCAGAAATTTACAGGATGATTATATGGAGAACAATTACCTATGACAGCACAATTTTTTTGTATGGTACTAGGTACTGAACCCAAGACTTCACATATGCTAGGCAAGCACAAATATATCCCCAGCCCAACTGAAACAAGTATTAAAAAGGAAAGTTAAGCTACTCATATCAATTGATATTTTTAATAAAACACTTTATAATAATGAAGGCAGTATAGTATTAGAAAGATAACAAATATGTAGCTCAATGGAACAGTGTCTAGAAATTGATATATACACAACCAATTTCTTTCTTTCTTTTCTTTTTTTTTCTTTTTTTTTTTTTACAAAAATGCCAAGTTAATTCAATAGACATAAGGTAGTTTTTTCCAAGAAATAATGGTGGGACACCTGAGCAAAACAAAATCCTAATTTAAAAAAGAAGAAACAGAAACAAAAACCATAACCCATTTCTTTTAGTATGCATAAAAATCAACTTAAAGTGGACCATACACTGAAATATGAACACAAGAGCTCTAAGATTTCTGCAAAGAATTTAAATATTTATGAACTTGGGCCAGGGAAGTATTTCTTAGTACATAAAAGTCATGAACAGAAAAAAAATTGAAAAACAGAAAGCAATCCAAAATTTAAAACTTCTCTTTGAAGAATTGCTATTAAAAAATAAAAAGGCAAGAGTTAGCAAGATGGTTCAGTGGGTAACAGCAGCATGACTACCTAAATTTGATCCCTAGAACCTACATTTATATGCACAAATACACACAAAACAAGTAAATAAATAAATGTAACAAAGACAAGCCACAAACTAGGAAAATATTTTGAAAAACACATACTTGATAGACAAATATAACTAGAAACCTCAAAACTGTATAATTCAAAACATCCACAAAGTAAAAAATAATGTTACAAACATTTGCTCAAAAATGACTCAGCATATAAAGGTGCTTGCCATCAAGCTTGACTACCCTAGTTCCATCCCTTGGATCCATGCAGGGAAAGAAGAGAATTAAGTTTCCCATGTGGTCCTCTGACTTTGTACATGTGTGCATATGTACACACATATTAAATCAAGTAAAATGTAATAAAACATTAGTTATTGGGGAAAATGGAGAATAAAATTAAACTGAGAAGTCACTTTCCATCTATAAAAATTTCTTGGTGTGGCTGGAGATATGGTTTAGTGGTTCAGAGCACTGGCTGCTCTTCTAGAGAACCTGGGTTTAGTTTCCAGTACCTACAGAGCAGATCACAACCATCTAAAACTCCAGTCCAGAGCATCCAATGGCCTCTGCAGGTATCACCAAGCATGCAGATGGTATACACATGTACATGCAGGCAAAACCAGCTAGCTATACACATGAAATAAAAATTAAAAATACAGATATAAATAAATTCTTAAAAGACAAAACAGTAAAAGGACGTAAAGCAACTAGAAACTTATATATTGCTACTTGGTACCAAAAATGTTACGGACACTTTGAGAAACAGTTTCTATAAAGCTAGACCATATTCAGCCACTACATTTCTATGTTTTCACCTAAGAGAAGATAAATATCTGCATAAAAACCTAAGCACAAATATTTGCAGCAACTTTATGCATAACCACCAAAACTTGAAAATATTCCAAATGTATATCACCTGGGGAATAGATAAATTGTAATATAACCACACAGGGAAAAGTCTACTAGGCAATGAAAGGGAGAAAACTGAATAAATAGGGTAACAATCATGATCCTCAGAAGCACTGTTCTAAAGCTAAACTCAAAAGGTTTTATTTTGATTCCATTAATATGAAACTCCAGAAATGAAAAATAACAATTAAAATCAAATCAGTGATTGTTCATTCATTATTAATATTATCAAGAAAACAAATACTGGAAAGTAAGCAAGGAGTGTAGGGAATAGGAGTAGAACTTTTACGCATTGCTGGTAGGAATGAAACTCATTATTGTGTGTACTATTTACAAAAGATTTAAAATCAGATTAAAAATTAGTAGGGTTTGACAATATAGGAGGGAATTAACTATAAAAGGATGACAAGGTAGCAGAAATTTTTATTATTTTTATTTCAGTTTTTTACAAATGATATAATTTTTATATCAAAATTCATAGACTTGCATATACTTAAAAAAAGAATACTTTTCCACATGTAAACTATACATCAATAATCCTTAAAAAAATGAGTGTGACCTTAGAAATAGACAATTAGTTTAGGTAGAGAACTATAACTAATCAGAACTAAAAATGTTGATTTCTGATCATAAATATAAGATCCATGGATAAAATATGGACAGCAAAGTTCATGAAAGTTCTATGTACACATCTTTGATTACTAATTGATGATTATGCAAAAGGTATCTCTAGTAAGATGTCAATATATACATAATTTAAAACCCAAATACCCTCACTTGGTATGTAATCAAAGTAGGCCAACTTAAGATAATAAATAGCCACTGTCTCAAACAATTGATTGAGCTTATAGATGACTCATTCAAAGCCATGCTTAACAATACAGGAATCTATTCAAGCACTAATTCCCCTTATTTTATAAGTGTTCTGATTTAGAAAGGCAAAAGAAAAACATTTTAACTTGTGTAATTTTTTTTCCACGTGATCAAAGTTCTAAAGATATCCAACAGATACTCACTTACCTTGTCAACAGATGCTATAAGATGAAAAAAGGTAGAGGGTTGTCCAAAATCCCTGATAGACCTTTCTATCTAGCAAAGTATTCAGTGACAGCTGAAGGCAGATATGTAGCCAGGGGCAAGCCAGTGTCTATGATCATGGTTTTACAGAGTGCTGTGGTAAAGTAGTAAGGGTCATTTAACTAGCACTCTCAGAGGCCCCAAGGAAAACCTAACCTGAAAAAAAATACACTATTTGAGTCTTATCGTCATCTATTCATCCAGTAACTCTTTACTGAATGCTCACTATGAGTCAGGCTCAATATTAAGGTGAAGACATGGTGTTACCCTGGTTTAGAGTTGTCTGCAATCTTCTGGCAGGCAATGGTGGGAGGTATATGACATGAGTAGCAGGCAACAGGCGACAGTACTTAATGGAACAAAGAAGCTATAGTTGTGATTTAATTTCTCTTTGCATACTATTTTCCATCATGTTTTAGGTATCCCAGAGTTCACTAGGTAGACAAGAGTGGCTGTTACTCTAGGCAGCACTAGAAATGTAGGTTAGCATGGCATAACGAAAGAACTGCACAAAGTTTAGGTTATTGACAGCACTTTGGATGGATGGGGCATTAGGGCTTGGAGGTGAACCCAAGAGTTAAGTAGTGCCTAGGAAGAAATCCCAAAATAGGCAAAATGTGCATAAGTAGAAAAGGCAAGGCAGCAAAAACCAGAGACACAGATAAGTGGCAAGCATGAAGATACTGAACAAAGAGAAAGCAGACAGAATTTAATGGAAAAGTTGTGACAGGCAAGTAGTTGGTGAGCACCAACAGTATGAGGACTGAACAGTGGAAGAGCCAATCACAAACATGGACTAGAGAAGTGTTTCTCAACCTTCCTAATGCTGTGACCCTTTAATATAGTTCATGTTGTGGTGACCCCAACTATAAAATTATTTTCATTTCTACTTCATAACTGTAATTTTGCTACTGTTATGAATCATAATGTAAATATCCAATATGCAGATGGTCTTCAGCAAACCCTGTGAAAGGGTTGTTTGACCCCCAAAGGGGTTGTGATCCACAAGTTGAAAACTGCGGGTCCAGGTAGAACTCAAATTCTGAGAGAACTGGCTGAAGGCATATTTCACTACCCTTGAAGAACTGATATAACTTTATACAGATCAGGACTTTACAAGGCTGGATCAAACCAAGGCCTAGCTACTGGTATGAAAATACAAAGCTAGTCATAGTAAAAAGGAAGTAGTCAAGGGCAGTCTTAGCAAAACACACAAAGTCATAATGAGACTAGCAAAGAAAATGAACTGCTGAGCTAGCAGCCTTGGGTTCCCAAAATACTTTTCAACTTAGGACTGGATGGGGCCCAAAGCCTTGTTCAAAGCTGACCTGCCTCAGCTCTGTCCACAGGAACGCCATGTAAAAACAGAATAAGCATGTTATCTTAGACTTTACAACATTGACAGCATGAAGCAAGTCCATAAAGAATTGCCTAAAAATAATAATGGAAGAGAAAATGTAGCCAAGTGTGGTGGCTCACATCTGTAATTAATCCCAGTACTCTGGAAAGATGAGGTAGGAGTGTAAACATGAATGAATTCAAGGCTAGCCTGGGCAACAGTTATTTTCAGGTCAGCCTGGGAAATACAGTGAAACTCAACCTCAAAACAAACAAACAAACAAAAATCCAACAAAACAAGTAAACAATCGAAAACAAAAAAGAGAATGCGTCATATGGGAAGAGTAGAGGAAGAATGAATTTCAGGAATCTCTCTCTGTTTTCTATCTATCACCAATTCACTAATCTAGAATAGTTATCATATAAAGTTCTGCAGCCCACAGGTATGACCCCCAAAATTAATTTCTTCTGTATTCATGGCACTTATTAAAAATACTAATTTCTCATCAGGTCTCTGGTCCAGACTATGCCTACAACTATATATGTCTTGTGGGAAAGTCAGATACCTTTTGCCTTTTGTATCTCATTATGAATATAATATGAAATTAGGATGACAGTCCATTCTGCTACTTTTAGTTCCCATTCTGAACCACAGACATACAGTTTTAAAAGGTTTAAACAATTCTCAGTCCTATATGCATTCTTACTGTGCATAGGGAAATCTAAAGACCATTGAAGAAATAAACTTGAAAAAAAATTACACAACAAACTAGAAACAGACCCAGAAAAGAAACCCAGATGGCCTCCGTTCCTTCCATATTTGCTGTGTTGCTAAATCTGGTAGAGATGCCTATCATTAGGAAACAAAATCCAGTTAAATGCATTCACCCGTAATTCTTAACTCTTCCCACTGAGCTCATGCATAGCTCAATGGAAAATATTCTCTTTCCATCTTCACAAACAGTCCTTCATATGTGACAGAATGGAAATTCAAAGGAGGTTATGAAATTTAGATTATCCAACTCCAAAGCAAGAGAAATCATCAAGAAACACCAGCTGACTATGAGATTTTTGCTGCTGAAGAAAATTAATCAAATTTATCCTACAGGCTCATCTGCAGTTTGACACACTCATTCCTCGATGTTGAAAACTCCCTAAGAAATTTCAACACAAGATGTGCTTGTGACATTTACTCCCAGCACTTTCTGATCTTCATCTGTTACTGTGACCAGTATTTGAGGCAACATAATAAGCAGGAGGTTGCTTGACCTCTTATTGTTTGTACAGTCTTTTGTATTCACAGTATCTTAAAGATATGAAAGACAGAAATACGCTCATTTAGAGAAATAATTTATATTTAGAAGTAATTATGAAAAGTGGATAGAACATAAAAGCCTAATAACTAATAAATCATGAATAATTGAGTTGGTGAAACATATGCAAATATATTTTAATTACTTATTGATATTCTTACAATGAAGCATTTTGTTGAAAATTTCAGTTTATTCATAACAGCTAAACAAATATATATTGTACACCAGCTATTTGATCAACTTTTGTTACCTATGATGTATAGATGTTCATTAAATATGATTTATTACACTAATTAGTAACCATAGACCTTGGAGGGAAAAAATAAAATTTTCCTAAGAAGCCCACATTTTGTTTCTCTTATAATAAATTCCATTGAATAAGTAAATGAAACCTCTTTTTTCTCCAGAATCAGAGATAAAATCATCACAAATTTCTCTTCTAAGAAAACAATAAATTTATATGGGAGAAATGTGAGAAACACTATTTCATACAGGTAATCAAGGTGAAGTTTATCAGTAACAAGTCACACCGACACTATGCACCATGGATATGATGTGGTGAGGATGGCCTTCTTTCTGTTCTTCCTCTCAGAAAAAGACTGAATATCTGCACAAGATTGGGTCATGTCAACATTCCATCCTGGGTAGAAGAGTTTGAAAGGCTCTGCCCCCATCTCACTCCATCCCCCAAGGGGGTTTATAAGCAGTTAACAGTTGCTACAGGGTAGCTTAGAAGGCTCTTGCCTCCCTGAGAAGTTATTGGCAGTTAACTGTTGCTGGGAGAGGAGGAAGAATTTTTTTTAAGTTGGCATAGCCAGTGGTAAGTTGACCATGCTCCTGTAAATAACCCCTCATCCATACTCATCATACTCATGTAAGCAAGTAATTAAACTCATTGAGTAACATAAACAAAAGTGCAATGATACTTTAAAAAAAAGCAAAAAAAACCCCTCCCAACACCTAATTATGAAAAAGAAAATGAGACAAATTCTAATTATTGAATATCCTACAAAACTTCTGACCAGGAATATTCAAAACCATCAATGTCATTAAAGTCATGAAAAACCTGAAAAAAACAATTACAATCAAGAGGAACCATGGGGATGGAAAGGTGGCTTAGTGGTTAAGAGCCCTGGCTGCTCTTCCAGAAGATATAGGTTCAATTCCCAGCACCCATGGCACCCACAACCATCTATAACTCCAGTCTCTAGGAATGTGACTCCCTCTTCTGGCTTCTGTGAAAATCAAGGCACCCATGTGGTGCAGACACATAAGCAGGCAAAACATCCATACACATAAGATAAATTTTTAAAAATGTATAAAAAAGAGAATCCATGATGGCTAAATATGATGTTACCTTAGATATGATTATTAAGAGAAAATGGATATTAGGTACTGAGGAATCTGAGTAAATTATGAAGTTTAGTTAGTACTAACACATCAGTATTAGGTAGGTACAATAGTATATGCCAGTAATCTGAGAACATGTGAGAAAGAGGAAGGAGAATGGCTAGATATTCAAGGCCTATAAGGTTCATATAGTTGAGTTCTGTCCATCCTTGATTTAGTTTTTTTTTTTTAAGAGATTGATCAGTGGTTAGAGTACTTGCTGGACAGAACCCCAGAACCCACATAAATGCTAGGTGTTCATATGAGGCAGCTCGCCTGTAATACCAGAGCTCAAGTGGAAGAAAAGGGATCCTCAAGCAAAGAGGCTAGCCACACTAGTCACATCACAGACCTCTAGGTTCAACCGAGCAACCCTAATTCAGTGAATAAAATGGAAAGCCAATAAGCAAAACTATTGACATCAACCTCAAGCCTCTACAAACATATGTACATATGCCATGTTCATAAGTATGCATGCATGCACACACAAACATGCATGTACACCAAACACATAAGAAAGTTTAGTTAAAAAAGCAAAAAATTAATATTGGTTCATTAATTGTGAAACATGTACATTAATATAGTAAGATGTTAATAACAAGGGAAACTAGGTGATATAATATATATATATATATATATATATATATATATATATATATATATATATGAAACTATAACACTTTTGCAAATTTACAATTATATAAAGTTAAGTATACCAATAAAAACTAAAACAAGCCAAGCAGTGGTGTCACATGCCTGAGTTCAAGGACAACCTGGTCTACAGAGTGAGCTCTAGGACAGCAAGGGCTATACAGAGAAAGCCTGTCTTGAAAAAATTAACAAAAAATAAAACAAGTTTAAAAACTAGTACTACATTTTTCCATGTAGTAAACAAATACAATTAGATACTGGCCAGCAACACTGAAAAAGTTAACTATATAAAATATAAATATTTTCTACCACCCTTTTGGAGCATTGCTCTCAAATTCAAAGGTCTAAGACCTCATTAACAACAACAAATTAATAAATTTTTGCAGTAAAATTCCTATTTTTGTCTATTTGCTTTTACGACAGATATACTAGCTTCCGTTGTTTGAAATATATCTAAATATAGTGAGGTTTATTACTCCCTGTTTACTGAACTAAACAGGTATCTAAAATTACTAATAAAAATCTAAAGGTTAACTTCAATTAAAAGTTAATTGCTTACTTCCTGTAAGCTTTTTCTTCTAGAACATTCTTTTTTTGAAGCATTTTGTGTGAACATTAGGAATCAAAGCATGAATTATAGATAGGATGAATAGAAAGGAAGGATGAACTGTCAGAGACAATGCTCCTATGACACATCTGACCCTTGTCAACAGTCCTTAAGTAAATATGAATTCCATCTCCCTCATTCTTCTCTGCTCCCTGTGAATCTGATAATTACTAGGAATGAACCTTCTTTATAACACATGCCATTATTACTCGGTTTGCAGCAGCCTCAAGTTTATGTGAAGTAAAGCAATGTTGTTTTTCAAATCCTGCAGTTAAGATATCAAATTCTGCAAAATGCACATTTTCAGGTTGCAAGTTATCTCTTTCTCCCACCAAGAACATTAATTAGCAAACAAGCAAACTTTTTGTGCTATACCTATTTTGACAAAAGCAGCACAGTAGAAAGGCACAAACCTTAAAATAACTTTAGTGAGTTCTTCTCAATCAATAAGACTCAAGACTTTTAATCCTCCTACATCTTTTCACAGAAACATACTTTAGTAGTTAACTCAATTCCAGTAACAGCAAACAGAAAAGACTTGGAAGATGATGACATAACAATCAACGCGGACAATTGTGAAAAACAGTAACATATGCAAAACTACATTAAGTTTCCCTGTAAGCACTTCAGAATAGTCACTAAAATATCAATTCCTATTTCAAAACTATTCATCATCAGAATATGCTTCACAATTAGGAAAAATTTAGTCATTATTTCATGCATATAGGTGTTTTACCTGCATGCATGAATGTGTTCCACACGTGTGCCTGGTGCCTACAGGGGCCAGAGTAGGGTATCAGATCTTCTGGAACTGGAGTTACAGACAGTGGTGAGTCAACTTGTGGGTGCTGAAAACTAACCCGGGTCTTCTAGAAGAGCAGCCAAGGCTCCTAACTACTGAGTCGTCTTTCTAGCCCCTATGCTTCATAATTTAAATATACTAACTACATACACCCATTTCCTAATTAAAGGAGACAGTGAAAAGTAATGTATAAATTGTCAGCAAGACCGATATTGTTTGGAACCTCTTTATACAAACTGGGTCTTTGTTATTTGATTTCAAAGAATATGATATGGAAACAGAAAAAAAAAGTATCATTTCAGTAGACCAATCTAGAAAATAGTATTTTAGATGGGTGATTTAAGGGCAACATTGTGCTGGTTTGTTTTTGTCAACTTGACACAAATTAGAGACATTTAGGAAGATGGAACCTCTATAGAAGCCTGGCCTCCATGAGATGGGCCTATAGACATATCTGTCAGATTGCTGATTGAGGTGGAGGGCCCAGCCCACTGTGGGTGGGCGAGTATTGCATAAGAAAGCAAGATGAGCAAGCCAGGAGCACTCCTCCATAATCTCTACTTCCATTCTTGCCACCAGGCTCCTGCTTGAGTTCCTTCCCTGGTTCCCCTCAATGTTGGACTGTGATGTGGAAGTATAAACCAAATAAACCCTTTCAAACCCTAAGTTGATTTTGGTCAGTGTTTTATCATAGCACTACAAAAGAAACAAGGACAAACAGCAACAGTGATAAGTCATGCAGGTCATGTGCACCCTTGATATGTATGATAGAAACGGCACTTTGCCCCCTCCCCAAGCTCAGCAAGCCCTATTTATTCATGAAAATAACAAAACATCAAATTCTAATCAAGAAATAGTCTACAAAATGTCAATGTACTTCACAGAACTGTTGACTTCGGCAAAATGAAGGAAAAGCTAATAAAATTGTCACAACCACAAAAAACCTAAAGAGACATGATGGCTAATTTTTTCTGGGATGCAGAGACAAAAAATGACATTAAAGGAAAACTTAGGAAAAGTAAACAAAATGTGGAGTGTGGGAATCGAGTCCAGCTCTAGTCCACTCGGGGGTCCTTGGCCTCCACGAAGGGGGATAAACAACGAAGTTATGACAAGTGAGTGCAGTACCTCACTCTTTTATGGGACCCTTTGGTTGATACACTTATGCGCTTTAAAGAGACACATAGAGTACACTTTATGATGATGATGACACGCAAGAGCGTTTTCTTTAATAATAAAAATAAAGAAACTAGAAGTAAGACAAGTTAAGAGAGAAAAATTAACAATGTGCACATTGGGGAAAAAATTACAAGACTATCTTCAAGACAGAAAGCTGTCCTGACTCAAATAGCAAAACTGTAACTTCTTATCTAGCAGGTATTCAGGCAGTGTTCTTCTCCTCCTAGCTGCAAGCTTCTAATCTTCAAGGTTAGTTTTAGTGGGTAGCCTTAACACAATAGTCTATTAATGAATAGCTGAATTTTAGGTCTGTATGATTGCTACAAATAAAGGGAGGGCAGGCATTCCGGGATGAATTATCTATTTGCTATTTCAAGTTTGCTAACATACTGTTGAGACTTAGTTTCTGTTCTTGACTATGGCTGTGTCTCTATGGGAAGGTCAGTTACCAAGAATAATTTTTTATATCTCTACAAAAAGCATGAATAGTATTCAGACATGCCAAAATCTTGAAGGCCAGTAAGACTGTTACAGTTACTTTGAGATGGCATTGCTCCTCTCCCAGCCAGCCCAGGAATAGATTGGAGTTTAACTATAAGGCCAAAAATAGACAATATTATTGATGAGACGCTTTTGTCACCATACAGTAAAGATGAGAATGGGGCAAGGCAGTTGGTGGGCTTCAGACTCCCAGCTAAGGGAAAAACCAGGATCCTTGTCAAGCTGGTTACGTCCACAGCCTGGGTATCATCGGCCCTACAGTGGAGTTTACTTTAAAGAAATGGTTATGGTTCATTTAGTGTAACGTGTCTATTTCTAAAACTTTTGTAGAGTATATGGAAATTCTCTGAACTATCTCTTAACTTTTCATTTCTTCAACCCCAGAATATACTTTATGGTTTCATTTTGAGATGATTCAGCAGTTAAAACTACTTGTTCTTGCAGAGGACCTGACTTTGATTCCCAGCACCCACATGGCAGCTCACAACCATCTATAACTCCAGTTCGAAAAGATCCGATGCCCTCTTCTGAACTCTGAGGGTGCAGGCATGTAGGTGGCATACAGATACACATGCAAGCAAAATACTCATACACTTAAAATAAATAAATAAGCAAATATTCTAAAATCTTTTGTTATCTCTTTTCTCTAATAAGAAAGACAATTCATGAATCCTGGATGCCTACTATATGAGAGAGAAAAAAACTACAATTAATTTTCTATAGTCACCTAACAGCATATAGGTAGAAATGGTTTTGTCAAAATGGTGTCCTTGAGTCAAACATTATTTAGAATCAATGACAAAATTGGGAATGAGTGACCTTTAACAGTGCAGCCAATCCAGTCTGATAGTGTGGTGCAGCTCTGGCTCTCAACACAGCCAAAAATGTACACATGAAAACCTTATTGATGCTTCATGATGCTTGCATTAAGAAAAGAAGCCAAAATTAACTAAAATACTTCAGAAAAAAAGTCATTTCACTTGTGTGTGATAAACAAAAACTTAAAGCCAAAGCCTCCAACACTTACTAAAGTTCATGGACACTGTTCAACCATTTTCTGGATTTGTTTAACAAGATAAAAGTTTTCCACAAATGGAAAACATTTTTTTAAACATCCAGGTTTGTGTTGAGTAGGTAGGCCTTGTTTACATTTCAGATGACATCTGCAACATCTACTCATTTAATCTCCAATGTGATCACAGAAGCTGGGGCCTTCTGAATAAATAAAAGTGGATCCATCTTTGTGAAACATAAATACCAAGCCAGCCACAAACCAATCTACAATGGTGTCCTGTGTGCAAGATATGCTAACTGCAATGGTGGCACAAAGCATGTGGGAATAACCAACCAATATCTGATTTGATGTAAGGTTCATTCCACAAGATGGAGCCCATACCTGATACTGCTTGAGTGACCAACAACCTGAGATCAGATAGTCCAGGAACCTAAGGTAAAACCAAAATGCTATTTCTGCTAAAAGAACCTAGCAATAAAATAACTCCTAATGACATTCTGCTATACTGATAGATTTAGTTCCCTGCTTAGCCTTCAGAGACGCTCCCTTCTGCAGCAACTGGGAACAATAAAGAGATCCACAGCCAGACATTATGCAGAAAGTGATGGACCTTAGAACACTCAGCCCTAAATGGGATGTTTTCCATCAAATCCATCCCCTCAGGGTTCCAGGAATCCTGTGGAAGAGGAAGTAGAAAGAATAGAAGAGCCAGAGGGGATAGAGGACACCAGGAAAAAAGGTCATCTACGTCAACATGGCTGATGCACATATGAACTCACAGAGACTGAGGCAGCATGCACAGGGCCTACATGAGTCTGCACCAGATGTGGTTCTAGTACTGAAAGAAGTGGACACATGCCCCATCCCTAACCCAGAAATTATCTCCAATTGATAACTACTTGAAAATGAAAATATCTTCTTCTCCAAGGGAGTCTCAATGGGGAAACAAACTATTCTTAAGAGCAGGCTACATGTTCAGCAGTAGATGGACACCAGAAAATGAACTCAACAGAAAATGAACTCGTCATAATGTCATGTCTGGGTTTTTTTTTTTTAAATCTTATTTTTAATTTTAATTTAATTTAATATATTTTCCCTCTCTTTTCATCCTACAAGTCCTTTGGGTATGTATTATGATTTCCATTTTAGTGGTTTTATGAGGTCCTTGAGTGTGTGAATAAGTGGATCTATGTTTCTTATGCCTTCCTTGGGTTATCTTCCTTTTGTTTATTATGTCTACAACAAACATCTGGATGGGAGGGGAGATGAGGAGGAACTAGGATGGGTAGAGGAAGGTGAAACCATAAACAGGGTCTATTATTGGAGGAAAAAAAAGCTATTTCAATAAAAGGGAGGAAAAGTTTATGCTCCCACACTGAAAAAAAAAAGGCGGATCTTTTGTTAATGGGACCAGAGAGTTTATTATCCTCCTCTTTTTGCTATCACATAAAGACAGTATTTGTTCTTACTGGACACCAGATCTATCAAATCCTTGATCATGGACTTTCCAGGCTCTCAAAAAGAAGTTAAACTATTGTTATTTAAGCCACCTAATCTGTCATTCTGTAACCTGGGGAGTTTATTGGAAAACACGTTGCCAGAGTTTCTGATATAGTAGTTCTAAACTAGATGCCTGAGTCAAATTTCCAATGCCTCTAGACAATAATGAAACTACTTTAGTCTTCTGTAAACATTTCAACATTTATAAGAATATTATGATCAAATGTATGGACTTAAATTTTAAGGTCAAACCAAATTTATACGATGAGGATTTTTTTCTTCTTTTTCTTTTACAACAAATATTTTTGAGATCTTGCTCTAGTTCTGATCACTATACTAGACACTGACATTAGGAGTATAGTAAATAAACAAAAACATATATCATTTTAAAATTAGCTGTAGAGTGGGAGATAGCTCATATATGTGATTCATTATTAATTACAACTGCCAAAACAACTACATAGAAGTACAAGGTATTTTAACAGCCTGTGAGACTGGGTAGTCTGACTTCATATAAAGTCATGGATGCCTTCCTTAAGGAAGTGGTGTCTGACTTTAGTTCTGAAAGAGTAATATGTGTCTCAAGGCAAAGCATTCCATATAGTATAAAAGAGTATAGCCCAAGAGAAGGAGAGCATGCATATAATATAGAAAAGGTAGATGTCACATGATAGGCAGAGCCTGACACATAAATATAAATGAAATCAAATATAAATGAAACCACTAAAGATTCTTAAAATAATGCAATGTATATTTAAAGATATCAACCTAGTTGCTTTGCAAAGACAAGCTATGAGCAGAATTTAGTAATGGGTAGGGTAAGACAAAATGAGAGGAAAAAAGATCCAAGACTAACGTCCATGCCCACTACAAAATGGTGAGAATTGAATATCAGCCTTTCCAGACTGACATGATCTTATCCCTCATTGAATAGCATGAGGCAAAAAGTGGATGTTATTTGTGCCTAGGAAAAGACTTGGCTTGTTAAAAGAAAAAAAAAAAAACAGTAGGATGGTAGATCAAATGCCTCTCCTTTCTAAGAATGGAAAATCTTTTTGAGAACATTATATTTAAGTTCAGTTAACCTATTGTCTCTTCATAGCCATGAAAGTAAAAGCTGACAGTAACTCATCTCATTTCACTGTCTTTGGAAGCACCTTATTTTTAGCTTTCTAATGACATTTACTACTTTCTGTCATGTATTTTCATTATACACCTATATATCTTCTCTCTCTCTAAACTCTTAAATTCCCTAATGAAATGCTATGGTTTAACAAAAATAAGAAAACCTAAATAGGCAAAAAATTATGTCCCATTAAACAAATACTTTGTCCTTAAGTAAAAGTATACAAGGAATAAATAGAGTACTTGTTTATTACATTCAGATTCAAAAGGAGCACTCAAATATAAAGAAAATTGTAGGAACTGGAGAAATGGCTCAGAGGTTAAATGTACATGCTATTCTTGCAGAGGACCTGTGCTCAGTTTCCAGCACCCATAATGTGTGGCTCACAACTCTGTAACTCTAGCTCCAAGGGATCAGATGCCCTCTTCTGAACTCTTCAAACACCTGCAACCACATGTGCACATTCCCACAAAAATACATACATACACACATACACACACTAAATATTTAAATATTTATTTAATATTTTATGTAATAATTAAATATTTAAATATTTTATTTTTAATTATGTACACACACACAAATAATTAAAAATCTTAATAAATGCTTGAAAAATACTGCCTTCAGTAATTGAAAGGACTACCAAGAAAGAAAGAGTTAGAAAATTAAGAACATGGATGAAAATATTTCTATTGCTTTATGTCACCAAGTCCTTAAAAGTACACTGGCAATGACAGATTAATATCAACTAGAATTCTGTAGCAGATTCTGATCATAAATAATTTCTACACTTACAAGAAAAGCTATACTCTAACAGTCTGAATCATGTGGTAGGCCAGTATCTTAGTTATCCCCTTTTTAGGGGGGCTAATTTTATCATCTATCAAAAGAACCAGGGGGGGAAATCTCAGTCCAAAATCTTACATAAATGCCTCAGCCTTGATCCTCACATTATCAACTCACTAATATACCATTCATTATTTAAAGCTGCTTTGTAGTACTTGCTGCGAGTGAACCTATGGCATAGTTCTGCCTCTGTACTAACTAAACACTTTCATATGAGATTTAAGATTCAGACATGTTAAAAACGAATCTGCATTGCGGCATAAGGAACCAGAATAGTTGCTTGCTCAGAAGACTACAATTTTGACTAAATGACACTTGAAAAAAAAACAGGGTCTCACTGTGGCTCAGGTTGGCTAGAAACTCACTATGAAACCCAACCTGGCCTCAAACTCATGGAGTTTCTCCTACCTCAGTTTACCAATGGCTAGAATTAAATACAGGCAGATGGCACCACATGGTGCTTTCTCAAGAGGTCTTCTTTTGTCACCCTATGATTAACTCCAATCAGGTATCTCTGTCTTCACTCTCTATTTTAGTTTCCTTTTATCATTCATCACTAACAATTTCAAATGATATTAGATACTGCTTTCATATCATACATTATGATTATCTTGTTTACTGTCTAATTCCCTGTCTACTAACTGTCCTTCCAAATTTGCTTTTATTTTAGCTGGGAATCTGGATTCCCAGATAGAATGGTCTCCCTTATGGCTAGAGCTGGACATAAAACTAATGTTTTCTCTGTTTATATGTACAATAAAGTGGTATGTGAAACTTATTAGTCACTTTCCTAAAGTCTGCTTGCCCTAGACACTCTTCCTGCTGTCTAGAACCTGAAAATCAATTGTTGAAGAAAGCAGAAATACCCTACTTAGTTTACAACCCCAGATGGACTCATGGACTAGAGCAGAGCAGTGGTTCTTCCCAATGCTGTGATGCTTTAATTATAGTTCCTCATGTTGTGGTGAGCCCCATCCATAATATTAGTTTCACTGCTTAACTGTAAGTTCACTACTCTTCTGAATTATAATATAAATACCTGATATGCAGATTGTCTTAGGCAACCCCTGTGAAAGGGTCGTTTGACCCCCAAAGAGTCACAACCCACAGCTTGAGAATGGCTAGTCTAAAGGCTGCCAACTTGCTCTTTGTGCTTACCTAACAGAGAAACAAACACATTTTTTAAAGGCCAGTATTTTAGAACTCTTTGTTACATCAGTTTATCCTTTAACCTGGTATCTTCTCTCACATTACAATGTAAGTAAAGGAAACGAGGGCAGACTTCTGTCTAATTTGGTCAACAATACATCTCTAGAAAGTAGAAGACAATATATGGCACATGGTAGGAAACTCCAAACTGATTAAACGTACAACTTTTTAAAATCATAATCACATCATCAAATGACAATCATTACGTCAAGAAGTTGACTTAACAAAATCTAAATTGGCCACAGGTGAGGTGGCACACACCTATAATCCCAGCATGTGGGAGACTTAAGACAGAAGGACTGCAAGTTGGAGGCCAACCTGTGCTACATAGTGAGACCCTGTCAAAACAAACAGATCCCAATTGCTCCCAAGACAGTGCTAACAAAATTGGTATATTTCATTCAATGCCCTATTTCGATGTCATCTCCTTAGAATTTTCCTAGACATCCCATCACAAACATATCCAACAGCCAGGTATAGTGGTACATACCCTTAATCCCAGAACTTGAGAGACAAAGGCAGGCAGATCTCCATGAATGCAAGGCCAGCCTGGTTACAAGACAGCCAGGGCTATGTAGAGATCTTGTCTCAAAAAACAAAACAAACAAAAAACCCAGAATCTATGAGCTTGGGAGAATGCTCATCAGGCAATGAGCTTGACATTTAAACTTGGGGAACTGATCTGAGATCAGTTAGAACCCACATAAAAGCTGGATAGACATAGGAATCCCAGGATGCTGCACCCATATACAGAAAACTACTGGAGCAAGCTGGTTACCTAAACTAACTGAACAGGCAATCTATGGATTCAAGTAAGAGACTGTCTCAATATACAAGGTAAAAAAGTATTCAAGGAACAAACCTGATGCCAAAGGTGTGTCCACACACTGTCTTGCATGTACACATGTACGCGCGCACGCACACACACACACGACATGCCCCTATCTCTTGTTTACTCTTAGACAAATTAGTTCCTCCTTTCCACTAATATTATCTAGAATTTTCATGATTCTTTTGTTGTTTTCTGTTTCTCAGGTGCTGAGATTAAAGGTATATACCACCATGCCCCACTTATTGGCATGTTTACTGACAGCTTTCAGTAATATGTCAAACACAGGATCATGAGCATATATAATATCCTTGTAGGCAATTGGCCTCCCTCAACCTCAAACACAGGACTAAAGTTCCTCTGGCTTGTCACGTCAAAGTTTTTTATCTCATCACTTTGCTTGTAGATTACATAATATGAAGTGATCCTCTAGAAATGGGCATCAGCCAAATTGGACAGTCTGGAACAGTCTGGAAACATATATTGACATGGACTTAAATTATGTTCTTTGTTTTATTTTGCTTTTAGGTCTCACAATGTAGCCGTGCTGGCCTGGAGTGTGCTATGTAGACCAGGCTGGCCTAGGACTCACAGAGCTCTTCTTGCCCTCAGCTTGAATACTAGGATTAAAGGCATGTGTCTCCACACCTGATATAATTTTTAAGTTATGGTGTTTCCTTTTGCATCCTGTCTGTAGTAGTGGATTCAACAACCTACATGTGGGATAAAACTGTCCATTACACACACAAGCACAAACACACAAATGAAACCAAAATATCTGAGCATGGCTGGTAGATGGTATCAATGTCAGATTCTTGGTTGTGACATTATACCAGTTTTGCAAACCACTACTGAGAAAAACTAGACAAAAGGTGCATAGCATTTCTTTATACTTGTTCTTATAATTTATGTGTATGTATAGTTACCTCAATACAAATTTACATTCAAATACTGTTTCAACTTGGAAACTTTGATGATGTTCCAGAATTTAGTTGCTTATTTTCCTGAAGATGAAGGAAGAGAATGGAAATGTAAGAAAAGTAGTACTACACTGAATCTCCATAGAGGAAATAATGCTGAAAAACAAAATCAAGCAAACAAACAAAATAACCCCCAAAACATTGCATAGGCTGGTGAGATGGCTCAGCAGGTAAAGGCACTTGCCATCAAGACTGACAAGCTGAGTTTCACTCCCTGCATCCACTTAGTGAAAGGACAATCAATTTTAACAAGTTGTCCTCTGACACATACACACACACACACACACAGTTCACACACGTGCACACACATGTACACACACAGAGTAAGATGGTGGAGGAACCTAAAAACATGCTGAAGCTCCCCCTTTTAGCAGCTGTGGTTGGCAGCAAATACCTTCAAAGGACTCCCCAGAAAAAGCCACTCTAGACAATCCCTTCTAGATGGCCCCATCTTCAGCTGCAGCCTCTCTGGAGTCAGAGAAACCTCCTAGCAACACCAAGGGGAAATAATTGACATCTCAGTAAAGGCTGTGAGAGATAGCCTTATGTGAAAACATAGAAATGAGTTGTGGAACAAAAGCAAACCATCCAAGGACTAACTTCATCAAAAAATTCTTCAACTTGTGAACAGTTATTTATTTATTTTAGTTATGTGAACCAATCTTTCCCCCTTTCCTAGACCAGGAAGATCAATCCTTCATGAGTGTTTTGACAGTGGTGGTAAACAGGCCCAACATCACTGCAAATCTTAGCCATGGGAATAAACCACAGAGATAATTTGCTACAACTTGCTATTTTCAGAGAAAGAAAAAAGTCTCAGAAAAGTTTTGATACTGAGACAAGAGACTTAATGGATAAGCTACTCAACTTGCATCTACTATGACTCATGTTTATTGCAAAAGAAAACATCCATATAGTAGACTCACAAAAGTGAGATTTGTGTTAAGATACAATTCATCCTAAAAGGTTGACCTGGGTATGCCTATTGTTCCTACCCATTACAGTTGCTCCAGATCTCCCTCCAAGGTTAGAAAAGAGACTGAAACCATAAATTTCTTCATTACCAGTTCTCAAAAAAAAGCAGAAAATAAATATTTTTTTAATAATTAAAGAAAAGAAACCAAAAAAAATTTACATTAAAATTAGAAACTCAGGCTAAGGAGATGGCTTAGTGGGTAAGAACAATTAGTTGGTCAGCAAGCAAGAGGACCTAAGTCCAAATCCCCAAAAGCTACACAAAAAAGCTAGGTGTGACCATGCACACCTGTCACTGAATCACTCACTCTTGGGGAGGAAACAGGAGAATTGCTAGCGCCTGCTGACAGCCAGCCTAGTTCCAAGTTCAGGGAGAACAGATATACAGCACAAAAGGATCAGGAGTTCAAGGCCAGCCTGAGCTACCCAAGATATTGTCTTAAAACATAAAATCAAAATAAGACAAGTGTGGTGGTACACGCCTGTAATCCCAGCATTCTAGGGGCAGAGGAAGGGGATCACCTCTGGCCTCTGCACATGTGCAGAGGTGGTACACACACACACACACACACACACACATACACACACACACGAAACTCATAGTAATGCATGCCTGTAATCACAACACTAGAGAGGCTGAGGAAGGAATATCATTCATGATTTGATATCAGCCTGGATAATATAAACAAGATATTTTAATCCCTCCCTCCCTCTGAACAAACAAATAAGCAAATGAAAAGGAGACACAAAAGTAAAAAAATAAAAGGGCAGGGGCAGGCAAGATGGCTCATCAAAAGATTCTGGCTATCAAAACCTCAGGATCTAAATCTGATCCTCAACTCACATAGTGAAATAACTGACTCCCAAAAGTTCTCCTCTGACATCCACACCTGTAATATATATATATATATATATATATATATATATATATATATATATATATATATATATATATATATATATATATTATATAATATATATTACATATTATATAATAATATGTAATATATATATTACATATCATTATATAATAGAAACTTGCTGTGATAGTTATTCATTTTCAACGTGACTGGATTCAGAAGCATATGAAATAACAACTCTAAATGTGCTTTTGAGGGTGTTTTTAGAAATGTTTTAACGAAGCAGGGAAGACCTACCCTGAAAATAGAAAGCATTCAATGAATTTCCCCCTATCCCCACTGAATAAAAAGGAGAAAGCATTCATCTTCCTGATTCCTGACTATGAATGCAATATGACCAGCTACCTCACACTTCTGTCACTAATGCTTTCCTTATCAAAGCAAATTTCTCCTTAAGATGCTTTTTCTCCGGTATTCTATCTTAGCAACAAAAGTAACTAATACATTTGTTTATGAAAAGACTTAAACAAAACAATAAAAGCTAGTGAAGCATGTTGTTCAATGGTGGAGTGTGCTTGCCTCAGCATCAGTGAAAGGAAGGAAGGGGAAGGAAGGGAGAGAGAAAGAGAGAGGGAAGGAGGGAGGGAAGGACACAGAAAAGCTACAAACTTAAAGATAATGGTAAAATATAAAAACAAATCTGGAATAATACAGACTTTGATTCAGGGCAAAAGGCAGTTTATTCTTTGGTAATTCAATCCCCAGTCCGGAAGGGTTTCACGCTCTGTTCAATCTAATCTTCAAACCTAAACCTAGAATGTTTCAGCCTCTGAAAGTGCTCAGTGACTGAGCTCACTTCTAGCTGTCTTCAGAACTATCAAACTGCAAATCGTAAAGTGTCTGCTTCTGACTCTCTGCTTTCTTTCTCATCTTATTCTGGACTAGCTCTGCTCTTCGCTTCTCCTTCTTAACTGAACTGTGAGCTGAATGCACTCAAACTTCCTGATTGAACAAGCTCTCCATGTCTCTCTGAAATCTGCCTTTTGTCTGCTTCCACCTCACTTCAGTTTGAGCTCTACTTCCACACTCTGTTTCTACCTTGCTTCCTTCTCTGAACCTGAACTCTGAACTCAGCCTCTACTCTCTGCTTCTCCCTCTGAGCCATGCCTCTGCCTCCCAAGTGCTGGGATTAAATGTATGCACCACCACTGCCTTCTGAATTTGGATGAAAGGCGTGTACTATCATTCTTTCTACCCTAGAGCAGCCATCCAGCCAGATCAGAGATTAAAAGATTAAATGTTCCTCTACAGAATAATGCTTTGAGCATAACAATGACTAATAAATCAGTATCAGAAAAAAATCTTTAGGTGTGTCTATGAAAGATTTTCTAGATTAGGTTAAAGCAGGAAGAGCCACCTAACCACAAGTTATCCCATTCTACAGACTGAGGACCCAGAAAGTATACAAAAGAGAAGGCATACTGAATACAAGCTTTGTGCTTCCTAAGTGAAGTTGCGGATATATGATTAGCTTCTTCCTGCTCCTGCAGCCATGCCTTTTCTGCCAAGATAGAATATCTCCTGGAACTGTAAATCAAAATCAACCCTTAGGTTGCTTTTGTGAGTTATTTTCTTTCACCAATAAAACAAGTTAACTAGTACACTTCCCAGAGTGGATTATTACTCAGCATGAGTAAACTATACCTGCATTTTAAAGAACAAACAAAACCCACAGAACTTTATAGAGGCTTGAGAGATTGTGCAAGATTTAAGAGAATCTGCTACTCAAGCAAGAGGACCAGAGTTCAGATTCCAACACTCACCCACATTAGGTAGCTCAAACACACTTGTAACATCAGCTCCAAGGGGTCACAATGCCCTCCTTCTGGCCTCTATGGACAATAACATATACACATGCCCATATGCCAACACAGCATATAAACACATATACATAAGTACACACATATAAATAAATCTTATAAAAATACAATAGTGAGTTTAAAAGTGTATCAGGTTGTTTTGATAAAGCTCTAAATAAGAAGACTAAATAATGTATTGTGTAGGCTTGCAAGTAAATGTGTTTGCCCATTTTTTAAAAATGGTGTCTAAGTATATAGTCCAAAATGAACTCAAATTTACCATGTAGCCCAGGTTCAAATTAAATTCAAAGTCCTCCTGCTTCGCCCTGAGTGATGGGATTATGGGTGTGCATCACCACATCTGGCTTAAAATAAATAGATGTTTATATATAATGAATTAATTATAAAAGCTGAAAGCTTCACTGGGAGTAGTGGCACATATCCTGGCATTCTGAAGGCCTGAGTTCAAGGCCACCTGATCTATAGATCAAGTTCCAAGGACTAGGGATACACAGAGAAATTCTGTCTCGAAAAACAAAACAAAGCTGAAAGCTTCATGATCATAGGGAGGTATATGAGATGTGACAGTAGCATTGTTGAGTATATATCATTATATTTTCCAGTTAGGCGGTTGACATTTAAATGTTTTTAAATGATTTACTTTTATTTTATGTGCACTAATATTTTTCTTGCATGTATGTCTGTGTAAGGCTGTTGGATCTCCTAGAACTGGCGTTACAGACAGTTGTAAGCTTCCATATGGGAGCTGGGAATTGAACCTGGGTTCTCTGGAAAAGCAGTCAATGCTCTTAACTGCTGAGCCATCTCTCCAGCCCTGACATTTAAATGTTTATTATTATGCATTGCATTTTATCTATTCTGTATATACCAAATATTACAGTTTTAAAAAGATTATCTGGAACTGAAGAAATGGCTCAACAATTAAGAACACTGGCTATTCTTCCAGAGGACCTGGGTTTTGATTCGTAGCACTCACATGGCAGCTCTCAAAAATCTGTAACTCTAGTACCAGAGAATCCAACATTCTCTTCTGGCATCTGTGGGAACTACACACATGTAGTACACAGGCATATATACAGGCAAAACACATCACACATAAAATAAAAGCTAAAAAAATGTAAAGGTACTATCTTTAAAATGGAAGTGTTTTTTCCCAGGTTTATACTGGTAGTTTGTGCACCACAAGAAAAAAATGTTCTGTCCTTACCTGACAAAACTTGCATAATGCTAGGTACATATTAGAAATTAAACACACTTGTTCATGCAATGAAAATTTCATAATTACCTCAAATTATTAATTCCAAACATGAATTCTAAAAATCAATTATGTCTTCCAATTTGATTACATTTGATTTTATTTTGATTACACTGTTTCATTAGTATCTTTGAAAAGTAACACATCAAAATTTATATAATAATACTTAATTACACTCCTCTACAGCTATTCTCTTGTTATTTTTCATCAATGTCAATAGTCTAACTTAATTTCTCAAATGACAATGACTTTGTAAAAAAATAATTTATTTACTTTTATTTTATGTGCATTGGTGTTTTGCCTGCATGTTCATCTGTGTGAGGGTGTCAGATTCCTCTAGAACTAGAGTTATAGACAGTTGTGAGCTGCCATGTGGGTTCTGGAGCTGAACCTGGGTCCTCTAGAAGAGCAGCCATTGCTCTTAACTATTGAGCCATCTCTCCAGCTGCAACAATGACTCTTTTATATAGAATGCATTTACAGAATCTATTTCATGAAGTGAGTCCCTTGCTTATGGCTGCCATCCTTTTGGATGAATTAGACTGTAATAATCCAATTTTCCAATAAATTATTGGTTCTCAAGTACATATACATATCAACCATCCATTTACTTCCTTCTGTCTACTCATACATACTGTTTCTTAGTAACTGTTAACTAGCCAATCCAAGGGCTGGCTGCCTTTCTCTAACCACCATTTTGTAGCTAACAATCCAGGAACAGAGAGTAGTATCTCTTTGGAAATATTTGCAGGTAGATACTGGTAAAAGCAGTAAGTATTCTTGCTCTCTAGAAAGCTTGTCCACAATATTCTAATACCAAAACAGTCCTTTCCATTAGTATTGTTTGCCTAACAACTAATATGATAGGACTGAGTTTAATACTGGAGCAGAGAACCAACAAAGACATGGCTCTACATTTCATTTCCAATTATTCAGGCTAGTATAAAACTGAAAAAGTATAACCAACTATCAAAAACCCGTGAACAGTATTGTAGTTGTAAGCTGCTGTGGCATCTCAGCAAAGAAGAAAAGGAGGCATATTCACTGGTGCAAACCCTTCCAGACTTCAGCAGAGGGAACCACCACCATGGCAAGTGACATACTGGACAGTGGAACCCTGGGCATCTCAGCTCAGGTGTTGTTATTGATACAGAACTTAGGTGCAGATCATAAGCAATCAAACATTCCCCACATAAATCCAAAACCTGCAGACAAAACAAAACACCAAGACCTAGCGTAGCCCTGACCCACAGTGCATAAAACAATTATTTTATACATCGTTAAAAATAAACTTCCACAACACAGTATTTTCTAAAATTTGTTCCCATTTAAAGTTCAAACTCATTACTATTGGTGGAGAAACTGAAGAAATTTGGTGCAGAGTACAGTCAAAGAGAAATCAAGATTTGAATATTTTAAACAGGAATAGGTGAAGAACTTAACAGAAAATAGTAAAAACATAATCTGCTCCTAGATTGTGAAACCTAAATTCATAGTACAGAATTAAAAAGCTGAGAAAGAACTTAAGATCTAAATCATCCAGGAGCTCTTATAAACCACAGTAAGTAAACTGAGGACACAGGTGAAACAGCTGAGCCTGAAATTCCGTATCTCTGCATTCCATATTTCTGAGCTCCTGTTCACGAAATAATCCTGGGCAAACCACTCATTCTCTCTAGTCTTTTCCTCAGGGGTAATCCAAGAAGCTGTATCATTAAATGATCTCTAAATCCTTCTACCAATGCTACTCGTGAAGCCTGAAAGACCATAAAACACCCAAGCGCTTCTTTTTTTTTTTTACAGATGGAAAGGTTAGCAAACTATAGTTATTTACCATTCACAAAACGTTTTTAATTTGTTCATTCTTCACATGATCCTGTGAAATACACACCAATTTGACTGGGCCACAAAGTGCACAGATAGCTGGTGAAGCATCATTATACATGTGTGTTATGAGGGTATTTCTAGTTGAGAGTTAACACTCAAATCAGTATAGTATGCAAAGCAGATTGATATTGCTAATATGATAATATGGGTGAACCTCATCTAATCAGATGATGTCCTGCAAAGACCTTCCCTACAGCATGGAAGAATAATATCTGTCTGATGACCTTTGAGCTGGGATATTTGTTTTTCCTTCCTTTAGAACTAAACTGAAGTCAGTGTGGTGGTGCACACCTTTAATCCCAGAACTGCTGAGGCAGAGGGGCAGAGGGGCAGAGGGGCAGATGGGCACAGGAGCAGAGGCAAGAGGATCTCTGTGAGATCCAGGACAGCCTCATCTACATAGTGAGTTTCAGGACAGCCAGGGCTATGTAAAAGACCTTGTCTCAAAAAAAAAAATTAAACTGAAGCAGTAGCTCTTCCTGGGCCTTGAGCCAGTCTTCAGAGTAGAACTGTGGATCACCAGCTTACCAACTGCGGATCTTAGGACTTGTCAGAGTAGATAATTCTGGGAACAAATTTAGTATACTCCACCTTTCTATACATGTATCTATCTATTGGCTTTTTTTCTCAAGAAAATCCTGACTAAGACACTATGCAAATGTATATAAGGAACTAATGCTTCTAGAACACATAAAACAGGCCCTGGTACTACTCTAGTTTTACTGATATAATAGTCATAAGAAGGTAATAAAGATAACCTATAACCATAACAATTCCATATACCTGTAACTTACTGATGAAATTATGGATTAACAATTCAAAGTTGTCTGAAATGATTATTTCTGAACACTGACATCCTAACAGAAGACTTCCAAAATGTTGGGGATATAAAAAGGAATACCTGTTTGGGGATTTTGGGTATAACTCAGTAATATAGCAAATGATATGCATGTGATGATGCTCTGAGTCCAATCCCCAACAACAAACCAAAAACATCTTACTTTAAATTTTGACACATATGAACTAAAATTATTTCTATCTTTATGTAACAATGGCTTAAATAAAGCAATACTATCATTTCTAAATATCCAACTCTGGTTAAAATTAGAATACATTCACAAGAATAACAAAGTACTAACACTTTAATAAGGCTTTGGAAATGTTTAAACAGTCTGCAAAATATCTACATAAAAATTCAATGTATACCTGTAATTCCAGCAATTAGAAGGTAGAAACAGGAAGTATCTAGTGAGTCTTGAGGCCAGTCTGAGTTACATGAGATTCTGTCTTAAAAAATAAACACAAGGCCAGGTGGTGGTGGTGCACGTCTTTAATCCCAGCACTTGGGAGGCAGTGGCCAGTGGCTCTCTTTGAGTTCGAGGCCAGCCTGGTCTACAGAGTGAGTTCCAGGACAGCCAGAGTTACAACAGAGAAACCCTGTCTCAAAAAACCAAACCAAACCAACCAAACAACAACAAAAGATATGCAAGAAAATGCAAACTGAAAAAAAAAGGTCCTATTCACTCTATTTGGTTATTACAGTAAATACTTTTAACAAATTAATGACAAATTGCTTGAGAAAGTCAATGTAATAAATGTCTAAACTAGGGCTTCTCAAACTCTCCATTGTGACACCCTTTCTTTGAAAAACATTTGCTTTACCATATATACAGATACATTTAAAAGATATACAAATCAAGCATTTGCTAATAAAAAAAATCATAAAGGAAAAGAAAATGGGGAGCTAGGAGGTTTCACCTTTACAGGTGAAACCTGTCGGATTAGTCAATGCTACACTTAAAGGTTATGTTGATAAACTTGATGTTGTATTTTTTTTACTGCTACTAAAAATAACTATTTAAACTAGTTGTGGCATGAGCACTTGGTAGGTACAAGCAAAAGGTTTAAGAGTTCAAGACCAGACTGAGCTACTCCAGATACCATCTCAAAACTTAAAATAAAATAAGCATAAGACAAATGTGGTGCTACATACCAGTAATCCCAGCATTCCAGAGGAAGAGGAAAGAACTCTGATGTCAGCTTTCTACACAGTGAGTTCTAAGTCAACTAGAGACAGAGTGACACCTTGTCTCAAAAAACAGTTATTTGAAAAGAACTGTGAGAAGAAATTTGGCAGTTGCTAAAAAAATTAAAACAAAGAATTATAGCATGACCTAGCAATACCATTTGTATATACTCATGAGAACTGAAAACGCGCCAACACAAATACAAATAATTTCAAAACAGCATTTCTATAACAGAAAAATTAAAAATCAGTTAAATGTTCATTAGTTCAGGAACAGATACATAAAATACAGTATAACCATGTGATAGAATATTATCCAGAATAAAGTACTGATATATGATACACTATGTAATAGAACATTGAAAATATGCTAAATGAAAACAGTCACAACAGAGCATATATTGGAATCTCTCTATATATGTTGGGCTTGTTCACACTTGCTAACCTCCTAGCCTCTTGAGTGCTAGGATTACAAATATGGCCACAAAACTCAGTTATACCATTTCAATTATGTGAAATGTCCGTCCTGGATTTGGCAAATCTGGTAGAGGAAGGTAGACTGGGGACTATCAGAGGTGAGTGTGAGATGAGAATTGTGATTAACAGCTTATAACCAGAGTTCAGTTTTGAAATGGTGGAAATGTACTGGAATTAGATGGTTGTACAATATTGTGATTATACTTAAAATACTTAAAATATATACTCCAAAACTGCTGTATTTTTATATGAATTATATCTCTATCACATTTTTACAAGGAAATGACAAATACTGAGGAACAGTGAGAGCAATACCAGCAAATCCAGAAAGCAGTGGAAAGTCACTGAAGGCCTTGAGGTATTCATTCATAAAATCTCTCTCTGATGCTGTACAGAGGATAACTAAAGAGTATAAAAATGGATAAGATCATCTATTGCAATGGTTCAGATAAATGAGAGCATTAGCTTGGACTTGGATGGTATTGGTCATAAAAAAGAAATGGGCAGATATTAAAAGTACCTTCAGATATAGAAACTGTTGGGTTTGCTGATAGAATAAATGTAGAGGATGAAAAGAAAGGGAGGGGCTGAAGAGATAGCTCAGTCAGTAAAGTGCTTGCCACCCATGCACTAGACCTTCACTTTGATTCCAAGCACTCAAGTGAAATGCAAGCATATGCTTGTAACTTCAGTGCTGGGTAAGTGGAGACAAGTGGATCCCTTAAAGCTTACTAGCCAGCCACCCAATCTGGCAGTATCGTGTACTTGGTGAGCCCCAGGTCCCAGTTAGAGTCCCTGGCTCAAAAAATAGTGGGTAGCTCTTAAGGAATGACACCCAATGATGACTTCTGGCCTCCACATACATATGCACCTGCACACATGTGTGTACACCTCAATATACACATAGATGGACATATACAGAAAAAAAGGAAAAGAAATGAGGGTATAATAGATGGCTACTCCATTTATTACTAGTACTATTAGAAAGGAAATAGTGCTATTTATTAAATCATAGAAAACTGGAGGAGCAACAAATAGACATATATGACTTGAACTAAAATGCCAATTTGGGTCATAAAAAAAAAAAGCCACAATTCATACTCTACTCTTAGAATGGCGTGGTCCTGAAAACCTATTCATGGCCATGTTATCTAATGGACATGAAATAGAAGCAACCATTAAAAATGTTCTTTTAAACAAAGGTCTGGCTCCTGGTTTTAAAAATAAGTGACCACCAGGGATAAAGAAATGGTTCATCATTCAAGAGAACTTGTTGATCTTCTGGAGGACCTAGGTTCAATTTCCAGGATTCACATGGTGGCTCACAACCAGCTGTAACTCCAGTTAAATCAAACCCAGCACCTTCTTCTGCCCTCTGAGTGCACCAGGAATACACATACACGCAGGCAAAACATAAAAATAAATATTAAAAAATTAAAATAAATGACCACCATCACTCAAGAAAATAAATCACTACCCTAGACCTATAAAGCTTCTGAAAATATCTACCAACACCTAAGCTATACAATTTAAGTACCCAATCACATAATTTTATATGATGTAGTGATTTAATACCTCAAATGTTAATTTTATTCCAGTTCCCATTTTACTGTTCCAAATCAGAAGACTAGGACATTGGAGCCATTGATTCAGAAACAAGTTTATGGGAAAATTTGTACAACTGTTGTTAGAGACCTAAAGCTGCCTGATACCCAGTCTTATTATCAACTTTTATAAACTCTAAATTTTACCATAAGACACAAAACACTGAAAGGCAAGACTGTACTTTTCCTGCTATGTTATGGACTAGATGTTAGTCTTCCTTCCCTCCCAAATTTATATGTTGAAATCTTAGCCTTCATTGCGATATTACCATGAAAAATGGGATTAGTATTCTTCATCTAAAGCAAGAGCCGGTTCCTCTTCCCAAATGTCTTCTTCATGTGCTTTCAAGAGGGCACAGGCAAGCATGAAGATGCATGTCTGTAATCTCAATACTGAAAAGGTGGAGGAGGCAGGGGAATCAGGCATTTGAGACCAGCCTGGGCTACATGTAGCCCTGACTCAATCAGACACTGATGACCTACTGTCTTCAGATGAAGACTGATCTTATATGTATATCTTCCATCTCAAGAACAGAGCTTGTACCTTCTAATTCTTTATAGCCCTTAATAGAATGTAAACACTCATAAAACTGTATGATTTGTAACATTGCAGAAAGGAAGCTGAAACTAGGCATTGTGGCACATACCTATACTCCCAGTTACTTGAGAGGCTAGAGCCACTCCCTTCCCTGTGTATGTGCGTGTATTATGTGTGTGTGAGTACACAACCTTCAAATGTCAGCCCTCACCTTGTTTGATTACAGGGACTTCTGCTTTGGTAAGTGGGCTTCTAGAGAATCTCCTGTCTCTGCCTCCAACTTCCCAGTAGGGTTGCTCTGGAATTACAGACACTTGAACTACTGCATCTGGCTTTTATGTGGGTTCTGGGGGTGTGAATTCATGGTCATCAACCAAGTGCTTTTACCCACTGAGCCATCTCCCTAGCCCATGTTTTCTTTACAATAAAATAAAAATGAAAAGGAGTGACAGTAAATTAAATTGTGCACTATATTACAAACACCTTAATCCACATTGTCACAAAGTAGATTGTGAAGCTTAAAGGACATCCCCACTGCTCACACAACAGGGATAGCTTACATAATCTTCTGTACCCAGCTGTTATTTATCTGTGACAGTTCCCGATTGGCTTCTGCTCCCTGGTGATCTACAGGATTGCTGCAGAATTGCTACATTTCCTTTATAACAGTAAATGGGCTGAAACCTGAGACTAACTAGAAATATATTTCTAGGGATTTCCCTGATTATTCAACTCAAAACTCATCTTGAATAAAATAATATGTATAAATATTGCTTTAAATTTATTAGTCCAAGAATCTATCTATCTATATGAGGATTATAATGAAAATATTCAGTGTACTTGCTATGTGAAATTACATTTGAATCCTATTTCCTAAGATGATCTTTTACATTTACTGCTTGTGAACTAAGGATGTACAGAATGGGATATGAGAAAGATGCAAATGAATGTTGGGAACATGGACAAATACATTGAACAAGGAAAGATCTGGGTAGTTATGAAAGTCCAAATTGAAATCCACGAACTTGGTGATACTCCAGAGAGGAAACCAGCAAGTGTTGACGCTAAACTGGCAGAAACATCAATACTTCCTGGCTCCCCCACTGGGTGCATCAATTTACTACCGGCAGGTTGCTCTTCTGCTGCAAGTGACAAATAAGGAATGTTGTCAACAATATGAAAAGAAATGACTCATTATTGGGAAGCATGGTTGTGGTAGCACTGAAAAGGTATACTTTCTATTACTATGAGTACAGACTCAACTCCAATGCTGATTAGCTTACTGACCTTGGGAATATAATTTTCTTTCAATGTCAATATTTCATAGCACCCTTTAAACAAGGTTGAGATATATTTCACAACACAACCACAAATCTCTCATGATGTGCAATTCCTCTGCCCCATGCTCCTATTTTTGGATATTTGAGACAGTGTCTCCTGTAGCCCAAGCTATACTAGAATTCAGTGTATAGCTAAAGTTGGGCTTTGACCTTATTATCCTCCTATCATTGGATTTGTAAGCATGCACCACCATACTTGGCTTGTTCTGCCTTTGTGCTACCTTATATTCTCACCACTAAGTACTAAGGGTTATGCTGAGTTCAAATAAATAGCACTAACCACTGTGAGTAAAATAACATAAAGCAGATGGACATGGTAGCACATGCCTATAATCCCATCACTTGGGAAGCTAAGCAAGAGGATTCAGACTTCGAAGTCAGCTTGGGCTAAATAATGAGTCTTCAATGAGCTATAGAGTCAACCTTATCTCAAAAAACAAACAAAAGTAATGCAAAGCTCTTCTAGTGTTAACATGGCATCTTTGCTATTCAAAGTAAATCTGATGTTAGGGGCATCAGAAAAGGCATTACCAAACTGTACTTAACAAAAATCATCCAAATGTACTTACAATTTTAAAAGCTGAAGATAGTATTTAATTACAGTTTTATGAAATGTCAAGAAAAGGGAACAGTTCAAAGGTTCTCTGCTGATGAAGAGAGAAAATAGTTTCAGTAAAGGGCAAACCTTTTCTGACCACTTAGTGAGGCACATTATTTTTTCTCATTCAAAATAATAGTGTAGCACACTGTCCAATGAGCAGAATATTATTTTTCTGTGCTATATGCTTTTTTTAAGCTTAGTTTAAAACACAGAGGCTTCTTAGTGGCCACTTTTACAACTGATAATTAATGACTCAACTGGTGTTGATAATTCAGTTCAAAACAATTCACAAGTACTTACAGAACATCTACAGTTTACCTGTGCTAGAGTAAAATCATAGTCAAGAACACTGTTTTGACTTTTCCAAGAATATATTGGGTCAAGCGGTGGTGGTGGTGCATGCCTTTAATCCCAGCACTTGGGTGGCAGAGTCAGGTGGATCTCGGTGAGTTGGAGGCCAGCCTGGTCTACACAGTGAGTTCCAGGACAGCCAGAGTTACAACAGAGAAATCCTGTCTTGAAAAACAAAACAAATAAAAAATATATTGTTGAGGGAACTAGTCTAGGAAAGTACTGTCACATTAATACTTCAACATAACATGGATCCTAAGAAACAAATGACATCTTCTTGAACCAGGTAGACCTCTTCAACTCTCCCATATTCTATTAAATATAGGGCATGATAGCAATGATAGTTTATACATTACAAATACAAATCAACTTCCTAAACCAGATATTGTTAGTCCAACATCATTTAAAAACTACATCTTTTATAATCAAGAAGTCAGCCAAACCGCAATCCATGCATACACTGCAGTAATAGAGGGGCTGTCTGCCAACATGGATAGGGCATCCTATGCCCATAGCTGCAGTGCTGAACACTCATTCATCATTAATCTGCAGTAGTACTAACATATGCTGCAGCTGTACTAATATGTTTGCTTTATGATCACTGCTGATCTTTACTTACACCAGGCCATAAAATTAACCTTAAGTGAACAGAAATGAACTTGTGAAGCACACCCAATTTGCCTGGAAAAGTCAGAACCTTATTCCATCCAACTAGAGAAAGCACCCCATCTCAGGGATTTCAGACATCAGAGGTTATCTGTTCAAAGCACTACAGATGTACAGGAAACTCAAATAACATGAGGAAGAAAAAAATGTGTTTTTATTTGTATCCTCTACGTTTGCCCTCTTTAAAAGAACTGATGAACCATGATGATAAGCAACCAGCCTTGACTTTTTCCACGCAACAAATCAGTATTTGAATTCACAAAACAAATTAAATCTTTGAACGTTATGAAGACAAAGGGTTTCTTCCAGGGCCACTGGTCTTCTGCCTTCCACAGGCACTGGGCACAAATGTGGTACACAGACATATAAGCAGGCAAAATATCTGCACTAAAAAATTAAATTAAAAAAATATTGGAAATGAGTTGGTCTGGTATACACATTTAACGCCAGCATTAAGGAAGCAGGTGGATCTCTATGATTTAGAAGCCAGCCTGGTCTACATACTAAGTTCTAGGCCACCCTGGGCTACACAGTGAGAACTTTTCTCGAACAAACAAAAAGAAGAAAAGAAAGGAAAAGAAAAGAAAAAAAAAAGAAAAGGGAAGGGAAGGGAAGGGAGAGAAAAGAGGCCTGAAGAGATGGATCAGCATTAAGAGCACTGCCTGATCTGGAAATGTGACTAACAGATATCTTTGTTGCTAACAGTTTGATAGACGCTTTGGGATAGAAGATTTACACATAAAATGGCTTTACCATCATAAAAATTAAAATGAATTTCTACTCCCCTCAACGAAAGACTACTTCCTGCTCTTCCAAAGGGCCCCAGTTCAATTCTCTCTATCCATACAGAAGCAAAACATTCATACACTGAAAAAATAAATTTTAAAATAAAGGATAAAATATTAACAATAACACAAACAAAATCAACAAGTAAGAAATACTTCCTGAAGGCATTTAGGAGACACTCTCAATTTTGAACTGTTTAACCAATAAAGAAATATGAGAAAAATCTGTTTGTACCTGTATAAAAGATTTATTTCAAGCTAGACATGGTGGAACATGCCTGCAATCTCAGTACTTGGGAGGCCCAGGAAGGAAGATTCCAGAAGTTTGAGACTAGCCTAGAAGGCTAACTAGGGGTTACCTAGCTAACCCTAGGCTAACCAGGGTTACCTGGCAAGACTCAGAGGAGTGAAGGAGAGAAAAGAGGCTAATTGATTTATCTTTTTTCCCCCAAGTTTAGTGGTTCACTCCTAAATAGGTTTCTTACTTTGCAAAAGGGTCAGACTAACAACTATTTTCGAAAATACAATTTCCCAAGCATATCAAAGGTATCAGTTCCAACCAAATGTTTATTTGGCATTAAAACACTAGGAATTAATAATTATACAACCTATTCTTGGTACTAAGACAATAGTACATAACATTAACTTATTCATAAAGACCAAATTTTGTGGGATACCACAAATTATACAAATACAATCATCATGTCTTCTATAGCTATAGTTATGAATATAATAAAGTATCTCAGGAGAGGGCATCTTGTCTGCATTGTTCTTGTTGTATTCCCCAGGACCTACCACAGTGCCCAAGTAAGTAGTAGGTGCTTAGTATTTGTTGAAAGAAACAATGCTCCCAAAAACATAAAATAACTAAATCACCTACAAGAGTATATTATGGTCAGTATAGCTTTAGCACTTGGTGTATTTCTTAGTAAACAGCTAATTGGAATATGGTCTGGTTCCCCATACACACCATGAACTAGAACTCCTTATTCTTCAATCACTCTGAACAAGAATGGGGTTTACTGTAAATCATTGGCCATAAGTAAAGATTATTATCTATGTGAAACATTTAAAAGCTGTATTTTCAACAGTTGTTCATTAAACATCTACTACAGACCAAGTATAGTGTTAAAAGATACCACCAATTACTTTCAGACTAGCACAGCCTTTCTCTGTTGGGGTTTCTCCACAACTATCTAGAAAATTGAATTTATTACATACAATGTATAACCTAGGGATTAGGGCTTAATTCTTTCCCATTTGCGAAAAGCTAGTCTACAAAGCCATACAAATTAAAAGGCAATTATAATGAATACATATGGTAAAAAGATTGCTTTTAGGTAGGGGAAGGTGCCACTGTCAGACCCCCAAGTGTCAAAATTATCTGGTAAGTGCCAAAATGTATAGATCTTAATAGTTACGCAAATGCAAAAATATTGCAAACTACACATGCAGACATATTTCAAAACATATAAAAATAAAATGAGTATGTTTGACACTCAGCAACATCAGGACAAGTTTATTAGGGAAATGAAGCAGAAAAAAATTTAATTACCCTGATACTTACACAATGAAGCTCAAAACGTTCTTGCTCCCAGAACAAAAAGCAGCTACCTGAATTATTTTGTTAATTGCCTCTATATATACTGTTTTATTAAAGTAGCCTTACCTTGAACTCGAAGTAATAAATCAGCTACCTATTTCATCTGCATTTTTACCCTTATTTAAAATTTTCATTCTTCTTGATACAGCCTAATATTTCCCAATTTCTTTAGTAAGACATTTTCTTTATAGAACCAATGCAGTCTGATTACTTCTAGAATCAGTGATACAAATTTACTCTAATTTTCCACACTACTACTAAGCTTTTAGTATCAATGATCTGTTCTGTTAAATATCCCTTTGACAAAGTAAATTGACAGCACCCACTCAACAAAATCATCTAATCTACTTTATCAAGATATTTTATTTGAACCTTTAGCAAGAAATAATTTAATAAACTAAAAAGAAAAAAATTGCAACAGACTGTCAATATGCCTTTAAGCCTATGGATTACAAAACTTAATATAAAACTATAAAATTCATATAATCACTACAAATTTTATTAAAAGACAGGATGACATCAAAGTCCATAACTCTTGCATCTTAAATTTCAAATAGTTCAGACATCCAATTCAATATGCATTTAAAGCAAATTAATTGAACAGACAAAGCTATTATTACATATTTGTTGTTTTTATGGGGATGTTTTCATGGGCACAAGTAGTGCTCTTAAGACACCTCACAAGCCTAACTCCCAAAATGCTGTACACCAAACCCACTAATCTCTTTCTACCTCAAACTGCCAAAACAGTTGGGCATAGTGGTGCATGCCTGTAATCCTAGCACTAAGAAGGCCAAGGCAGTGGGACAGAGAGAGTTCAAAGCTAGCCTAGACTATGGAGCAACACTATCTGTAAAAAGAAATTCAGAAGCTAGGTATGTGGTGATGCATGCCTTTGATTCCAGTACTCCTACTCCAGAGGCAGAGGCTGCTGGATTTCTGTGAATTCAAGGCCAGCTTGGTCTACACACTGAGTTCTAGGACAGCAAGAGCTATTTAAGAGATCCTGTATCAAAATACCAAAAGCCAAAACCAAACAAGCAAGTAAAACTCCACAAAAAGCTGTCAAAGTGAACCTGATAGTGGCAGTTGTAGAAAACACCTGCCATCCCAGCACTTGGAAGATGGAAGCAAGTATCAGGAATTCAAGGTCAATGAGTTTAAGGCTATCTACACCACATGAGATCCTGTCTCAAATATTTTTTTTAAAAGTTGTAAATCATCAGAAAGGGCAATTATTAGTGGCAAAGATGTCATGCCACGGCTATGTCTTTAAAACGTACAATTAACCATTATTTCTTTTAACCCAAAAAGAGAGGGGAGCTGGGGATTAAATGACATTTTTAAAATGACTCAACAAACACAACTGGGCTATTATAGAAGATGATGTGATTCCTGAGTGATTCTTACCTCCCGTACCAGATTTAAGATACAAAAGCCTCAGCCTCATTTTAACACAGTTCTCTACTGTTCAATGACCAATATTACTATAATTTATGTAACATTTAAAATCAATTTTAGAAGTGCATGACTGCCAAAAAAGCATAATTGATTTTGAAAGAATCCATAGGCCTATCTCTAAAGTATTCAACCAATTGTAAGGATAACACAGAACTTGGACTACATCTATTGAGCTGTGTAAGTCTGAAAGTTTCAATTAAATCTTTAATTTACTGATCTAGTGATTTAAATGTGTACTACTAAAAGAATGTGCTCCATGTAGATGACAATAGCACATTAGATCTCTAATCTAAGAGATCTAAAATATGCCCACCCCACCCCCCAAACTTAAAGCCATTTTAGCAATGAGAATTTGACAGTGTTTGATAGTACATTCAGTGCATGATTTGCAGTTTAATTCTTTGCTCTAGGCCTACAGAACTCCTAAGAACCTTACAGCTTATGATACTGGAACAAATTCCTAGGACTTATCATGGTCAGAGGTGTGCAGTAAAATGTGAGCAGCTGGACATCTTAATTGAAACAATGAGGTCAAAGCTCCCTTCAGTATGAGCAAAAAGTGAGTCTCTGCAGAAATCTTGGGAGAGATGCTGGCACCTCAACAACTGCTGCAAATTCTACTGCATGCCCTAGCTTTGTGGGCCAGCGATGCTTAATTTTTACACTGATACAATGCAGATCATTTTTAGCAAAAGAAAACCATTGGATCGGGATGTTTAATTCCAGATGTCCAAAGCCTTAAAAAATGGGGGTGGGGATGCCAGCATCTTAATCTTATGCAAATGAATTTAATATGACCCAGGGACCAGTTATTTTCTAACATATGAGCACCATGTGAAAAGATTACCCTTTTCCTAAGCATTACAATTAGCTTTCTTGCCACCTTTCCGTTATCAGCCCAAAACAACACTTCAAAATCACAAGAACCTATGTGAAACAGAGCTAGGAGGTGCAATGCTCTTTTACAGTCTCAGGCTAAATGTGAGAATAAATTTTAGTCACTTGCTTCTGCAAAGCATCCAGCACAATCCATTTCCCATGGCTCTTAAGATCCTTGACATGTACAACCTTTGCTGCTCAGTGCCACAGGTACTAATCACCTCTACCTTCGTTTGCATGCTTCCGACTGAAATAAGTATTTAGCAAAACCTTAACATGGCATTATTATGCTGATGATATCCTAAAGGGGAATGTATTAAATGTGATTATTAAGCAGAGGATATTTGTGAAAGTTTCAAATGCAGGGGAAAAAATGAGAGCAAATTTACCCGACCCACGAAAAATATGTCAGCAATGATTTAATTAGGAATGGCTCCACAAAAAGGTACCAATTTGTCAAGTTCTTAAATCTATCCTAAGATCGAAGAGGGAAGCACTCAGCATTTCTTTTCCTTAACTGCAGGAAAAAAAATCAAATTCTGGGGCTGAACGCTTTTTTTCACAACCCTGGCAGAAATAAAATCCTATTCCCGCCACCTTCTCTGGAAATTAGGGAAGTTGCTGCAAACAGCAATGTACAAGTAAGCTGCTCTAGTTTGCTCCCTTCTTAAAGCTCCTTCTGAGTAAACAGGTTAATCCAAAAGTCAGCAGCTAGAATCCACCCCCTCGGGGCAAACTCCCCGAGGAAATACAATTCCCTTTTCTAGGGAGTAGGAAGCTGAAAAGGTGGCCAGAGGAGCTTGGCTGCGGGTCCCATCCCAAGTCTCCAGCAGAAGGTCCTCTGCGAGGCTTCGGATCCAGGCTCTGCAACGCTGGCGCAGCCTCCCCGCCCTCGCAGCTGGCCCCAGCCCACCCAGCCCGCGGCTCTTGCTCTTTATCTTGCCCTCAAGGTGAGCTTGGAGGGTGAGTCCCCAAAGTTTGCCGGGCCTCTGGTCAGCAGCCGCCCGCCGGGCCGAACCCGGGGCGAGGCTGAGTCCTGCTCTAGCCTCCGGCTCTCCCGGCTCTCCCGGCTCTCCTTCTGGGCCACGGTGACAGGTCTAGGTTTACCTCCATGTGCTCGTGGCAGGGGAAACAAAAGAAAGCTTCCTCCCTGGTAATCAAACGCCATCTTCCACTAATTGGAAAACTGAGAAACACCCCCCCAAAGGAGCCCCCCCCCTTACGAGTTCCCCCGCGCCTGCTACTCCAAGGCGAGCCCAGTCTAGAGGCAGAGTTCCTCAGAGCCCCGGGGAGCCCGGGCTAAAAGGTCCTGGAGGCAGGGGTGGGACCCACGAGAGCCCCACCTGCTCCCCACCCCGGCCACTCGGAGCCGCGTGCTTCCGTTAAAACGGCAAGGGGGGAGGGCGGCGCGTCCCACCGGTCCCCTCACACTGACTAGGAAGGAGCGAAGGGCCGGCTACCCCGGTACGCTGGGAGCCCCACAGCTAGTGTACTCACCAAACGATTCAAGGTCCGGCGGAACATCGCGTCCGAGGCTGCGGGGTCCCGAAGCTGCGGGGTGCCAAGCCGGGCTCCACGGGGCTGTCTGCGAAGGCGCCGTCCACAAAACACACTGCGGCGTGGGCCCGCGGCTACCCCGGCTGCCCCGCCGCCAGCCCGCCGCCGGCCCTCCTGCCTCTGCGCGCCCCCGCCCCCGGCCGCCCGCGCGCTCGCCGCCCCGCCTTCCCCGTGGCCCGCCCCCACCCCCGGCCCGCCCGGCCCGGGGGCGGCGGCCCCGTGGCTCCCCTTATCCGGCCCCCAGCGCCGCCCGGCGGCGCTCCCGCCTCAGCCCGCCTAGGAGCGAGCCCGGCGCACGGGAGAGGGATGGCGGACCAGCGCTAGGCTCACCCTGAGGGAGGGGGGGCGCCCCAGTCTCCCCGTCAGCGCGGGGTGCGCCTCACACTCGTCCTGGCGCCGAGCCCCCGCCCGACTCCCCGCCGGCTTCAGCGGACACCCCCGTGGGCCATCCCGCACCTCGCTTCACACTACTCCCAGGTGTCTGAGGAGCCACAGTCTCTCTCACCCCGGCCCTAACTCGTCCGTTGAGCGGCTTCGTCGGCCCCGCGCTTTCGCCCAAGACTTCTGGCTGGGAAGAGCCTCGGTGCAGCCAGCCTTGAGGAGGCTGCCAGGCGCCCCCGCTGCCTGGCCGGGAGTGGAGGCTGTCTGAGAGAAGGTTCGGGACTAGGGCGACTGAGGAGACCCTAGCGCGGGCGGGGCGGGGCGCGGCGCGGGCGGCGGGAGTACTTACAAAAGCCGCCCCCACCCATCTACAAACGTGAGAGGCTCCCCTCTCCGTTCCCACCCACGCTGTCTTCCCTTCCCGTATTTTCTTTCTTTTTTCCTTTCCTGTCTCTTTTCTTTCTTTTTTGGTTTTGGTTTTGGTTTTGGTTTTCCTTCGTCCAGCTACCCCGCCTAAGCCCTCTTACTTCCACTTTCTCTGGGAGGTTGTGAAGTCGGGCTTTGTGTCGTTGCTGCTGCGCAGCGGGGCGGGATTTCCCTGCCACACTCTCCTCAGACGCCCGCCCTTTCCAAGGCTCCCACTGCACCCTGGGAGTTGTAGTCCAAGGGTTCTCTCAGCCTGCTACTGCGGGCTGGGAGCTCCCCCACACGCCCGTATTTGGTTTGCTCGCAGCATTGAGAGAACGGAGTTGCTGAGACTACACGACTGAACCAAGGTTCTCCTTACCACCTGCGTGTGGAAATCAGAAACACTGGGTAGATTCTTACCTGTGAGAAATATGATGAGAATAAATTACATAAAGCCCTGAATGCTGAAAATCTTCCCCAGAACTCGACATTTACTCAGTATGAAATCCTGCACGCCCTCAACTTGGTACCTTACAATTGCAATGTACAAAAGTTTGAAACTTAAAAATGAAAATGAATTCTCTTGAGCCTGAATAGCTCTCCCCGCTCCCACACTTTTTTCAACCTCCCTCTGAGGCGGAGCTGAGAACTTTCGAATTCTTCTATAAACATTAAAGAAGTGGATAAATGGAGTTCTGTAGAGAAAAGCATGTTTTCCCGCCACCCTAGAAGAAGGATTGGGCTCGGCTACTCCTTGAACCTAATAATGTGAAGTCCTGAAGGGCTTTTATTGTGATGCTAGGGCACCTCCCATTTTACCACCTGAAGGTTTGATTTCAACAAACACTGAGTATTTTCTTTCTAGAAACTGGATAGAGCGATGTGTTAAAAGACCTCCCCAGCAGGCTGGCCTCAGTGAAGTTGCAAGGTACAAACACGTGAAAACCACGCGTTAGAACGGAATGGTTTCTAATGCCAAAGGAAATCGAGAAGATAATGCCTTTAAAAAGGATCCGGGAAGCTTTCCTGAAAACTCTGAAATGTCCCCTGGGCCAAGCCTATAAACAGAGCTGCTGGAGATTAACCCAGGCCTTGGAATGTGGGAAGGTTTAGGAGGAGCTCAGAGAACAAAGTCCTAGGTAGAGAGGGAGAGGTCAATTGCAAAGTACAGGGTAACCTAAGAAAAAGAACACAGGCATCAAGGCAAGAACCAGGACACATGTGGGCAGGGCAATTACAAATGGAAGCTAAAATCCCAAAGCATCCTTAGGTACACGCTATGAAATTTGACCTTGTTTCTATGATCAAGAAGGAGCCCAAACACAATAAAGGGCAAATGCAGGTGACTTAAATTAGTTCCTAAAGGGCCCTAACAGCTTAGAGGTAAAGTCAACCATTTCTACTTTCCCTATTATGGCTCCTCCATTTCCCCTCACTTAAGGATATGCCTAGAGATTTTTAACAAGTCTTAAATCTGTATTAATTAGATATTAGGATAGTTAGTTGACAACGAACATCTAATATTGTGCTTTTTACTACTCCAAATAATTGGTTTTAAATAGAGTTTTTTTTTCCCTGGCTTTACTTTTTTTGAATACAGAAACTATCTTAATTTTATTTACTAATTATTTGTTGACTAATTACTATGTGAGTGGCACTATCCTGAATACTGGAATGTAGGGAGCAAAAGAAGTTATTACCATTCATTCTGTAATGTGCCTGGCAGAAATGAAGTATTCTGAAGAGACACTTGTGTCTCTCAGTCAGACTATATCACATTGTTGAAACTATGGATGCCAATGAAATGAAAATTTGCCCAGGAATCTCATATTAGTGAAGGAAAAGCCCCTGTCAGAAAGGAAACTTGTCCAGAGAAAAGAGATTTTACACAGTTCTAACAATTTGTGAAGCCACCTTACAAGATGAGACTTAACTCCAGATAGTGATGAGATGGGTTAGTTTTAGGTGGGACCACACTTTCACTGAAACTGCTCTGATGTACATGCCTTCTCAGGAGAGGTATTGGATGGAGCTGCCACTGGATTTCTTTGTCCTTTATCAACGTGACCACATTGAATAAATCTTTTTTCTGCTTCCCACTTTTAATTTGCTCTTTTAATTGGCTTGTTGAGGGTGGGTGGCCAGATCTGCCTTGAGTCACAGGTTGTGACCCCCAAGTTTGATAACCATCCAGGCAGAAGTATAGAATCTTTATCGATGAAATGCAAACTTTTCAACAAAATAAGTAGTAGAAAACTTATTCAGACAGTTTGAGATGAAAGTGCTTGGTAGTAAATATTTTTTCCACATCTAGTTTTGTTAAACAGATGGTAGAAAATGTACTCTGCTTATAGATTAAGGCAGATATACCTTAAAAAATGGACAGTCAAAATTATCTTTTCAGTGTTATCTCACACTTGGTTTTTCAAAACATATTACTGCAGCTTTAAAAGCATTGACTTTAAGGTCCCTTAGGGCAAAGTAAGAATTGTTGCTTGCATTTCATTTGTTATCAGAATTCTACCATCTTTTTGTCATCCTAATTTATTTCAGCACAACACCTGTACTCATGAGTCCTGACTAATTTGCTCCACTATAAAAATGCAATTCCATACCAACCAAACTGTGCTTACCAAAACATTAGATTTATGCAAAAGCAATTTTTTTCTGTATCTCAAGCTCAACTGGAAATTAGAGTTGCTCCAATACACCCCATGGAGTCACTCCTTTGTGAATTTTTTTAAGACAAGAAATTATTTCAGTGCCTCTTCACAGTTTCCAAAGAAAACCTAGGTGTTGTGGATGACTATGAAAGCAGAACATCAGCTAGCATTTCTATTCAGCCAACTCTATGAACAGAGCTGCAGAATCTAACTTCCTCCTGCTGAAACTGACACAGCCAGTAATGCCAACTTTTCCAGAGTGTCAGCTGACTGCAGCAGAAGCCCCAGTTTCCAGGGAGTGGAGATTCAGGAAGGAGTCTGACCTCTTCTCAGCTTGACTAGAGATAAAACTTGAAGCCAAAGGACGCAAAGGAGTGATCCAGTTGCCCCACTTCTATGTGAAGCACTCAGGAGCCCTTCTCTGACTTCACTCCATGCCCTTTGCACCTTCTACTTTGAAAGATTACCAGAAGGAATGCAGAACAAACCCTAGAGTACAGCAGGCCAGCTACCTTGTGAAGGAAATCAAACTGGAGTATAGTAAGTCAGCAGGATTCGAAGGTGACGAAGAATTTCATCTTCTACTTAGTCCTAATTTTTTTTTAAAAAAGGTGAAACTCTTACTTCTGAATCGAAATTGTCCATTATCAGTAAGCTGAAGAAATTCAGCTGGGTGTACTGAGCCTTCGGACACATCTCCTAAAATGATTTTTGCACATGCAAAATGTCATTCTCCTTTGCAATGCTGGCCTTGATATTTAAGATACATTTTGTCCATATTATCCTTGTTGATCCTTTCCAAACCACTGTTCACATGACAACTACAAAAACTTTTGGAAAATAGATCAAATCATTTCCCCTCATGGTGACATGGTGGTTCATGCCTGTAAATTTTAGTTCTTGGGAAGATGGGGCAAGAGGATTTCCTCAAGTTCAAGGCCAGCCTGGACTACACAGACCCTGTCTCAAAATACTATAAAACTACTGTTTTTCTCATGACATTTCAGGAGCTTCCCTCTGCTTTTAGCAAAAGCCAGAATCCTCCCTAATATCACTTACAAGATCTTGAATTCTCTGACCCTGCCTTCCTCTCTAACCTCAAGTAATCAACTGTCCCTCTGACTTAACAGACTCCACCAAACTGGACTGGGTTCATTGAGTTTCCCTACCTCTGTCTCTCCCAGTAGCATTTATACAGGCAACTATCTCTGCTGGAATGCTTTTACTTGTCTTAGCTATTCATACTTCAGATCTCAGCTTAAATGTCACTTCTTCAGATGAGATCAGGCTCCCTGTTATTGTGCTCCAAATAGCCTATATTAATTACATGCCAGTGTACTGACAGATGAGGTTCATAATCATAGAGAATGGCACAAGTCCAAGGGGACTGAGGATGATCTAATATGGTTTTGCTTTCAAAAAGGAGAAGCAAATGTATTCTAGTAATCGTTCATGATATGAAAGCCAGGCAAGATTCTAGAATTGCCTATTATAAGGATGGGATCAGGAAGCAAGAAAGCATTCCAACACAGAGAAACGGTAAAGACTCAGAAGTAAATAAGTAATAGAAATAGACCTGTCTGGAGGAACAATGACTGCACACTGAGAAGTGTATGTGTGTGTGTGTCTGTCTGCCTGCCTGCCTGCCTGCCTGTGTGTCTGTGTGTGTTTTGCTCCTGATCAACTCCAAGGCATCAAAGAAGGTATATAAGTGCTGTGTTACTAACTTAACTCTCAATTCCAGTTATATCCTAATGATATAAAATTTGAACCTCCATTTTTAGGAAGCTACTGGAACATACATTATATCAAATAAGAATAAACACTAAAGAAGACGACATGCGATGCAGAAAATGAGCATAAATATAAAAGAAAAAAGAGAATTCTCTGGATAATAATAAATGAAAATACAGGAAAGGAGTTATGTGCCACACCTAAATTGGAGCACATAAAGAAATTAAAGGAAAGGAAAAGATAGAAGATCCAGGAGGGATGCTCTAAAGAAAAACAAAAAAACAAAAAAAAAATCCCGATTACTGATGTGTTTGACTATATAGAGAGTAGGTCTGAACATGTGGATCACAACTCCTTTGGGGGTCAAACAACCCTTTCACAGTGGTCGCTGAAGACCATCTGTATATTGGATATTTACATTATGATTCATAACAGTAGCAAAATTATAGTTATGAAGTAGCAATGAGAATAATTTTATGGCTGGGGGATCACCACAACATGAGGAATTGCATTAAAGGATCATAGAGTAAGGAAGGTTGAGAACCACTGATAGAGAATAGTATTAAAAAGAAAGGATTTACAGCCCTATGAAAAAGAATTTAGTGATAGATGACACTTCCTCCCAGAAGTAAAGCAAACAAACTTTTAAAAACTAATTTTTAAGTCCAAAGGAAAACAGAAAGGTGTTCCATAAAGTAACTGAGTCATAATAAAATTTGACTTGGCTCCATAGTGATAGAAATTTATATAGCCAAAACTATTTAAAAATTACGTTAGGAGCAGTGCTGTCACATAGTATTAAAGTACTTGCCTATGAGTTTCCTGACATAGGATGATGGCAGAATAATTTGGAGAGAACTGTACTGTAACTATACTGTATGAAATCTAAGCCTTTGTCTTACATACTTAGACGGTAACTAATATTATCTAATAATTGAGTGATCAAGAAATATTGATGGTTTTGGTTTAGTTATCTCCCAAAAGATGTATATGTTGATGACATGATCCGAAGCTGAACATCTAAATATAGGGAGGTGATAGAATCATAACATCTTTCATTTCATCAATGGATTAATCTATTGGTGGACTCATATGTTGATGGCATAGTTAGGAGTCAGTGAGTGATTGCATCGAGCTGGGGGAAATAAGTCATTAGGGGATGTAAGTCATTGGGGGATAAGGGTTTCTTTGAAGTGTATAATGTCCGTGCTCTTCCTCTTCCATACAGCATGAAGCAAAGTGATGTGTTCCACTGCATCCTCCCTCAATAGTCTTCAAGTCATAATGTCTCCAGGCCCATACCAGTTGAGTGTGCTGACCAGGGCCAAAAACCTCTGAAACGGTGAGTCAAAATAAATATTTGCTTCTTAAAATTGTTTTGCTCAAACATTTGTTCACAGCAACATTACGCTAAGGTATTGATACAAGGACATTATATGCAAAGATGTAACTAAAGCAGCTAAAGTTACTGTAGGTTATTACTCTATAAATGTAGATCAGAAGTTGGTAAAGGTGGAACAAGAATCTGATTTTTTATTTATAAGCTTTTGAAGTCAGTTCAGCTTTTGAATATAAACATCTATTACTTTCAAACAAAGAAACTAATTTTAAAAAGAATATTTAGCCTTTTGAATGGGAAGAAAGAAATAGAGAACATTTCAAGAAAAGACCATAAGTAGTAAGTAAATCTCCCCCCTGGGGGAATGTGAACCTACACTAGGAAGTAATGAAACAATTTTAATAGCTATCATTTTTTGAACACTTGCTACATGCCATGCTATTGCATGCATTATACACATTATCTCATTTGTACTTACTAATCTGATAAAGGTAAGTACAGCTATTATCCTCCATTTTGTACATGAAGAAACTGATGGGTTATTAACCATGCCCAAAGTCCTAGTTAGAAAATAGCAAAGAAGCTGGGGAGGCAGAGGCAAGTGGATTTCTGTGAGTTTGAAGTCACCCTGGACTACAGAGCAAGTTCTAGGATAGCCAGAGTTACAAGAGTTACAACAGAGAAACCGTGTCTCAAAAACAAAAAAAAAAGAAAGGAAGGAAGGAAGGAAGGATGGAAGGAAGGAAGAGAGACAAAAGGAAGAAAAAGAAGAAAGAGAAAATAGTAAAGAAAAAAATTCACAGGAATTAAACTGATTATAAATCCATGATACTAACATTTTGGAGGTATAATTGATGAGATTGATCACTGATCTAATATACAAGTCAAAGAAAAGGAGTGAATTCAAGGAAATTCTAAGAAGTTAAGGCTTCCTTAGTGGGAAAATGATGTTCATTTATTACTTATTTCAACAAATAGTTATTGAACATTGACTACACCAAAGTAATGTGATGGAAATAGCCATGAACATGAAAGATATGATCCCTGATTTTGCAGAGCTTACATCTGCCATACATATGAAAGTCATTCAGATGAAACACCAGTGAAGAAAATTATTATTAATTCATTTTAACTGTGTTAAAATAGCAACAAATGCTCAAATAAAAAATGCCTAGTGTGCATGGAAATACATGGTATTAGATCTTGACAGTATGATGTAAATCTCAATATTGTATCCCAGGCCATAGAAAATAAGAATTAAGAAATGTTATTTCATTTAATTCTTCAGAAATCATGTATGAGCGTTAAGAGTACAGTTTCAATGGTGATTGGACTAGAAGCCAGACTTCAGGAGTTTTTAGGTATAAATTCTTTATTTCCTAAGTGTGATGGTGAAAAGAGGAAAAAAATGTTTTGCACCAGTTACAAGAGCCACTAGATTAAGCTATGTTAAGGGAACATATACACATTTAAAAGCACAGAGAAAAGCCAGGTCTGGTGGCACACATTTATAATCTCAGCACTGGAGAGAATGAGGCAGGACAGTTTAAAGCCTTCCTGGATACCACAGTGAGTTCAAGGCTAGCCCTTCTATATGGTGAGACCTTATCTCAAATACCAGCAAAACATAAGACAGCAAAGTACCCAAAAAAGAAAGAGAAGATATTTGAGGAAGTAGACAATGCAGGACACAGATTTGAGAAGAGAGGGATGAGCATTCTTTCAGGAGACAAGAACGCTGCCAAAGAAGAGAATATGAATCTTGTGTTTGGGGTGAAGAGAATTCATGGGAATGAATAAACTTGGTCTTCTGAAAATGTTTAATTGGTATGAGAACAGGCAATTGGGAAAGAGGCGTCCTAAGGAGTAGAATAGAATTTGAGGTGCAAACCTAAAAATTAACAAACTGCATTGGTACTTCTATGGTTCTATTTCCACCACTTTCCATTGTTTTAAAATAATAGCAGACTGCACATCCAGTGTTCCTGATCAATTAATTCAAATTTTATCTCATCCAAGCCATTACTGAAGTACTAAGATTCAGGCAGGATGCCATCAAAATCCATTTAAGATGGCTCTCTTCCCAGCAGTGATGGAGATGCAAACTCCCCTTAATAATCAAATCCAACCTTGCGCTGATTAATATTACTGTTCGTGTCTGTTTTATTTTAGGTTGTATAGTTCTTACTGGCTCAATTTCTAACATTTGTATTACATTTGGCACTCTTCAGCAAGTATTTAGTCTGCCCTACTTGCTAAAGTATTTGGTATTTTGGCTCTATTTATTTCTTGTCACAGGATATAAATGAATACAACATTCACAAAAACAACAACATGCATGAAATAGAACAAATATATGAGCCCTTTGAGGGTACGGGCTATGGAACGTATATGTTTACCAGAATCATACACTTCTTTTCTTAGTCCCTGTTTTTCAGGGAAGAGCATGGCACACTGGCAAAGCTCAGGAAATATTGACTAAGGAATTAATAGATATCTATGTGCTGCTAAGAAAAGACCCTAAATGGTCTAGGAAGTATCAATTCTGGCTGTGAACTAGTTGTTTCTTGTGCAAACTACTTACACATCTGGACCTTATTTGTCCTGTGCGAAGATGAAGGCATTGGGTGACTTGTTAAATTACTCCTGGCAAAATATTATGATTTTGATTGAGACAGGGCCTCAAATATATTTTGTAGTCCAAAACAATTGTTTCTCTGCCTTTTCTGTAAAACCAAGTGTAACCCAAACTGGTTTTGAACTTGTGATCCCTCTTATTTTACCTACCTAGTGCTTAGATAACAAGCATATGCTACCACATCTGGCTTCAATTTTTATTATTTTTGCATGCTATTTTAAAGCAAATATGTAGCAGTATGCTACAATCTTTACCCTCAATTTAGGAAAGGAGAAAGGAAAAATAGAAATCTTCACCGCTTTTACAAGTGGCCTTAATACATATAGAAAGAAAGGTAGAAATCTTCACAGCCACTGTCCTAAGCGTCAATCTCTCCAACCTTTGTTATCTTAGGAATTATCTCACTAACTATAACAAGCCAACCAACCAACCACCAACCAACGGGGGGGGGGGGAAGTGGGGGCGGTTCAGATCTTTTATGCCCTAAGCCAAAAGTTCCCATAAACCCAAAGAGAAGCTACACATTTGCATCAAGAATTCCAATTCCAACTCATAAACAACTATACTACAGCTGGGGTGGGAACACTAACCAGTCAGTTAAACCAAAAAGCCTTTCTTAACATAAAAATTCCAAGTGTTCCTCTACACAAATATAATTTGAATTTTCCAGTAGTACTATTTTGATTGCTATGAGAAGCTTGTAGTAGGGTTGGTTAGTAACTCAGCAGTAGACTGCTTGCTTTGCATGCCCAAGGCCCTAGTTTCTAACTGCATCACTGAAACAAAATTTATTTAACTGCCATTGTAGAAGCTTCTACTACATTCTTAACCAGCTCAGTGACTGAGGAATGAGTAAGCCTGCCCCTCAAGCTATCTTTCCTAGGTATGCTAGAAATCTAGATATGCTACTCAGATATTTCCTTTCTCACTTGTTGCCTAAGGGTACTCTCTGGAGGGGTTGTAGTACTGCAGTCATTCATCCACTTTCAGACAGTGCAAGCACAACTATGCAAAATAGCATATGAGCCAGTTCACGTATTTCTTGTTTATTTTCAGTCGTTTGGTTATAGGTAACTCAAGAGGCCACTCACTGGTATACAATGAGGAAAGGACAGCAGTATGACAAGAATATGGGCCTTTTGCTCATTAAACTAGCATGCCTTCAGATTCCAACTAGATTCCATCACACATGTATACTTTAGGGACCAAAGGGGATTGCTGAGTGAATTGCTGAAGTCCTGAGTCAATGTGTATTTATACATGAGCAAGGCCTGTCAAGGACTTCAAGACCAGTTGGCCCGTGGTAAGTTGGCAAAGCCATTACCCATATGGGCCAGGCTTAAGAGGAATGGCAAAGCTTTCATTGGGAGTCTGAGTGTTTAATGAATGATTGATTAGTGTGTGCAAATGCTAGCATCCTCCTCTGAGATGTTTACAACCTAAGACTGGTTTCTCCTACAGAGACTGTCTACTGAGACTAGCCAACACCTCCCCTGCACTGTACCTAATCAATACACTGAGGTTCTGGATTGCTTCAGTATTTGGTTAGAAAGCTGCACTTGAGCCCAACTTCATTGTATGTGTGTGTGTATGTTTCTGCCCTTTCTTCATTTCCTCACTGTCCATAGCCAGGGTTCTGGGACGCAAGCCACACATAACATGGCAGTATACTTTCTACAAGATGATAGAATATGGCTAGGCATACCAGATTTTATGTACAAACAGATAAAATAACATTTATTTTTGTACTAGGCAGGCTATGTCTTATCCTTACCTGATAGCCATTCAGTTTCTACTAGTATCCTTCATAAACCTGGAAGTTCTTTTATAAAAGACAGCTCATAGCAAGAATAAGAAGGAATCCTGGCAACTATCTCACAAATGTCTTCTAGATTTTCTTGAAATTTTGCCTGCCGTCATTTAAAGCGCAACTTTTTTTTTTAAACTCTGAAGTGCTCAGGGATCTTCAACATCTTCTCCTTATGAATAGTAGAATGAGATCTAACCTCTTCATCTAACAATCTGGGGATTTCTAGAAGGTTAGTTGTTGATGTAGAACACAGCTCCTACCTCAATGAGAATAAGAGTTTATTCTGGTGCCAAATATGAGTTACCATGGCTTGGGAACACAGAATCAAGTTACCCCAATTACCATGTTCCAATATGTTAACACTTTCATGAAGTACAGTGTGCTATTTAGGTTTTTTGTCAACTTGACACAAACCAGAGTCACCTGGGAATTGGGAAATTTAATATCCTCTACCCCAGTTGGCCTGTCTTTTACCTGCCAATACCTCTTCCTTACTCCATTCTCCCTATACTACGCTACTCGAATCAGTGTTTTATGAAAATCTTTCTAAATCTATCCTGGCATGAGCCTAGTACATTCAGTGACGAAAGAAAGCTTAAACCCATCAAATAAGTACTTACATGGTACATTTCATTAGAATTTAGAGGCAAGCTGTTTTCTTGACTGTGTGTATCCATATAGATTGCTCAGAACCCAGGCAACCAGATAGAATGTTGGACTTCAAAGGCACAATGGCCTTGTCATTCCTCACAAAAAACTTAATTAGATCTTCTCCTACAGAACATTCCTAAGACTGTAATTGGTAATGTCTCAACTTTTGCTCAGCTGTAAGTCATAATTAATAATTAAGTGATTTCTCTGGTAACTGTCATACCTTGACTGCTGAGAAAATCTCCTATCATTAATACCTGTTGTACTTTACCATGACGAAAGCTTGTTACCAGATCACCCCAGGCATCCACAAGAAGTTTAAACCCACTCTAATCACTGAGTCTCTAGCCTACCCAGCCCATTGCTATTTCAACATTGTTATCCAAATAGAATTAGCTAAAAGGAATGGAATAGTCACAAAAGGGTGAAATGGATTCTGTGGGCCATTTATGTGTATGTTTTGTCAGACAGCAGTTTCATTTTCTTCTCTTTTAACACCAGATTCTTAGGTTCCATTTCTCTTTCATTAGTCCCTACCCAAGTTATTTCTTAGTCCATCAACAGCTGGGTGTTCCCTGAAGTACAGAACTGTTGGTAGCAAAGGGATCCCAATGACAGGAGAGAAAGACAGGCATCAGCGCCTGTGGCAGGTGAGTACCTGGCCCATGGCACATCACGTGGACTTTAAAATGGTAGATCCTAGAACATCACTTGAGCTCCAAGATGTGAAATCCCACTGGGCCTGTGTCCGATTCCCCTGTCTTTATGGAAACCTTGTTCACCAACATCAGTGAAATAAATAGGCTGAGAGCTTAAATATATGCCTAAAGATGATTGGACTTTTCCCGACCTTGCCCAGTCCCCCAGCTACAGAAAGCTTTAAGTAGGCTGATTGAAGTGTCTGGTAAATGTGAACCAAAGTGATTTTACCTCTCCCTTATGCAACGCCTTGCTTCTTTTATACAAGCCCTGCTTCTTTCACAATAAAGTAGATCTGCACCATGAGGCTGGTCTCCAGAGTCTGAGTTTAAAGACTTTACAGATCTCTCTCTCTCTTTCTCTCTCTCTGGTTTTTCAAGACAGGGTTTCTTTGTTGTACTGGCTGTCTAGAAACTCACTCTGTAGACGAGGCTGTCCTTGAACTCACAGAGATCCACCTGCCTCTGCCTCCCAAGTACTGGCATGCACCACCACTGCCTGGCTAAGGGCAGAGGATTTTTATTCTTTGTCTAATTCGATCACCAGTTCTACACGGGAGCCCTGGAGTGTTTCAGCGCCTGCACAAGCCTTAGAACTGGTAAGCTTCAGTCTTAGCCTCCGTACAATCTAGAACATTTAAACCTCTGTATACTCTAATCAACCTCCTGGACTTACTGAACCACTCTGACTAGCTCCTTCTGAATTCTGACTCTTCTGCTTCAACTCAATTCACTCATTGTTCAGGCCCAAACTCTCCTCCAAGCTGCTGGCTCATACTGACCTGAGCCGCTGGCTGTTTCTGGCTGACTGAACTGTTCTGACTTTGGCAGGTGCTGACTGACTCTCTGATTGCCTCAGAGTGAACTGCTCTGCTTGGCTTCAAGCTGACTCATTCTTCCCATCTGATACTGACTTTTTCTACCTAGCTGCCTCTTTGTCTCTCTGCTTCTTTGCCTTATTCCCAGCCAGTCCGCTTCATTTTGTCTGTGTCTTGTCCCGCATCTGCCTGCTTGACTGCCTGCCTGTAAGTGACTGCTGCTTTTATATCATGAGAACTGGGCATGTCCTCACTCTGACTCACTCTGCTAACTCTTCCTCTGATTTGTCACTTTGCCTGTCCTCATCTCAGATGTCACTTCCTATCTGACACGGACTCCTTTTGAGCTCTGTTTCCTGTGTCTGCTTCCACACTCTGTTTCTGTTTTAGGATTAAACATGGACCACCACTGCCTTCTGAATACTGGGATTAAAGATGTTTGCTACCACTGCTTTCTGAATACAGAAATTAAAGGTGTGTATCAACATTCTACCCTAGAGCAGCCATGCTGATGGATTAAGGATTAACTATTCTTCTACACACCAGACCTGATGTGTAGACCTGGTGTAAATTCTTATTTTCATTATCACTTTTTACCTAAATATCCCTCTACAATTTTTAATTTCATGTCTATTTTATCATTTATGTATTTATTTTATTTACTTACTTATTTGTTTGTCTGTTTGCTTATTAGGCAAGGTCTCATGTATCCCAGGCTGGCCTCAAATTCAATATATAATCAAGGATGACTGAACTCTTGGTCCTCCTGCCTTTATCTCCTGAGTGGTCATATTATACACATGTGCTATTGCATCCAATTTGTAAGGAGTCTGGGGTGTAGCCGAGGACCATGTGTATGCTAGGCAAGTAATCTACCAACTGAGCTACATCCCCAGTCCTGTTTCACTTTTAAAATGATATTTATTTATTTAATATTTATGTGTATGTTGCCTGAGTATGAATGTGCACCGTGTGCATGCAGGAGTTCAGAAGGTGTCAGATCGTCTAGAACTAGAGTTAAAATAAATGGTTGTGAGCCACAATGTGGGTGCTGGGAACTGAACATGAGCAACAAACACTCTTAACTTCTGAGCCATCTTTACCCACTCTGTTTCACTTTTTGATAGCCTGTAAAGTACCTTATTGATATCAGAAATTGTTGTTATTGTTATTTTGATACTAGGTATTCCCATGTAGTTCAGACTAGCTTTGAACTCATGGCAATAATGTTGCTTCAGCCTCCAGAGTATTCCAGGCTTGTATGCCATATCTGGCTTCTGTTATTTCTTGTTTTTGTCTTTCTTTTCTGCTGTGTTGGATGTTTATGGTATTTGAGACAAGACCTAGCTTGTTAGTTAAAATTAGTCTTAAGCAATAAGTTGTCAATAATAAAGATTCTTTCCAGGTTCCATAAGTAGATACTCTGAGGCAATTTCAGACGAAAGATCTTCTGGCAATGCTGATTACTCTCAGTGGGGGAAGCTGAGATAGAGATCCAACAGCAACCCACAGACAAAGGCAATTCATTATTTTTAATGCTTTAAAGGGGAGATGTCTCTCTGAGTTAAACAGTTTAGTGAATATACTAGACAGATCAAAATTCAGGAAGTTAATCTTGTTACCCAACTCTACTTTGGTCTGACAAGAAGTTTAATAGTTTAGGGAACATAGTAGATGAGCAACAAGACATGGGTAATCTCCTTTACAAGGATAGAAAGCACCTGTGATCTGACACTGCCTACTTCTGCCTCCCAAATGCTTGGGTTACTGCTCTATACTACCATGCTCAGATCAATAGTGGTTATTGCTTCTTATTATAATTTAGTGAGAATAGTCCATCTCTTATTTGGCTTAAACTACTGTTTGTTTCAAAAACATATGGTAACTTCCTCATTTGACATTGAGGCTTTGGTCTTAAACAATTTTCATGATTTCAAATGTAAAGAACCTATTTATAGCTTTGGCATATTTTCCACAAACTATTTAAATACTAACATAGTCTAAATGAGAAGTCTTCTAAGAAAATGATTGATTTATATTCATTTCTATTAGTGATCTAAGGATTACATATTTAAGATTAGATAGGATCAGGCAAAGCTGCTGAGCAAACTGTTATGATTATAGGTCTCGAGATAGTGTTATTTTGGGTCTTTGGGTTACCACATATTTCCACAATGTAATTGCATAGTAACCTTTGGAATTATATATACATATACATGTATACATATGCATATATATGTATACATATATATATATAAATAGTTAAATCTAGATTTCAATTTCTACTTTGAGCACAGAGATGGTTAAGTATATGATACACATATAATCACTTCCTTTTCCTAAGTTCAGTCATGGAAATGTTGTGGTATGTTTAGTTGTGGATAATATCTTAGTTAAGATTCGTCTCTTACTTGTTTACACCTCTGTGCCATCCCCAGCTTCCACCCTCCACAGGAGGTTCCTGTTATTTGTTGATTGAGGGTCTGTGTGAAAACAGGAAGAAAAACACCTGGGGATTGGGGGGTGGAGCAAGGAGGGGAGTAGGGGTAGGAGGTGGAGGAGAGTAGAAAAAGAGCAGAGAGAGGAGACAGACAGCAGGGTACAAGAGGAAGAAGCTAGCAAGCAGGAGGAGAACGAAGAGGAGAACATGGGGTGAGGAAGCCATTGGAGTAGAGCTCTCTGCCTAGCTGCCCGGGTATTAGAATTCCCTGAGATTTGACATGGTTTGTGATTAATAAAGAGCATTGGAAATTACAACGTCTGGACTCCCGTTTAAGCGCTTATAACTTTAACATGGAAATCTTTGTCATTCAATTTGGAAGTAATTCTATGCCTTTTCTAATCTGTCCCTATATATACCGTGTCACTATATGAAAGTCACTTGAGAAGAAAAAAATGACAAAACTTAAGAAGCACTGGCATTCCCCACTATCTCTGTCGTAGTTACCAAAGACCAACCCACTTCAGTATCATGCCTTTGACAGACTACATTCCTTTGTACTGTGAGCCAAATTAAACCCTTATTTCTGATTTCTTTAGGTTACAAGTAACTGATATGAAGCCATATGGTACTTTGTTTTAGTCCATGAACTGGGGAAATGAAGAGAAGGAACTGATTCAAACTGACCCAAGACCATGAGATTTATTAAGAATTTTCTCAAAGAGCCAACTGTTTCATTGCTTTTTTGGGGGGAGGGGTTTGTTTGTATCTATTTTATTAATTTCAGCCATGAGTTTGAGTGATTCTTGCCATCTGTTCCTTTTGGCTATGATTTCTTCTTTTTGTTCTAGAGCTTTCAGGTGTGCTGTTAAGTAACTAGTATGAGAGCTCTCCAACGTTTTAAAGGCAATTTTTGAAATATATCGCTTTTATTAACAACTTGAGTTTCATAAAATTTCTCTCAACAACACCCTCTTTCCATTCCTTCCTAGTCCACCCTTCCACCACTGTACCCTCAAAAAAGAAAAGAAAAGAAAACTAAGTCCAGCTTGTGTTGCAGAATTATGGATCATGGTTCCTTGAGGCAACTGTCGACTATACTGTGTGTTCTCGATCCCAGGGTAGCCCCAAGCCTTTCTCCGGCTTTTAAGCACAAAAACCCATGTCCTGGGTTGACATACTTGAGTTAACAACAGTTGTTGCCAGAAGCAGAACTTCAGAAGCAAAAAAAAAAGGTTAGTACATGTAGAGACTTTCCCAGAACTAGGGACTTTGATGGATTAGGCTTTTGCTTTAGTTTTAGCAGATGGTACTGTCTACCTACTGAATTTTACAGCCTAAATGATGCTTCCATCAGACCTAATGTCTGGCTCCCTGTTACACTTGTATAATTTGAGCCTTGCTTTATTTCCAAGTATGTGTTCAATTTAGGAGAAAGTTCTATGAGGTGCTGTAAAGAAGGTACATTCTTTGTGTTTGGATGAAATGTTTTGTAAATATATGTTAGGTCCATTTTGTTTAAAATATCATTTAGTTCCGGCATTTGTTTTTTTTTGGGGGGGGGGTCTGGATGAACTGTCTATTGGCAAGAGTGAGGTATTCAAGTCTCCTACAATCAGTGTGTGAGGCTCAATATGAGATTTAAGCTGCAGTAGTGTTTCTTTTATGAACTTGGATGTGTTTGGTGCATAGACATGCCCTCCTGGTGGATTTTACTTTGGGGAGTATTGTGCTGGCTAGTCATATCTCAACTTGACATTCAAACTAGAGTTAACAGAAAGGATGGAACCTCAATTGAGAAAATGCCTCCATAAGATCCTACATTAAGGTATTTGCAGAACAGTTTTCCTTATATTGCCTTCTATAGGTCTGGATTTATAGATAGATGTCGCTTAACTTTGGCTTTATTCTAGAATGTCTTTATTTTCTCTATCTATTATGATTGAAAGCTTTTCTGTGTATAGTATTCTGGCTGGAATCTATGGTCTATTAGAGTTTGTAAAAAAAAAAATCTGTCCAGGTTCTTCTAACTTTTAGAGTCTCCATTGAGAAGTTAGATGATACTCTAATTGGTCTCCCTCGATATGTTACTTGGTATTTTTACCTTACACCTGTTAATATTCTTTCTTTGTTCTATATGTTTATTTTCTTAATTATTATGTGTCAAGCAGAATTGTTTTTGGTTCAGTCTATTTGGTATTCTGTATGCTTCTTGTACATTGATAGGCATCTCCTTTTTTTAAAAGTAATACTTTTATTATTAATTTGACTTTCACGCAATGCATCTCAACAACACTCTTTTCTCATTCTTCCCTGTTCCACCCTCCCACCTCTGTGCACTCAAAATTAAAAAAAAAACAAATCCAGATTGTGTGGCAGGAGCAGGGATCATGGGCAACACCATGGTCTTTGGAGGCAGCAGGCTGCTCTGATCATGGACATTCACCTGGCCCATACTATCTGAGACCAAGCATGACAAAGTTCAACCTGAAGTTGGGCCTCACTGCCCAAATCCACAGGTGCCAGGCCTCTATCAGGCACTCAGATATCTCTCAGGCACCTGGACACAGGCACCACGGCATCCTGCAGGCCCTGATGTTGTAGAAGTTTATTTTTAGTTATGTATAAAATAATGGTTTTGGCACTGTTGGGTGAGGGTCTACCTAGGTCTTGGCATTTTGTATTGTCTGCAGGTGTTGGATTTATGTGGAGGATGTTTGATTTGTCATGATCTGCAGGTCCTATCAGTAGAATACTGGAGAAATTCTATATCAATAAAAACACCTGAGCTCAGATGCTCGGGGTTCCATTGTCCAGGTTGGCACTTGCCATGGCAGTGATTCACTCTGCTGAGATCTGGAAGGGTTTGCACCAATGAATATGCTTGCTGAGACACCACAGCAATGCACCACTACAAATGGCATAACAATGTAGGGCACTGACATTACAACATGGAGACAAGGAAGAAGAGAAAGAAACTCCAGACTTTACAGAGTCTAGTAAAGTACACTCAGGGAAGCTACCAAAGGTGAGAGATTAAGGTATTAATTGAAGGCTCCTGAAGGAAGAGGAGAGAGAGAAAGGGAAATAAGCCTCTATGAAGAGAAAATTGTGACAATTAAGTGAGAAAGAGGGCTCCAAAGTGAGAGCCACAGAACAGAGGCCTTTAGAGAAAGAAATTTTCATGATAAAATCAAATAATTCAGCTGGGAGCAGGGAAAAAGCAAAGTTCTTACTGCTTTTCCTGATCATGGAGCAGGCACTCCTTCCTGCCGCTGGTGGTAGCATGCTGTTACAAAACTGAGTTTTCTGATAGCTGTGTTGTGTTGGACCTCAGAGATCCAAACTGGGACCCCCAGGGCCCATACCGGAACGCCGCACCCCCACAGAGACTCACAGACGGGATATCGATGCAAATAGCAAGAGGATTTATTCCAGTATACTGGGGCCGTTCTAACACGCAGGATAGAAGCGACCCCGAGGGGCAGAAAGCAAGCCTTTTTATTTACCGTTGAAACGGTTGCTAGGGGGCTGTACAGTTGCTAGGCACAGACCAAGTTGGTACAAGTTGATTGGTACCCAAATTGCTTTCCCATTTTGATAGGTAGGGGCCAGTTAACCTCTAAACTGATTGGCACTAGCATATAGCAAGGTCGCGGGCTCCTAAAAAGAATACATGCTCAAGGTTCCGGGCAACTGGGTGGAGGAAACTCTTTTGCCCAAGGCCATGGGCGGTCTATGGGGGAAGGGGGAGCTCTCTAGCCCAAGGCCCTCTCATCTGTCCAAGAAAAGGTTTTTTTTCTTTAACTCTGGGAACTCTCCAGGGTCACGGTGCACCTGGCTTGGGCCTATACAATTTTGGTGCTCTTAGAAGCCTGACTAAAGTTTGGCTGTTTTGGTCTTTTTCTATACTAGGAACCTGAATCTTAGGCCTGTGACGAGGGTCTCGACCCCCACAGTTGTATGTGTGTGAAGCTCAAGATGTTGCATTTAAGGTCTATGGAAGGGGTCGTATGTTTCCCCATAGTGGTGGTGAGAAAGAATGCCAAACTGCTAGAATGTTTCAACATGAAATTCTTCCCACAGGCCCAGGACCCCCTGCTGCTGTGGAAGCCCTGGCTTAGAGCCAAAAAGCTACTTACTTAAACTGAACAGTTTTTCTTCCTGAAAACCTAAGAGAAAGACAAGCTGTCCAGATACTGGTGATATTGATGAGAACTCCACCCATGAAGGGACCCTTACTGCAGACAAAATGACCAGATGTTTTTCCTGAAAACCAGACTCTATCTTGAAATCTGGAAAGTGTTTCCTCAGGGTCAGTATACAGAATCTGTCTTGAAGAACTGACTGAGGTTGTATCTAATACTGGTAGCTGAACTTGGTACCGTAGAGTCACCCAAGTGGTGTTGGTTTTGAAGGCATGAGGGGTCATGGAGAGCAGCTAAAGCTTTGTACTATAAGAGGCCAAGAGAGGCCATTGATGAAGGTACAGTGTCAGTATTAGTTGAAGGCTCAGATTGAAGAAGTCATGTAAAGAAGTTGAGATAGGCACCATGAAGAGAGCCCAAGAGAGGCTATTGGTGAAAGTGCAGGCCAGTGGCAGCAAGAGATCCCAGTGTCTGAAGATGCCAATACCATGGGATGACCACCAAGAACAGCAGCAGCAGTGGAGTGAGCCAGCCAGAGCCTGGAGGACAAGTTGTGTGTGCTGCAGAGGGCAGAGGCAGAGAAGTAACCCAAGCCCTTTGGAGGAGCCCAGAAGATCTTGAGTGAATTCCAGATAACTGCACATTGATAATGTTTTTCTGCTGTCCAAAGACATTGTGAAAGCTTGATAGATGTTTGGTTTTATTTGTCCTGTACATTAGCAACCCTCAGCATTTTTCCTCTTGTAAATTGTTTTTTTTTTGTAAATTGTTCCTCTTGTAAATTGTAAGTTTGCTGGTGTAGTGTTAAATTATGTTGTAGAGATAAAGAATTTTTTGATTAGTTTATACAGAAAGGGGAAATTGCAGAAGTTTATTTTTATTTATGTATAAAATAATTGTTTTTCTACTGTTGGGTGAGGATCTGCCTAGGTATTGACTTTTGTATTGTCTGTGGGTTGGATTTATGTCAGGGATGTTTGATTAGTTGTTTTCTGCTTTCTGCATGTACTATCAGTAGAACACCCGAGGAGTTCTGAATCAATAAAACACCTGAGCTCAGATGCTCAGAGTTCGATTGTCCAGTATGGCACGGCACTGGCCAGGATAGTGGTTCCTTCTGCTGAGGTCTGGCAGGGCATGCACCTATGATTATGCCTCCTTGTCCTTCTTAGTGAGCCACCTCAGCAGCAATGTACAATGACACTCCCAGACATCATGCAGGGACTAGGACCTCCTGCAGGCACCTGCACACCCTTCAGACACCAGGGTATCCTGCAAGTGCCCAGATAGCCCACAGGCACCAGGACATACCTCAGGATCCAGAGCATACTGCAGATACCCAGGCATTACAAAGGCACTGGGCCAATCCACAGACACCAGGACATCTTGCTGGTACCCAGACATCACTCAGGCACCTGAATATCACACAGGCAAATGAACATCCCTCAGACACCCAGACATCATGCTGGCACCCGGACATCTAGCAGGCATCAGGGCTTTCCATGGGTACCTGGACATCCCACAGGCTCCAGGGCATGCTGCAGATGCCTAGACATCACACAGGCACTGGCCAACCTGCAAATACCTGGGCATCATGCAGGCACACTAACACCTTGCAGACACCCAGACATCCTGCAAGCTCCAGGCATCACATGGGCATCATGGAGACACCTGAACATCCTGCAGGCATCAGGATGTTGCCTGTATCCTCAGGCACTCAGGCATCCCTCAGGCTCTAGGGCATCCCACAGGGTCAAGGGCATATTGCAGATGCCTGGGCATCAAACAGAAACTGGGCCAACCCACAGCACTAGGGCATCTTGCAGGCACCCTGACACCACATAGGCACTCAGACATCCCACAAAGCACCGGGTCATCCCATAGCACCCAGACATCCTGTAGGCACCAGGGCCTCCTGCAGGGGACCTGGACATTCTGCAGTCATCAGGACCTTACACAGGCACCAGAGCATCCTACAAGTATTTGGACATCCCACAGGCACCAGGACATCTTTCAGGCATCAGGGCATCCTGTAGATGCCAGGTCATCATGCAAGAACCTGGACATCTAGAAAAGACCAGGGCCTCTCACTGCACTGGAAACCCCAGAAACTCCAGGATCTCCTGTGGGCACCAGGGCATCCTGCAGGTACCCAGCCATCCCTTAACAGTCAACATACCACAACCCATCAGGGCATCTCACAGACCTCTAGACATCCCACCAATGCCCGGACATCCCACGGGCATCATGGATTTCTGCAGGCATGAAAGCAATCCCACAAGTACCCAGATATCCAGCAGGTGCCAGAACATCCCACAGATGCCTGGACATAATGCAGGCACCCATTCTTCCCACAGTCTCCTGGACATCATTCAAGCATGTGGTCATCACTCAGGAACCTAGACATAATTGTCTCCTGGTCCTCCTGCAGGCATGTAGCCATCCCACATGTACCTGTACATCCTGAAGTTTCTTGAGCATCCTGCAGGCACCAAACATCTCACAGGCTCCTGGACATAATGTAACCTCCTCTACTTCAGGTAGGCTCCTAGACATCACCCAGGACCCCAGACTGCCTGCCAGAGTTAACACTTCATGAAGCCAGGATCCAGTTCCTGGTGAATTCTGGTGGTGTCAGCAATGCAGACAGAGCATCTTGATGTTTTTAAAGCCCTCCCAAAAGGAAGAGACTCAACCCCACTGATGTAATATTCTTCAGCTGGGACATGTTGCTGTTGCTCAGAATCACGGTGCTCCAGAGGTTTGGCAGCACATTCCTAAGTCAGAACCCACTGGAACTCCAGGCAGCTGGGCCCCACCCTAACCTCAGCACCATTCATCCATCTTGCTATCTGGGCCTTTGTATCTGCAGTCCTTGAGCAGCGCTGCATCCTGTGCCCTCCCCCCAACCCATTAGAGAGGGCACTACAAGTATCAGCCACAGCCACAGGAGCCACAGGTTGGCTCAGTCTGGCAGGAGAGGAAGTGGCCAGGCTGGTCTAGTGTTAGCCCAAAGGCTGGTCTCTTGTGTGGAGACCCTGCTTAGAAGATTACACACTTTTTAGCTGGGGTATCTTGCCTGTTGCACTGGTTCAGGTTGTTGGGCCCCATCCTGCCCTCAGCACTATTTGTCCTGCTACCTCAGGCCTTGTGCCTGCAGCCGACAGCCCTTTCAGTCCTTTATTCATGAGAAGAACGTGAGTTTTGTAGTATGAGTGTGGAGAGGTGACTCAAAAGAAAGAGAATAGAGGTAATCTGAGAGGGAAGAGCCACACTTGAAAGTGGTTTTATGGTGTTTGCTGACCAAAAAAAAAAATGTAAGTGATGAACCCTGATTCTTTCTGAACATGCTTGAAACTGGAGAGTGGGAACAAAGGGAGTAAGCAGCATAAGAGCTAAGACAGAGACACAAGGAGGGTAGGAAGTAGATGTTTGATACTATCTTTCTTAAATCAGGACATTTCCAAGAGGCTCAGAACACTTGAGATGATAAAGCTTAATTTTTCAAAATTATTAGCTTCGGCAAGATTTTACTATTCACTTCCCATCCTTCTCGCTGTTTCTTTTCCTCCTTCCTTCCCTCCCTTCCTTCCATCCCCTTCTTGGCCCATTTGTACTTGTTCCAAGGACTTAAGGTGCCAGAAATTCAACAGCCATCAAAGTCAACCAGAGACAGTGGCTCTTGATTTGAATGTTTCACTACAGTGTAAGTTAAAGATGCAGACACTTAAATTAAGTGAAACAAAAACAAGTTTTATTCATAGAAATTAAGAGAAAGTGAAAGAAACTCCTGAGAGTAGTAGGGGTTCCCAAAAGGAGAAGAATCCATTGAACTTCATGTCTGAGGTTTTTTAAAATAGGATTTATGGAAATATTGGACAGAAACCAAGGTAATTTTATTAGTTGGCCAAACTAGAAAGCTACATGCTCTGTGCTTGTTCTCCTGGCTCAACTAGCGAGATGGTCACGTTCCATTCTATACATGTTGCCTACCTAGTTAGAAGTAGTTAGAATCCTCCTTTGTTCATCTCTGGTTCCTGCTTCATTAGCTGCCACCCTTGTCTGCTAGTCATTGGCTGACTCGTCATCATTCTTGCAGGTATCTTGATAGTTATTAACTATACTATGCTCTCTTTGTCCTCACACTTTTGTGGTCATCTTACAGCTTCACCATGGAGCTATAATCACAGCTACCAAGTTGTAGCCACAGTTGTTCTTCATTACTTAAGATTTAAGAACTTGTTCACAGAGCAAAATGGGAGTCTCCTGAATCTATGAAGACATTTGACTCATAATTTATTCTGTTACCATATATTCCATGAGGATCAAGAATATGTGAAAGGGCAATAGTTTCTAGCATACATTCCTCAGGGAATAGGACTTAAGGGAACCAGCTCACTTGCTCACACTGGCTCAGAACCCTGCCTTTCCTCTTTTCAGTTTGGTTGTCTCATACCCAGCTGAAAGCCCTCTTCTTTGTCTTAGTGTTCCCAATCTCTCTGTTCTTTTAAAAAAATGATTTATTTTAATTTATGCATATATGTGTTTGCCTTCATGAGTTTATATATACCACATTATGTTCAGAAGCTTGCAAAAGCCAGAAGAGGGATGTGTATCCCCTGGAACTAGGGTTAAAGGCCATTGTGAGTTGCCATGTAGGTTTTAGGAATTGAATCTGGATCTTCTTCTAAAGTAGTTAACTGTTCTTAATTGCTCAGACATTTCTCCAGCCCCCAATTTACTGTTTTATCCCTAATCTTCTTTGGACCCAAACATGTGTTTTCATTGTAACACTTATAATCAATGTGTAGTTTTCACCATAGCCCCTTACTATCTACAATAAGTTAGTTGCTGACTTAGTTACAACACTTAGACTGATATCATAGAGCTCCAGGAGTATGTGCTGTTGAGTCCTCCATTTAGGTGGCAATCTCTAGAACAGGAGATGTTGTTAGAACTGGTTGGTAGGAATTTTTCTAAACCATCCAGAAACAAGTAGTATTGAGAATCTTAGTGGGTTTGGAGTCCATAACAAAATAACATAAATGGAATGCTTGTAAGCAGCAAATGTATTTCTCACAGTTCTAAAGTCATGGAAATCCAAATTTAAGGCAGCAGCAGATGTCTAATGAGGGCCAGCTCTATAATTCATGGATGGAACCTTTTTTGCTGTGTCTTACAGGGCAGAGGCAAGCTCTTTGGCTCCTTATAAAGGTATGAATCCCATTCAGGTTGACTATTTTCATGACCCATTACCACCCAAGGACCCTATGTCACCAAACCATCTCATATGTAGGACGCTAATCCAGCACAATGCTAAGATGGCGCCGGCTTCCGGACAGCTTAGTAGTAAACAACAGCTTTGTGCATGCGCTACAGCTGAGAACAGCTTGGCTCTTGGTAACACACCCATAACAAACCCGCAAAAGCGGATATGCAAATGAGGTGTTGCAGAGGTAGCCTATCATCAGGAACCACGATTCCTGCAGTGTATATAAGCAGCTTGCTCCTGGGGCTTGGGGTCCTCCCGCATCATGTTGAAGTGCTCCTCACAATAAAGGTGTTGAGAAGAATCCGGTTGTGGTGTCTTACTTGCTGGTCAAGGCGGGCGCGACAAGTGGTGCCGAAACCCGGGAATCGGAGGAACCAAAAACGTAGTTCTTGTGGATTCAGAACTCTTCACCTTAGGAGCGATGGTACCGGTAAGTCCTTTGCATTTAGTCCTCCTACAAAAGTTTTCTGACGATGCCCGGATTTGGGGTGGATCCTTGGATAGCTGCAGTCGTCATCTTCCTTGCCTTCATTCTCATCCTGTGGTGTTGTTTCTGCTTGAATTGTCATAAACCACAGTCCACCCCCTTTTTGGCGGCGTTAAAAGAACTTTCATTTAGGGACCTTAAGATTCCGGAAAAGGCGCTTAAAGGGTTCTTACAGGAGGTGGATACTGCTGCACCGTGGTTTGCACCCACTGGAAATCTGACGATACCATGTTGGGAAAAACTGGGAAGAGACTTAGATCACAGGGCGGAAGAGACAACATTGAAGGCAGGGACTAAACCTTTATGGAGTATGATCAGGGCATGCTTAGAGGATAAGCGTTGCGTTGAAGGTGTCAGAGCAGGGCAAAAGGCTTTGGCCGATCATCAGGATTCCATGTCAGAAGATAATACAAAACCTTTAGAGGAAAGAAAAGGGGATGGAGGAAAACAAGTAAAGAGCAAAGGCAATAAGAAAAAAGAAGATAGTGAAACTAAGTCTACAGATATAAAAAAGGAAAAGAAAAGGAAAGAAGAGGTAGGTAAATTATACCCTTCTTTAAAAGCATTAATACTTTTCGATTCAGAAGAATCGGAGGAATCAGAGTTAGGTTCAGAAGAGGAACAAACTCTAGAGGATGAAGCTGCTCGCTATGAGCAGGAAAGATATGGCCTGAAATATTCAGGTCGTATAAAGGCGTGGAATAGTCGCAAGTTGCCGACTGCGCCCCCATATAACCCAGAATTTATAGAGAAAGGCAAACAACAAATTCCTAAAACTCAGTGCTCGTTTTGTCCACAAACATGGAGGGAGGCGGCTTCTGCCTTCCCTGTGTTTGAAGATCCTAATACCTGAAACAGATATCACGAGCCATTGGGGTTTAAACAACTTAAAGAATTGGCTGAATCAGTCAAGACATATGGTTTAAATGCTTCATTTACACAAGCCCAACTAGAACGATTGGCCTACAGTGCCATGACCCCTGCTGATTGGATGGGTACAGTTAAAGCGTGCCTAACTATGGGCCAATACCTAGATTGGAAGTCTATATACACTGACTATGCACAACAACAAGCTCGTGTTAATGCCGACAATGGTCGAGCTTTCTGGAACACTGATATGCTCCTAGGATTAGGACAATGGGCAAATAATCAAACTGCATTTCCTTTAGAAGTTTATGGACAAATCAATAATATAGCTATAAAGGCCTGGAAGGCATTACCTAATAAAGGGGAGGTTTCTGGAAACCTTACTAAAGTCACCCAAGGCTCTACAGAACCTTTCTCAGACTTTGTGGCACGTATGATGAAAGCGGCAGGTAGAATAATAGGAGATCCTGATTCAACAATGCCATTAATAGAACAATTAATCTTTGAACAATGTACCAAAGAGTGTCGTTCTGCCATTACGCCTTGGAAAAATAAAGGCCTACAGGCCTGGATGAAAGCCTGTAGAGAGATAGGCGGACCATTATCTAATGCAGGACTGGCTGCTACAGTATTGGCAGCCACCAAAAGAGGGGAGTCTAATAGAGTATGTTTTAAATGTGGAAAATTAGGTCATATTAAGAAAAATTGCCCAAAATATTTTAAAATTGAAGGACAAAAACAGTCCCAGGACTTTGTCCCAAATGTAAAAAGGGTAACCATTGGGCAAATGAATGTCGATCTATAAAAGACATCAATGGCCAGCCCTTAGATAACAGCTATGGTGGCGCTCGTCCAAAAAACGGACAGCGGGGCCCAAGACCCCAGGGCCCACGAATATATGGGGCACTTCAGATTAGTTCTGATTTCCATGGACCTCTTCCAAAAGACACAGTAGGTATTTTGTTGGGACAATCATCATCAGCCTTAAGGGGTTTGCTAGTAACACCAGGAGTTGTAGACTCAAATTATAAAGGGAACGTTAAAATACTATGTTCCTCCCCTCGAGGTATAACTGCCATTTCACCCGGTGATCGTATTGCCCAACTTCTCCTTTTACCCAGCTTACACAAAAAGTTTCCTGCTAATACTAATTGCAGGAGTGACAAAGGTTTAGGATCTACAGGATCCCGCTTTGCTTGTCTGTCGCTAGAATTAAAGGATCGTCCTATGATCACTCTTCAGGTTGAAGGACGGTCTTTTTTAGGCTTGTTAGATACTGGTGCTGATCATAGCATTATATCTTCTTATGATTGGCCACCAAAGTGGCCCACACAGGCCTCCTCCCATAATCTTCGAGGTTTTGGCTATGAATCAGCACCCATGATAAGTACAAAAGAATTAACTTGGAAGGACAATGAGAGAAGACAAGGCCTTTTCACACCCTATATCATTAATCTTCCAGTGACCTTGTGGGGCCGAGATGTGTTAGCCGGTCTAGAGTTAAAACTTACAAATGAATATTCCCTTCAGTCACAAAAAATTATACACTCTATGGGTTATATACCTGGCCAAGGATTAGGCAAATATTTACAGGGCAATCCTGAAAATTTTCCGATTGCAAACCTGTTAAGAGATAAGAGAGATTTTGGCATTACAGCTGCTATTATCTCTACTATAGTTATTTCTGCAACAGCTGCTACTACTGCTGCTGTTGCCATGGTTAATCAAGTTCAAACAGCTGAAACTATCAACTCGGTAGTGATACAAACAGCCACTGCCTTGGCAACACAGGAGAAAATTAATGCCCATCTTGCTTCAGGCATTCTATCAGTTAATCAGAGAGTTGATTTAGTACAAGAACAATTAGAAGAACTTTATAATATTGTACAAGTGTCATGTGTCTCCTCTCTTAAAGGATTGTACATTACTCCTTTACGTGCTAACCATTCTCAGTTTATCAATCAGAGTCGTCAACTGTCGGAATACCTTAAAGGAAATTGGTCACAACAGGCGGAACAGATGACCAGAGATCTACTCTCTCAGATTGCCAGCCTAAATGGAACTCTAGTGGATCCCATCACCCTTGGAGACTTCACCTCCTGGATTACTAATGCCTTTTCCTTCTTTAAAGAGTGGGTGGGGATATTTTTATTTGGGGCTGTGCTTCTTGTTGGTAGTCTACTCTGCATTTGGCTGCTGTGTAAGCTCAAGAGGAGCCATGATAGACATAAGACTGTTGTTTACCAAGCACTGGTTGCCTTAGAAAAGGGAGAATCTCCCCAATGTTGGCTAGCCGCCATACAAGAGACATAATTGCAGCCAGGGAGTCAAGTGGGTACTTGACTAGGAAAGATACATGGTACATGGTCTTCCTGGAAATATACCTGATTACATGGAGGTTTGATGACACAAAATGCCTCCCCCTGAAAAAAAGGTCATCGAGGCGGGTGTAGGAGGTATTGCCTATGGTGCAACGACAGGGCAAACATCCTATTACAATGTCTCCTTTCGTTCCGTATGGAATCATAAGGGATCAGGTCAATGTTTCCCCCTCTGCCTGGGACAATCCCTTGATCGAGACTGATTCCAACAAGAAGTCCGTCTCTTGATCGGGAATGTACCCTTCTCTTGTCTATTATTACAAGTAAGGGAGAGATGTAGGACACCAATCCAGCACAATGCTAAGATGGCGCCGGCTTCCGGACAGCTTAGTAGTAAACAACAGCTTTGTGCATGCGCTACAGTTGAGAACAGCTTGGCTCTTGGTAACACACCCATAACAAACCCGCAAAAGCGGATATGCAAATGAGGTGTTGCAGAGGTAGCCTATCATCAGGAACCACGATTCCTGCAGTGTATATAAGCAGCTTGCTCCTGGGGCTTGGGGTCCTCCCGCATCATGTTGAAGTGCTCCTCACAATAAAGGTGTTGAGAAGAATCCGGTTGTGGTGTCTTAACTTGCTGGTCAAGGTGGGCGCGACAATCATATAGCATTAAGTTTCAACCACATGAATTAGGAGAAAATACAAACATTCAATCCATAGTTGAGAGCTATTTCCAACAAACACCAAGTCCCATAGAGAAAGACATAGTTGTAAACTATGAGGCTTCCACATAAACATTAAAAAGTAGGGCTGGGGATGTGGCTCAGTGCTAAAGTGCTTGCCCAGTATGTGAAAGGCTCCAGATTCCATTACCAGCAACCACCCCCCCACCCCCATGCGTGCCCATTAAAATTACTTCAGGGACGAGGAGTAAAGATGCATGGTAAAACATTTACCTACTATGCACAGGCCTGGATTTGACACCAACTCTGAAATAAAAGTTTAAAAATATATTTCCAGGGATTGAAGAGATGGCTCAGTGGATAAGAGCTCCCGTGGAGGGACCTGGGTTCTATTCTCAGCCTCCACAAGGCAGCTCAGAACTATAACTCAAGTTTCAGAGAATCTCCTGCTTTCTTCCAGCCTCCTTGTATACCAGGTACACAAGTGGTACACAGGCAGGCGTACATGGAAGCAAAACACTCATACACATAAAATAATTTTAAAAATGCATTTCCAACTGGTGACAAAGCTCATTGGTAGACTACTAGACTAGCATACATGATACTCTTGCTTTAATCCTCAGCACTGAAAAAATAGCTAAATTAGTAATGTCAAATTGAGCCTTTCATTGAGCACTAATGTAGGAGAAAGAATAGTTCAGGATATCATCTTAAAATTTCTTTCTCGATTTGTATGTGTATATATGTGTATGATTCCTATTTAAGTGACCACATCTAAATAAGATACACCCAATGAATCTTATGCCACTAAGATACAATGATAAATACAACAGTAATTTGTTATGCTATGCATTTATTTGCCTTCAAGATAGTTCCGTTTTTGATAGTGATTGCAGGTGGATTTTCTGTATGTAGATCAAATTGTAAGTCCTTAATGACTTAAGTCGTCCCAACTCATGACATCATCCTCATTATTTACATCGCAAAGAATGACTACCTCTGTACCACTGTCTTCACTATCAAATGTTTTAATATCATCATCACTCGAAGTCTTGTAATAAGAATTGTACTTGTATGGTCTTTCATTGTGCTTGTAATCTTTTTCCGAAAAAAACTTGGAAGATGGCTTCATTTTCTCTGAAACATGAAGATTTATAGCATGTTCCTTCTTTGTTCCCAAAAGGTCATTGGTAAGACTCTCAGAAGTAGTACAAACAAGGCATCTTTCCTTGTGTCGGCAAGATTTAGCTCCTGGAAGCTTGGATAACACAGCCTTTCTTGTATTCATTGACTTCTTAAGATCATAATATCTACGTGACCGGTACCGTTTCTTTATTCTGGATGATTTGGTGGGCAGGATTTTATTCTGTGGGAGTGGTGAACAACCTGGTGTGGAGAGCGTAGCTGAAGTTTCCAGAACAGCTAACCAAGGTGGTATGGCTTCCTTATCTGAAGTGCATGTATTGGTTTGACTAGAGAATTTATAGGCACGGTTGAGATTACGAGACTTTTTAAAGCCATGTTTCTTATATGACTTTTCCAGGTGAAATGACTTATATAATCCTTGGGAACTTGATAACTTGGTTGACCTTTTTGCATCAGATTGCTTGCTTGACTTTTTTACATTGTATGACATGGGTGTCTCTTCTGTATTCGTGTATCTCATTGATTTTTGTGCATTGGATGGTATGTATGGCTTTTCTGCACTTGAAGATGGAATTGATTTTATTGCACTGCATGGTAATGGGTGGTTGTTCTTGACATGAAGGCTTAGATACTTGATCTGAATTTAATAGCAGAGGTTGAATTTCTAGATTGTCCTCAGATATTGAATCAGGTTGACAAGCTGATACCTTGGATACCCACGATGATATAGCTTCCATATTTTCTTTGTTGAGTCTGAAATGCAGAAAACTTGGGGTGTCATAAATTAAAACAAAAAGTACTATTGCTATTATCAAAAATACAATGCTAGCTTAGAGTATGGATAAGTTTCCATAGGAAAAAGTAAACACAGTAACAATTACAGTATGCTGAGAGCTGTAACTCATGTTCTATTTATGAATACATGATAAATCACTTTTAACACACAGGAGGCAGAAGCACGCAGATCTCTGTGAATTCAAGGCCAGCCTGGTCTACAGAGTGAGTTCCAGGACAGTCCAAGTTACAACAGAGAAACCCTGTTTTAAAACACCCCCCAAAGAGTATTTTTACTATTTCAAAGGCATTAGATAACTTATAGTGTGGAATAACACAAAGTTGTCAATAATAATAATGATGTGGTCCACATGTACTACTTAGATGTAAAGAAAAATGAAATATGTAGGGGAAAAGGATATATTTCTACCTGAGTAACCCAGGATAAAAAGGAAAAATGCCCGTTGTTTCTCTCTCATATGAGGAGCCTAGCTTTAGCACATTATATTTAGTGTGGAGTACCATTGCAAGACAGTAAACAGAAAATGTGTGTGTTCATGGGAGGGAGGATAGAAGAACATAGATTTTTTAAAAAAAAATAAAGAGGTGATACTCTGAGTGGAAATGTTTAGACAGGGAGGGTGAAGGTGTGGGATGGGGGACGAGTAACTGGAATAAAGGGAGTATAAAGACACCAATTGGAAACCTAGGTGGCATACCCACCTATGCCATAACAGTTTGACTGTTGGAGGAGGAGGGGCTAACTAACTACTCTCTGTATGGATTCTAGATTCTCTATATGGGGAGTGTGAAGAGGCCCAATGAGCCTGGCTAACAACTCAAGTGGTAGGAGGTAGTAGGCCTACAGGAGGAATGTACTTCTGATGGTTTATTAAATTGATATAGCAGCAAACTGCTTTCTAAATACCTATATTATACCCACAGACAAAAAGCAGCTTTAGCCTTAATCAAAGAAGTCTTTCCTTACATGAACACTGGAGAATGCAGTAAATAAGTGATGAATGTGGCTCTAGCTGCAGGCAAATCACTTATACTACCCTGTCTAAGAATCAGGGAACATTGTAGAATAGGTAGTGGGAAGTATGTAAGATCTGGAAGATAAGATGAAAGGCTAAGATGAAAGATCATTCCCTGGACTAGATGCAACTACTGTTATCATTAACTCACATTAACTGTAGTTACCTGCACCAAGACCATGCCAAACAACACCATCTCATTGCCCCCCCCCCAGCACACACTCAGGTGATCACCTAACTTCCTGTAACTAGCTCACTGGTTATCCTGGGCAACGACCAAACTGAGAGGCCTAAAAGGAATCTATTTGGTGATTTTCTCTTTTTTTTGAGACAGATTCTTACTTTGTAGCCTTGGCTGTCCTGAAATTTTCTATGTAGATCAGGCTGACCTTGAACTCATAGAGATCCACTTACCTCTGACTCCCAAGTGCTGGGATTAAACATGTGTGCCACCATGATGCTCTGCTAAAGGAAAAATTCCAATCACACCCTCCCCAATTTTCTGTTACACCTACAAAGATTATAAGCAGACAATGATCTCTTATTCTTTTAATTTTTTAAAGGATTCATTTAATTTTATGTATATGGGTATTTTGCCTGCATGTATGTCTTTGCACCATGCATGTGCTTGTGGGGAATACAAGTGGGCAATGGATAGATCCTCTAGACCTGGAGTTACAGATGCTTGTGCGCTGCTGTGTAGGTGCTGAGAATCGAACCCAGGACCTCTTGTAGAGTAGCCAGAGCTCTTAACTGCAGAGCTATCTCTATAGCTCAGAGACTCTCATTACAACAGAGATTTCTGAAGAATCTCCCCCTAATAAAAGCTTGTACTCTTAGGATTGGAGTCATGACTTAGTGATTAAGAGTACTTGCATCTCTTGCAGAGAATCTGGGTTTAGTTAACAGTACCCACATTGTGGCTAACAACTAGCTGTAACTTCAGTTCCAAGGGATTTGATTGCCCCCTTTTTGGCCTCTGTGGGTATTGCATGCACATGATACACATATGTATATGCAGGCAAACATACACATAAAGTTTAAAAAAAAAGCTTGTACTATTTTTGAGTTGCTTGTCTCCCGGTTTGTCTTTCACTTAAAAATAAAGTAAAAGCTGTGTATGTTAGCACATGCCTGTATCTCACATGTATGGGAGAGAGGTAGAGACTGAAAGATTGCTGGGGCTCCTGCCTGTAAGCCTAACTCTAGGTTTAGTAGTACCCCCTTTCTCAATGCAATAAAGCAGAAAGTGATATAACAGGACACACCTGACATTATCCTGTTTTCTGCATGTGTGCACATGTCACACACACACACACACACACACACACTTATCATTCTTAAATGTAAAATGTAAATGTAAAAATGTAAAACTTACCCTCTTGGTGACTGGACTTCCTCAACCATACAATTATAATGGAGTAAACAAAAACAGGTAAAGGTAAAGGCTATTATCATAATTCCAACTATGAAACCGAGTAGGCGTTTCCTAAAATCATCCATTCTTGATCCTGTTGATTCGGTGGTTTTATCAACTGCAAAAAGATTGTACCATCAGAAACTGTGTTAGGTAACTCAATTTACTTCCACTTTGATAGTGGCTTCCACTGTACATTGAAGTGAAATCTCTTTCTCAATGATTTATTTATTTTTATTTATGTGCATTGGTGTTTGGCCTGCATGTATGGCTGTGTAGGGGAGTTGGATCTACCAGAACTTGAGTTACAGACAGTTGTGAGCTGCCATGTGGGTGCTGGGAATTGAACCTGGGGCCCTCTGAAAGAGCAGCCAATTCTCTTAACCACTGAGTCATTTCTCCCACAACCCTTTGTTTTTTCAAGACAGGGTTTCTCTGTGTAGCAGTGGCTGTCCCGGAACTCATTCTGCATACCAGGCTGGTCTCAAATTCTGACTGCCCCAACCCAACTCTCAATGATTTTTTAAAAAATGTTATTTTATGTGTGAGTGTTTGCCCATGTGCATGAATATTTGCCTGTATGTATTTATGTATACCATATGCATGCATGCCTGGTATCTGACATAGGTTAGAAGGTAGTGTCAGATACTCTGAAACTGGAGTTACAATTGCTTGTGAATCACCATATGAGTGCTGGGAACTGAACCGGGTCCTCTGTAGAGCAACAAGTGCTCTTAATCACTGAGCCATCTCTCTAACCCTTCAGTAATTTTTTAAGCTTGCAAACGTTTTCATTATAATTTTCTTGTATGTGTGCATGCATATACATGTGGGCACATAAGCATGCAAGTGTGATTGCTTGCCCTCCTTGCATGTGGAGGTCAGAGAATGACTTTTGATTTTAGGCATTTTCACTATCTTATTTCCCTTTGTATGGATTTGTCTGTGTAAGGGCAAGTGCATGTCACAATGTGCATGTGGAGTTTAGAGGAAAACCTTGGGTGTCAGTCTCTGTCTTCTACCTTGTTTGAGGTAGGGACTCTTTTGTTGCTTATTGCTGCACTAATTGCCCAGGCAGTTGATTCATGAGTTTCTGGGGATTCTTTTGTCTGCCTTCTATCTCACTGCAGGAACACTAGGATTATAGATGCTTGTATTGTGCCCAACTTTATGTGGGTTTGGGAGATCTGAATTCATCACACTTGTGAAGCTAGTGCCTTACCCACTCAGACATACAGGGTTATTTTCTTTCCTTGAACACAACCTGGCTATAAATGTAAAATGTGAGTAGTATCTCTAACTATTCTGTTTCATTATCTGCATTATCTCTGAATCATAGGTCGTACTGTGGTAACTAAGATTTTGAGCATATGCTGTGTGTTGGTGAGTACATTTGAGAACTAATATGTGAATGTATGTGATAGGAAACAGGATATGATAATAACAAACCATGGTCATCCTCAATGATGTGTGCCTATTAGGAACAGCCACTTCAGAGAATAAGAATGAAGGGTCATTTCAGGTCAGGGACTTGAAATAAGCCTGGACAATACAGAAAGAACCTGACTCTAACAACCAAACCCAAACCAAAACAAACCCCTGCTACTTAAGTCCTATTTGAGATTCATACACATAAGGTTGTCTAGTTTGGGGTGAGAGAAGTCAAGGGGGACTGTAACTCTGTTATCTTTATGCTGAGAATTTTCACACATCACTTAAAATATCAGTTATTGTACTTAGAATTCTTAAAAACCTCATAATAATAACATCATTACAACAGCATATTTCTTAATCTAACATTCGTATTACCACAATAAATTAATACTATGATAGATAATCTTTTTAAAATTTAAGCTTAGGTACATACCTGAGGTGTCAGGGATGATGGTAGTAGTAGTGGTATTAGGCGAATCATTGGTTCGGTTTCTATCTAAACAATAAACTGTCCAAATGGACAAGAATAGGACATAAATATGAACCTTCATGGGCAGAATGTGACCCAAACGTTCCTTGTCCTAAGGTTAACTACTGTATGTTTGCTGTTGGCTGGTCTTGGGTTTGTGACATCACTGTTAATTTGCATCAGACTCTGACAACATAATATCACCATGGAAAAGCAGCAAATTTTGTACACAGATCTTATCAAGTGACTTTTTAAAGCTTATATTTTTGTTTATGAATGTTTTGCCTACATGTGTGTCTGTGAACCACATTTGTGTAGTACACACAAGGACAAGAAGAGAATGTCAGATCTCCTGGAAACTGGAGTGACATTGATCCTCTGGAACCGGAGTGACAGATAGTTGTTAACTACCATGTTGGTGCTACAAATTGAATCCAGACCTCCTACAAGAGCAGCTAGTGCTCTTAACCTCTGTAGTCATCATTCCAGCCCCTCAAGTGACTTTTAATCATTTATTTTTAATAAACTCTTTTCTTCTGTCTAATTGAAAATAAGATTAAAATAAGATTAAAAGATTGTTAATCACCGATGGTGAATGGTTTGAATGAGAATAGCTACCATAGGCTCATATATTTAAATATGTGGTCCCAGTTGGTGAAACTGTTTGGGAAGGATCGGGAGGTATCACTTTCTTGGGGTTGTGTCACTGGGTGTGAGCTTTGAGGTTTCAAAAGCTCACACCATTCCCAGTGAATTAGTTCACTCTCTGTTCCTTGATCATGCATGCATGCCTGTTTGCCTGCCTGTTGCCATGTTTCTTGCCATTATAGTCATGGACTTTAACTCTGAAACCATGAGCCCAATATTGAATGCTTTTATTAGTTCCGTTGGTCATGGCATTTGTCATGCCAATAGTAAAGTAGCTACAACATGTATTATTATGATTAGTGTTAATTGTCACCTTGATGAGATCTAGAATCATCTTGGAGATGGGCCTTTTAACATGTCTGTGGGGAGGTAATTGCCTTGGTTATGTTAATTTATGCAGGAAGACATTAATTGCTGTAAAAAAAAAAAAAACCCAAAACATTCCTTGGGCAGAGGATCCTGTACTACAAAAAAAGAGAAAGTGCACTGGGTACCAGTATGCACACATTGATCACTCTGTTTCCTGACTATAGGTATGATCACCTGCTTCAGATTCCGGCTGATTTGGCTCCCCTGCCTTTAGGACTGTAACCTTGAACTGTGAGCCAGAATAAGCTCTCTCTCCCTTCTTAGGGTCTCAGGGTTTCTTTTGTTGAAATACAACACCATGACCAAAAGTACCTTTGGGAGGGAAGGGTTTATTTTAGCTTACAGTTCCACATCAGAGTCCATCATGAAGTGAAGTTAGGGAAGAAACTCAAGGCAAGAACCTGAAGGCAGGAACTGAAGCAGCTGTGGAAGGGTGCTGCTTACTGGTTCTTCTCATGGCTTGCTCAGCTTTCTGATAGCAGCCAGGACCACTAGCCCAGGAGTTTCACTACCCACAATGAGCTGGGCCCTCCCCATACCTCGTAGATGATTCTAGCTTGTGTTGTGGGGGTCCCACCTTAAGATTCAGGTCCCTAGTATAGAAAAAGACCAAAGCAGCCAACTTTAGTCAGGCTTCTAAGAGCACCAAAAATTGTGTAGGCCCAAGCCAGGAGCACCGTGACCCAAAACAGTTCCCAGAGTTAAAGAAAAACACTTTCTAAGACAAACAAGACGGCCTTGGGCTAAAAGAGTTTCCCCACGTAGACAGCCCATGGTCTCGGGCTAAGAGTCTTCCCCCCACCCGCATTGACTAAGACCCTAAAGTTTACATTTTCTAGGAGCCTGCAACCTTGCTATATGCCAACACCAATCAGTTTAAAGGTTAACTGGCCCCTACCCTATCAAAATGGGAAAATAATTTGGGGACCAATCAACTTGTCCCAACTCGGTTTATGCCTAGCAACCGTTTCAACTGTATAAAAAGCTTCACCATTTGCTCTTGGTGGTCAGTTCTATCCTGCGTGTTAGAACGGCCCCAGTATACTGGAATAAATCCTCTTGCTATTTGCATCGATATCCCGTCTGTGAGTCTCTGTGGGGGTGTGGCGTTCCGGTTTGGGCCCTAGGGGGTCCCAGTTTGGATCTCTGAAGTCCAACAGTGTCAAGATTAAAAAAACAAACAAACAAAAAACTAGCCAACACGGAGAAAGAGTAATCAGAAATTGTCAAAAATAAATTTAATTAATTAAAATATTAAAAATAGAGGATATGGATGATGAAATTTGGCTCTTCACCTACACATTCCAAGTATGTATAGTCATAAGACTTTATTTAGCCAAAGTCAAACAGTCTACAGGATCTTTAATATAAATGTAACTTTTTCAGAGAACTTGAGTTCACACAAACACCATTTATGGTTACCAAAGTTGAGGTGTTGAGACTGAAGAGAAATGGATGAATTTTAAAAATGTTGAAGAGGTTAAAGTTTCATGTTTTTCCACTGAACTATTCACAGAATGATGGAGAGGAATAGTCAGAAGAGTTCAGAATTTGGATGTGGGCTCCTAGGTGGTTATTCATTCCTATGAAGTAGAAGACCTAGGAGAATGCAATTTGAGGAAAATGAGGTTGGAAGAAAAGCTAAATTCAATCTGGAGTTTTGTTTGAATTTCCACAAGGTATCCAAATACAGATGTCCACAAGCCATCAGCATCTGGAAAAGGACTTCCTAACACTGTGCTATTGGAAAGCTGGAAATCCCATGGGCTTTTTCTCAGAATAATACTTGTAAATGTATCAAGTGAAATGAATCAGATTACAAAGAAAAGAAATTATACTGAGATACAATTATCAAATAGAGGTATTGTGATATAGTAATATATGTAATTGTTAATTTATTAAATTAATAATCTGGTGGTAAATCTAATAATACCTATAAGCTGAAATAAGGATAAGTAGTAATAATATTTTGGTATATCAACAACCATGATACATGAAAACATTTGTAATTTTCTATTAATGACAAAGTCATACATACTGGCTTGCTATCTATATTAATAATTGAAAGAAATATTAAATGTTCACTAGAGATTACTAAATATAAAAAGTTAACCTTTTAAGCCTGGGGAGACGGCTCAATGAAGTGCATGAGGACCTACCTTAGATCTCTATCACCCCCTGTAAGCAAAAACTGGGATGGTGGACTTGTGTAATCCCAGTGCTGAGGATGTAGAGACAAGTGGATCTTTCAGTCTCATTGTCCAGCCAGCCTAGCCTAATTGGTGAGCCAGATCAATGAGAGACCCTGTCTCAAGAAACTAGGTGGATGGCACCTGATAAAAGACAGGCAAGGTTGACCTCTGGCCTCCACATACATGTTTACAATGTGTATCCATACACATGTGCATCTGTACACATACAAAACACACTCACATACAAAAACATATGTTTTTATCTATTTGTGCTTACCTCCAGATTCTGTTCATGAACCTGTGTCAGAAACCCAATCTAGATGCTAATTCTAGTTTGTAGAAGTGGATATGGGCAACCCAGGGAGAGAAGGTAAAGAAGAGTACCGAAAACCAAATTCTGAGGAATTTCAGTATTTAGAATTTGGGTAAAAGAGGCTAATCCAGCACAGCAAATGAAGTGCCAGAGATACTCAGTAGAACAATGGAGGCAGAAAACCAGACCTCATTGGGAAACAGAGTAATTAAGAGCTGAGAATGGGATATCAGTTTGTTTATTAGTTACTTTTCTATTGCTGTGATAAGATACCATGACCAAAAGCAGCAACTTATAGATGAGTTGTTTCACTTACAGCTCCAGAGAAAGAGGTGATAATGCCAGGATGAGGCACGGCAGCAGGCAGATAGAGCAGGAATCTGAGAGACATCTTCAACTGCAAGCATGATGCAGAGAGAGAGAGAACTTGAAGTAAGACAAAATCCACCTCCAGTAATGTATTTCCTCCAGAAAAACTTCACCTCATAAGGATTCCATAACTTCCTCTGAACAGCACCATAAACTGGGGACTAAATGCTCAAATACCTGAGCCTGTGGGAAACATTTAAACCATTTAAAACCATCACATTTAACCATCATTTAAACCATAAACCACATTTAAACCATCACATCTCATTTAAACTATCACAGCTGATATATACAATTGCTTTCAAGTTTGACTGTAAACAGTGGCAAGATAAAATTGCTAGGTTGGAAAGGGGCTGTCCTTTGTTGGTTGGAAATGCCGTGCCAAAGCCAAAGCACAATAGAGGCATCCTAAACAGCAGGCATTTAGTAATCACTTATGGAGACTGGTTTTCTAGTTTGCTTCTCTGTTGCTGTGATAATGAACTGAACAAAAGAAACTTGGAGGAGGAAAGGCTTTATTTGGGCTTACAAGTTACAGTCTAACAAAGCCAAGCAGAAACTCAGGGTAGGAATCTGGAGTCAGAAACTGAAGCAAAGACCATGGAGGAATGTTGCTTACTTGCTTGCTCCCCATGGCTCATGTAGTTTGCTCTTTTATTCTAGGACAGTAAGCTCCAGAAAAATCCATTTGCATGTAAACATGTAATGTACTTTGAAGATATAATCCTCCCTCCTCCTAGGTGTACCACTGCTAGGTATTTACCTGTAGGATCCCAAGGCCAACAAATTGCAGAGATATTTCCACAACAATGCTTATTGAAGCACTCTTTTCACAATAGCTGTGTTATGGAACCAACCTTGGCATCCAACAACAGATAAATGGACAAAGATAATGTTATATATGCACACAGTGGAATTATGCAATGGGAAAGTACAAATCATTTTAAAAAAGGTGAAGCAGAGGTCTGAGGACAGTAAGGAAGGCTGGAAACTGATGCTGTAAGGAATGGAGAGACTAAAACTACCAGATGTGATAACAGTTGGGTGCCTTTCTCTGGATAGTGGGAAAATTAAATAATAAATCTATTTCTATGGTAGGTGATATGTTCATTAAGAAATTAATCATCATAATTAGTCCTACTTGGGAAATAGATGTTAATCAGATCTGCTATATAAGAGAGCATTCAATTTGCTGAACAGTTTTCCCTTACAACCACATTCTGTCAGAATATGACTAATGGACCAGCATATACTATTCAAAGAGCTGACTCATCTCAGGGCTCTGAGTCTAGGCTCCTATAACAAATGTGCCAGGAGATGGCTTGCTTAGCACATGCCCTGGTCTCTCTTTGTTTAGCCTATTTTTGCCTGTCCTAGTTTCTGTATCACCATATAGACAAAGGGAGATCTGTATGTAAGACATTTCTCTCTGAAAAGGGGATGTGTGTGTGTATACACACACACACACACACACACACACACACACACACACACACATATATTTAACAGATATGTGACAATGGGAAAAGCATGCTGCATTTCTTCAAATGGATTTGCTCTTGTAATTTTGTATTGTATCACCATGAATTAGCAGTATTCAGTTTACAAGTAGGGCTTCTTCTGTATTATGGAGGCATCAGTGGTAATGAGAGTTGTGTGTGTGTGAAACATTAAAAACATTTGTATGTGTTAGTAGAGCTGAGAATAAACAGGTTTAATTTTATTAAGAATATCTATGGCCAGTTACATTTTGGAAATGGCACTGGAGCTGAATTCTGGAAAGCAAATGGACTATGAGAAAACAAAAGAGAAGTATATCTTGTGAAGAACGCAGGCATATGTGCAAAATCACTGCCAGTGGAAGAGACAGTGGTGAGTTAGAAGAATCAAATAAAGAATATACATGATTAAAAGAGAGAACATGAGCTTCTCCTTCTCACTTCATAAGCCTGCCTGTCTCTTTCCTTCTCCCTTCTCCATGCTGCCAAATAGGCCTCACTCCATTCCACTTCATAGGCAGCTGGAGTCCTCTGAGACTTTCCATCAGGTAGCCTATGCTCCTTTAAGTTCCATGCCATAGCTGTCAATTTTCTTTTCTTTCTTTTCCTTTCCTTTTCCCTTCCCTTCCCTTCCTTTTCCCTTCCCTTCCCTTCCTTTTCCCTTCCCTTCCCTTCCTTTTCCCTTCCCTTCCCTTCCTTTTCCCTTCCCTTCCCTTCCCTTCCTTTTCCCTTCCCTTCCCTTCCCTTCCTTCTCCCTTCTCTTCCTTTTCCCTTCCCTTCCTTTTCCCTTCCCTTTCCCTTCCTTTTCCCTTCCTTTTCCTTCCCTTTTCCCTTCCTTTTCCCTTCCCTTCCTTTCCCTTTCTTTTCCCTTCCTTCCTTCATCCTTCCTTCCTTCCTTCCTTCCTTCCTTCCTTCCTTCCTTCCTTCCTTCCTTCTTTCTTTTTTGATTCTGTGATGATGGCACTTCTCTGAGATACTGGGTAGGCATTCCTTTGCCTCACCATGTGGGCCTCTCATCTTCTCTGGATTCTGCCTCTGTGTACTGCCAGGATGCTAGACTCCTCTGGGAACTTCCAGGTAATTCTCTTTGGGATTAAAGGCATGAGCAACCATGTCAAGCTTCAAATCTTTCAGACAAAGAATTCAAAAGAATAATTTATACCTATGTTCAAACAACTCAAGGAAGATATAAACAAAAACAAAGAGGTGAGTGGAATGGGGGAATAATGCAATATATGAGAATATAATTTAACAAAGAGAAAATTGCTGAAGAAAAATCCAAATTGAATTGATGTTGGAAATGAAAAGCTTGACAAGCCAGATAAAAACAGCAATGGAAATCATCCCAACAGAATGGATCACGTAGAAAACAAAGTGTGGCAAGGTAGATGAATTGGATCACTCAGTAGAAGTTTGTATCTATGTTTCTTGCCTTTACTTGACCTCTTTTTTCTGTTTTTTTTTCCTATTCCAATGTGTTAGTTTTTGTTTTATCTTATTATATTATATTGTATTATTATTCCTTAGGTGACTGTTTTGTTTTATAATGAGAGACAGAAAGGAGATGGATCTGGATAGAAGGAGAGGTGGGGAGGAACTGGGAGGAGTAGAGGGAGGGGAAAACCATAATCAGAATCTACTATGTAAGAAAAAATCTAGTTTTAATAAAAGAAAAAAAGATTGAAGGAGAAATAAAATTTTTTCATGATAAAAGCAGATAAAAAGAATTCATGACCACTAAGCCAGATCTACTGAGGACACTTGAAGAAATACTTCAGTCTGAAGAAAAGGATAAACATAATCAAGAGCTCACAGTGTACAAATAATGTCAGCACAGTCAATTAAAAGAGGCCTAAGTAAGTCTTAATGGATGTAGGAAAATTAAAATAACATCCTGCATTCTATCTGACCACCTGGAATGAACTAGATATCAATAGCAATGGAACCTATACAAAGTATATAAACTCAGAAAGACTAAACAACACACTAAATGGTAATTAGGTTAAGAAAGAAATCAAGACGGAATTTGAAAATTAATAGAATTGAATGAAAATTAAAAGAAAAATCTAAAGGGCATAACTAAAGCGGCCCTACTAGGAAAGTTTATAGCACTAAGTGCTAATTTGAGAAACCTTAAATTAATAACTTTATAATGCACATTAAAGCCTTGAAAAACACAGAACAAATCAAAGCTAAAAACTATAGATCTACTGTACGACCTATCTATAACCTCCTGCTCTGTGTGCCTCTGTGTGTGTGTGTGTGTGTGTGTGTGCTCGTCTGTGTTGGGGGTGTGTATGTGGAGGTCAGAGGACAACTTCTACCATGTGTGTCCTGAGGATTAAGATCTTGGCAGTAAGTGCCTTACTTTTTGAACCATCTTGCTGGCTCTTTAAGCTACTTTTTAAACTTTACTGATGCCTATAGAGTGAAAGAATGTACCTGTCAACTGTTCATTCATCCATTTATTGAGAGAGTCACACTATGTAGGTCTGGCTGATCTGTAACTCACTGTTTAGATCAGGCTGGGCTTGAACTCATAGCTACCTGCCTGCTTCTGCTTCCTTAGTGCTGGGTTTAAAGGTGTGTACCACCATGCCTGCTCCTTTTTGATATTAAGGACAGTCTTTCAGAAGTATCTTTTTAATTAATTAGAACTCTGATATTTCACATTCACAGGAGATTAAGAAGCTACTTACTATTTTTTCTTTATCATAGATTTATATAATTTTATTTCATCTGCAGATTCACATGACTAGTTTTTTTTTTTTAAATCACTTATTTCATTCTGGGATAAAATTAAAATTTTTGATTAAACTTGTACATAACAGATGTATTTTATTTATGTTTTAGGATTCTTTATTTCTGTCAATTTTTTTTGAGAGATGACATGATTTTGTAGCACAAGCTGGTCTGGAACTTACTTTGTAGTTCAGGCTGACCTCAAATTCACTGTAATCCTTCTGTTTCAGCTTCTTGACTGTTGAGATTACTTGCATGAGCCACTACATCTGCTAACAGATGTATTTTATAGCTGCAAGTTTTGCTTTATAGTTCCTGTTGTGATTATTTTATTATTACCAGAATTATGGTTAGGTCCAGTGGAATGCTTAACTATTACACATAATTTAAGGGATGCCTACACACTGATTTATCAAGATAAATGATATTTTAATGTGGTATTGTAACAAAATTGCTGTACAAATTTTCAGGAATATAAAAAATTAAAAAATATTTATATTTGTGTGTATGTGTGTATATGTGTATGTGTGTGTGTATGTGTGTGTGTGTGTGTGTGTTCATGAGGCCAGAAGAAGGTATAGGATCCCCTAGGGCTTCAGTTACAATTGTGAGCCTCCCTGTAGGTGTTTGGAACCAAGCTCCAATTCTCTGGAAGAGCCAAAAGCACTCTTAACTGCTGAGCAATCTCCTTAGCACCATATCACACATTTTAAAGATAGATCTGAACCTGCCCTTACTCTAATTCTAGCCATACATCATCAGTTTGCAGGGTTATTTTTACTATAACAAGTAAAGATGCAGGATTCAATGACTCAGTTGGGAGTTTCTAAATAGGCCCATGGCTTCCAGACACCTGGGAATCTTTCAAGGTCATCTGGCCCAGAGCACTGCCCCTGGGTCACTATTGCTTGATTCTCAGTAAGGAATGCCTGCTGTACATTTCTCTCCTTTGGCTGTCCAGAGTTGAGCACTTGCAGATGTCCTATTTTTTTCTGTTATATCTGATTGTCTTCTTCCCAGTGTCTCACCAGCACCTTTACCCTGAAAAGAACAGCACCTCTACCTTGAGAATTTGAAGTTTTGCCTTAATCATTTTTCTGTCATTGCAACCTCATGGCTCTCTGCTGTCCCCTCTTGTTCTCAATTGACATGGCAATGTTATCTAGAGTCTTCAAACTTATTTTCATATTAGATTCTTGATGTTGTTTATTTGAGACAGGTTTTGCTATGTAATCCTGGCTTCCCTGGAACTTGCTATGTACTATCACTCCAGGCTGACTGTATTTGTTTGAAACAAGGTCTCATTATATAGTACAGGTTGACTTTGAACACACTATGTAGCCCAGAGTGGTCTCTAACTTGCAATCCTCTTCCCAGGGCTTCCTTAGTATTGTGATTACAGGCATGAGCCACCACATTTGGCTTCTGACTTACAATGAGGTATTTTTAAATTGAAAAATAATATATGTACCTCATGACAATTTCAACTCACATAGGGTCCCTTTGTGTTCTTTTGACCTCTTGAAAATTTCTTTACATATGTTTCACTCTCAGTCTGCCAGATGCCAGAAATATTAATCATTTTTATTGCATTTAAAAATATTTAAAGATATATATCAATCTATTCTTTTTCTGAAAAAATAAACATAGTAATAATAAAATTTATAGACTCCTTTCAATCCTACTCTATTCTCATTCTAGAAATAATAATTCAAATGTTTGATGTACATCTCTTAGATCACTTTTAGAAATACTTTTAGAATTTATTTTAAATTATGTGTATGAGTGTGTGTCTGTGTGTAGGTATGTGCATGTGAGTACAGGTGCCCATGGATGTCACAGGTATCAGATCCCTTGCAACTGAAGTTGCAGGTAGTTGTGAGCCACCCAGTGTGCCTACTGGGAATCAAACTCAGAACCTCTGCAAGAGAAGCATGCGTTCTTAACAACTGTGCCATATTTCCAGCCCCCTCAAATCACTTTGGCACTCTAACTTGCATATCTATGTACATGATGATGAATACACAAATATGCTGCATATAAATGAAGTCTTTGTACAATATTTTTTTCAGTATTTGTTGTTACTCACAATTATTCATACTATGATGTTCATAGTAGTATTTCTCATAATAGCCAAAGGTAGAGAAACTCAAATAAATGTTTATCAGTGGTTAGTGGATAAATGAAATAGGTTACATTCATTGAATAGAACAGTATACAACCCTAAAGACACATGAAATTTCAATATACTTTATGAGGTTAATGAACCTGAAAGACATTATGCTAACAGAAAAGTCGTATGTTGTGATTCCACTTATATCATGTACTTACAGTGGTCAAATTCACAGAGACAGAAAGCACAATGCTGGTAGATAGAGACTTTGTAGTATGGAAAATAAGAAATTATTTTTGAATCAGTACAGTTTCAGTTTGAGATCATGGTAATTTTCTGAAGATGCATATTGTGTTGGATGTTTGACAACATTTATGAGCTAGGTACCTATGGGGGAAGTTAATGTTTCTATATTTTATGTTGTCATCTTCCAAAGTGGAGCAATAATAGAAGCTTCTAGATAAAAGCATAAGACTAAGTTGAATAAATTCATGTGTGGCAGTTAGTATGGTACCCATCACATAAGAAATGGCAAAGAAACATTAGCTTTGGGGCTGGGAATGTGGGACAGAGACAGAGCACTTACGTTGTATGCACAAAACCATGTATTGTAGTTGTAGATTCCAGATGCCAGATGTAGACATTGATTCAGGGCAGAGGACAGTTTGTTCTTTAGATAATTCAATCAATGATTCTAGCCTGGAGTCCAGGAGCTCTGGAGCTTTTCAGCTTCTTTATAATCTAGTCTTAATCCTAGAACTGGAAGGCTTCAGCCTTCGTACAATCTAGAACATTTAAACCTCTGTAAACTCTAATCAACCTTCAACACTTACTACTGACTGAACCACTCTGACTAGCTCCTTCAGAACTCTGACTCTTCTGGTTCAAATCACTTGCTATTCTGGCTCAAACTACTCCAAGCTGAGTGGTTCAAATTGACCTTCTGATCCAGCTTACTGTTTCTGACAAAATTCTTCTGACTCTGGCAGACTCTGCCTGACTCTCTGCCTCAGACTGAACTACTCTGCTCGACTTCAAACTGACTTACTCTTCCTTTCTGATACTGACTTCTGCCAAGCTCTGCTGTATCACTTTGTCTCTTTCCCAGCCTGCTTGCCTCAGACTGCTTGGCTCATACTGCCTGCTATAACTGACTCTTCTGTCACTGACTGACTCTGTAACTGACTTTGCTCTGAGCTGAGAGCCCACCTTACTATCACGAGAGTTGGGTGTATCCTCACTCTGACTCATTCTGTTAACTCTTCCTATGATTAGTCACTTTGCCTGTCCTTCACTCTGACTCATCTCAGACTCATTGCCAACCTGACAGTGCCTTCTGAGCTGTGCTTCCTGTCTGCTTCCACACTCTGTTTTTCTTAGGGTTAAAAGCGTGGATCACCACTGCCTTCTGAATACTAGGATTAAAGGTTTTTGCTACCACTGTTTTCTGAATACTGGGACTAAAGGTATGTTTACATTTCATCCAGACCACACAGGCCTCTGAATGTAGACCACTGGAATATAGGCCCCTTCCTAGCTTTCATACAAGCCTATTCTTCTACAATGTACTTCTCAAAAATAGCTATAGCTGTTGAGTGTAGTGCTCATTTTAGAGAATTAGTGGCATACTCCAGACTTTCTAGAGTTATTTACCTTAGAAAGGACAATAGGATGATCAGATGATTAAATAGGCCAGATAAGTTTGCCTTTCAAATGTCTGTTTCTGATTCTTTATAAGGAATATATAGACATCAGACATCACCTATGACAATAAAAGCAGGAATCAGGGATTGAAAGGAACTTGAGGATGGGGGCCAGAAAAGATGACAAAAGAGCACAAGAAATAAAGTCAGAGCTGGGCAATCAAATCTAATATTAACCTTTATGAAACAAAAGGTAGAGATTTAGGAACCTAGAGAGGCATAGCTGGAAGGAATGAGTAAAGTCCTAAGTGAATGTGTGTTGTTGCCATGGCCATGGTCAAGGACCAATGTTTTCAGTCCCATGGGGATGACAAAGCTTTCCTCTGGCTGAGGTTCAGAGAGATGACAAAGCCCTCCTTGGGTCTGAGTATGAGTGAATGTTGACTGTAGAGGAAATACTCCTGTGTGAAAGCTAGAGTCTATATTCCAGGGGCTACATTCAGAGGCCTGTGTGGACTGGCTGGAATGTAGACATACCTTTATTATATCTACCCAGTATTCAGAAAGTGGTGGTAGCAAATACCTTTAATCCCAGTATTCAGAGGGCAGTGGTGGTCCATGTCTTTAATCTCTAGGGGAAAAAAAAACAGTAGAAGCAGACACAGGAAGCAGAAGTCAGAACTCAGTGTTACACAGGAAGTGACCTCTGAGATGAGTCAGAGTGAGTGTCAGACAAAGTGACTAATCAGTTAGCAGAGTCAGTACATGCCCGACTCTCATGAGAATAGGTAGACTCTCAGCAGTAAAGGAGAGTTACAAGGGCATTAGAGTCAGTAGACAGAGTGAGTCAGTTGGGTCAGTAAGAAGAGTCAGTTGAACATTCAGTTGAGAAGCAGGCTAAAGAGTCAGTGGAGAAACAGGCTGAAAAGTCAGTTGAACACAAAGAGTCAGAGTTCAGGAGGAGCTAGTCAGAGTGGTTTATTCAGTAGTAAATCCTGAAGGTTGATTAGAGTGTACAGAGGTTTAAATGTTCTAGATTGTACGAAGGCTGAAGCCTTTGAGTTCAAGGATTAAGAGTAGACTGTAAAGAGGCCAAAAAATGCTCTAGGGCTCCAGGGCTCCAGGGCTCCAGGCAAGAACTCATGATTTAATCAGACAAAAGAATTAAACTGTCTTTTGCCCTGAACCAATGGCTACATTGGGTGAATCAACATCTACATCTACAACTACAATTGACAGTGTATGCAAAAAATATCCACTGTAGCTTTCTAACCCCAGATGTTATGGCCTGAGGACTGCCCCCCTACAAAGACTGCTCCTATGAGGATTAGCTAAACCAGCTCAATATTCAGCTGTATATAATAATGCTGTCTCCTTGTTTATATGTATGTAATAATCCTGCCTCTTTGTTTAACTGCATGTAATAACCCCACCTCCCTTTTCTACTCTTATGTAATAAACATGCTTCCAAGGTGTTGCAGTTTCTCCATCAAAGAGCCTTGTCCACCTGCTTCCAGCTTTCTCTGTCTATGCGCCTGTCATTTCTTCATCCTTGCCGTTCTGGTTAAGTTGATCCTGATGCCATTTTTATCTTTTATTCTTTCTTTCTTTCTTTCTTTCTTTCTTTCTTTCTTTCTTTCTTTCTTTCTTTCTTTCTTTCTTACTTATTATTTATTTTTGTTTTTTTTCGAGACAGAGTTTCTGTGTTGTAACTCTGGCTATCCTGGAACTCACTCTATAGACCAGGCTGGCCTCCAGCTCACAGAGATCTGCCTGCCTCTGCCTCTGCCTCTGCCTCTGCCTTCATATAACTTTCAGTGAAATACAAATAGAATAGAAATGAAATTATTAAGATTACAGAGACTAAAACAGCATAATCAATATGGTGATATCTCACACACACACACACACACACACACACACACATATATACATTATGCCACATCCCTTTCATAGTAATGATAAGATATTTTATCTGTTTAGAACAGGAAATCTATTATTTTGAAAAACTGATTTCTTTTTATCCCAATCAAGTAGTCCTGAAAAGAACTAACAATCACAGTGTACTCCCTTCCTGGCCACAAGGATGGGCAGGTGGCTCACACTAGGTCAGTAATTGTTGTTTCATGTCTTTGGCCATAATGATTGGTCCATAGTTCAGTGTGTGACTCAGGATAGAACAATGAGAAGTCTTCTCCCATAAAGAAAATATAAAGGTAAAAGTCAGAGAGATACCCAAAGACAGTTAGTTCCCTTTGTTCTTATGGCCATTTGCATTGTTGCTTCTATTTGTGATTTCATTATATATATCAACATATTCCTTTTTGTTTTAGTCGTTGGAATTAAGGTTCTGTACTTTGCAATCCTGCCTAGTGCAAATAGGTGTGGTGTGTATGCAGACAGCTGGATAATATCACAGGAGTCCCCAAGCCATAAATCCATGTCATTGGATAAAAAGCAGGTCACTATGAGTGTCTCAAAAAACAACTACAGTCTCAAGACTGTAATCCCTAGGCACACCTCTTTATCAAAGAACATTCTGCTGAAGGAAGCTGAAGTCAAAATTTATTGGAATTTCAAATGTTCATCCAGTCATATTAAATGACTGGATATTGCTGACTGATGAGAAAGAGCATTGATGATTTCCTTTTTTACTTTTATTTTATGTATATGAATGTTTCTCCTGAAGGTATGTCTGTGCACCACGTGTGTGCCTGGTACTTGAGGAGACCAAGAGATGGCATTAGATGCTCTCAAACTGAAGTTACGGATGGGCCACCATGTGGGTTCTAGAAATCCAACCTGGGTTCTCTGGAAGGATAGCAAGTGTTCTTAATCTTTGGGCCATCTCTGTAGCCCCAACAATTTCATTTTTGTTGTTGATGTTTTGTTTTTGAGACAAGGTCTCATGTAATTCAGGCTGTCTTTGAAGTTCCAAATTTTCCACCTCTATTTACTGAGTGCTGGGGTAGGCTTATCCTCCTCCTGCCCCCTTCTGCAGTTCCTCTTCCCTCCCTTTAATATCCTCCTTCTGCTTTCTTGTCACAGGTATTTTTTGTCCTCTTTCCCTCTTTCCTTAAACCTCCATTAAGACAGTTTGCAGCTGGGCGTGGTGGCACAAACCTTTGATCCCAGCACTCAAGGCAGAGGCAGGTGGATCTCTGTGAGTTCAAGGCCAACCTTGTCTACATAGTGAGTTCCAGGACAGGGCTATGTAAAGAGGCCCTATCTCAAAAAAGGATAAAAACAAATAAAAAGCAAAAAGAAACCCCCCAAATAAAACCTGTTTGCATGTTCATTCATCTCAAAGATCTCTCTCCCTCCTCCTCCTTTTCCTCCTCCTCCTCCTCTTCCTCCCCTTCTCTCTCTCTCTCTCTCTCTCTCTCTCTCTCTCTCTCTCTCTCTCTCTCTCTCTCTTTCTCTCTCTCTGTCTTACACACAAACAGAGACACAGTATTTCAGGGGTGAAACATTTCTGTGGTGCTAGAAATTATGTTTCATTTTATGCCTGCTAATGTGTTCTAGTTGTTGCACAAATGATGAGAAGCAAATTTGGTCTGAATTTTTGGTTCAATTTCAATTTATTCAGCGACTGACATTAATGAAATGATAATAGGTTGATTTATACAAAGGAGCTCTTGACAGGAGAGTATCCATTTCACAACTCTTTGACTATTCTGCCATCATGTGGACAAGGAGCATAAACACCAAGGAAATAATGGCTAAAGGTTTCATTTAAAGGAGCCTTTAAGAGCACATGGCACATGGCTCTAATCCCAACAGAGGCAGGTGGATCGCTGTGAGTTCAGGGCCATCCTCCTGTACATACTGAGATGCAGGAGATCCAGGGCCACCTAAAAAGGTCCTGTCTCAAAAGGGGGATGAGGAGTGTCTGGGGGTGGGGTGGAGGATGACATTAATAATAAGAGATTTTTTTTTCCTTGCAGGGCTAGAGGAGAAATGGGAAGGACACAAAGAGAAATGACAGACTAGGGGCTGGGATGTCGCTCAATTGGTAGAATGTTGGCCTAGTATTCATAAAAACTTGGGTTCAGTGGTCCCATCACCCCACAAAGTGGGGATGGTGGTACAGATATGTAATCCAATCCTAGCACTCAGGAGGTAGAGCAAGGAGTGAAAGTTCAAGGTCAAGGCCAGCCTGAAGTATAAGAGTCTGTCTCTCAAAAACAAACAAATAATAACAACAAAGAATGACAACATTTTCATTTGAGTTTTCAACCAGTTCAGGCTGCTGGATTTCTGAATCCAAATGCAATGGTCCTAGAGAAGCTAGCATTTATTTAGCACCAGTAGATGCCAGGCAGGATATTCTCCCAGTTCTTGCCCAAGTTCATAGTGCTTGTAAGTGGCAGAGATAGATAGGAGATGGTGAAAATAAACTAGGACTATAAACTAGAAATATTATATAAAATTTTATTAGTAAATTATGTATGAAAGAATATAAATGATGTTTGTGCATATATATAAAACTATTGAAGTTGAGTAATCAAATGAGTATTTGTGTACCCTTCAATTAACTTAACAATACCATCAATGCCATGGAGTCTCCCTGTGTGTTTCTGGCCCTACATTCCCCTTTCTTTGACCTGAGTTAGCTCCTTTCCTGAGTTCCCTCCCCTCCTCTCCTCCTTATCCCAACCCCCTCTTTCCTTTCTTCCAACAGATTCTCAAGTAGCTCAGGCTGGCTTTGAACTGGTCTTCTTTTCTATTCCATCTCCTGGAGGCAGGGATTATGGCTGTGTGTGCCCTCATACTTGATCTATTCCCTTGATTTCATTAAGCTTTTGTCTCTGACACAGGTGTCTCTAGTTTTCCTTGATTCTGAAAAATGTAAGAATGGAGGTCTGGAAGGGTAGCAGATGGCAGAGTATTAGGTTTACCGTGTGTAAGGTCCTGGGTACCAACCCTAGCACAGAAAAAGGGAAAAGGAAAAGGGAAGAAAGATACTTCTATAACTTGATTTATGTTTGTTGTATATGATGTAATTCTTCTCACTGACAAACAGGATCCTATTACGTGAATGTACCAGAACAGAACATACTTACCCTTTCTTCTCCTGGTAAATTCCAGCTTCCTTCTAGGTTTTCCTTGTTACATATAGTGCTACTATTAATGTACATGTACATGACTTGTGGTAGGTGTGTACAAGAGCTTCTCTGGGGAGTTTCTCCTTGGAAGAGAATGGATCTATTTTGAAGAGTACAAATGTCTCAGTTTTATAAGAAAACCTAGTATCTTTCCCCAAATAGGTTGTACCAGCTTATATTCCTCCAGAGTACCCAAGTTCCTACTGGCTCTTATCCTTGTGGTCTTTTAAAGTTGTCAAATCTTTACATTTTGACCAAACTAGTGGCTGTAAAATGGTATTATGGCCATTATGATTTTTCAGGAGTCAAATTTATGTTTTCAGATTTAGTGGCTTTAGTCATATCGTTTGATAGGGCTGAGGGAAAGAACTCCAGATGCGATAGACTGATTGAAAGGGTTCTGAGTCAGGTCAGAGGTTAGTGCATGTGTGAAACAGAAGCAAACCCAGCGTCAATGGGGCACCTTGAGCCTCCTGCTTCAGTCAGTACTTCTCTCCCTACCTCACATCTTGCCTGACTTGACCTGTGGCACTTGCCAGATTTTATCTGCTATTCCTGACCTCTTCTCACCAGCCCATGATTATTGCACCATGTTATGTGGTGAAATCTTGCTATAGTTTTAAGCATAGTAATTCTAACTGGATTTTTATCTTTTATCAGCTAGTTGTAACATTTGGATGAAAAGGTCATTTCAGAGCATCTTCCTTATTACTCTCTCACTGGTCTACGGTCAATTTCTCTTTGATCGTCAAGACAACTTTGAAATCAATCTTTGAAATGCATGTGAGTTCTCTCGTAGACTTAAAATAGATGTGTGAGAATGAATGTTCTGGAATTTACATTAGAAATGCAAAAGCACCCTCTATCTCTTTGATCTAGAATAGGGAAAGTCCAGTTAACTTAATATCTGTGAATTATGATTATCTTTATTACTCTTTATTTATTATTAATATCTGTGATTATGATTATCTTTATTACTCTTTGGTCGATTCAGATACTGATTGAGTAAATCTATCATTGTAACTCAGATTTTCCTCATGGGGTTATAATATACAGACATTGAAAACAAAATTCCCAACTAAATATTTTTTATGAAAATATCTTACAAAATAAACAGACTTCCTAAGAGCATTTTCATACAACTTAGTTTTGGTTGATCTTCTCCCACTCCCTCCTCTTTCCCTATTCCCTGTCTATCACCAATATTCCCTCTTCCATTTATATAGCATCATATATGCTTTATTCCCCCTTTATGAATTCTCTTCTAGTTTCTTGACCTCTTTATACTACATAAATACACATTTATGAAAATTAAAAGCTAGGACCTACATATGAAAGAGAATATGCACTGTCTATCTTTCTGAGTCTGTGTTTTAATATTCATGAAGTAAGTAAAGTTTGCTTTTAGCTATCTATGGTAGTTACATTCTGAGCATGGCTTCCGACTTTGTGCGCTTGTGCAATCCGTGTCCTCACTAAACATAGACTGTCCTGTCCTGGTGTTAATCAATAGAATGCTATAGAAGGGATGTTGTATCAGTTTCAGCCCTACTCTTTTAAAAGAGCTGCCAGGTTTCTGTCTCTTAAAATAAGATTTAACCATTGAACACAATTTTGGGGGTTAGATTTCATCTTCTGAATATGTACAAACTCTTTTCTTGTCATCATTCCCCAAATAATGTTAATATAAAAATTATACACGTAGCATTCATGTTGAATCTACTGTTTCAAGTGATCTGGAGATATTTAAAGTATACAGGAGGATGTGCACAGGTTTTATGCAGATACTTAAAGCCAGTCCTCTTATCATGTAATCACAATTGTATTGGAGACCAGCAGAACTTTACAGTTCTTTAAAGTTCAGTTCAATAAACCCACAGAGCCATGGTTATTGGTTTAAAGTAGTAAGTTTTAGGTGGTTATTATGCAATGATAGAGAGCCAAAATAAAAATTAGTATATGATGGCTGAACATAGTGGCACACACTTCTAATTCCAGTACTTGGTAGGCTAAAGCAGAAGGATCATGGACTCAGGATGAACTGAGCTACATAGCAAGACTTTGTAACAAAGCAAAATAAATGAAATAAAACAAAATTCGAGGCATGGTAGCTCAAGTTTGCAATCCTATCACTCAGGGCCAGTCTGAGATCCATGATGAAACGTTATCTCTAAAACAAAGAGAAACAAAGAGAGAAAGAGAGGGGGGAAGAAGAGAGAGAGAAGGAAAGAAGAGAGAAAGGAAGGAAAAGAAGAGAAAGGAGAGAAAGAGAAAGAAGAGAAAACAAAAGAGAACAAAAAACAAATAGGTCTGTGAAAGACAGTCCTGCCACAAGAAAAAATGTGAAAGATATTGTACTAGATAGTTTTATGTCAACTTCATACAAGGTAAAGTCATCTGAGAGAATGAAATCTCAATTAAAAATGTCTTCATAAGATCAGGCTGTAGGCAGGCTTGTGAGGCATTTTCTTAATTAGTGATTGATGGGGGAGGGTTCAACCCATTGTGGGTGGTGTCTGGAGGTCCTGGGCTCTATAAGAAGGCAGGCTGAGCATGTCATGATGAGCAAACTAGTAAGCAGCACCCCCTCTATGGCCTCTGCATTAGCTCGTGTCTCCAGGTTCCTTCCTTGCTTGGGTTCCTGCCCTCACTGCTTTTGATAAGGAACTGTTATATGGATCTATGAATAAAATAAACCGTTTCTCCCTCAAGTTGTTCTTGGCTATAGCATTTCTTCACAGCAATAGTAACCCTAACTAAGATAGATATGGTATTAGGCAAACCTGAAATGGCTTTGTAGAATCTATTAGAAAAGGCTAGAAGGTCCTGGCATGGATGCCTATGAAGGGGGTTCTCTGCGAGTTTGAGGCCAGCCTGATCTAAATTGTGAGTTTCAGGACAACCAGGGTTACATAGAGAGATCCTGTCTCAACAAACAAAACAACCAAAAAAGAAAAGCCTAGAAGGACATATTCAGTTTTGGGGGTTCTTTACTACCATGTAAGACTTCCTGCTAAGGGTGGTCCTGAGCTACAATGAAAAGGAGAAAGGATCAGCCTTCTCACCATCCTATTTAGGCCTCCAGATGACTCAACACAGTTGCTATCTTTTAATCTAATGACAACTCCGCAAGCTATCCCAAGTAAGGTGATCTTTGGAGTTTTCTGAGACAAGTTTGGTCGGAGAACAATGTGAGATAGTGAATCATTTCTGTTATAAGCTGTTAAAATTAGGCCCATGTTTGTTATCATGAACAGATAAGCAGAAACACCTCTTCTTACCTCAGTCCTTCATTATTCATAAACTACTCTATACAAAGTGACCTCCTGCTGCCCTGTTCAGATTCAGCAACTCTGGGTATACAGTTCCATCAAAATAGACCTCCATTTTGCTGTGGCACAGATGGTCATTGAAGTCTTGATTTTTGTAATCACATGGCTCTCAGGTCAAATTCCTGCTCTTCTGCTTGCTAGCAGTGTAAACTTTGGCAGGTGTCTTAAGCATTTGAAGCTTTAATCTGTCAAATCAGGCAAGTGGTACCTATCTCCTTCCAAAGCATGTTATGGGGATAAACATCTTTAAAGCTACAGAGCCTGTTGTAGAACTGTCTTCTGAGCAAAGCAGCTACTATCTTCATAAGATCAGCTGTGCCTGCTTACATGATAGGGTCAGTGGACTGCTGACATTCCCTCATAGAAGGAGGGCATAAGAACTGTCATTGGACCCTCACCTAACTTTCCAGCTACTACTCCTAGCCATTTCTGTGCAATTCTGACCTAGTTGTTTGTGGCCTAGCTGGTCTCTGGAGGTACTGGGGAAGTTGAACAGAAGGGGACTTCATCTATGTAGCTCCAGGGAAACTACCATGCATACTGGGTGAAGACTTTGCAGCATGGCTGCTTTGGGGTCACCCACACTTCTGTAGGTAATTACTAATGCATGCTCTGTAAGAATACTTAATAAACTTTTTGGTTCCCTAGCTTGAACTTTGGAGGAATCATACTTTGGTTTGTGGTTGGGACCTTATAAGGAAGTAGTAGATGTTATTTATGTCTTCCCGAGGAAAGAATTCTTGCAACAAGCACACAGTTGTTTTATTATTATTTAAATCAGAAAATCAAGAATTAACCAGACTATCCCACTGAAACCTGAAAGTTAGTCAAAATACTCTGTCCCTTTGAATCCCAGTTTTGCACCTGCAAAAATGCTTGATGACCATTCCAACCTACATCAAGTAGGTTATGGCCTGAAGAATCTTTCTACTTAGGTTACTATTCTAAATCTGTTCTCTTGCAATCCTTGGTCACTGTCTCTCAGACACTAAAGGCCATATGGGAAGTTGCTTCATGTCCAGTTCTTGGGCATTGCCTTGAAGTTCTTTCACATAATCTGATCATTAGCTTATTACTACCCACCCCCCCAAATATTTGGCATACATCAAGGAACTCTCCAATTGCAACTTTGTTCTGTGACAAAGCCAGTTCCCCAAATAGACTATAAAAGCCTACCCTAAGTACAAGGAATTCATATATAGCATAAAGGTGCACAGTAGGGAATGAGAGTGTGGATCAGGGAGTGAATGCTTAGCTTGAGTAAGGGTTCCATCCCCAGCATACATGTGTGTCAACATATACATGCTCTCTTCGGGACTTTGGCTTCTAAGTAAGGTGGACTGAATTAATGTACATTTATTATTTTATGTTAAATAATGTAAAAAGTAGCAGACAAAATATTGGAAATAGCAGTTTCAAGGTGCAAGACATCAGAAAATCAAGGCAGTGATCCTGGGAAAATAGAAAATAAAAAAATGTGAATACTACAGTGTGTATGCTTACTATTGAAGGAGAGTTTTTAAGCCAAAGCATGTGTGGGAGTAGCCCAGATAGAGACAGACAGATTTTTTATTGGTATATAATCCATGTAGAAGAATGATGTATGGCAATAAGGACAGGAGAGGAGAAACAAGAGGTTGTTATTACATAGATCTTATACTATACGTGAAATGGCATAATAACAATTGGAGGTATACTCTGGTAAAATGAAGACGTGTCCAGTAAGCTCAACTGATTGCTAAAACACAGATATGGCTAGTAAGTTAGCAAAGGAAATAAAATGAAATTGTAAATGGATGCTACAAAATAAGGCAGAAAATTCTTGGCTGAATTCCTGCATACAAAAATTGAGTGGCTGTTCGCCACAACTTCTCAATAAAAAGTAATTAGCATTCCACATAGGGAAAAAGCTAATTCACTGCACAGGGTGTGTGGTAGTTTGAATAAGAATGGCTCCCATAGGCTCATATATTTGAATGCTTAGTTATCAGGGAATGGCACTACTTGAGAAAGATTAGGAGGAGTGGCCTTGTTGGAGGAAGTTTGTCACTGGGAGTGGGTTTTGGGGTTTCAAAAGCCCAAGCCAGGCCAAATGTCTTTCCTTTCCTGCTGCCTACAGATTTGGATGTAGAACTCTTGACTACTTCTCCAGCACCATGTGTGTTTGCATGCTGCTGTGATCCCAGCCATGATGATAATGGATTAAACCTGTGAAACTGTAAACAAGCCTCCAAGTAAATGCTTTTTTATGGTCAATGTGGCTCTTCACAGTAAGACAACATTAAGATAGGATAGATGCCTCTGGGCATCAGGGCTTAATTTCTGTAGAGAACCTAAGTGGAAAAATTCTGATACACAGACATAATATAATGGTGATCTACCTACCTCACAGAGATGTTTCAGAGATTATCAAGATAATGTCTGTTAAATTTTTAGAAGAAGCAAACTCAATGCAGCACCCTAAGAAAATGCTGAGTTCCTGATTTATTATGATTAGGTTGAAAGTTTATAAAATGTTTATTTTTTCAAAATAAAAAATTTATATCACTTTAAAAATCTGAATGCTGTCCTCATAGATCAGTGCCTAGCCCAATCTTCATCAGAGAGGCTTCCTCCAGCAGCTGATGAGAACAGATGCAGAGGCCCAGGGCCAAGTAAAGTACAGAGTTCAGAGAGCCCCATGGAAGATGTGGAGGAGAGACCAGAAGGAAGGGTCAAGGACACCAGGAGAACAAATCCCATGAAGCCAACTGACCAGCACTCTCAGAGGCTCACAGAACCTGAACTGGCAGACATGGAACCTGCTAGGTCTTCCAAATATGTCTTGAGGTTTCCTGGCCTGGTGCTCTTGCACAGCTCATACAGACTACTGTGTGTGTGTGTCTGACCCTGTTCTATCTTGTTGTGCCATGTTTGAGCAGTTACCCTGGGAGGACTGCTTTTTCTTTGGAAGAGACAGGGTGGGCATGTGAGGATAGGGGGTAGATCTGGGGGAGAGGGGAAATAGGGGGAGGTGGGAGGAGTGGAGGTAGGGGAGGAAGGGTGTTGGGATATACTATATGAGAGAAAAAAATTTTAAAAATGTGAAAATTCAAAAGAAAGAAAGAAGGAAGGAAGGAAGAGAAAGAGAAAGAAAGAGCAAGAGCAAGAGAAAGAGAGAAAGAAAACAGGTTGAGCAAGCCAGTAAGCAGTGTTCCTCCAGGGCTTCTGTTTCAGTTCTTGTATTGGGTTCCTTCCTGCCCTGTATTCCTTCAATGATAGACTGTGGTATAGAATTGTAGGCAAAATAATCCCTTTCCTCCCTAAACCCCCCCCCATCTGAAATGCAAACAAAACTTTTCAGAAATATGCCACGCAGAATCAAATTAACATTTAGGGCATGTATTCATCCACTTTTAAAAAACATATACACAGTTTTGCAAAGAAGTTGTATCTAGAAGTTTTCTTTCTTTCTTTCTTTTTCTTTCTTTCTTTCTTTTCTTTTCTTTTCTTTTTTTTTTTTTTGGTTTTTTGAGACAGAATGTTTCTTGTAACTGGCTGACCTGGAACTCACTCTATAGACCAGGCTGGCCTCAAACTCACAGAGATTTGCCTGCCTCTGCCTCCCCAGTTCTGGGGTTAAAGTAGTGTGCCACCACTGCCCAGCTTATCTAGAAGTTTAAACCCCTCTTTATTCTAAGGTAAGATCTTGCTATGTAGCTAAGACTGGTCTGCTTGGTATTATGTATCCCAAGCTGGCCTTAAACTCATAGAATTTCTCCTGTTTCACCTTCCTGAGTTCTGGGATTACAGGTATGCCCCATCTTGCCCAGCTAGAAGTTCGAAATTTATCAAATAGCTTTCTCTGTGACATTGGTGAGCACACAAGATTTTGATGTTGAAAGGGATTTGTAGGTACACACTGAGACCCAAAGACTGGAAATGATTTGATGGATGCAAGGCAGAACCAAGGATTGCAGACTTCTGCATAGTTAGATACCTTTGTTCTCCATGCAACTGTGCTGTTCATCTTGAATAAGCTATCTTTTCCTTTGAACTACCTTTTCTTTTCAACTTAAGAAAAATTGGCTAGAATACTGGGGAAACAGGAACATGGCTAACATATTTTTTTGTTAAATCATGATGTTGTTAATGCATTCAAGAACAACTTCTGAGAACCTGGTAAGATATGTTGTCAGGCTAAACTTTTAATTTCTTTTATGTTTTACAAAATTTGGATTGGCAACATGATCGTAGGCCCAATTACTTTTTGTGTGTTTTTAATTTAATATTCCACAGAGCCAATTATCATACATGTAAGTCAGTAAACAAACATGACTGCTGAGCAACAGAAAACCTGCAAGCTACTTGCTGCCTGATTTCCTAATCATGTTCTAATGGAATTTGAGATATCCTTAAAGCTCTACACAAACCTTACTAGAAGAGCTGTTTTGAAATAGTTCGAAGTAGTCTGTAAATGGTTTTATAGTTTATGAAAAAAATCTCAAAGCACACCTCTAAATTCTGGCCATATTCAGCAGGAGCAGAAGATCAGGCTAAAAAATTGACATAACAATGAAGAAAGTAGGGCAGATTAGAATGGTGTGATTTAAGGGGAACCTGGAAGTCTTTCTTACCCAACATCAAATGTGGTGACAAGGAAGAAGAGAAAGAAACTCTAGATCTTACAGAGTCCAGTAAAGTATGCTCAGAGCAGTTCCCAGAGGAAAGAGATTAAGATATTAATAAAAGGAAAGGTCTATAAAACAGTTGTAAATGACAAAGAAGCTCCTAGATAAGAGCCATGTTTTAGACAAATGTTTCAGATAAATTTTCATGGTGAAAACAGCTTATTTATCAACATGTTCTCAGAAAACCTCCAACACAATGGGTCACTGGATGCGCTGCTTGCAGTTTCAACATATATCAGAAGATGGAAGAGCAAAAGGGTTCCAGAAAGTGCGGGACTCCTGGCTGGAGAGTTGCAGGAGTGAGGCCAGAGGTGCCCCCACTTCCTGTTGAAGTGGGCTGAGATGCTGAGGTATCCTTCTCCTCTCTAGCCCACGGAGGTCTCTAGCCAAAAATATTAGTTATAACTTGCTTGCTTCACGGAAGCTAAAGGGACACATTTATCTGTATTGTAGAACGCATCTCCCCAGTGGGCAGGACTCTTGCCGTTCTGCCCCTCAGGTGCGCCCCACCCTGCCATGCTAATAAAGGCTTCTCTGCCCGAGGGAGAAACCCCGCCTTCCCAGAGAAGATATTTAATAAGGGAAAAGCCTTTTAACAAATGAGCATAGTGTCTACCAGAAACTGCTCCCAGGACTTCTTGCATCTCCTTCCTTCATTCTCTTCGCGGGAATCAGAGTCCACAGCCCGTCCAAGAAACCCATGTCCCGCCTCCCTGCGCATTCCTGCAGCCCTTTCAGCTTGAGTTTCCCGCCCCTAGCCAGAGCAGGAGACTGGGCAGAGTCCCAGCCAGCTGTGGGCTGGCACAGAGCAGCGGAGACTGCGAGGGAGGACCGAACCGTAAGAAAGAAATTTTTATGTTTTGGATTTTAAGCTTTCTCTAGCCCTTCTACTTCTTCCCTATCTCTATCCAAACTCCAATCATATATTTCTTTAACAGCATCTATTCCTCTTTTCCTTGACTACCCAGGCTTCTTGGCACCTGTCTTTACTGGGGAATCAGTGCTGTCTGTGCCAGGAATAATTTCATCATACAATTCCCTCATTTTCTGCATATTATCAGGTATTAGACATGGAACAATTCTCACATTTACTCAGGACTTCCTGGACTTGAGTCAGTAATACTGTTATTTACTTTTACTGCTAGAATCACCATATCCTTTTTTTCTACAATGTGTCCCTTTCCCAGTTAGTAAGAGCTGAATTAAAGATTATTTCCAGTTTTGCCAATAAGCAAAACAGACACCATGACCCATAAGACTATCAGCAGCTATACAGTAGAAAGGAGTGAAGAAATGGCAACCACCTCTTGGTGTTCCAGCAGCCAGACCTTGTCAAGCAGCCACTTGCATTGCCATGATGGTGTAGTCACCAGCAGAAAACAGAATTCAGCTGGGAGCAGGGGAAAAGCAAGTTTCTAACCACTTTTCCTGATCATGGAGCTGATGTTCCTTCCCACTGCTGATGGTAGCCAAGGAACAGGAAATAGAAAACAGAGTGTACTGCTCTACAAACTGATTGTGTTGATGGCCTTTTGTGTGTGTGAAGCCCAAGTGGGTCTTGTGTTTCAAGTCTATGAAGAAGCGTATATGTTTTCCCAAAGCACTAGTGAGAAAGAACAGCAAACCACCAGAATGTTTCAACCAGAGATTCTTCCCACTGGTTCAGGACACCCTGCCTTTGTGGAAACGCAGCTTGGAGCCAGAAAGCCACTTAGTTAAACTGACCAGTTTTTTTTTTTCCCCTGGAAACCTAAGAGAAAGATAAGTTGTCCAGATACTGGTGATGGTGATGAGAACTCCACCCATGAGGGAACCCTTCCTGCAGACAAAATGTCCAGTTATTTTTCCAGTATACCAGACTCTCTCTCTCTTTCTAATATATATATATATATATATATATATATATATATATATACACACATCTGATTATATATATTTCTTTTTCATTTTATTGATGTGTTGTATTGCATTGATTGGTTTTCATGATTTTCATATGTTGAAATATTGCTACATTCCAGGAGTAAAACTCAGTTGGTCATGGTGTAAAATCCTTATGTTATTTAATTCAGTTTGCTAGTGTTTTATTGTGGATTTATTTTCAGTGTTTGAATTCTAACCCAGGGCCTTGCTCATGTTTGGCAAGCACTGTGTCACTGAATCAAACTTTAATAATATTTATATTGACACCTAACAAAACACGCCCAAATACGGCAGAATTCAAAACTTCTTCTCTACTTTCTACCTCATCACTCACAGCCCCGCCCTGATACTCTAGTGGCCTTGACCACTTAGGCTGCAGCCCCTTTTGACTCTTCCCATAGCGCTGCCACATTTCAGCACTCAACCTTGCTCACCATTCCTACCTCACCGTGTCCTGACCCGCCGGATCTTCAACCAAGACCCTAGGAGAAGGCGTGGGAATAGGGCATGGGCAGGGGCGTGAGAAGTGAAAGGCAGACAATCTGTCTGGTCAGGCCTTCGATTTATTGAACACATAGTACCAATATTTATACAATTTTTGAAGTGGGGAGAAGAGCAGGGCTACGTAAGCAGGTTGCTATGGTAACCTTATCTGGCAGTCAGACTGGCGGTATTCCTAGGTAGGGTCAAGGATATCCCAGAGCTAGCGATAAGGAAGTGCGTAGAGCTGTGAGATTCTCTCTAGGGCTTCCTGTGTAATCTATGAAGGTGGAAGCGTGGAATGAAGAAGCAATAAGAATGTTTAGTTAGTTGAGAAGGCAGTTTTCCCAGAACTGAGCAGCTTCCGGCTATCTGACCTTAGTCCGAGTTCTGTCCATTAAGGACAGAGAGAAACGTGGGGTGCCTTGTATTTCAAGCTAGCGCATCCAGAGGGGACCGCTTACTACATCACCGCAGAAAGCCTCTCCTTCTTCCTCCAAACGTACTGCTTATTACTCTGTCAGCATCCAAAATTCCGCCCACATTACAAACGTTACAACTCAGCTGCATTCCAGAACTCATGAGTCTGCGCCCACCTGGCCAGGATCCATAGCCATGGCCCCAACTGTTCCTCACTGTTCTCGCGCACCAGGTATTCCAGTGGCCAGATCACTGGGGTCAGCACGTACATCCCTGTTCTGCTGTCTAATAGACTCCACACTGCAAAACCTCACACCCCCAACTCCTACTAGGTACTCAAAGCCCAACAAGGCTCTTCCTCAGCCTTCCCCAGCCTTCCCCATCAACGCTTAATCTCAAAATTTGTAGTTCTGCCCTGGGCTTTTTCAAGACCATCCCCGAACGAGCTTCCAGCCATAGCAGCCACTCACAACATTAAGATTCAAAGTTATGTCTGCATTTTCTTGTCACCCCCCCCACACACACACCAACTCCATACTGCTACTTTCTTGCTTTCTTATAGACCCTCCCTGCTCTTCCCTAAGCTCCCCCTCCTCCCTCCAGTTCCACCTCAACACTCATTCTGGACTTCTGGTTCCTTTTCTCACTTGTGTCCCTTTCTGTGTGTCCCTTGTGTCCCACCTATTTATAGACCCTGCTTCTGTGCTGATCTGCTAGAGCTCTTGAAGGCCCAGTGAGTTCAACAGTGTCTTTTAGCCATCAGTTCAGCCTAGTGCATAATGACAAAAGTAAGCAGCTTTGTATCCTCAATTGGTTTTGGCTGTGGGCCTGATTGGTGGCATACTGTTAAGTTATACATCTCTACTGTGGGGACATGTATATTCATGACTACATGTCTGCCTAAGTCCCTTGAAAAAGTGGTGACAGAGGTTGGGAGAAGGTAGCACAGTTAATGCTTACAAATGCCCCCAGGAGTGTCACCATAGGCACATAAATCAGGCCCAAAAAACTCTGTTCTCCATGACACTCCTTATCTCCTGACTTGGGTATGGATGACTGGCCAGGACACTGGAATGTAGAGGACTGTGCTGACTGATGGCTACAGGCCCCAACAGCCAAGTGATCCTGAGTCTTATGGCCTTGAGACAATAGCAGAAGTATGCATGGACATTTTAGGTAGAATCTTTTAGCTTGGTCTTTCAGACTATACCTCTGGTTGTGTGTACCCACCACCACCATCACCACCACTGCAGGCTCAAAACTGATGTGGGGCAGGCCAGAACCTCACTAGGCTGATCCATTCTCCTGCCAGCATCTTTACCCTCCTAAGTGTGGGTGCTGGCAGGTAGAAAGCCTGTGTACTGTTCCTTCTTGCTCATAGGCTATGAATTCATTGAGATCCTAGACTGTTAGGGCTGCAGATGTGTGTGTGTGTGTGTGTGTGTGTGTGTGTGTGTGTGTATTATAGAAATGGCAAGCTATTATTCTTATTATTATCATCATTAATAATAACACTAATACTGCCATTAAAAGGCAACATGTAAGCCTGGGTGGTGGTGGTGCACACCTTTAATCCCAGCACTAGGGAGGCAGAGGCAGGCATATCTCTGTGAGTTCAAGGCCAGCCTGGTCTACACAGAGAGTTTCTGGACAGCCAGAGCTACACAGAGAAACCCAGTCTTGAAAAACAAACAAAAAGGCAACATGTGAATGTGAAGTGAGAAGATCATGTTTAAGGTCTTTGTGTATGTGTGTGTGTTTGTGTATGTGTGTATAAATATAAAATTTGATAGATATATGTTATATTATATATAATGTACATAGTACACACATATATTCTCTTTCCAGAAATCTCTTTTTGTGGTGTACCTGTTCATGTGTGGGTGCATACACATGTGTGTAAATATGTATGTGGAGACCAGAGATTGATGTTGGGTGTCTTCCTCTATCACTCTGCACATTAGTTTTTGGAGACAGAGTCCTTTACTGAATGTGGATCTCACTAATTTAGCAGGACTAGTGAGCTCTAGGGATTCTCCTGTTCCTACCTCCCCAGTGCTAGAATTGTAGACATATGCTACCATGCTGCACTTCTTACATGGGTGCTGGGGGATCAGAACTAAGTCTTCCTGCTTCTGTAGCAAACATTTTCCTAACTGAGCCATCTCCTCAGCCCCTTTTATCCTTTTAAATATGTTTCTTTTAATTATCTTGCAAAATAATGTACTTCATTATTGAGTTTTTATATATTTTGTTGATTCTTGATCTGTCTCTGTGTCTCTGTCTCTGTAAAGGCAACATGCGGGCATGTATTGAAAAGATAACACTTAGGTTGGGAAATAGCCAAGATGTAATTTCAGCAGATAGTTCCAACACTCAAATTTCAGTTAAATGTTTCTTTAGTGACACATGGATAAGAAAGGAGATTGGTTAAAATGACCCCAGTCTGCGGGGGAAAACACTTAATGATAAATGTAGCAATGGAGAAATTTAAAGACCAAGCACTCAAACAATTCCCTATCCTCAAAGCCTAGTTCAGTTACCTCTGATGTGAACCATTCTTTGATCTTTCCAATTCTATCCCATCTGCTTCCCTGTGCTCCTGTAGAATGTAATCACACATGATGTTCTCATGAATGGTTTTCTGATTTGTTCTTCCCACTGGACTGTGAGATAAAGAGCAGAACTCTCTATTAGTTGCCACATTCATGCTGAGAATAGCTCCTGCTTAAACTTTATTTTTTTCTTTATACAGTTCTGGGAAATCAAAGCTAGGGCTCTGTGCATGCAAAGACAGGCACTCTACTATTGAGCTGAGTCACCAACCCTTCTTTCTTTAATTATTTTTAAAATTATTTTATATGTATGGGTGTTTTCCTGCACGTATATCTCTGCACCATGTGTGTGTCTGGTGCCCAGAGACACCAGAAGAGGCCAGTGGGCCTGGAATTCTAGATAGTTGTAAGCCACCATGTGAATTCTTGGAATTGAATCTAGGTCTTCTGAAAGAGCAGCCAGTGCTCTTAACTGCTAAGCAATATCTTTGCCTGATCAACCCTTCTTTTCTTACCCATCCTCTAAGACTCAGTTAAAGAAAGCCTTTCCTAACTCCCCTAATTTGAGTTGAGTCCCTTCATTTATATTCTATAGTCCCCTGTGCCAGTTTCTGATACAATGTGACATTATATTACTATTACTCCACGTTTAAATGTAAAGCTGGTGAGCTGCTTGTGGTCAAGGACTTTGCCCTCCTATTGTTAAGAAAAAGGACTGGAGCATAGAAGAATATCAATAATCATAAGTAACTCAAGAAAATATCACCATGTCTATTGGTGTCCTATATGTAAATAATACAAGCACAGATTGTATTTATATACCTCTCTCTCTCTCTCTCTCTCTCTCTCTCTCTCTCTCTCTCTCTCTGTGTGTCTGTAAGACAAGGAGGTCAGAGGCCATGAATTTGAGAGAGAGCAAGATGGGTTGTACATGGGAGTGGTTAGCGAGGGGAAAGGGAAAGGAACACAATATAAGAGAACACACAAACTTAAGAAAAGCACAAATAGGTGCACGAGAAAAAGAAGAAAGGAAATAATTAAGAGCAGAAATAAACAAAATTTAAACTAATAAAACAATGGATAAAGTACAACAAAAATAGTTCTTCACTGAAAATATTAATGAAAATTTTAACCTCTGACTAAAAAGGCTAAAAAGAGAGAAGGCTAAGTATCTGGACTTTGCTATGCTGACAGAAGAGGGCGCCATTAAAGTAGGAATCTTGAAGAATAACATACTATCATCACAAAATGAACAACAAAAATGACTATCTGATTCATATGGAATCTGAGAGGGAACTATATAGCACCAGATACTTAAAATAGAAAAGAAGAACGACCACAAGTCAGTGATTTGACCTCAGAAAACCAAATATCACTGTTCTGTTAAAAGAACATGGCATCAAAATGATTCCTAATGACATTTTGCTATACTCATAGCTCAGTGTCTTGCTCAGCCATCACCAGAGAAGCTTCCTCTTACAGTAGATGGGTTTGAACACAGATACCCACAGCTGGACAAGGTGCAGAGAGTGAGAAACCCTGTAAAGGAATGTCTCCATCAAGTCCCTCCCCCTCAGAGCTCAGGGAACCTTGTGGAAGAGGAGGTGGAAAGATTGAAAGAGCCAGAGTGGGTGGACAAGAACAAAGAAGCAAGGCCTTCTAAACACAGCAGGATGGATACACATATGAACTGGGAGACTGTGTAAGCATGTACCGGGCCTGCACAGGTCTTTACATGATGAGTGCCACCTCTGAGAAGGGAAGTGGACAGAAGTCTCCATCCCTAAGCCAGAAGTCATTTCCAATTGATAACCACTTGTAACTGAAAATAATAGTTTTCTTCAGGGGAGTTTCACCGGGAACACAAACCACTCTTAAGGGTAGGCTGCATGCCCATCAATGGATGGCCAACAAAAAACAAACTTAACAGTAGTTTTGGAGGGTTTTTTTTTGTTTGTTTGTTTGTTTTCCATACCCTACGGGTTTTTGCTTATATATTATTGATTCTAACTTTTGTGTCTAGAGGATTTTTGTGTGTGCCAATGTGTGAGTCTCTGTGTCTATCTGAGTTTCTTGTTCTTTGACTCTGTTTTTCTGTTCATTTGTTTGATTTGTCCTATTCAAGATTATTTGGTTTTTATTTAATCTTATTTTCTTCATTCCTTCGTTCCTTCCTTCCTTTTTTTTTAGATGCCTGTTTGCTTTCTAATGAGAGAGTGTAGTAGTACCCTGCTATGGTGGCTCACCAAGAGAGACAAGGCACATTCAGAAAAAAAAACTGGTTAGTTTAACCAGTTAAATGGCTTTTTGGCTCTAAGCCAAGGCTTCCACAACAACAAGGGGTCCTGGGCCAGTATGAAGACTCTCCAGTTGAAACATTCTGGCTGTTTGGTGTTCTTTTTCACCACCACTATGAGGAAACATACAACCTCTTCCATAGATCTCCAATACAACATCTTGAGCTTCATACACATACAACACAGCTATCAGAAAAGTTTTTGAAACAGTATGCTAGCACCAGCAGCAGGAGGGAGTGTGGGCTCCATGATTAGGAAAAACAGTAGGAACCTTGCTTTTTCCTGTTCCCAGCTGAATTCTTTATCTCTAAGGGCCTCCATCCTGTGCCTCTCACCTCAGAGATCTCTTGTTTGTGTGTTTGTTTGTTTCTTTCCTTCTTTATTTATTTCACAGTCTTTTCTCTTCATAGAGGCTTATTTCCTTTCTCTCTCTCCTCTTCCTACAGGAGCCTTCAATTAATACTTGAATCTCTATCCTCTGGTAGCTTTTCTGAGCGTACTTTACCAGACTGTGTAAGGTCTTAAGTCTTAAGTCTTTCTTCTTTGTCTTCATGTCGGATTATCTGGCATGATGTCAGGTCCCACATTGCAGGCACCATTTGTAGCAGTTTGCCTACTGGATGACTCACCAGGGAAGACAAGGAGGCATATTTCATAACTGCAAACCCTGCCAGACTTCAGCAGAAGGAACCACTATCCTGGCCAGCATCGTACTCCATCAACAGTGCAATCTTGAGCATCTGAGCTCAGGTGTTTTTATTCTTTCAGCACTCCTCAGGTGCAGATCATAAGCAATCAACCCCCTGCCTAGAAATCCAACACCTGCAAACAGTACAAAACATCAAGAACCTAGGCATCCCTTTTCCAGCAGTGCACAATTATTTTATACATAACTAAAAATAAACTTCCCCAACAAGATAGAGCAAGAAAGGATGTAGATTTTGGGAGGTGGGGAGGATCTGGAAAGAGTTGGGAGAGGGGCAACCATAATCAGAATATATTTTATGACAGAAAACCTGTTCTTAATTTTTAAAAAAAGTAAAATTCAAAAAAGAAAAAAAACTATTAAAGGCACATTTAATTGAATATCAAGAATTCAATACAAAAAGTCACCAAACAATGAAGGAACACATTCCCCCATTTAACTCTAAGGACAATGCTGTTTAGCATGTGCCTGCTGAATGAGATGAGAGTTTACTGAGAGTAACGTGGTATCATCACCCCCAATACCTTATACAATCTATTTATGAAATGAATGTTCATAATGCTCCTATTTAAAACTGAAGTTTAAGACCACACCTTCACATTAGCACAATTCCTCAGTTAAGATTATTTACAGTTTCAACAACCATTCAAAGAACAAAACCATTCATAAAACCCATGTAGATTTAGAGCTCGGTTATATAATACAGAGCTCAGAGCTATTTGGAGAAATATACCCACTGCTTGTACTGGTAGCTATGACTTGATTGTCTCATAGCTTTTAGAAGTTGTTTCTTAGCATGTAAACCCTTTAAAAGCAAACTTCACTTCGAGTTTTGACCTAGTAGTTCAATAGTCATGAGGTCTAAAGTCTTGTTGTCATAACTGATGTACATGGTCTCTAAAGCAACAATGCTCAAGATTAAGATTGGCGAATAATACATTTTTTTATATTTTACTGGAATTTTACATTTTCAATTCATGATTTAAAATCTCTAGGTTTTCAATTCTCCAAACTGAAGACACATTGTGCCATAGATTAAGGCTTCTGTTTCTCCCTCTATTTCTTCAAACAGAAACATTTCTCAAGTGTCTACATGTTATAGAAAGGGAATTTTGTAGAGGTGGCGTCTTCTTCGGAATAGTCCGACAGCATACAGCCTCTGGACTAAGGGGAAGGGGAAGAGAAAGAAGCTGAAACACAAGGTTCATCTGGTAAGTTTTACATTACCCATTACAAGCTGGGCAGTATAAGAATGTGGTTTGTTTTTTGTTTTTGATTTTTTTTCTCAAAAAGTCTGAGTCTTGGTGTAGAAAGAGTACTTAGTTGTCCCACCAAAGCTTTCTCAAGGTAGGGCTTTCAGGGAAGTTTTGACTGGGGGGTATGATTTGTTCACCTATCGTGTGTAAACAAACATTCAGTTACTTAGTTCATTTTGGGCTTGTTCCAGTTTGTCTTTAGTCTGTTCCAAGTTCACCTTTCATCTTTAGGAAAAAACAGTTTATTGCTGGTTCTACCATTGTTAATCTCAGTTGGGCCACACCCAAATGCTGGACTTGCTTGAGGTACTGAATTTGAGAGGAACACTCTTGCAGCTCCTGTTTCTTGGTTGCTATCGCACAAGAATGTTTTTCCTGTGTACAGAGTCCTGCTGTTGCTGTTTTCTTTTTTCTTCAGATTCCTTTAAACTGGTCACATCATTTGAGTGGACATCATCTGTGGACTTTCCCTTGAACACATACTTTATGTTGTTCACATCTCAGAATTAACTCATCTCTCTATAACTCTGACCTCTGTTTCACTTAGATGGGTCTTTTTGGGAGGAGAAGGTCATCTTGATTGGTTATCTTGAATTTTTTCCAGTTCAAGGCATCTTGCAGACTACTAGTCACATAGGTCGAGGCTGCTCAGCCATGGGCCCTCCCTTGTTTCTCAGACAGCAGCCCTGGTGCTGGACTTTATTTGCAGGTCTCTTAGCCATAACTAGAGCAACAACATTTTAAAGATGAGTTCTGTGAATTTGTTTGGTATCTGGAATTAGCTCTCTACCCTTATTAGATTTAAAGTGGCTAGAGCTAGAAGACGGAAGCTTAGTGATAGAGTACAAGTTTAGCAGGTATGGGACTCTTCATTCACTCTTGTAATACCATCACCAACAAACAAATAACAAAAGCAAACCAAACAACAAGAAAACCCACTTACAAAAAACAAAGAGAACCTATGCATGGTGGTACACACCTGTAATCCTAGTACTCAGGAAACTGGGGCAGGATGGATAGAGTTTAGTTAAAGGTCAGCATGGACTACTGGTAAGTTCCAGTCTGTACATGTCTATGGGGAGGGAGCCCATTTCAAAAAGACAAAAGTCAATAGGAAAGGAAGGATGGAGTTAGTTGATTAGATATGAAGATATTTTTGAACATTCTTAGAAATTTAATGATTGTATTGAGGCTGGCTAGTTGCTCTTTTTTTTCCTGAACAAAATGGTGGAAGATACCAGAAACCTCAGGAATTTGGATTCTTAGCTGACGTGCCAGCAGTGACCTAAAAGTTCCTGTGTGCCCCGAAGAACAGCCATATTTCCTATCCCACAAGGATGAGACTGCTGAAAATTAAATGCAGAATCTGATCTTGCAACCAGAAGAATTACAGCAGAAATTGGACCCCTGGTCTCAGGAAGTATCTGCTGTTAAAATGATGCACAGATTAGGAAAAACATCAGATCTCTTAATTTGTAATGGGGACATTTGTGAATATCTCCAACAAAGTTGACTACACTGAGTCTCTTATCCAAGTACTAACCAGGCTGGATCCTGCTCAGCTTCTGGGATCCAGTGGGATTAGATAAGGACACTGAGTCTCTACATTTGGATAGGTCTTTCCCTCCCATATTTTTTCTATTTTTGACCAGATGAAGTTACTTTCCTACCTCTAGCATGGGTTCCCATGACTTCTCTACTTCAGCCTGAGGGAATTAACCCTGCGGCACACAAAGAAACTCTAATGTCCTCCTCTGAGGCGGTTGCTATGCAGGATAATACTGATCCTCCAGTTCAGTATGTTAAAGAAAACTGAGGATGTATTGAAAAGCCTTATGGAAATGCACTAGTTATTAAGGCACTCTCAAATCATAACTTAAAAATAGAGGAACTACTCTTCATGAATGGACAATGCTTCTCCTAGAAGACATGAGTTATTAAATGAAAATCATAGTGCAAGGTTCCTAATTGTAAGTTATTGATCAAGGATCCCTAAAGGCCTACTACAGAATGGCACTAGCTACTGTCAATGCCCTCGGTTACTCATCCTAAATTCATGGCAATACTCTATAACTGAAGACACTATACTCTTTAGGTGTATTCTGCAAAGAAATCAGTTTTTAACTGACTAGGAGACTCTTTCCCTGCTGGACAGCTTTCACAGTGCTATAAGGCACAGTGCAAACTGCCATGGAGAAAAGACATAAGTGGTCTTACCCAGCAAGGAATCTTGCATGCTACCACATTGATTTCTAAGCAAGAAGTACCAGTATCTTAATTATGGTCATAATCAGGCAAACCTGGCTGCTGAACTGACCAAGGACTGTGATAGAGGGATTTTTATGCCATTGACACCAGACCCTTCACTTCCCTCAGTCTATCACAATTCTCACGAAAGTCAGTAGCCATGAGGCAATACCTAAAGATTTTAAGTAAATATGTATCTTTGGACATATTTTTAGATATATGATGTAGAGGAAATTATAAAAAATAGCTAAAATAATAGAAAAACGATTACTTCTTAGAAGGGTAATAGGCAGTGGTAGGATGGGTAACTATTATTATTTGTTAGACATTATACTTTGGTATTACTTTATGTTTGTATGTATGATAGTATAAAATAAAATATTTATCATTATTTAGCTGACAAGGGAACAGGAACAACAAAAAAACCATCAACACATAACATGGTACAACTTCAAACTTAGATGTCATCTTTGGTTATCAGAACTTGGCCTATATGTGGGTGAAGTATGTGACAGAGACCCTTCTAGATGCCAACCAACCTCTGACGATGTGAATTAATGCATGCAGGTGGCTTTCAACTGGCCAGCTAATTTCTGCAATATAGGAAATGACTGTAATTTCTGTTTCTGCATCTGGCCTCAAAAGAGAAAGTGGCCCCAATTGCCTATTGAATTTATGGAGATGAGATCTCAAGTATCTCAGGATAATTGTTGGATGAAGGGACAGGCTTTGCCAGAGAAGCAATTTCAGTACTTTCTTTTCTCACAAGGTACTTTGAAACAATTTTTCTATTTAATTTTCAAAGTACCATATCTTTCAATATCTCCATTCTCACTGTGACTAGCTTTTCTTTGTTAATGCAGTTTAGCCCCAATGCTAGTTTTCCAATTCACCAAAACAGGGTTCTATATAGCTAGCTTCCTGTCATATTTACCCTGGTTTAGTTGTGTGTTTATCTGGCTACCTAGGTTCCAAATATATCTCCTGTTCTTGATTATTATATGTTTCTATGCCTCTTTTTTCTGTTCCTCATTTATCTCTTTGATCACTCCCCTAAACCTTTTTAGTGATTGTTTTCCTTTGCACTCCCACATTTTCTCTGTATTGTCCATTCATTTAAGAAGTATTCACAGAGCAGCTATAATATGCATTAAAACATGACACTCCCTGAGACACAGGCTCTTAACAGTCTAATTGAGGTGACATACAAATGATGAATAGAAATAGTAATTAACTGCAGTTAATGATGTAATGACGAAATTATTTCTACACGCCATGAATACTACAGGATTGAAAAATAAAGGTAATATGTGCTCATTGTAGAAAATTTGTAAAGTACAGAAAGTATTTAAAAAAGAATATGAAAATTCAGTTAGATTATCTGGGTTGGAATAGCCTTGGACAAATTACATCACCTCTTTGTGGCCCAGTTTCTTTACCCATTAAATAAAGATAGTAATATTGCTTTCCTACCCAAGAAGGCTAATAAGCTTACCACTGAGCCTAGTAAAATACAAGTAGTACTAGTCACAGTTATTACTACCACCATAAGCTTTTCAGCATACAGCCTTCAAATTTTTTGACCATTTTTTAATGATTCTTATAATTCAACATGTGTTTTTCTTCATTCCCCTCCCTCATTTTTCCTAGTTTATGCAAGTTTATTTGCATGGTCTCTTGATGTCATTGCCTCTTTCTGTAGTCATTTCTCTAACTTCTTTTTTTTTCTACCTGCAAGTTTTCTTTCCTCCAATTATTTTGGAAGTAGACAGACAGGAAAAAATTTAGAGTGCTGTGTTACAGTATCAGGGAAACAAGAAATAAAAGGAACAAGAATTCATTCTTTTCTTGAAAATTTGTGTACATAGGGAGCCTGCTCTGGGATAGGTAACAACAGAGCTAGTTTCTTCCACTCTCAGCATAGTGTGACCAACCTCTCCCCTCATTTGTACAATATCATATGAATGCTGTATATCATTAGTCTATGGATCACAGATGTTAATGAGCTTTGTAAACTAATAAAAAGGAGGAAAGGACAAGATCTAGGTTTAGAGAGACAGTGGTTTCTACTTTATTAATGGACAGTACAGGACAGATTATTCTTATGTTTTCGTTTATTTCTTTTTTATGCCTTCTCGAAGAAGATAATTTTAATCATTGTTCTTGTTTTTGCTTACTTTTTCAGGAATAATTTAGTCTATGTTTAAAACTGCCTGTAATCCAAACTGTTTTAGTGTACCAAACCACTTTTACATTTGATGTTATAAATGCTATCAGTGTGAAAATGAAAACATTGCCCTCTGGTCTGTGTAGCTGGAACCCACCAGTGCAACAGTATATCTTCAATTGGGATTCACAGCCTTTGGTCTGGACTGACAAACTGATGTATTATTTATACTGCATACATATTTTTCTGAGAAATACCTTGCAAAATATCACCATGTATTCATATATTTACAGGTTTTAAGATCCAGTCTTTTCTCAGAATTTGAGTGCATCAAATAAAATTCCTCCAGATTTTTCTCAGCAAACTCAAGAACCATATCACATAGTATCTTGTGTTTTTTTTCAAATAGAAATATAAAATGTTGGAGAATATTAGAAACAAAAATAATGGAGCTGATAATAACTAAACCTCAGTGATTAGTTATGGAAATGTATTATTCTTTGCTTTTGCACATGTTTAAATGTGGGTTTGTCATATGGTGGCTTCCCATCTCGGCAATGTAGCTCTACGAATTCCAGCAGCACCGGGGAGGGAAGCCTTACAGTGTGTGTCTATGGAGGGTCCATTCGGTCTTTAATTAGAGAAACTGTGAGCTGGCAGGAACATAAAGAATTTCAGGGAGCCCAAGACAGTGGGAGTGACTCATTTTATTGTGGGAACAGGGTCACATATATAGTGAGAGGAAGGGTCTTTGGTATCCAGGGACATCAGGGAAAGCTCATTGATGAAAACCATGAGAAGAGAATTATTATTATCATCATTTTTGCTATGACAATAAGGAAGGAAATCTTGTAGTGAAGTGACTTGTCTAAGGACACAGAAATATTTAGCACTAGTAGATAAAACATAAAGCAGTTTCCTTGACTGTCATGGTAGAACTCTGGTGACATAAAAACAGAATAGTTTCCAAATAAGAGGAAATAATCTTTCTGTTGCGATAACTAGGATACTCTGTTATGTGATGGCCGCATACTTTTTAATGTATAAAAATGTTAGTTTATGATGCCTGATGACAGGTAACGGATAGGGTACTTCCATACATCTTTCTTTTGGGTGCGTTACTTTTATTTACTTAGTTTTCCTCATATTCCTGTGTTTTAGTTTTGTCTCTTCCAATTCATTATTTGTGGGCTCTTGAGCAAATTACTTGATATCTCCTGGCTTCAGTTCCCTTACATGCAATTAGGCGGTGAGTGCACACACACGCACACGGAATACCTGATACACAGTTCCTAGAATACATCAAAATTTGATATTGCAGGGTGTGGTAGTGCACACCTTTAACCTCAGCACTCAGGAGGCAGGTGGATCACTGTAGTTTCTAGGCCAGCCCAGTCTGGATAGCAAGTTTTAGGCCAGCCAGGATGCTGTCTCAATAAAAGGGGTGGGTAGGTGGAGACATGGTTCAATGGTTAAGAACACTTGCTGTCTTGCAGAGAAACTGGGCTGTATTTCTAAAACCTACATGGCAGCTCACAATCATATGTTAACCCCGGTTCCAGAGGATCCAATGCCTTCTTCTGATGTTCAAGGGCACTAGACACAGGCATGTTATATAGACACATAGGCAGGCCAAACATTTATATACATAATATAAAAATAAATATTTTAAAAGCATGTGATGTTGAGGGGGTGGAACCGAGGGGGCAGGGAAGGCAGGGAGAAAGATGCCTATAAGATTCAAGAGACAGAGAAAATCATTCGAAGCACTGTCTGGCACAGTCACCTCCAAACTCTCACTCTCTCTTCTCATTCTAAATCACGTAAGAGTATCTGTTTTTAATAACATACAGATGATCAGGTTAATTCCTCATTTAGACCTCTCAAGTGCTTCCTGTGATTTCTCTATATTCTATAATCTTTTAGTTAGTGAAAAGCAGAGCATTTTGAACTTTATAGCAAAATTGGAAGATCTTTAACTTACTGGAGAACATAAATAACATTGCTATGTGAAACAAAGGCTGATGATAACGTAACAACTCAATTATATAGGGAAGAGCAAGTTAACAAGTAGAAATATTTAGAAGCATATCCTGATAGCTTATATTTTCATAAAATAATCCTAACTGGATAAAAATGTGAATAAAAATTTAAATTAAGACCAAAAACGTGAAAGTATTTGCTGCACCTCTGTGTAATTAAAAGCACTAGGTGAGGGGCAGGGGATATGGTTCAGTGGCAGAATCCTTATCTAGCATGTACCAGGCCCCAAGTTTAGCCACAGTGCTGAAAAAAGGCAATAGGAGAAAAATAGTAATAAAATAAAGCTCTAATATACCTGATTATATAAAACAAAATACTTCTATATAATCTATATAACACAAAACAAAGAATAAACTTGGAAATATTCACTTAAATATGAGAGAAAAAAAGTGCCTTTAATATCTAAAGGACACAAAATAATGAGAAAATTCAAAGACTCTAAATGGGAAAATGACTGTAAGAGAATAAGTCACAAAAGAGGAACTATGAATGGCTAATAAACATATGAATAAGTGTTCACCTGCACTAGTAATTAAAACCAGTAATGGAACAAGAGTCTAATTTTCACCTATTAATTAGCGAAGATGAAAAAGGACAATACTGTCTCTTAGCCAGGGGCCATAAGAAGGCCATTCATACGCTGATAATAGGAGAGTAAACTGATGCAGTCTTCTGGGAAAACAATTCAGCAATATACTCCACTGGCTAAAATACAGTATTAGCCTTGAATCATAGTATTCTACTTTTACTAACATTCACTCCCTAGGAAGCAAACTGACTTCCAGACAAAATTTATGCAAAGATGATGCTCATTTATAATAACCAACCTGTTAAGTAACACAAATGCTCAATAATAGGAAAGTTAGCAAATAAATTATTGCAATTGAAATTATGTATAGGATAAATTGCTTAGAAAAAAGCTTTTTTATACAGTGGTTAGAATTATAAATATGACATACCATTGGATTACTCATAGAAACAGAGGAAAACCTATTAATACAATAGGTATAGTAATACGTATCTCAGGGAGGCAAATTGCAGGTGCTTATTATAGTATCTATTATCATTTTTCTTTGTTTCACAAATGTTTGGCAATGGCTATATATTTTTCATTACTTTAAAAAAATGGACACTTAGAACTGACCATGAAAACTACGGCAGACTAAACAAATACCAGTATCAACATTCACAATTATTATTAATGTGGTTAATGTCCAGCAGATGGAGCTGCCTCCCTTAACATTTGGCTTCAACTCTGGGAATTTAAAAACTATGGACAAATTTTCATTTATTTCATTTGAAGGAAATCCCTCTGTCCTATTAAAGGGTGTTAAAGTATACTTTCTTTTTAAAAGATTATGTTAAAATTTGTTCAGAGTTTTATGAAATTCCTCTGAGATAACTGAAGACACCTGTGTTGTTTCAAAATGCAGAACAATGCAGTGAGGTTGGGGAACTAGGGAATTCCAGAGATTATCTAATTGTGTAAGGCCATACAGGGAGTTAGGGCAAATCCAGGAAAAACAAGCCGAGGGTCCAGTTTGTGAGGCTTCATTTGTTGAGTAAGGGCAAGATGGGACATTGCAATTTGGTATGTAACTGGTGTAAGTGCACAAGTGCAGCATTTCAATATAATTTCATAATTAATGATTGTGTTGGTCCTCACCAAACAATTAGGATGATGATTATGAACATTGACTTTGAAATTATGTAAGATCTCCATTTAAAGCCTAATTTCACAAGTTCCTAGCCACATGGCTTTAGGCTCATCATTTTACTTCTGTTTTCATTTTTCTCATTTGTAAAGTAGAAATTGTAATAAAACATATTCATAGAGTTGTTGCAATGTCAAATTAGATAAAATAAAAGTGTCTGATATAATGACTGATACGCTTTTTTGTTTTGTTTTGTTTTTTGGTTGTTATTGTTGTTGTTTTGGTTTTTCAAGACAGAGTTTCTCTGTAGACCAGGCTAGCCTTGAACTCAGAGATCTTCCTGCCTCTGCCTCATGAGTGCTGGCATTGAAAGAATGTCATATCATGCTTGATACTAATAAGTGTTAAATTGGAAGTGAGTGTTCGACATGGTTATCCTTTATTCATTTATTAAAACACGTGTTTTAGTGCTATGGCAGGCAGTGGAGTCTGTATTGATGTACTGTCAGGAAAGCAAATTCATATTTGGAAGCACATTGGCATGAGAGAGCTCAGAACCAGAATTTCTGGGTCTCTCTCTGGCTTTCATTGATTATGTTTTGAGGCAGTATGTAGCCCAGGCTGGCTTTGAACTCATGATTGTCCTGTCTCAGTTTCTGTATGTTGCTACCATGGGTATGTTGCTACCATCTCTGGCGTGGCTTTGAGTTATTTTAGCACCTCAGACAAAATTTTTAATCTCTATTTTCCTGTGAGTTAAAAAAGAGACTTAGATGAGATAACACTTAAAACATCCACATCAGAGTCACTCTGTGGCTGTTTTTCAAAGAACATCACTGAATGAAATCAAATCAAAGTTATTATCTTTCAAATATATTCACATTATGCAGTCTCTTCTTGGAAGGTACAGAATTCTCATAATTAGGTAAAGGTCTAAGGGCAGACAGAATGATTACAACAGAGGCTGGATAAGACACCCATCTTTGTGAGGCTGGAAGAGAGAAAAATTAGTCTTCAAAAATATATATAGGAGCAGTGCTTCTCAAAAATTATCTTAATTTAGTCTGGTTAGTTTGATTGATAGTGAATACATATGATTTAATTTCTGGTTACAAACTTCATGGACTACCAGCATTTCTTTGCTGTTTTTTTCCAATTACAGAATGATATTCCATTATTAGTGTGTGTATGTGTGTGTGTGTGTGTGTGTGTGTGTGTGTGTGTGTGTGTATGAGTACATAAAGTGTGACTATACCTGTGATTATGGTTGCTTTTGTTCTATTTTATTCGTTTAATTCTTGATCAGTGATTTTTTTTTCGCAAAAGATCAGAGAGCAAATATTTTAGACTTTATGGTCTATATACATTCTATAGTATATTTTTCTTAGGTCTGTTACAACCATTTAATGATGTAAACACATTCTTACATCTCAGGTTATGCAAAAATAGAGATTTAGGATTAGTTTTGGTCTGTGCTCCAATTTGCTGACCTTCATTTTAAATCGCATTCCAGCCTCCTGTCTACAGGTTGGCTTTCATGGACTCTCCCATGTCCACTCCGTTCTCACACGAAGCCCAGGTATTTTTCTTACTCTAGTTTCCTCTACTTGTTCTCATCTGACTGTGCACTTTCTCTGTTTCCCATCTAGTCTTTTCACTAATTCTAGTGATCCTGTGTTGTACCGTGCACATCTAGTACAAAGCTTCATGTAGATAAAAGTGGTGCTTGGTCGCTTTGTCTAAGAGATGAACTGAATCTGTGCACATTACTCATCAATATGTCTATCCCATGAAACAACTAGCCAACTTGCAGCCCAGCTCCTTCCCTATGACAACAGCAACAACTTCATATCCATCAAACTTTTAATTTTCCAGCAAATATTTGTTGAGCACTAGTTATAAGCCTCACATTGTTCTTAAACATAGAACTTTCTTTCATACGACAGAGATAGAGAAAATACGGACAGATTCTTGTGTAATAATGCTGAAATTTTTGTACTAGGATTTAACAGAAGAGAGCATCTAGCTGTGGAAATCAGGGAAGCTGATTCCCAGAAGTGACACTTAAGTTTTGCTTCTGGTAAGAAAACTAAAATGAAACCTTTATATTGGAGCTGATTAGAGAAGGAGCCCAGATTTCCTTAGTAAATAAAACTTGGGCTCTGCTTAGGCCCTAGCTGACCATTATCCTGCTCATTCTCAATGTTTCCCCTTGGAGTGAGCTGTTTCCACTCTAATCCTAGGTCCGTAGAAATACCTTTGGAACAAATCCTGCCATGTTCCCATGTGTAGAACACTCATCATAACTTAAGCTCGAAAGTCCACCACTTCCAGACAAAGCATTTTTCCTGAAGTGACCTGAATATAGTTAGCATGGTGATCACTAACTTTACTAACTTTCAGTTATCATTATTGATACCACCAATTACTCTTTTTAGAATTAGACATTTGTTTCTTTAGTGGGTTGGGTTGTTATGAAGTAGAATCGACGTTTAAATGGATATTTTCTGCACTCAAATTTTAAGTTCAAATTCTGAACCTTCCAAGAAAATTGGTCAGAGAAGGTCCACTTACTGTTCATTAACTGCAAAATGAAAGGATCACCTCCTTTTGTGACACCTCCCCCCATGCAGTGGCGTCTTGGGAGGTATGGTAGCCTATTCATATGTTAATTTTGCAGAGCCCTCAATCTTTTCACAGAGGCCCTGTACAATAAGGGGGTGGTGGTGGTCTGAATATTTCAGAAGAGCAGCATATGCTCCTTCAGGTGCACATGCAACAAAACTGCAAGGGAAATACAGTGGATTATTTGTTGCCCCTTTGCTGGGAGTTTACAAGAAATATTTGAAAATGGATGGCATTTTCTTGTTTTGTACAGCGATTTCATTTGACAATTAACCATGAGAGCTCAGGTCTTTTAAACTACTTTCTTTTTTAATGTAACTAAATGAAGTAAGAAAACAAAAAAATTCAGTTCCTAGAAAGCACAGGAAGTACCTCTCCTTGTAGCTATTTAAGTGTTCTTTTGAGAATGAATTCCTCTCTGAAAAAATTCTGAGCTGGCAAGAAAGTGGACAATGTATATAACTTAATATCTGAAATTTCTCTCTCTGTCCATTCTTAAACCTAATTACAAGAGTGCCTAATGTTTAGGTTATAATTTCAGATATGCAAATAATTCATTAGTTGAGTATTTGATAATAATATTCCAGAAAACTTCTTTTTATTTATTTATTTTTCCTCTTTTGTATAATACATATCAACACCTCTCCCACACTCCCAGCTCCCCCATCTTCTCTCTCCTCCTATTATATATCCTCCCCATCCCCACCCACTTACCCCTCTCCCCACCCTGCTTCCCGCATAGAAGAGAGCAGTTCTCCCAGGGTTACTGCTCAAACAGGGCACAACAAATGGGACAAGGCCAGGTACTTGTCCCTACATCGAGGGTGGACCAGGCAACCCAGCCAAAGGAAATGGGTCACAAAGACAGCCCAAAGCATCAGAGAACCCCACATACACTCTAGCCTGTAGGTTCTCCGCAAGAACACCAAGCCAGACAAACCCATATCTAGGAGACCCTGCAGGTTCTTGCTGTTTCAGGCTCTGAGGGACCACAAATGTGCTGGTCTTTTGACTCTGTAGAGCTTGTTCTCCTGATGTCCTTGACCCCTCTGGTCCCCAAAATGCCTCCTCCCACTCTTCTGAGAGTTTTCCAGAGCTCTGTACAATGTTTGGCTCTGGGCCTCTACATCTGTTCCCATCAGCTGTTGGCAGAAACCTCACTGATGGAGACTGGGCTAGGTACTGAACTATGAGTACAACAGGATATCATTAGAAATCGTCTCCTGGCTTTCCAGCCTCTAGTTTCTGGACCACTCTGCAGAATAAGACATGTGTTGTGCTCTCTCCTTTTGTATGGGGTTCTGTCCTTCCATTGTTGCAGCATGTCCTGTAGGGAGGATGGGTTATAGGTCGAAGGTTTGTGGCTGGGGAGGTGTCCTAGTCCTTCCCCCGGGAGCCTTGCCAGCTACACAAAGGCCTGTTCAGGTTCCCTATTCCCTACTGCTAAAGGTCTTCTCCAAGGTCTCCATCATGGGCTCCAGTGAGTTTCCACTGCCCTTGGTCTCCAGATCCGTTCTCAGCATCCCCCAGTTCTGGCTGTCCTTCCATACACTCCCTCCAATCTATCTCCCCAAACCTGGTCTCCCCCTCCTCCAATCCCCATCTTCCCCCAGCCCACTCACACTGTCTGTTCAACCTCACCCCCACCAGGGATATCCCTGTTTAGTCTCTCTGTGTCTGTGGATTGTGATACCTTTGTCCTTTGCTTAACAGTTAGTAACCACTTATAAGTGAGTGCATGCAGAGTTTGTCTTTCTGGGACTGGGTTAACTCACTCAGAATGATTTTTTCTAGTTCCATCCATTTGCCTTCAAAATTCATGTAGTCATTTTTTTGAAATAGCTGAGTAGTACTCCATTGTGTAAATGTACCACAATTTCTTTAACCATTCTTCAGTTGAGGGGCATCTAGACTGTTTCCAATTTCTGGCTATTACTAACAAAGATGCTATGAAGATAGTTGAGCAAGTGTTCTTCTGGTAGGAGGGAGCGTCTTGAGTATATGCCCAGGAGTGGTATAACTGGATCATGAGGTAGATCGATTTCCAATTTCCTGAGGAATCACCATATTGCTTTCCATAGTGGCTGTACAAGTTTGCACTCCCACCAGCAATGAAGGAGTGTTCCCCTTGCTCCACATCCTCACCAGAATGTGCTGCCATTTGTGTTATTGATTTTAGCCATCCTGACAGGTGTAAGATGGAATCTCAGAGTAGTTTTGATTTGCATTTCCCTGATGGCTAAGGTTGTTGAATATTTCTTTAAGTGTTTCTCAGCCATTTGAGATTTCTCTTTTGAGAATTCTTTGTTTAGATCTATACCCCATTTCTTACTGGATTATTTGTTTTGTTGATGTCTAGTTTCTTGAATTCTTTATATATTTTGGATATTAGCCTCTATCAGAAGTGGAGTTGGTGAAAATCTCTTCCCATTCTGTGGGCTGCTGTTTTGTCTATTGACTGTGTCTTTTGCTTTACAGACGCTTTTCAGTTTCACAAGGTCCTGTTTGTTAATTGTTGATCTCAGTGCCTGAGCTATCGGCATTCTGTTCAGAAAGTTGTCTCCTGTGCCAATGCATTCAAGCCTATTCCTCACTCAGAAAACTTCTGATAGACATTAATGCCTCTTCTGGAAATATGTGCCAGTGTTCAGTAATGACAAACACTGTGTATTAATTTCACATGTATTAGAAATAATGATTAAAATAAAACTTATTTGATGTAATGACCATTAGTTCAGAACTATTGAATGATGCTTCATAGCTTAAGATGAATAATAATGACCCATTTTCATCAGACAGACGTTCCTTCTTATTGTATAAAGAAGATACACTATTAAAATAGAAAGTGTAAAGGAATTAGAATATCTGATATCACTAAGCTTGATTAGCCAAACTGAACAATTAATACCTGAAAAAAAACAGCATTTGCAATGAAATGTGAGTTTTTGGTTAAAGTCATGTTTTCTATTGAACCAATAATTTTTACACAGAATTTTTTCTTAATTAGAGGAGAAACCCATGACATGGATTAGGAATGTGTGAATCATGAAATATTATGGTATCAAGTCACAATTTTATAAAAGTTATTTTTAATAAAATTTGATCAATTGTTAACCATGGTTATCCTTGGGCAAATTATTGGTGACTGGGGCACAGGAGTAGAGAGGGAGAGAGACCAGTGCTTTTTGATATGTTTTCACTACGTTTCCTTTTTCTGTGTACTATAAGCATGTATTATCTATTTTAAAATAGTATCAGCCCAGCATAGTAGCACACACCTGTAATTGTAGTAATCCGGAGGCTGAGGCAAGAGAATAGAGAATTCCAGTCTGTCATGGGCTACAGAGTGAGAGCCTGACTTTGGGATATTACTCAAAGATACAGTGCTTGTCCAACATGTATAAGGTCCTGGGTTCTATCCTTAGCAACATACACACACACATGGGAGAGGGGGAGGAGAACTGTGGAGATGTGCCTTAAAATGTACTTTCATTCTAAATATCAACTTGTAACTATGGAAGACATTATTAGAGATTACCAGCATAGGTTCTAAACCTCCTTGCCCCCAGTATTTATATCTCTATGGGCTCTTACTATTTATGAGATCATCAGCAGGTTTTTTACCTTTTCTAAACAGAGAGAGTCTCTCTCGTGAGTATGAGCCTTGTAGTGTTGGGGAGTGAAGCTAAGACTATACAAATGGTTTCTCTCCCCAGCACCACAAAGCAACATGAACAACAAAATAAAACTACCAGCACAACAATGATATGAAAAAACAACAAAAAATCCTGACAAAGTAATAAAATTAATTCCCTTCTTTCCCCTTTTGTCTTTCTTAACACAAAGTGTTCTGGCTCTCTATGAATTGCCAGGCACACTTCCAGATGATTAGCACCGAGTCATTACAAAACCTTAGAAATCATCTATTCATATTTTTGTTCTCATACAAGCATTAAAGAAATATCACTTACCTCACAAGTGACCTATTTTTAACCCTCCGAGACCTCATTGCTTTCTTAATGGTACCTTTCCTTTGTCAAACAACTCTAATTAGCACATTTTTACATTGAATCAAAAAGCAGTATTCATATGGCTGCCATAGTTTGGTAGGTTTTCATCCTCCTCCCAACTCTTTTGTTTGTTTCCCCAACCATTTCTAATTAGTAACAGTTCTGGAATGAGAACACAGATGTTTAGAGGTTCTACATTAGATAACATCTTATTCCAGACAAGGTGACTGTCTTATATTCTAACAAACTCCCTGGTCCTGTCCAAAGGACTAACTGTGCTAAGGATTTCATTTTGAAGAGAAAAATTGCAAGATTGCTTTCTAGATATGATGGTGAATCTTGGTTATCCACTTGATTGGGTGGGAAGCACCCAAGAGATCAGTAAAAACGTACCTCTGAATGTGTCTCTGTTGGTGTTTCCAAAGAGAATTAGCTAAGGAAGGAAGGCTCATCCTGAATATGGAAAATGCCTTCCAATTGACTCGAGTCTCAGATGGAGTACAATGGGGCAAAAGAGAAAGCCAGTAAGTGTAGGCATTCTCTTTCTCTACTTCTTGACTTCTATGAGATGAGGAGCAGCTCACACAAGCTCCTGTTGCCATGATACTGCTTTTTGAGGGGACCAGAACTAACAGATATGCCCAGGATATGTACAGAAATCATGGCCAAATGATAATGATAATAAACCAATAGCAATTATAATAAAACATAAGAGTCATAGGAAGGAGTGGAGTATTGTGGAGTCCTGTCTTCCTGACATGACATGGTCATTATCCTCATAAACTCTCAGCAATTGTGATGACCTGCAGAAGACCTGTATATAATTGGACCCCTCAACATTGTGTCGTGGAGGAGAGAGGGGATCATAAGGCCCCACCCCTCCCTGAGTATCTTTAGGCAGTTAATGGCTGTTGGGGGAGTGAAAGACAGTTATTTTAAAAAACAGTTTGCCCGTGCTCCTGTAAGCAACCCTAATTAAACTCACTGAGTCATACACATGCACACAAAAAGATGTGAGAGTAGAAGGGGACTAGTTGCAAAGATGAAACAGATGGCAGAAGTGGGAAGGGGACAAGAAAGGATAATGGGGGGTTAATACATATATATATATATGAAAACATCATAATGAAACTCATTATTTGCATAATTAGCGTATGCTAATGAATAATACTTGCTTCACATTATTCTCACAGATTTGGTCATAGCTATGTAAAGCCAACTAAGGTACTCAGCAATACAAGCTGTATCTGTTTTAGTTTGATTTCTATTGCTGTGATAAAGCACTGACAAAAACAACCTGGGGGAGGAGGATTCATTTGGCTTATATTTTCCAGACCCAATACATCATTCAAGGGAAGTGAGGCAGGAACTCAATCAGGAACCTGAAGTAGAGACCGTGAAGTAACAATTCTTAATGGCTTGCTCAGCCTGTGCGTTTTTTGTTTGTTTGTTTTTGTTTTTGTTTTTGTTTTATAGAGCCCAGGTCCACCTACCCAGGGGTGACACTACCCACAGTGGGCTGGGTCCTCCCACATCAATCATCAATCAGGAAAATGTCCCATATATTTGCCTTTTGAGCATTCTGATGGATGTAAGTCCTCAATTGATGTTCCCTCTTCCCAAGGGATTCTTATTTATATTAAGTTGACAAAAAACTAGCTAACACAATATCCTAGCAAATGCAGTCCTAGCATTTCCTGTTGTACCAAGGATAAGAATCTATTGAAAGCCACTCTCAAAGTTCTGTAGGTGTACTTGTCAAAAAATGGTTTCCCTCAAGAAGTCTCAGCATGGAATCTAGACACCAAATGAGTTTTAAAAAATATTCCATTCAGCTTTTCATCCAGTTTAACAGCAGAATGGAGTTGTTTAGTGCTTTCAGTGTCCAAATTCCTTATCCTATTTATGGTTGTCACCTTGCCATTTAATTTTCCCTGGGGGGAGGAAATACAGAAAATAGGTGATTTTAAGATAACTTGCTTAAATGTGTAACATCTTAAATAAGTATCAGCTTCAGTGTCTAGGAAACCTTTGTGAAAGCCAAATGTAAGATACAACCTGTTGGTTGGTTCAACCTTTCAGTGTGAACCACACTAAGACACGTCCAGGAGGAGGCGGCAGAGAGCTAGCCTTCTGATGATGGGGAGGACAAAGGAGACCCCTGAAGGGAGTGTGAGTGCTAGGTAGAAAAGAGAAGAAAGCCTAGTGAGGGCTGACATGTCAGGGGCAAATAAACAGACAGGAGGCACCTTTGTGCAAATTTACCAGTGACTGTAGTCAGGTTGTTGTACACGTTTATTTTTACATATTGATAAAATAATTGGGTTTTGCACTACTGTGTGAAGACTGCCTAGGTCTTGGCATTTTGTATTGTCTGCAGATGTTGGATTTATGTGGGGGATGTTTGCTCATCATCTTCACATGCTATCAGTAGAATACCTGAGGAGTTCTGGATCAATAAAAACACTTGAATTTATATGCTCAGGGTTCCACTGTCCAGTATGGCATTGGCTAAGAGGATGGTAGTTCTCTCTGCTGAGGTCTGGCAGAATTTGCAACTATGAAAGTACTTCCTTGTCTTCCTTGCTAAGCTGCCATAGCATTGTAATACTACAAATGTTGCACCAACGTGGAGCAGGACATCATGCCAGTTAATCAAATGTGGAGACAAGGAAGAAGAAAAAGAAACTCCAGACCTCACAGAGTCTGGTAAAGTATACTCAGGGAAGCTACCAGAGGATCAAGATTAAGGTATTGAAGGCTCCTGAAAGAAGAAGAGGAGAACAATAAAGGAAATAAGTCTCAATGAAGAGAAAAGGCTGTGAATTTAATAAATAAATAAATGAGAAAAAAAAGCTCCAAGTTTAGAGCCACAGAATGGAGGCCCCTAGAGATAAAGAATTCAGCTAGGAGCAGGAAAAAGCAAGAAAGTTCTAATTGCTTTTCCTGATCACAGAGCTGATACTTCCTCTCGCCACTGATAGTAGCATGCTGTTTTACAAACTGAGTTTTCCGACAGCTGCCTTATATGTGTATGATGCTCAAGATCTTGTGTTTGAGGTCTATGAAGAAGGGTGTATGTATCTCCTTAGTGGTGGTGAAAAAGAATGCCAAACTTCCAGAATGGTTCAACCAGTAATTCTTTCCACTATCCCAGGACCCCAATGCTGTCCTGGAAGCCTCATCTTAGAGCCAAAAAACAAACAAACAAACAAACAAAAACACTTAGTTAAACTGAACAGTTGTTTTCCTCCTGCATACCTAATTATAAGCAGTCCAGATACTGGTGATGGTGATGAGAACTCCACCACCCACAAGGGAACCTTTCCTACAGACAAGGTTACCAGTTATTTTTCCTGCAAACCAGACTCTATCTTAAAATCTGGAAAGTGTTTCTTCAGGTCATCACACACAAGCTGTCTTCCAGAACTGGCTGAGGTTGTATCTCATTTTCATAGCCAAATTTGGTACTATAAGAGTTACCCTGTTGTTACTGGTTTTGAAGGCATGAAGGGGTATTGGGAGAGTTGTTGAGGCTTGGCACTGTGAGAGGCCAGAAGAGGTACTGGTGAGGATGCAGCCTCAGTAGTAGTCAAAGGCCCAGATTGACGGGGTCATGTAAAGAAGTTGAGGCTAGGCATCATGAAGAGAGCCCAGGCGAGGCTATTGGTGAAGGTACGGCCTCAGAGGCAGTTGAAGGCCAAGATTGGAGGGGTCATGTAAAGAAGATGAGGCTTGTCACCATGAAAAGAGCCTATGAGGGGTTATTGGTGAAGTGCAGCCCAGTTGCAGAAGAGATCCCAGTGTTCTGAAGATGCCAGTACCATGAGACGACCAGTGCAGCAGTGAAGCAAAGACAGCCAGAACCTGGAGGACAAACTTTGTGTGCTGCAGAGAGCAGAGCCAGAGAAGTGATCAAAGCCCTTTGGAGGATCCCAGAAGGTTGTGAGTGAATGCCAGATAATTAGACATTGATAATGTTTTTCTGTGGTCCAAAGACATTGTGAAAAGCTGATTTTTTTTTGTTTTCATTTGGTCCTGTGTATTAGCAAACCTTATGATTGTTACTCTTGTAAATAGTTTTGCTAGTATAGTGTTAAATTGTGTTGTAAAGGTAAAGCATTTTCTTATTATACAGAAAAGGGGAAATGTGGAAGTTTATTTTTAGCTATGTACATAATAATGTTTCATGCACTGTTGGGTGAGGGGCTGCCTAGGTCTTGGCATTTTGCATTGTCTCTAGGTGTTTGATTTCTGTGAGGGATGCTTGATTGTTTCTGATCTGCACCTGAGGAGTTCTGAATCAATAAAAACACCTGAGCGCAGATGCTCAGGGCTCAACTGTTCAGTATGGCATTTGCCACTATAATGGTTCCCTCTGCTGAGGTCTGGCAGGGTTTGCACCTATGAAAAATGCCTCCCTGTCATCCTTGCTGAGCCACCATAACAGCATACAACTACATCAGGTCATCCAGTTTAATGAAGAACTATTAACTTACCTTTGGAGTTAAACAAATGTTAGCATGAAACTAGAATCCGGCTTGCGCAGGTTGATATCTTTGAGTCTCAGTTTCCTTCGTACGAACGGGGAGTAATAGAACTTATCTTCTATATTTGTTATAAAGTACTTCTGGAATATACTGAACAAGTGAAAACTAGTTAATAAAAATAACTAGAATGCTAGTTGTTTTGTTCTGGTTTCTTTTATTTTCAACTTGACAGGAGCCAGAGTCACTTGGGAAAGGGGAACTTCAGTTCAGGAATTGCCTCCATGAGATTAATCTGTGGGCAACTCTGTGAGGCCTTTTCTTGATTGATGATTGTTGTGGGAGGGTCCAGCTCACTGTAGGCAGTGCTACCCCTGAGCAGATGGGTCTGGGCTGTAAGAAATCAGGCTGATCAAGTCAGTAACCATTGTTCCTCCATGGTCTGTGCTATTGTTCCTGTTTCCAGGTTCCTGTTCTTAGTTCTTTCAGTAATAGACTACAACATGCGAGCTGAAATGAACCCTTCTCCCCAAGTTATGCTTCAGCATGGTATCTATCAGAAGAGAGAAAAAAAATAGAACAGCTCCCCACTGTCTAAAAAACATAAACTTAATCCTAGTGTGCTGACACAAATCTGTAATTCTAACATGATTCTAACATGTGCGTGACTAAGCCAGAGGATTATGAGTTAGAAGCTAGCCTGGGCTACAGAGTAAGACTCTTCCTCACAAATGAAAAAAAAAGATAAACTTGATAAAATGAGATTTTGAAGGGTATCAGCTAGAGCCTTCTGCTGAAGAAGGCCAATGGTCTGTTCTATCCCACTTTGGAGTATCATATTACAGCAATGGACTTGCTCTCCTAATTTGTCTCTATTCCTGGTGTTTTCAAATAATTTGAAAGTCTGAATGTAAGTCACCTTATCACCATTCCCCAACTGCACAGATGACTATGTAGTTGTATATATCTATGTGCGAATATTGTTGGCCAGACTGTTGTTTGGACCTAGAAATGACACAAGAATTTCCTCTGAATCTTGTATCAGAATTCATGGTTCAGGAAATAGACTCAGTCATAGAGGAGAGTGATTGTTCTGTGATGGGTTTTGTGAGGAACTTGGAAAGCAAAATATATTGTCTCTCAGATCACAGAAAGGGCATCCTTGAATTTTCTTTAGGTGCTGTTGTCTGGAGGTATTCCCAACATTTCCTGCAGTAAGCCTTACACATTTGCAGGTCTACCATGGCAGTTCTTCCCTGTCCACCATACTCTATGATCGTGTGAATTTCTAGGCCAAGTAGTTACAATATAAGAAGCCATTTAGGCTTCTGGATGTGTCAAAGAAGTTGCTGAGTCCTATGTCATGTTGTATGCAGGTGTTTGGTCTCATGAGGGACGGACCATTTCCCATCCTACTGGGGCTCAGGGTGAAGGTTCCTGCCTTTGGACTAAAGTAGCAGTAGTGTCAGGGACTCAAGCTGATCCCATCAGGTAAGCTCTGAGTTACAGAGAGCACAGAAGTGCATGAGAGCAGGAATCAGAGGAAGGGGAAATCTGGCTCTTGTCTGTCTTTCTCCTTTTTTTCCTTTTTATTTGGTGCAGAACTCTAGGCCACAGGGTGGTAACATCCACATTCAGAGAAATATTTCTAGAAGCATCTTCAAATATACAAGAGGTATGCCACAGAGGGTTCCATAATGGGTCAAGCTGATAATAAAGATTGACCATCAAAGACACTGTGACTACCCTTCCATATTCATAATACTCTATGATTATGTAAAAATCTAGGCCAAGTAACCACAATAAAAGGAAACACTTTTATTAGTGAGCATAGATTCATAGGTGTGTTAGAGAATTTGCTGAGTTTCACCTCATGTGGTAGTTTATGATGTCTTCAGATAGGAAAAGCATACTTCCCCTTCTCTACTGTGCAATGGATCTGGGACCAGGGTGATGGTTTTGAACCTACCAAGCAAGTTCTTCCTCATCCACTGTATGATAGAGATCCCGAAGTTCCTCTACCACTACTATGCTTGTTTCTTTCACCAATCCTCAACTTCTTATACCATCTCTGGTAGATTCAGGTCCTTATGTTTAGGCCATAGCATACCATCATCTCATTCATAGCAACAGGTGAGTAAAGAGGGTACTTGAGGGAGAAGATGGCTCAGTGAGTAAAGGTGCCTGCTGCTAAGCCAGACAACAGGAATTCAACCTCTGGGACCTACAAGGTGGGTCTTCTGAAAATTGTCCTCTCGCTTTCATATATATATGGTGACAAATGCACATGTACACACACATATGCATACACAAATAAATTAATGTAATGTTTTTAAAGACACGTGTCTTAGTTAGGGTTTCTATTGCTATGACAAAATAAAACTTCCAAAAAGCAAGTTGGGGAGGAAAGGGTTTATTTGGCTTACACTTCTACAACACTGTTCACCATCAAAGAAAGTCAGGACAGGAACTCAAACAAGGCAGAAACCTGGAGGCAGGAGCGGATGCAGAGGCCATGGAGGGGTGCTGCTTACTGGCTACCTCTCCATGGCCTGTTCAGCCTGCTTTCTTATAGAACCTAGGACCACCAGCCTAGGGATGGAACCACCCACAATGGGCTGGGCCCTCTCCCATCAATCACTAATTGAGAAAATGCCTTAGGGCCAGATCTTATGGAGGCATTTTCTCAATTAAAGTTCCCTCCTTTTACATAAGTCTAGTTTGTGTGTCAAGTTGACATAAGATGAGCCAGTACAGCACACTTTGAGATCTTGGAGTTACTAAAACCCTTTATCAAGAATAATAACCTTCTTGTTGTTCCTCAACATTCAAGGCTCCTAGTCTGTGGTGAGGCCTTAGCACTTGCAAGTCTTATGGTCTGAAATATTTTTTCTTCATATCTTTTCTTGGCTGGCTCCTTATTATTCAGCTTTCTTAGAATGGCCTTCATTTACTCTAACATAGACGCCTGCTGGCCTTCATCCTGTTATGACCACTGCCTTTGCACTTGCTTCATTTAACTTTCTATGATAACATTTATAGCTCTTTAACCTTATACACATACCCTTTTCACTGTTTGTACAGTCTTACTATCTAATAGAATGTGAATCCTATGAAATCAAGAACTTTGCCATGTATGATGTCTTCTCAGCATCACAATAGTATCTGTCAGATAGTGACTATTTTTTAGTGTATTCAATAAGTATTTTCAAAATTCATAATTATTATTGTTGGCAATTTTGTAATCAATTGAGACAGAAGAAAATTATCTAGGAACTGGAAGTGGCAGTGATGTGCTGCTCCCTACTACCACTGATTAGTATGCCATTCCTAAGAACCATCTAGAATTAAAAACAAAAAACAAGAATTTGAGCTCTATGAGGTAGCTTTAGGGCAGCCTATGCCAACAAAAATAGAATTTGTAAGAGTTCTGGGTGCTTACCATTTTCCATGGGACTCATCATGACTTACTGTCTCCTCAACCCTGTGAACATTCTACCATGGCTTGATACCCAGTTCAAATTCACTGGAATGTAAATTTCCCATTACCAATCTACCTGTAGAACCAGCATTTTTATAAAACAGTTTTTCACAACTTAGCCTTTAGCCTTAAGAGAAACCTGGTTTTTCAAGAGACCATAGCCCACTTCCCTTCCTGCTCTTTTTTCTCCTCCCTCCTCATTTCCTTCCCTTTTCTTTCCCTTCTTCCTTCTTTGTCCATCTTCTCTCCCTTCTTCTTCCTCCTATTCTTCCCCTCTCTTTCAAAAAGGGTTTCACAAAGTAGCCCATGTTAGCCTCTTACTTGCAATGATCTTCCAGCCTTAGCCTCTCAAGTGCTGCAGTGACAGGTATACACCACCACACCAGCTCCTCATGGCTACCTGAGAGGCTGGACCTGGTACTACAACACAGTATGGTATAGTTCGACTAGCTTTTTCACTTCCTGAAGCCACCTTCAGCATCTGCATCCACTTGTAAATCATTGTCTTCTTTTGGTCTCCTGTATTACCTCTGCATACACCAGAGACTTTGGAAGTAGGCCAATTCTTACCCCCTATTTCAAGAATTACCATACATTTGGAGAAAAATCAGCAGCTATATCAATAACTCATCAGACACCTTGATGTTCACATCTCTTGTATTCCACCTCAGCCACTCTCAAATCCCATCTGACTTTGGAACTTTTCAGGACCTGAAACTTACTCCCGTACTAAACCCACAATTTCAGACATTCCTCTCTAGCCACAGTTTCTAGAATTTTATTTTGCTCAGATTTTTTTCTCACTGTTGTATTCTTTTACTTTCCCCTATTTATACATTCCATCCTTCCATCTTTCTTATCTTATTACTATAATTGCTCTATTGTAACTATCCTTCACAACTCTTGAGCCTCCCTCCTATCTTCTCCTGCTGAACACAATGTATGAGAACACACATTCTCAGGTGTCAAAGCCACTTGCATAGCCCAAGAATGAAATTGTCCTTACAGTCTCTGCCAGGGGGAGGAGAGTGGTGGAACAAAGCTCATTCAATTCACCCTCCTATCTTGTAAATGTAGATAAACTCAAATTATCTACTTTTCTTTACATATTTCCTGAGGTAGCTGAGAATGGCCATAAAATTCACATGATGCACACTCATTCCACCATAAATATATGATTACTCACTTCAAGTATTACTTCAGATTTAGCATAGAAATCCATTGATTGTCTCACTTTGTACAGTAACTATTTAAAAATCTCTACCACTTTCCTCATGCCTTTGACTCTACTCCTCCACTTCTACCCTACTTAAGTACTAAGAGCAGTTCAGAGGACCCAGGTTTAGCTCCCAGAACCCATATAAAGAGGCCTGTAAGTTCATTCTAGGATTTCACACCCTCTTCTGACTTCTGCAGACACCTTCACACATATGGTGTGCCATACATACAGTTGGGCACATACACATAAATTATTGAATAAGTTATGGAAAGGAGGAGAAGGGAAACCCAGGCATGTTTTTTTTTTCTACTTTTTCCTGTGTATGTGTGTGTGTGTGTGTGTGTGCATGTTTTCATACGTGTGTTTGAATATGTGTGGAAGGGTGCAGGGGGCACAAGTGAAGACAGATATGGAAGCCTGAAGTTGATGTTGGGAATCATTCATTGAGGCAGGGTCTCTCAGTGAAACTTAGAGCTCCCTGATATGACTAATCTCCCTAGCCATCATGCTCTGGGCCTGGCATTACAGGTCCGCCACCACACCTACCTGACATTTACATGGGTTCTGGTGATCCAAACTCTGGTTTTAATGCTTGCACTGCAAGACCTTTAATCAGTGAACCACCTCCTCAGCCAATATGTGCTTTTTTTAAACCAAGCTATTCCATGCATAGCCAAAGATGACAGATACTGATTTTGATTTTCAACTTTTTTTTTGACTCTACATATTTCTTTCCATGAATATTATCACTAGCATCCTTCACCTGGACAGCTGCCATAGCCTCCCAGTTGGTCTTCTTCTACCTATTCTTGTTTCTCCAGTGTGTTCTACACTGAGTAGCATCTAGTTTCACAGTGAAGTGTGTGCACTAGGGGGGGCGTGGATTGTGGTTGAGTATAAGAACACTGGTTTGTTTACAAGCTCAGGATTTGGTTACAAACTGCGTTGTATGACTTTGTAAAGCTTAACTCCCATGTGTTGTGCCTTGTTCCTCTTATCTTCAAGACAGGCAAAATAGTAGTATCTACTTCATGGGGTAGTTATGAGGATTAAATGAGTTCAGATTGTATGTAAAATCCTTAAAATACCTCCTGATATATCATAAAGGAATATTAGTTTTCACCAAACTGTAAATCTGGTCATGTCACTCTCCTTTTTCACACTATTAGAATATCTCTCTAAATCCTCCACATTTTCTTACAAGCTCTTACCAGCCTCTCCAGCCTCACCTCTACAAATTCACCTTGGATCCAGGACTTACTCTCTGGTATTACATGTTGCTTTGTCATGTCAGTCTTCCCTCGACCGAGAGCTCCATGAGTGAAGCAGAGGGACTGTACTCCAATATATATCACAAGTACTAGTGCATAGATACACAAGAAGTTTTGTGGATGAATGAAATAATAAATACGTTGATATTAAAGAGAGGATTAGACTTGGAAGACTAAAGGATGGGATGAAAGCAAACCTTAATAATGAGTCCCAGCTAAATATCTTGAAAAACTATGCAATTTTCCAGCCATGTCTAATTTCTTTCACTGTCTAGAACAGAGCTTTGGAATGATTGAGAAAAGCCAGGCAAATGCATTTAATTTTTATATAACATAATTATCCACATGGAAATTTTAAATACTAGAAGGAGTGACAATGGAATGACCCTACTAGACTTTTACTTCTGAAATTTTTATCCCCTGTGGCTTCAGGTAGAGAATGTAGTTTTGACAGAAGATACCTTTATCATATACAAGATCAAATACTTAGGCAGGTGTTACCATGTTTATTAAATTAGCACGGATTAAAATTGACTTGTTAATGTAGCTTTCAAAATACTTGAACCTATTCACATTAGGTGGCTATAAGTGTTTTCATCCACAATTTTTGCATTATGCTTAACAATTTTCAGATTTTAGACCTTTTTGTCTCACCACAGCTCCTTCAGAGTCATGCATAGTGGCACATATGTGTAACTGCAGTATTCTGGAGGTGGAGGTGGGAACACCACGAGTTTTTTCCAGGCCAAGTTGGGCTACCTACCAAGACTCTTGTCTCAGAAAAAACACAAGGTTCCTTGTAGTTGTACACTGCTGCTGGAGCCACTCACCAAACAGGACAAGGAGGCCTTTTCACAGACTCAAACCCTGCCAGACCTCAGCAATAGCAACCACTGCCATGGCCAGTGCCATACTTGATCGACAGTGGAATCCAGAGCGTCTAAACTCAGGTGTCTTTATTCTTTCAGAGCTCCTCAGGTATTCTACTGATAGCACATGCAGATCATTAGCAATTAAACATCCTCCACAGAAATCGAACACCTGCAAACAATATAAAATGCCCTAGACAGCCCCTCACCCAACAGTGCAGAAAAAACAATTATTTTATATATAACTAAAAATAAACTTCCTCAACAGTATCCAAGGTAGTACCTGAGGATACATTCGCCCTTCTTATAAAAGGAGAAACTGAATCTTTGAGAGTTCTGAGAAATACATTTTCCCCATGATTCCTCCACTTTTCCTAATCACAAAATTGTTACTGCTCATGATGTTATCATAGTTATTGCTAGCTCTAGGACTGTATTGCTGGTATGTGTTATTTTGCTCAAATGCTTCTGGTAATTGTTGCTTTTCTGGTCAAATGGGGCCATAACCCTCCTATAATGTGTTATTTAGACACTAAGAAAATGTAAATCTTGTTAACATTGACCATATACCCTCAGTGGGGTAACAAAGTCCCTCCAAAGAGCGAACATGCTTTTTGGACAACAATATATATATATATCACAAATATAAAGCACAAATACATGTATAGAGCATGAGAAGACATGAGAAAACACAGCATATCTGTACTATTAAATTTTCCTGAGGGAAGCAATTAGAAAAAGAAGGCTCATGGGGGTTAGAGGGCACAATGAAAGTAAAGGTTAACACACTGTCATTGTGGACAACAGGAGTCCTGCCCTTCCGAAAGCCTTCAGATATGCTCAATGTAATTTAGCACTTTTAAAACTTAGTTGATTCTGGCACCCCTTTGAAGGATAACTCCTATGAAGACTATGAGCAAGGAAATGGCACTGTAGACTGCCACAAAGAATCAGTTGAGATTCCACATTTGTTGTCCTTCGATGACAATTCCCATAATGGGGAAAACATTTCAGTCTTTGTTATAGGACCAAGGCTAAGTATTCAAGTATGATAGGTGCTTGGGCTTGAATCCTAGCTCCAATGTGTAATGACCTTGGGGTACCTTGGACACAGGTAAAATAGTGAGCATCCCTGAACCTCATGTTGTTCATCTACAAATGTGGCTCTTAATTGTTCATATCTGCTAGGGTTCTTGTGAGAATCCAGAGTGTTGATTACTATCAAGGCATTAAAGAAGTCTCTGTTACTGCAACTGCTACCTTAAGCCACTTAACAACTTCTAATGAAGTGTTTGTCAGATTAAACTAACATCTCCAGGGAACCCATTAACCAGCTTGCTATGTTAGAAGCCCTTGAAGATATGTCAGAACTACTATCCTCTTTCTTCAAATATTCTATTGTTTTTCAGATGAAACAATATGGGTATAAAAATAATTAGTACATTAGTCATGTATGTATTCAGTGTTGCAAGTGATGTCTAGTATTCTTAAAATATAGATAAAGAAGATATCATGGACAGGGAAGAAGGAAGAGAAAGCTTCCATTGAAGAGGTAAGATTCTGTTTGGATCCTGAGAAAAGCATAAAAACTGAAATATATGCTGATTAATTGAAAGTCAATGGCAAATTGCTAGCAGAGTAAAGATACTGTAAAACTGCTTAAAAGCCATAGAAAGAGCCCAATGCATGTTTAATGATAAGTGATTAATCTAGGTTTAGTAAGTCTAAGTTTTGAGCATGGAAGTTGAAAAATACAGACGAGAGCCAGTAGCTATTACTCTAATGATTTACTCTATGTTAACTCTCCCACATGAAGTGCAAGCATTAGGACACCATGCTCTATGCCTTGTTCTGTGATGTGCTTTCACTTCCTAGCTTAGTACTCAGTGAGGAACAGGGTTTTAGAATGTGCTGAATAAGTAAACAGTTGAATAAAACAAGCAGATTTCCAGATAAAAATATTTTTAGTTTGTATATGTATTTGGTGTCTCTCTCTCTCTCTCTCTCTCTCTCTCTCTCTCTCTCTCTCTTTTCTCTCTCTCTCTCTCTCTCTCTCTCTCTCTCTCTCTCTGTTTACATGTAGCTGGGCACCCGAGTGTGAGCAGGTGCATGTGCACATATGTGTAGGCCAGAATTAATCTCAGGTGTCTCCCTCAATCACTCTACATCTTATTTATTGAGGCACAGGTCTCTCATTTGAACCTACATCTTGCCAGTTTGGCTAGTTTAGCTAGATGACTTGCTCTGGGTCTCCTCTGTCACCACTTCCTGAATGCTAGGATTGCAGGCAGATTGTAATGCCCACTTTGCATTTATGTGGATGCTGAGGATCTGAATGCCAACCCTCATGCTTGTATATTTTGCTCTTTAGTCATTGAGCTATCTCTCCAGCCTAAGGGAAAACTCTTTTTTAAACCTGTATATAATCTTTATTTAATCACTAAATATTTTATTTTATTTTTCAACTTAATACTTTTATTAATTCCTCAATCACACTTTCTTCCCATTCTTCCCAAGTCCACCCTACCACCCCCGTGCCCTCAAAACACACAGGTGCTGGGCGGTAGTGGCACATGCCTTTAATCCCAGTACTTGGGAGGCAGAGGCAGGCAGATCTCTGTGCGTTCAAGGCCAGCCTGATCTACAGAGTGAGTTCCAGGACAGGCAGAGTTACAACAGAGAAACCCTGTCTCAAAAAACCAAAATAAAACAAAACAAAACAACAACAATGTACACACACACACACACACACACACACACACTCGATTTAAAAAAGGGAAAAGAAAAAGAAAAACATTAAGTCAAGTTTGCATGACAGAAGCATGAATCACAGGCATGACCATGGTTTTTGGATGTGGTAGGCAGCTCAGATCATGGACATCCACCAAGTCTGAGATTAAGAATGGCAAAGTTTAACCTGAGGCTGGGCTTCACTGCCCAAACATAAAGGCACCAAGGCATCCTTGCAGGCACTCTGGCATCCCGCAAGCACCCAGGCATCCCACAAGCACCTGGCCATCATGTAGGCACCTGGAGTTCACACTGGCACCCAGACATCACACAGGGACCGGAATATCTCACAGGCACCATGACATTCCATAGGTATCCAGACATTCTTCAGGCACTCAGGCATTGTTCAGGAACCTGGACATCACAAAGGTGCATGGAGTTCATGCAGGCAACAAGATACCCAGCAAGTACCATGGCATCCCACAGGCACCGGGACATTTTGCAGGCAGCCTGAAATCCTGCAGGCATCTGGCCACCACACATGCACCAAGTCATTCCATAGGTACCAGGCCATTCTTTAGGCACCAGGCATTCTGCAACACCTGAACCTCGCACAGGTACCTGACCATTATTCAGGTACCCAGCCATCTCGCAGGCACTGTGATATCTCATAGGCACCTGGACTTCTCACAAGCACCCAGTCATCCTTCAGAGACTATGCCATCCTGCATGGAATCACTAAATATTTTAAGTATAGATAATAAGGAAACAAGTACAAATTATTTACTTTGGTTCATGGTTAGAGCTTTAAGTCCATAGGCCTTGGCTATGTTGAGTCTGAGTCCATGGTAGATCAGAACACCATGATGGTATGAATATGTGACTGAGGCTTCTGGCCTCATAACAGACAAAAGGAGAAAGAGAGGGAGGGAGACACACAGAGATTGAATTAGAGATTGTTCTAGGGTTGTTCTATAGCTCCTTGTTTTATCTCCTTTTATTCTATCCAGGATCCCAGTCTGGAATGGTACTGCCTACATTCAGGATTAGCCTTACTCCCTTAGGCTCCATAGATACACTCAGGAGTAACTTCCTGGGCAGTTTTCAGTCCAAAAAATGGACAAGATTAACTATCATACCCATCTGAATATTTAAGCGGTAAGGTTTGGCTCAAAGTAGCCTTCGTGTATAATGAACTGCAACCTAGTTTGATATGCAAAAGCAAACAATAACTGAAATATTTCCCCACTAATTAAGCAGATCAGCCTCAGACAATCATAGTAGCCAAATTGTCATCTAATCTGTGCTTAGAAAGCTGCCAAATGTGTATAAGCAAGGCAAGCGCCCACCTGTACCAATTAGCTAACATTTACAGGGTATTTCCTATTCTTTTAGTGATAAAGACACATTTGAAATGTGAGTATTCTGAACCATCTTCAATCTGTAGTGTTGCCCAGTTCTAGAGCCTGTGTCTTGCTCTAAAAATTTGTCAAATTTGATTAATCTCAGTTGCTTTTCTTTAACAAAAGTACCTTATCATCTGAAATGACAGGGGCAAAAGTAATATCTATTAAAGGCAAATTTGCTGAATTGAAACTCATCAACATCCCTTGCAATGGGATTATGGGATTTCTCCACCCTCAGTACCCTGTGGTCAGACAGTTATGGTTCTTGAAAATGCTATGGGAAACAGCTGCCATTTCTGTAGAATTTTTGGATACCATACACCCTGCTCAGAGTTTCACCCTCATTCTCTCATTTAATCCTCCCCCAAATCTCATGAAATTGGTAGGATTTCTCTTCCCTTATTCCTGGTTAGGAGATAAAACATTCCAGCATGAAAATACCTGGAGGCACCTAACTGACCAGTGGGAAAAATAAGCCCATGATTAAGTTCAAGAGTTTGGTAGGAGACTAGGTAAGTATTCAATAAATGTGGGAGAGATGAAGAAGTTATGCCATAAAACTTTCCCTGGGAGAGTCTTAGTATGTGTTAGAGGATGTGCTCTGAACTGAGGTACCAAACTATCCTAGAGGTAATAAACTAGCTTGGGTAGGGAGATCATACCCTTCCAGATGACACCAAGGTGTCTATACTTGCTGAGCACCTATTGTGGATCAAGCACTAGGCTATACTTGAAGGATGAATGAGATGGTATATCCTGTTTAAAGTGCTATTGAGGAAACAAATGTCATTTGTGAACTTCATTGTGTTTGTCTATTATTTTCATCTTGTAAGTCCTCCCCCTTTATGCCTTCTGCCTTTTCAGCACCACTTGGACTATGTTCAGTAGGCACTTATTTACACGATGGGTTTTAGTTATGGGTCCCATATTGCTTTGTAATGAGGTGGTTGACCCACATGGTGGCTTAACACCTCCCCCTCTCTCTCTCTCTCTATCTCTCTCTCTCTCTCTCTCTCTCTCTCTTTCTCTGTGTGTGTGTGCATACATGTATGTGCATGTATGTGTGAAATGAAGCAGTATATTGTTTTGAGAACTTAAACTCCACTGCTTTTTTTTTTAATTAAGGGAGTAAAGCTGTATTTTGGCTTACAGTTTGATGGTGTAGTCTGTCATGGTGGGAAAGCTGCCTATAACTCCAGCTCCAGGAAATGGACACCATCTTCTGGCCTCCTCAGGCACCTTCAAACATATAACAACACACACACACACACACACACACACACACAGAGGAGGGAAGTATTTGGGAAGAATGCTATTAGTGGGAGGTGAGGAGGAGAGAAAAGGGAGGTTAGCAGTGTGGTAAATATGATCAAAGTGAATTATATACATGTCTTAAAATCTCATAATGAGATTCATTACTTTGTATAATTAATATGCATGAACAAAATATCTAAGAAAGAAAGATACACATACATATATTAAATGCTTATCTGTATCTCTAAATCTATTCTACTAAAGCATAGCATGTATAAAGCTTTTATAAAAGGTATTAATTATGGTGTTATTTGCAGTAATTAAATGTGATTAAAATGTCCAAAAATTGGAGATAATTTAAATAAATACATATGATATTCCTATAAAAGAAGATATGGTGCTTTTGTCAAAAATAATGAAGTACATAGCCAGGCATGGTTTAATCCCAGCACTTGGGAGACAGAGGCAGGCAGATATCTCTGTGAGTTAGAGGCTAGCCTAGTCTACATAGCAAGTTCCAGGACAGCCAGGGCTACACAGTGAGACCATGTTCAAACAAACAATCAAAAATCCCTAAAAGCAAACAAGAAAATAAGAAAAAACAAAGACAAAAAAGAATGAAGTATATGTACATTTAAAGATTTAGTACAAACTTCAAGAAATGTTATTATGTGCTAAAAGACAAAGAACAGGATAATATGAATGTTATGTTTTCATTTGTGTGTCTGCCTACATATGCACATTATTTGGAAGTGTTCATTTTTTTAAAAAATGCTAACAAATGACTTCAGCAAGGAGAACATTGAGTCTGAAGTTCAGGGAGATTTACTTTGCACTGTAGGCCCTTTACTTTGTGGATTTTGTAATCATGTGCCCATGTACATTTTAAATAAATGTTCCTTTTTGAGCATTCATTAGCTAGAACAGAGAATTTTCTTTGGGATTTGGAAGATGGATATTAGTTTCCTGTCTTTACACTTGTAATGTCTTTCACCAATCTTATTATTATTATTATTATTATTTTGATCTTTGCTGAAAGAGCAGGGCTGAAGAGATAGTTCAGTGGTTAGGAATGCTTGTTGCTCTTTCAGAGGACCTGAGTTTGATTTCTAGCACCTGCATGGCAGCTGAGAACCATCTGTAACTCCTGTTTCAGGGCATCTAATGCCCTCTTCTGGCCTCATCAGGTACCTTCCTCAGGCACCAGACATACAAGTGGTATACATTCACAGATGCAGGCAAAGCCCTCATGTACATAAAATAAAAATAAATCTTACAAGAGTAGTGAACAGTAGCACCCTAGGTGACATACACACGTTAAGAATCCTATAGGTGAAAACAATGTGTTTGTCAGCTTTCTGACCAATACATGATGCGTTAGTCTTCCATTGCTGTGACAAATTACACAAAGGAGGAGGATTTCTATTTGTCCATAATGTTAATCCATTGTGGGTCAGGGATCATGGTGGAACAGAGCATCTCACCTCATGTGGCACAGGAAACACACACACACACACACACAAACACACACACACACACACACCACAGAATATGCATATGCCTGAATTTGTGGATTTTCTAATTTCTTCTTTTCAAAAAGACTTGTTTTTATTATTTTTAAAATTATGTGTATACATGTGCTTGTGAGTGGGAACCTGCATTCATGCACATGTACCCACAGAGACCAGAAAAAGGAGTCAGATCCTTCTGGAGCTGGAGTTACAGGTAGTTGTGAGGTACTTGATGTGGGTGCTGAGAATTAAATTCAGGTCCTCTGCAAGAACAATATGTGCTCTTAATTGCAGAATCTTTCTAGCTCCCAACTTCCTCTATTTTATTCCAGTGATGCCCATTACAATTGTACTCTCCCAGTCAGGGTAGGTCTTATCTCCCTCTGCTTAGTTAATCCTCTTTGGAAATGAGTCTACAGGCATACTATGAGTTGTGATTTGGAAATGATATCTTAGGTGTTTCAACCCAATCATGTGGGCAATCAAGATTAACCATCACAAATCAAAATCCTTGTTAAAGTCATACCCCAAAGTATCTCCTTAAATCATTGCAGTCTACCTCTGGCCTCCAAATGCATTGTATCTATTTCAATAAGGGAACATAAAATAAATCCATTTTCAAGTGTTCCAACTGTTTTAACGGTACAGCACTGATCAAAATTTCAAACACAAAGTCTCCTTTGAGATTGAAGGCAAATTTTTAAATGTCAGTCTGTACAGAAGAAAATGTAGGTCACACTTCTAAGGTGTGATGGCATGTGGCAAACATTCCTGTTTCTAAAAGGAGGCATAGGAGGATGGCAGGGAAGCAAGACCAAACTCCAGCAGGGAATCATTAAATCTTGTACTACATCAGTGCTCCTTGTGGTATGAGAAGTGCATTTGAGGTGTTGGACCACCCCATTACCTTGCCAGTTTCAGTCCACATGGCATCTTTCTTGTGTTGGCTCTACTTGTTGCCTTTGGATTTCCTTAGCAGATGTTCCATGTTCTTGGCATCTCTAATATACAGAGCTGCCATTTTATTTTCAGCTTCATTTGTATAGCTTCATACTGTGCCTTCTCAAGGGTAACTTTAGTTCCCTGGTGTGCATTGCCTGGCCTCCCAGGCTGTGCTTTGAAGTCTGAGTAGAAAGCTACATGATCTCATAGTTCTTGCATTCTGAGTATTTGTGGAAAAAAGCAATATTACCTGGACAGTGTCAAAGCCGGCCAGAAGATCTATCAATGTTATAGCTCCCTTTGACTGTGTCTGTAGCAGCCTCTGAGTTTCTGGTACATGAGCATGTGGAAACAAATCCTGGTAAACAAATTTCCTAGGCTGCTCTGTGCTGCTAATAGGGTGCATATAGAGAGCTCTCTTCTCAAGGTAGTCTTGATTATTAAAATAACTATGGCTATTTTATCTTACTTTATTTTACCATTTTCATATGGATGGGTGGGGTTTTGCTCATCCTTGCAAGGCCTTCAAAGTATCTTCCCTCTTGTCCCTGTGCAAAGTACTTGGCTTTTTTACTTACATTTAACTTCCAGATATTACTTTTTTTTCTTCCATCTTGTGGGCCCTGGGGATGGAGCTGAGGTTGTCAAACTTGGCAGCAGGTGCCTTTACCTATTGTCTGATCTCACTAATCTGTACTTGATATTTTTTAATGGCTGTAAATCTCTTCAGTAACCAGTTTCCTTGGTGTCAACTTTACATATATCTTTTCTGAGAAAATAGCATGGTTTTCAAAAATTTTTCTCTGCTTTTTCCTTCTTATAGATACTATAAACCTGGTAAAATAAAGCTGGCATAACCCACATAACACCATGAATAGTGGACTACCTTGAAATCTCTTTCAAGCAAATTAGTTCATTTGTTTTAAGTTCAGCTTTCCACAAAGATTCAGGAGGATAAAATGGAGATGCATTCTTCCCAAGAATGTAATATATACGGTCTTTATTCAAAAATCCCAATAGAGTCATTGTTTCCACCCAAAGTCTCATAAGGATAGCACTTATTGTTCACATCCCTATTCTGGTCTTCTGAATTCCCATTCAAACTGACCATTAAGATCCTACAAAATCCTTGGCCTTCTCTAGTCACTTCCTCCACATAATAATTAAAACACTAAACATCAGAGCAAAGAAAGAATACTAAAAGCTGCAAGAGAAAAAGAGCTAGTAACATATCAATGCAAACCTATTAAAATTACACCCTATAGTAGTATACTGCTGTGGCAGTTCAGCCAAGAAGACAGGGAGGCATATTTCATAACTGCAAATCCTGCCAGACCTCAGCAGAGGGAACCACTATCCTGGCCAGTGCCATACTCACAGTGGAACCCTGAGCGTCTGAGCTCAGGTGTTTTTATTCTTTCAGAACTCCTGTGGTGTTATACTGATACAATGTGCAGGTCATAAGCAATCAAACACCCCCCCACACACACACAGAAATCCAACACCTGCAGGCAATACAAAACGCCAAGACCAGTGCATGTCTTTTTCTAACAGTGAACAAAACAGTATTTTAAACACAACTAAAAAACTTCTACAACAACACCTGACTTCTCAACAGAGACTCTAAAAGTCAGAAGGTCCTGGACATATGTGCTACAGACTCCAAGAGACCACAGATGCCAGCCCAGACTACTATATCCAGCAAAGCTTTCAATTACCTTAGATGGAGTAAACAAAATATTCAACAACAATCCAAATTCAAACAATACATATCTACAATTCCAACTCTACAGAAGGTACTAGAAGGACAATTCCAACTTAAGGAGACTAAACACAACTCAACATCAAAGTTAACATTACTTCAGAATAAAGCGTTGGGAGAAGATTTTCCAAGCAAATGGACCTAAGAAGGAAGTCAGAGTAGAATTCTAATATTTAAAAAATAGACTTCAAACCAAAGTTAATCAAAGGACATGGGGAAGGACACTTCATATTCATCAAAGGAAAAATCCATCAAGACAACATTTCAGTTTTTAACATCTATGCTCCCAAAGGCAAAGGCCCCCGCATTTGTAAAAGAAACATTACTAAATCTTAAAACACACATTGATAGTGGTAGACTTCAATACCCTAGTCTCACCAACAGATAGGTCATCAAGACAGAAACTAAACAGAGAAATACTGTACTTAACAGACCTTATAAACCAAATGGACCTAACATATATTTACAGAACATTTCACCCCAACACAAAAGAGTATCTTTTTCTCACCACCTCACAGAACCTTCTCTAAAATTGATGACATACTGGGCCACAAAGCAGGTCTCAATAGATACAAGAAAATTGAAATAACCCCCTGCATCCTATCAGACCACCATGAATTAAAGCTGAATTTTCAAAACAATATCAACAACAGAATGCCTATAAATTCATGGAAACTGAACAACTCTCTATTGGATGACTACTGAGTTAAGACAGAAATAAAGAAATTAAAGACTTTCTAGAATTCAATGAAAATTAATCCACAACATACCCAAACTTATGGGACACAATGAAAGCAGTGCTAAGAGAGAAATTGATAGCATAAAGTGCCTATTACAAAAAAGTGGAGAGATCTCATACTAGCAACTTAACAGTACACCTGAAAGCTTTGAACAAAAAGAAGTAATCACACCCAAAATTAGTATATGGCAAGAAATAATCAAAGTGAGGACTGAAATTAATAAAATAGAAACAGAGAGAACAATACAAAGAATCAACAAAACAAAGAATTGGTTCTTTGAGAAGATCAACAAGATACATAAACCCTTATCCAAACTAATTTGGTCATACTTTAAAAACCTGTACTCCACAAAACTGGAAAATCTAACAGAAATGGACAATTTTCTTGATAGATACTGCCTACAAATGTTAAATCAAGATCAGATAAATAATTTAAATAGACCAAAATCCCCAATGAAATAGAAGCAGTCATTAAAAGTCTACCAACCAAAAAATATCCAAGGGCAGATGGTTTTAGTGCAGAATTCTATCAGCCATTCAAGGAAGAATTAACACTTCTTAAATCATTCCACAAAATAGAAACAGAAGGAAGACTGTCAAGCTCATTCAATGAGGCCACAGTCACTCTGATACCCAAAACCACACAAAGATTCAACAAAGAGAATTACAGACCAATTTCCCTCATGAACATAGATGCAGAAATACTCAATAAAATACTTGTAAAGTGAATTCAAACATATCAAAAAGATCATCTGCCATGATCAAGTAGACTTCATCCCAGAGATGCAGGGGTGGTTCAAAATGCAAAAATCAGTCAGTGTAATCCACCATATAAACAACCTGAAAGAAAGAAACCACATGATTATCTCACTAGGTGATGAAAAAGCCTTTGACAAAATCCAACACCCCTTCATGACAAAAGTCTTGGAAAGATTAGGAATGCAAGGGACATACCTAAACATAATAGAGGCAATTTACAGCAAGTCCAGAGCCAACCTCAAATTAAATGGAGAGAACCCCTAAGCAATTCCACTAAAACCAGGAAGAAGACAAGGTTGGCCACTCTCCCCATACCTATTCAGTATAGTACTTGAAGTTCTAGCTGGATCAATAAGACAACAGAAGGAGATCAAGGGGATACAAACTGGAAAGGAAGAAATCAAAGTATCCTTATTTGCAGACGATAGTATATATAAGAGAGTATATATGTAGATGGTATATATAAACAACTCCCAAAACTCAACCAGGAATTCCTCCAGCTGTAAACAGCTTCAGTGAAGTGTCTTGGTATAAGATCAACTCAAAATAATCAATAGTACTCTTAAATGCAAATGCAAACAGTCTGAGGAAGAAAAAAGCACACTTCACAATAGCCACAAATAACATAAAATATCTTGTGGTACCTCCAACCAAGCAAAAAGACTTGTATGACCAAAGCTTCAAGTCTTTGAAAAGAGAAAGTGAAGAAGATCTCAGAATATGGAAAGATCTCCCATGCTCATGGATTGGTAGGATTAACAGTAAAAAAAAAAAAAAAAAAAAGGACCATTTTACCAAAAGCAATCAACGGATTCAACACAATCCCTATCAAAATTCCAATACAATTCTTTAAATACAATATAATTTAACTTCATATGGAAATCCAAAAAAATTCAGGATAGCTAAAATAACTTTGAACAATAAAATAACTTCTAGAGGTTTTACCCTTCCTGATTTCAAGCTGTACTACAGAGCTATAGTCATAAAAACTCCATGGTATTGGCATAAAAACAGACATGTTGATAAATGGAAAGAACACAAAGATCTAGATATTTGGGCTAATATCCAAAATATATAAAGAACTCAAGAAACTAGACACCAACAAATCAAATAATCCAATCAAAAAATTGGATACAGATATAAGCAAAGAATTCTCAAAAGAGAAATCTCAAATCTCTGAGAAACAGAGAAATGTTCAATATCTTTAGCCATCAGAGAAATGCAAATCAAAACTACTCTGAGATTCCATCTTACACCTGTCAGAAAGGCCAAGGTCTATAACATAAATGACAGCTCATGCTGGAGAGGGTGTGGAGCAAGGGGAACACTCCTACACTGCTGGTGGGAATGCAAACTTGTATAACCACTATGGAAATAAATATGTAATTCCTCAGGAAAATGAAAATTGACCTACCTCAAGCTGTACCACTCCTGGGCGTATACCCAAACAACTTCCATCCTACCACAAGGACACTTGCTCAACTATGTTTATAGCAGCTGTGTTCATAATAGCCAGAAACTGGAAACAACCTAGGTGCTCCTCAACTGAAGAACGGATAGAAAAAATGTGGTACATAACCACAATGAGGTATTACTCAGCTATTTAAAAAATGACTACTTAAATTTTTCAGGCAAATTGATGAAAGTAGAAAAATTATCCTGAGTGAGGTAACCTAAACACAGAAAGACAAACATGATATGTACCAACTTATACGTGGACATTAGCTGTTAAGTAAAGGATAATCATACTACAATCCACAGACACAGAGAGATTATGCAACAAGGAGTGTCCCAGGGGACACTGGGATCTCCTTGGGAAGGGGAAATAGAATATATGTCACAGAAGGGCTGGGGATGGATGGGGGTGGGAACAGGAAGGGACTGGGTGTGGGGGGGACTCAAGGAGAGAATACAGGGTGAAGACTACTGGAATTAGAGAACATCTAGGGGGTGATCTGGAGAACTAGTGCAGTGAAAACTCCCTGGAATCTACAAAGGAGACCCTAGCAAGGACCCATAGTAATGGGGATAGGGAGCCTGAACAGGCCATTCCCTGCAATCAGGCAAGGCTTCCAGGGCTAGGACTGTGAAACCATCCCAGCCACAGAACTTCCAACCTATAACCTATCCTCCATACAGTATCTTCTGGGACAATGAAGGGCAGAACCCCATGCCAAATGAGGGAGTCCATGCTTGATACTGTAGGCCTAGCCAGGAACTGGAGACTGGACAGTCTGGACCTGATTTCTGCTATAGATCAGTGACTAGCCCAATCGTCATCAGAGGCTTCCTTTGGCAGCTAATTGGAGCTGATGCAGATGCCCAGAGCCAAACATTGTGAAAAGCTTGGGGAACCTCGTGGAAGAGAGGGAGAAGAGACTGTGGGGAACAGAGGGGTCAAGGATACCAAGAGAACAAGCCCTACTGACCAGCAATCTTAGGAGCTCATAGAGACAGAAGCAGCAGACCCAGAGCCTGCATGACTCTCTACATACATCATATGTTTTTCTGGCTTGGTGCTCTTGTACAACTCCTAAAAGTTGGAATGAGTGGTGATGAGTGGTCTCTGACCCTTTTACCTGCCCTTGGGTTCCTTTTCTTCCCGCTGGGTTGCCTTGTCCAGCCTCGCTGTAGAGGCTCATGCCTGGCCTTGTTCCATCTTGTTAAGCCCTGTGGTATGCCTGGGAGGCCTGCTCATTTCTGAGGGCAAGTGGGAGGGGTGTATCTGAAGGAGAGGGGAGAGTGGGAGAGCTAGGAGGAATGGAGGGAGGGAAGGGTGACTGTCAAGATGTATTATACAAGAGAAGAAAAATAAAGGAAGTAAAATTTAAAAAATTGTTTGGTCTTCATATTGGGAGATAGAAGCCATGCTGATTTTTTGTTTGTTTGTTTGTTTGTTTTTTTTTTTAGCAAATAAACTACTTATGGTAAGATCTGGTAAACCGTCGACCTATAACTCATCCTCCCTACAGGACATGCTGCAACAATGGAAGGACAGAACCCCATACAAAAGGAGAGAGCACAACACATGTCTTATTCTGCAGAGTGGTCCAGAAACTAGAGGCTGGAAAGCCAGGAGACGATTTCTAATGATATCCTGTTATACTCATAGATCAGTACCTAGCCCAGTCTCCATCAGTGAGGTTTCTGCCAGCACCTGATGGGAACAAATGTAGAGGCCCAGAGCCAAACATTGTGCAGTGCTCTGGAAAACTCAGAGAAGACTGGGTGGAGGCATTTTGGGCACCAGAGGGGTCAAGGACATCAGGAGAACAAGCTCTACAGAGTCAAAAGACCAGCACATTTGTGGTCCCTCAGAGCCTGAAACAGCAAGAACCTGCAGGGTCTCCTAGATATGGGTTTGTCTGGCTTGGTGTTCTTGCGGAGAACCTACAGGCTAGAGTGTATGTGGGGTTCTCTGATGCTTTGGGCTGTCTTTGTGACCCATTTCCTTTGGCTGGGTTGCCTGGTCCACCCTCGATGTAGGGACAAGTACCTGGCCTTGTCCCATTTGTTGTGCCCTGTTTGAGCAGTAACCCTGGGAGAACTGCTCTCTTCTATGTGGAGAAGCAGGGGGTATGGATGTGTAGGTGGGGGTGGAGAGGGTATATAATAAGAGGAGAGAGAAGATGGGGAGAGCTTGGAGGAACAGAGAGGTGTAGAAGGGGCATTGATATGTGTTATATGAAAGAAGAAAAATAAATTTTAAAAAAAATTGGAAAAAAAATATTTTTTTAAAAACTTTGTTTGGTCATAAGTTTTACAAGAGGTAGACTTCCCACCATTACTCTTAATTGTCAATTTGACTGGATTGAGAAATACTTAGGATTCCAGTAATGCATACCTCATAGCGTGGGTATTGGACATTTCCAAAGATTAAAACAGGAAGGCCTGCTCTGTAAGTGGATAGAACGATCCTATAGGCTGAGGGGCTCTAATGGAATAAAAGAGACAAAAGAAAGCAGGTAGTGCAGGCATTCTTCTTCCAGACAACATGAGGTGAAGAATATATTTTTAAACTACATGCTTTTACTGTTATAATGCTGTGCCCAAGCACATGGTGCTAGGCAACCATAGACCAATAACAGTAAAACTGTAAATTAAAATAAATATTTACACTAGTAGGTTTTTGTGAGGTATTTTGTAAAAGCAATAGAAAGTCTAACACATGAACAACTATTTTAACCTACTTAACTATTTCTTCTGATAAATACTATTGATACTCTAATGTTATGCTTCTATGTTTTGCTTTTGCAATTTTTATAGTATTTACTAACACTATGAAGAAAGTTGAAAGACTTAGCATATTTACCAACCTCCACCTGATTTCCATAGTGACTGTACAAGTTTGCACTACCACCAACAATTAATAAATGGTTCCCCTTGTTCCACATCCTTGCCAGCATGAGCTGTCATTTGTTTTATTGATTTTGGCCACTCTGACTGGCATAAGGTGAAATCTAAAGGTAGATTTAATGTGCCTTTCTCTGATGGCTAAGGATGTTGAGTGTTTCTCAGACATTTCTGTTTCATCTTTTGAGCATTCTATGCTTAGATTTTTACCCATTTTTAGTGGGGATTTATTTTTTTTCTTGATGTTAAGGGCTTTTTTTTAGCTCTCTATATATTTTAGATAGTATGTCTCTATTAGGTGTGTAATTGCAAAAGATGTTTTCCCATTCTTCAAGGTGCTGCTTTGTCCAAATGATTGTGTCCTGTGCCATACAGAAGCTTTTCAGCTTCATGAGGTCCCATTTATTAATTTACTAATTTATTTATTAATTGTTTTGTCTCAGTACCTGTGATCTTATTGTCCTGTTAAGAGAGGTTTTTTCTTTTTTTCCTCTGCCAATGAGTTTTAAGACAATACCCTACTTTCTCATCTATCAGATTCAGCGTACCTAGTTTTATGTTGAGTCTTTGATCCATTTAGAGTTGAGTTTTGTGCAGGGTGATAAGTATGGATCTATTTGCATTCTTCTACATGTAGCTGTCCAGTTTGGCCAGAACCATTTGTTGAAGATGCTGTCTTTCTTCCAGCGTGTATTTCTGGCTTCCTTATAAAAAAAAAAAATCAAGTGTCCATAGGTGTGTGAATTTATGTCTAGGTCTTCAATTCAATTCCACTGATAAATATCTGTTTTTATGCCAATACCCTGATTTTTTTTTTACTATAGCTCTGTACTACAACTTGAAAATATTGATAGTGGTTCCTCCCGCAGTTCTTTTATTATTCAGAATTGCTTTAGCTATCCTATTTTCTGCGTGTGTTTTCCATATGAAGTTGAAGATTGTCTTTTTCCAATTTCTGTGAATAATCATTTTGGAATTTTGATGGAGATCTCTTTGAATCTGTAGATTGCTTAGCGTTATTCAAAGCTTTATTTTAGGTTGTTAAAGGTGCTGGTTCATTCAACATTTGTATATAGGAAAAAATCAGTAGGAAAAGCTACTGATTTTTGTGTGTTAATTTTGTAATCCCGCTTCTTTGCTGAAAGTGTTCCTTGGCTGTAGAAATTTCTTGGTGGAGTTTTTATGGTCTTTTTTGTATAAAATCATAACACCTGCAAATAAAGATACATCAGCTCCTCCCTTTCTTATTTGTATCCCCTTGATCTCCTTCAGTTGTCTTATTGCTCTAGCTAAGATTTCAAGTACTGTGGTGGTTTGAGTAGGAATGACCCCTGTAGGCCCCTAGATTTGAATGCACTTCTTGAAAGAGAATAAGAAGGAGGAAGTGTGTCACTGGGGGTGGGCTTTGAGGATTCAAAAGCCCATGTCAAGCTCAGAGTCTTTCTCTCTTTCTGCTGCCTGTGGATCTGGATATAGAACTCCCAGCTCCTTCTCTAGCACTATGTTGGTCTGCATTCTGCTATGCTTTCTGCCATGCTGATAATGGACTAAACCTCTGAACTACAAGGCAGCCCCAATTAAATGCTTTCCTTTATAAGACTTGCCATGATCATGGTGTCTCCTCACATCAATAGAACACTGATTAAGAGAGAAGTTGGTACCAAGGAGCAAAGTAATGCTGTGGCAGGCCTGACCATGATTTTGATTGGAGAAATGTGAACTTTGGATTAGGAAAGCAGTTGAACACTTTAAGTGGGACTTAATGGGCCATACTAGTGGGAGCAGGAAAGACAGTGGTGCTGAGAGCAACATCAATTATGACAGCCCTGGTCAGGAAGAAACGAGTATTAGTAGGTGGCATAGCGACTGTTCTTGTGATATTTTGTTGAAGAATGTGGCTGCTTTCTGCCCTTGTCCAAAAAATCTGCCTGAGGCTAAATTAAAGAGTTTTGCATTAATGTCATTGGCAGAAGAGTTTTCAAGACAGACTAGTATTTACTCTGTCATGTGGTTATTAGCGGTCACTCTTATGTAAATCTATAATAAAAGGAGCAAGCTGAGCAAAGAGAAATAAAAAAGATACAGTTTGAGAAGAAAGATGGCACTAGGAAATATAATGAAGCTAAGTCCAGTGCTCAAGGAGATAAAAAGTCTAAAGAAATGCCTGGTGCTAAATAGAATAAAAGAAGTGGTATCTCTCAGGACCTGACCCCACCCAGCTAAGCTTCCAACTTGCTAAAAGTAATTAAAGAAAAGCTTTATCAGTGAAGGGAACCATAGAAAACAGAAAGCTGGTGAAAATGTATTTGAACAAGTGGGCCAAGTTCTGGCCCTAACAAATAGCAGAATGTGGAAGCTTTGTCCACATGGTTCTGGCTTTAGAGTCAAGGATACAAGAAAGTGGTTGTGGAATCGCCCTCCACAGCTAAGAAAAGCTGCTGAAGCCAGGTGTGTGTCAAAGGTTTCCCTACATGGTGGCCCAGAGAGGCCATTGTGTGAAGCTATGAAGGTGAAGCCTGGATTTTATTGGAGACCCCAAGATTTGGGGATGCCAGAGTTGTGGGATACCTGCCACAAGAGCTGTTGACAGGATATGGAACCATCACAACAGGAAAAAAAAGTGTGTTGGAGTTCAACAAAGCTGAAAGGAGTTGGAGATGTGAAGAGTGCTTTGACATCAGACATGGGGATGCAGAATGCGGAGTTTGCCCTGCTGGTTTTTGGTATTGCTTTGATCTAATATTTTCTCACTATGCTCCCCTACTTCCCTTTTGGAATGAAATTGTATCATTTTATGTCATTGTATATTGAAAGTATATGATCTGCTTTTGGATTTTGATTTTACACGGGTGTACAGTTAGGAGATTGCCTTGAGTTTCAAAAGAGACTTTGAACTTTGGGATCTAAATATTGTTGAGATTGTTTTAGACTATGGGAACTTTTGAAGTTGGACTAAGTGCAGTTTTGCATTATGATATGGCTAAAAACTTATGGGGGCTAGGGAGTGGAATGTGATGGTTTAAATAAGAATGGCCACCATAGGCTCATAGATTTAAATGCTTGATCACCAGGGAGTGACACTACTTGAAAAGGATAAGGAGGTGCAGCCTTGTTGGAGGAAGTATGTCACTGAGGGTGGGCTTTGAGGTTTCAAAAACCAATGCCAAGCCCGGAGTAACTCTTTCTTCCTGCTGTCTATTTATCCAGATGTAGAACTCCCAGCACCACGTCTATCTGCATTCTGCCATGCTTCCCACCATGATGATAATGGTCTAAACCTCTGAAACTGAAGCAAGCCCCCAAATAAATGCTTTTTTTTAAAATAAGAGCACATAAATAGAACACTAACTAAGGCAAGTACTATATTAAATAGGTTTGGAGAGAGTAGATAACCTTGTTTTGTTCCTGATTTTACTTTATTAGTTTGAGGTTCCTTGTATCCCTAGTCTCTCCAGGAATTTTATCATGAAGAGGTGTTGGAGTTTTGTTTAAAGGGCTTTTCTGCATCTAATAAGACAATCATGTTTTTTTTTAATCTTTCAGTCTTTTTATGTAGTGGATTATGTTTATTGATTTGCATATGTTGAACGATTGTTGCATCTCAGGGATGAAGCCCTACTCAATCATGTTGGATGACGTTTTTGATGTGTGCTTGAATTCAGATCACAACTATTGTATTGAGAATTTATTCATTTATGTTCATAAGGGAAATTGATCTATAATTATCTTTCTTTGTTGGGCCTTTGTGTGGTTTTTGGTGTCAAGGTAATAGTGGCTTCATAAAAAGCATTAGGAAATGTTTCTTCTATTTTTCAGAATAATTTGAGGAGTGTTGGCATTAATTTTTCTTTGAAGGCCTGGTATAATTCTGAGCTGAATTCATTTAGCCCTGGGATTTTTTTGGTCAGGAGACTTTTATTTAATGCTTCTATTTGACTAGGGGTTGTGGTTCTGTTTCAATTGCTTATATAACCTTGATTTAACTTTAGTAGGTCATATAATCAAGGAATTTATTATTTTATTTTATGTTATTTTCATATTTTCCTGTTTAGTAAAGTACATATTTTTAAAGTATGTTTTTATGATTCGTTGAACTTCCTCAGTGTCTGTTATTATGTCCCCACTTTCATCTCTTATTTTACTAATTGGATCATTTCCCTCTGTTTTTATTTAATTTTACTAATGGTTCATGAATCTGATTGATCTTCTCAAAGAACCAACTCTTTGTTTCATTGATTCTTTGTTTTTTTTTGTTTCTGTTTCATTGATGTCATCTCTGAACTTGCTTATTTCTTCCTGTTTACTCTTTATGGGTATTATTTCTTCCTGTTGTTGTTCTAGTGCTTTCAGGTGGTTGTTACATTTTTTAATGTATGCACTTAGTGCTGTGAACTTGCCTCTTATAACTGTCTTCATTGTGTCCCATAGCTTGGGGTATGTTGTGTTTTCATTTTCACTCAATTTAAAAAAGTTTTTAAGTTCCTTCTTAGTTTCTGTTTGATGTATTTTTCATTTAGTAGTTAGTTGTTCAGTTTCCATGAGCTTGTATTCTTTCTCCTGTTTCTGTTGTTGTTGATATTCAGCTTAAAATCCATGGTGGTCAGATAGGTCAGAATTTTCTTATATCTGTTGAGACTTGCTATGTGTACTAACATGTGGTCAGTTTTAGAGAAAGTTCCATGAGCTGCAGAGAAAAAAAATACATATATATATATATATTTGGATGGAAAGTTCTGTAGATGTCTGCTATATCTTATTGATTGATAGTATCATTTAATGCCAGCATTTTTCTGTTTAGTTTTTGTCTGAATGACCTGAGTTTTGGCCAGAGTGGGGTACTGAAGTCACCCACTATGACTGTGTGAGAGTTAATATATGATTTTTAGCTGTGGTTGTATTTGTTTTACGGCCCTGGGGTACCCTTGGGTTTGCTGTATATACGTTTAGAGTTGCAATAACCTCTTGGTGAATTTTTCCTTTAGTGAGTTTTCAGTGTCCTTTCCTATCTCTTCTGATTAGTTTTGGTTTAGTCTATTTTGGTCAGGTATTAAAAATAGCTACATCTGCTTTTTTCTTGTAACTGTCTGGTTGTAATATTTTTTAATATCCTTTTACCCTGAGCTAATGTTTATCATTGATGGTGAGGGATGTTTCTTGGATACAGCAGAAAGATGGATCCTGTTTTTCTAATCCAGTCTGTTAGTTTGTATCCTTTTATTGGAGGAATTGTAACAATATTGACAATTATTTATAAACAGTGCTTTTTTATTCCTGTTATTTTATTGTTGGGGTGTGGGTGTTTCCCTCCATCTTTTCTGTTACTTTCAGGGATTATCTATTGCTTGAGGTTTTTTGTTTGTTGTTTGTTTTGGCATTGTTAACCTCCTGAATAGAAATCATCTTTCTAGTACCTTCTTTAGAGATAAGTTGCTAGATAGAAATTGCTTAAATTTTGTTTTATCGTGGAATATTTTTGTTTCTCTGTTTATTATGATTAATACTTTTGCCAGGTGCAGTAGTATAGGCTGATAGCTGTGGGTCTTTTAGAGTTTGTAGAACATTCCTCCAGGCCTTCTGGCTTTCAGGGACTCTATTGAAAATTCAGGTGTTATTCTAATGGGCCTGCCTTTATATGTTACTTGGTCTCTTTCCCTTGCAGCTTTTAATATCCTTTCTTTGTTCTGTACATTTAGTGTTTTGATTATTATGTAAGTGGGGGCTATCTTTTCTAGTCCTGTCTATTTGTTGTTCAGTGTGCTTCTTTTATATCTTGATACACATTTATGTACCTTTGACATGGGTTTCTTCTCTTCACTCTATACTTGTTATACATAGGTTTGGTCTTTTCCTAGTGTCTAATATTTTCTGGATATTTTATGCCTAAGTTTTTAAAAAATAATGTTTTTTTCTTGACTGACCATTTCTTCTCTTGAGTCTTTAAGACCTGAAATTCTTTCTTTCATGTCTTGTAATCTATTAGTGATTACCTCTAAGGCTTTTGTTTGACATCTTTGGTTTTTCATTTCTAGTTTTATTTCAGTTTGGATTTTATTTACTGATTCTATTTCTTAATTAAATTATATTTTCATTCCTTTAAATTTTTTTTTGTTATTTTGTCCAACTCTTTGTTTGATTTTACAGTCTTCATTAAGGCATTCAAATTGTCCCTGCTTGCTTCTGGGAGAGTCATGTTGTCTAGGCTCTTCACGTTTATGTTTTTGTGCTGGGATTTAGACATCTGGATTTATTATGTTTAAGGTGTTTCTTGGTGTATCTAGTCTTGTTTTTGTTGGGTGGGTGCTCTGTTCTTTGATTGCTGTTGCCCATATGTCTCCTAGGCATGGTGTGGTGGCTGTGTTGGCTGTGGTATCCTTTGTAGAGAATGTTTCTGCAGGTTGTAGGGTGACATGAAGAACTAGAGATGAACTAAAAGGGAAGGCTGAGAGAGACAATGGGAAAGATCTAGGGAACCCTGGGGCAGGACCAAGAGGTGGAGTCCCCAGGGAAGGATGTAGGGTGGAAAGAAAGGTTCCTGCAGGCAGGCTGCAGCAGGACTAAGCAGTCGGGTGTGCTGTGGTTTTATAAGATTTTTATTGCTGGGGTAAAATGTTCATAAGATTACTCAAAATGCTCTAGTATTTCCTATACCCAAATGTGACTTTATAATTACGTCAAAATTAAAAGCTTAATTGAAAATTTGAATAAACAAGCAGTACTTTCAAAAATAAGTTCCTTATAAACATCATTCACAGCAAAACCAAGTAATATGATTGGACACAAAGGGAAAAAAGTGACGTTATGTGGAACCAAGGAGTGCTACTGGGAGGATATTTCTTGCATCAAAATCAAGTGGATTTTCTTTTTCTTCAATTGTTTGAGAATTTATACATGCATATAATGTGTTTTGATCAAATCCATCTTCATCCCTGCCCTTGCAATTCCCCTACAGCCTCCACTGAGGCTACTTATTGCCACCAGTATGTGCATGAGTATAGGAACACCTAATTGGAGCACTGCTAGCCGTTCAGGGGGTACTGCCCTTCAAGAAAACCTGTGTCTCTCATTCCTTGCAGCTACCAATTGCCTATAGTTCTTAGATAGGTGTGGGATTTTGTCTGGCTCGATTTTGGATAGGTCTTATGCACAAAGACACAGCTATAGAGAGTTCATGTGTAAAAACTGCCCTATCCTGTCCAGAAACAACTTCACTGTAGTCATCTAGTGCCTTTGGCTCTTACAATCTTTCTTCCCCATCTTCCATGATAATTCCTATTACTTTGGGAGAGAGGATTTGCTATAGATGTCACATTTAGCACTGAAATGGATCTTCCACAATTCTAAAGTTTTAGATTTTATATTAATGTATTTTGCCTGTTATGGGTTAACTTTTATACTGGGTGAGAGAAAAAAGTTGTAGTTTCAATATGTGCATATCTATCTACCTTTTCCATCATCATTTGTTGAAGAGGCTGGATTATCCTCACATACATTTTTATTCTCTTTCTCAAGATTTATATGGCGCTAGTTTTATAGATTTACTTCTGGGCCCTCTATTCTATTCCATTTTCTTCACATCTGTTTTTGTGTTGGTGCCACACCGAATTTTGTTACTATGGTGCTATAGTGTTATTTGAAGCCAGACATTTGAAATTATTAACTAGAAGAAAGCACAGGAAAAACACCTTAAAATATTGTATAGGTAATAATATTCTAGGTTGAACTCTAGTAGCTCAGGAAATAAGAGCAAGAATTGATAAATAGGATTGCATTAAATTCAGAAGTTTTTGCAGAGTAAATAACAGAGTGAAGAGACAGCATATGAAATTGGGGAAAACTATTGCTAACTATTAATTAGACAAAAGATTGATATATAGAATAAAAAGTAAATAATACAATCGACAAATAGTCTGTCTCTCTGTCTCTTTCAGTCTCTGAATCTATCTCTGTCTATGTCTGTCCCTCCCTCCCTCTTCAACAGTATCTCTGTATGTAGCCAAGGACTACCTTAAACTCATGATGCTCTTGTCTCAGATTTCTTAGAATTGGGACTATAAGCATATACTACAATTCCAAGACAGACATTCCCAATAAAAATAGACACACATGAAAAAAAAATCCATGTATTTATCAGGGAGATGCAAATTAGAGCTACTTTGAGGTTCAGTCTTACCTGATTCAGAATGGCTATCAAGAAAATAACAGAAATGCTGAAGAGGATGTAGAAGACAAAGAACCCTTACATACTGTGGTGGCAAGTAACAGAATGTCAAATAGTGTAGCAGCTACTATGGAAATAAATTTGGAGGTTCCTCAAAGAGCTAAAAATAATACCATCATAGATCAAGCTATACCATTCCTGGGTAGTTAACTAAAGTTTACAGTAAACATACCTGCTTGCCCATGTACATTGCAGCACTAGTAAAAACAGCCAAGTTAGGAATATGTACCTCTCATGAAGCAATGGCTAAAGAATATGTGGCATATGCAAACAATTGAAATTATGTCAATAAACAAGCAAATGAATTGAACAAAGAGTTCAAAAGAAGAAATACAAATGTACAATAAATACTTGAAAAAACTCATCAACATCCATACCCATTAGGGAAATATAAATTAAAATTGCACTGATGCTACATCTCAGCCTTATTAGAATGGCTATCATTTAGAAAACAGATGAGAACAAATGCTGGATGAGGATGACAAGAAAAAGATTAGCCCTTATACACTGCTGATAGGACTGCAAACTTTTCCTCAATGTTGAAGTTACAAACCCCCGCTAAAAATAGAATCAGCACATGATCCACCTTTACTGCTCTTGGGCATACTTGAGAAGGATTTTAAATTGGCATACCACAGAGATGCATACACATACATATTTGATGAGTCACTATTCACAATAGGGAAGATAGAGATGGGATAAAGAAAATGTGGCACATATACACAATGGAATTGTCTTAATCTGTAAAGAAGAATGAAATTATGACATTTGCAAGAGAATGGATGGAAACAGAGATCATTATGTTAAGCAAAATAAGCCATGCTAAGAGACAAATATATATCATGATGGAAATATTCATCATGCAATATATTTAATAATATATATTTAATCTGTGTATGAAATGAATGTACAAATTGGACTGTGGCAGAGGAGGAAAGGGTCTAAAAGAAATAGGGAGGGTAGGACAAGAAAAGTCACAATATATGTGGCATGATAGCAGGAAGGATTTGGGGTTGTGGAAAGTAGGGAGACCAGCAAGAGAGGGGAGGGATATGGCATTAGGGAAGTAAATAAGAACAATATATATATATATATATATATATATATATATATATATATAATATCATAGCAAAAGCCATTACTTTGAATGCTAACCAAAAAAATTGATAGACTTAGTATCACAGAAAATTTTCAAAAGTCAAAGATCTTGGTGCTGGATCATAGGCAAAAGGATTGTGTGTTCTCATCCAATTTTACAGTGAAAACCTGGGGTCTCTAGCCAGTTAAGTAAATTAAGGTTATTTTTGCAAGATCTCAGAAATCTAAATAATAGATCATGGCTTAACTGGAAATCAATTTCTTTTTTTTTTATATTTGTGATTCCATAGAAAGAGTTTACAAACTGTACCAATAAATAGATATAAAATTATTTTCAATTTTTCAAGAAAAACTGTTTTCAAGAAATCATTTGTAACAAAGGGCATATCTGTGATTAACTGTGGCTTTCTCCTTCATATTCTCTCTGATGCCCATTTAAAAAGATAATTAAAGTTAGATCTATTAATTTCTGAATATTTGAATTAATATGCCCAATGCAACAATTGTTAATAGAAAGCAGAGTAGTTTCCAAGTGCCCTGATCTTTCAACAGCTAAACACCAGAATGGACAACCCAATTGTCTATCTTTTCCATACTTGGACTTAAGTACTAATTTTTATAAGTACTAACTCTGACTCAAAGCTAACTCATATTTAAAATGTATGCTCTACAAGTTCTTAATGTTTTGATATGGACTAATTGCCTACCAGGTTAAAAAATAGTGTATACTGCCCTTTATGAAAAAAAGAGGAGGGATTCATATATCTAGTTGGTGATAAATGCATAAATCTCTCTGAAAGGATACACAAGAAAAATATGCCATAATATTGGGTACAAAAATGATGTTTTAAAATCTAAATTTAAATTGTTATTTAAATATGCAAAATAAGTACATATACATAAAGACTATCGAGTTTTGTGCTATGTTAGACCACTGTGTGCTTTCATAACATATTGATTGTTTTTCTTATGTACTTAAAATAAACTCAAACCAATTCTGCTAATTAAGCTCTCCTTGGCCAGGACCTCACTTGGATCTCTGACAGTTCCTAGTTAAAGCCCAGTTTGTGGTTTTTGACAACAAACCAAGACCCTCTTGTCTGCTTCAAGAAAACTGGCTAGTTTTCATCCCTGGCATTATTCTGTGGGTATCCGCATCCCAACAAGTCACCAATTGTCTTTACCATGACTTACAGTTGTGCCAGATTTTTTTCTTTTTTGGTCACTTTTGGTTGAGACAGTAATATCAGTGATAATTTTTTCTTAATTTGGCTTTAGTTTATGACAAATAATCTTGAGAATATATAGGTTGTGTAGTGAGATAATCATATAAGGGCAAAAACAAGTGAAATCAAACTGTCTGTATAAGTATATGTGTTTTGGTATATGTTTTAATTCTTCTATGTATTTCTTGTTAATTAGCCCACCATATAGAAGCTAAAAGTACCATAGACAAATAATATTTTACAAAATGAAATGTCTAAACTGTACATATTTTTAAATAATAGTACTTGATATGAATAGAATTTAGTATTTCTTGCAATTTTGCTCACTTTTTAACATGTCTAGAAACAGGAAACAAATCCGAATCCAAGATTTTCAATACTTGCATTAGTAAATCTACACCTCACTTTTCCCATCTCATTAGAAAAGAAATGGCCTACACATTTCACATTTTGTTTGTACAGAATTTGAAAAAAGTTTCATAGTATTTTGATTTTAAAAATACCCAAAGTAACTACTTGTTTTATCCCTTACCTATTTATAGAACCTCAAACTAAGATCGAAAGGAGATGACAAACCTTGTAAAAATTTGAATTATTCTTGTCTTTCTGTGTATGGTCTAGTAGTGTCCCTGAACTAAAACTTTCAGTCTGTGACCTTGAGAAATCCAGAAAGTAAATAGAAACAGTAGAGAATTGCAGGTCATCCTCTCTACCACTATCCCAAAAGGGTATCAAATATTCATCCTCACAGGTACATGTCTTCATAATTAAGGCAGATGGGGACTAAAGCAAAGGCAATTCATAAAGAGGATGTGGGCACACGAAAGCAATAATTTTGAATGTTTGACATTTGTTTTGAAACTACCTTTCTACCCTATACCCTTTACCATCTGTCTGTTATCCCTCCCAACACCCACCTCTGTCTTCCCACAGGGCTCCATTGTCTGCAGTTCCTGTTTCTCAGGGGCGGAGCTGTGGGAGGCAGCCATGGGTGCCATAATAGGCACCTGCGGCCAGCACAATGGGCTGTGGGTGCTTGTGGGAGAGACAGATTGATGTATTGTGCATGGGGGAGGAGGGCTGTCACTTGAATCCCTGTGAACCCAGGCTTTAGGGGCAAGGGAGATTGACAGCTTTTGTAGGTTGCATTTCTTTTTTTCAAAGCTTGGCTTTAATAGACAGTAAGTTTGGGGCCCCAGGCTTTCACTCCCATAATTCTAACAGGGCAATCACGAGCATTCAGCATTTCTTTCTACCCCCCTTGTTCCGCATTAAATGATTTCAGTAAAGGAATGTGCAGCATTAATTAGAATTTGTTAGCAGATACCAAGGGGAAAAGTTTCTTCACAACAACTATAGGAGGTGTCATTTATACAAAGACTTTTTTGTTTTCTTTCCCCATTACATTATCACTGCAATATGTAAGGTAGTGATTCTTTTCATTTAAATTAAGTGGAAAGCTACTAAATCTTGTTTTATTCTCCAAAAAGAATAAGGTCCTTAACACTTATCTTTTAACTTCTTTCATTTCCTAAGGTTGGTGTTTACTTTTGCTTTCAGTCCAACCCATTTACTAGTCTGTGAGGTTGTGTATCCAGTTTTGTGTACCATTTAGCTCTTACAATTGCAGGCAACCCACTGTACTGATATATAAGGATTGTTACCAGGTAAAAACAGCCACAAATAATATTGGAAATCATTGATATAGCAGTCCCCCGTCAGTAATGGTCTTCGATAAGTGCCAAAAATGAGTTTTTTAGGTTTGTATCCTAATGTTTTCAAAAACTGTTTTTCTCTAGCTGCTATTTAACCTTACCCATGACATCAAAGTTATGGAAGAATGGGGCAATGGCCAAGAGTTTTTTTTTTTCCTCATAGGAAAAAATTCCTCAGCTATGTGAATTTTTTAAACGTCAGCCGCACATGCACACATAGCTTTAGCACGATTTTCCTACAGTTCGTAAAAATGATCTCCTTGTTTTGCATCTATTTTTTATTCTTTGACATTTCAGGCTTATCTAGGACAAAATCCAATCTCAGATAGATATGTCCTATAAGCATGTTCTTTGGTGTCTGGAGAACTGATAAAACATTAGCATTTTTGATGTGGTTCTTCGAACATCTCTCTTGTATAAAATCACTCTCCCACCAACTGAACAATTTAAAGGCTAATTGACTTAGAATTTTTTCCATTTAATTGTTTTATTTAAATGTGTCAGGAACAACACTGAAAAATATTGATTAAGTCTATCCTTAGTTCTCAGAGAGAACATATTCCCACAGAGTTGTCTAGCTCTGTCTATAGTAATAATTTGGTACAATGGCTTTAAAGGTAGTGGGGTGATAATAATTAGGGCGTGTGACAGAAATTTCAGTGCTGGATTCAACATTTCATCGTGCAGGGCATGAAAATTGCGGAGCGGGGGCTAGTCAGCTCTAAGTACTAATTAACTAATTAATCAGGTGCTGAAACCAAGTGAATGGAGAATGCCAGCCAGACAACTCAAGCCCAAGCAGAGGGTTGCACTCTTTAAAAGACACTGCACTCTTTCTTCTTGGTTTTTAACCCAATCAGAAATGAGAGAGAGAGAGAGAGAGAGAGAGAGAGAGAGGGAGAGAGAGGGAGAGAGAGGGAGAGAGAGGGAGAGAGAGGGAGAGAGGGAGAGAGGGAGAGAGAGAGAGAGAGGCATTATAAAATAAAAACCTGTGCCACTGATAATAGCTGTAAGGCATCCTGAGTAGGGCTGTGGCCAATTCTTCAGCCAAAAAGTGTTTAGGTTTGGCGGGGGCTGGAGGCAAAAAGAATTCTGCCTTCCTGGGGTCTACTTCTACAATACATAGATAATTTTTTTAACATAAGAGAATGAGAAACATGTCTCTTTGGGAGAGCTGATCTTAGGTCTTTTGCCTCATCCTTCGTTTATGTAAATGAGAAGAGTCCAATTACACATATGGAAAAAAAGGTTTAATGAATCGTGAAAAGCCCAGTTTGCAGAGAAAGAGCACAATCTCTCCTCCTTTTTCTCCTCCTCCTCTCCTCCTCCTCCTCCTCCCTTCCCTTACTTCTCCCCCTTGCCTTTTAGATTTAACTTAGAAACATGTATTTATTTTAAGGAAGATGATAAAACTTAATGATTTGATCATTTTATTTTACATACTAATTTTAATACTTCAGAATTATCAAACATTTTTCTAGAAGATTGAAATTTATATTTGTAAGGCTTTTTGGTTTATATTTGTAAGGCTTTCTGGATACTTAACAAACTTTCCTCCCCTAAATTAAAAAAAATATTAATGTCAGTTCCTCCCCCTTTTGATGTTATTATTGGCTCACTCTTAATTTCTTCTTTTGTTTGTTCTGGAATGGACTGCAGTGAAAACGGATTGCAACATTATAAGGGAATTAATATTGAATCCAAAGAAGAGCCAATACTTTCCATACCTCCGTAGCTTAGTTTCATATAGCATTTTAACTAGCTGCAATTTTGGAGTGTTGGAAATTAGTCAATTCTTTTTTCTTCTTTCTTTACAAAAACGATTTGAATTTTGCAGCAAGCTGTTTGAGCTTTCAATTATTTTTTTTCTCTTTTTTTTAAAATATTGAGTGTATTGAGTGTTTGAGAGTGGACCACACAGAACCCGTCCTCCACCCCCAAAATGATATAAACCTTTATAAGAAGACTAAGGAAATCAGTGCCATGTCTGGTCATCACTTTTAGAATTTGGTAAGTATGCAACTGGCCCCAAAGAATTGTTGTGCAGGAACAGCAGGGGGCTTCTCAATCACTAACTTCAAGTGCTTAGCAGACCACCTTCCAGTGCTCTGCAGAGATATAGTCCAACCACCTCACTGGGCCCTCGGGGAAACTGAAGCCAAAGAGGCCAAGGAAGGGGCACTTTTCTAATGTGACCTTTTTTTCTCCCTCTACAAAATACTGTCTGGTTCATCGTAAACATTTTTTTTCCAAGTATGGAAGATGTTGCCAAAGAGTCCTATCGCCCGTCTGGTTCACAGAAGGGGCGGGGTCTTTCCGCTCTTCTCCTCAGCCTCCCCGGATCAGCAACCTGGATGCAATGGACACCGCGAAGTTGCCCCATAATCCTGTACGGCAACACGGGACGTAAAATTTCATCAGCTTGTTTGGGTAAAGCCGACAAGTGCCCCCTCCCCCCTCAAAAAAAAAAAATTGTGCGGCAGGAGCCCCGCGCAAGGCGTCCGCGGCGTGGAGGCAGCGCTGCAGCTGGCCACCTCAGAGCCTTCAGTGCGGCAGGCGCGGCGCTAGCGAGTGCTGGGGCGGAGCGGCTGACCCGGGTCTGTGCCTGTGAGGCGGCGAGGCCGTGGCGCCGCGAGCGGACCGCCTCAGTAAGCCGCGAGCCGGAAGCGGGGAGCGCGGCGGCGGCGGCGGCGCCGGCAGCGGTGGGGTTATCTCCGCCGCTGCAGAGGCTGCGAGCGCCGCGTCGCCGGGGGCCGGGCCGGCGGGGCGGGGCGGGGCGGGGACCAGGGCTCCTCCGGGCGGCGCTCGCCGGAGCAGTTGGCCTCTGGGCCCCTGCCGCCCGCCGCCCGCGCGCCCGCCCAGCGGCGCCCGCGAAGGCGGCGGCGGCCGCGGAAGGCGGAGGGCGGCCCCCTGAGCCTGAGGTGAGCTGCGGTTGAGGCGGAGGCGGAGGCGGAGGCGGAGGAGGCTGAGGAGGCCGAGGAGCGGCAGCCACAGTCGGCTGCGGAGACTGTAGTGGAGGAAGGCGTGCGGCCTGGAGGAAGAGGAGAAGGATGGAGGAGCAGAAGCAGGACTGTGAGGCCGAGGTCGCCGAGCCCTGGTTTTCTAAGTGGGAGCGCCAGTGCCTTGCAGAGGCGGAGCAGGAAGAACAGCTATCCCCTGAGCTGCAGGAAGACGCGGCTGCCGATGCGGCGGGGCTCAAGATCGAGCGGCAGAGGCTCTGGCATCTCTTCCAGATCTCAGCCACTGCCGTGGCCCAGCTCTACAAAGATTCCGGGTGCCAACAGCCGGGACTCTCTATGTGGGACCCCTTCCAGAATGCGGCCATGGCCGTGACCAGCCTCTACAAGGAGAGCGGGGATGCCTACCAGCGAAGTTTTGAACTGGGCGTCCAGGTTGGCTACCAGCGTCGCGTCAGAGATGTGCTGGAGTGGGTGAAGAAGGGCAGGAGCACCATTCGCCGGGAAGATCTCATAACCTTCCTCTGTGGCAAAGTTCCCCCCGCCCCTCCCCCGCCACGCACCTCCAGGACCTCCCCTAGGCCACCTGCTGCTGCCTCCAGTCAGGCTGTTGCCACGGAGTCCAGTGCACCTGTGGACGTCGACCTGCAGCCCTTCCACGAGGCCATCGCCCTCCATGGCCTCGATGGCGCCATGGCGAGCATCAGCATGCGATCTGGCGCTCCTGGTTCCCCATCTCAAGATGGAGGTGTTGCCAGCAGTGGGCGTCGGAAAAGTAGCTTCCTCGAAGATGATCTGGGCCCCTTGGGCTCAGATGAACTGGCTCTCCGCCTGGACAGTGGGGGACTCCGCAAGCGCACCTCGGCCCAGTTTGGTGATGCCACCACAGACTCTCCATCCCACAAGCGCAACCGAATGGTCTAAACTGCCTCCATTGGCTACCATCCACCACCTTATTGCTTGTCAGTCAACTTGACCATCAACATGCTTCTTGAAACCATACCTGAGACTGCTGATATTCCTTCTCTAAGTTAAAAAATTTCTATCAAGTTTACCATAAAGAAAATTTAAAAGTATTCTAGAAGAGGCCTCCTATGACTCTGACTTTACAAAAAAATATATAATTCTATTACAGAACATCAGCTATCACATAGTTAGCAAGATCATTTAAACTTTAAAGTAAAACGTATCCAGTGAGGGTGGGAGCCTGGTTTATCTTGTTCAAGTTGTATTTCTTAGCACCTAGTACAGTTGTTGGTGCTCAATAAATGTTTGTTGAATGAATAAATGTGACCTTACTTTAAATTCTTAACGGGGAAATACATAGATATTTATTTGATTATGGAATAATTTTATTCTATCTTGTTTGGGTTGTTGGCTTTGATAGTCTTTGCCAATTCTTGTACATTGTACCAAAATGTAAGATTAGACATATTAATGAAATCTAGAGTCATCTGGTTTTACCCCAGTAGATTATGCACCGTATTTCTAGACAGAAACCATGGAATTAATATATTTTAGACTGTTATTTGCCTTGAAACACAATTGATTTTGGTGATGGTGGTGTAAATAGATGCCATAGTAATTGGACTAGTAATATGTGATAGGCTAAGTCAGTGCTCACTTTAAGAAAAATGAACCAAATAAGATGGTGTTCTTAGTGGCATTTTTGTTTAGGAATGTAAAAACAGTTTTTCCCCCCTCTGAGGTTGCATTTTAGTGGGTTATGTTTTAGAGTAGCAGACCACTAGAATGAGCTTGGTTTTCTTTAAGGGGATAGCATGGCCTAACTAACAGAATATATGCTTTGTACATAAAGGAACAAAACTGATTCGCTCCACAAAGTAACTAGATGGTTTGGAGCAAATCAGTTAATATTCATTGTCCTCAGTTTTACTTTTTTTCCTATCTGTAAGTAGAACTGTGTGTCTGCTAGGGTCATTTCAAATATCTGAAGTTTATATTTCTAGTATCCACAGCAATGCTTATCTCACTGAATGTTTTTCCTCTACAAATACAAGTCAGTCAACCATTGAAATCCATAATGTTTTAGCAAATGCAGAAAATAAATCAATCTAGGAATCAGCAATTAAAACCCTGTTATTCTACTTGAGCTAAAAATTAATGTTATGTAGTTAAAACTTCCCTAGATATCCCAATCTGTGTATTCATTGTAAATATGTTGTGGCCATGACTTAGGACCACTGCTTTCATTGAATACTAGGGCATCCTTGGAGTTCCTGGAATTGCCTGAGGAACACACTTTGTAATCAGGGGTAATGGCCTGAGAGAATATAGGGAAAGGGTTCAGTACAGGAAGAATATGGGCGTGAAGGTCGTAGGGTATTTAAAAGGCTAAAGTGGTTTTGAGTAAGAGTGGGATGCTGTGGAAGTACACCTGGCGGGATGGAGGTGGTGGAAGTGAGATTATGGAAGGAGTAGAAGGACATGAAAAAGCCCACATCTCCTCCAGAGTCTTCCAAAGTCCGTTCATAAATCAGTACAGGTTTGCTAAAGGCACTTTGCCTGTAAGATCACATCAGAGTTGTTCCTGCTTCATTAAAATGGCTGTGAAGAAAATTCATAGTTGACCAATATGTTAAAAGAATACTAGACTATAAAGTGAGTTCCCTGATAGGAAACAAAACAAAACAAAACAAACAAAACAAATAAAACACCCTTGTCTTTGAAAAGTTCATGCTGCCTTGGAAGATAAAATATGTAGCCAGGCAGGGACTTCTGGCTGTGGGAAAAGCACTCAAGAGTTCCATAGAACTCAAAAGAGGGTCTCCTTGTTGATAAGGTCATAGCTTCTAAGAAAAGATGGCATTTAAACTTGATCTGGAAAATATGAGTAGCAGGGGAACCATCTTTGGAAGATTATCTAGCGTCATTTGAGTAGGAGAGGTAGGGCCAGAGTTTAGAGGGTCACAAAATGCCTAACTCTATCTGGCTCCAAGGGTGATCCCACCATCTGAGCAATATTTTGGGAAGATTGGTTTTGGCAGGAGTCCTGCTGTGCAAAAGCAAGACTCTAGAGTGGGGGCAGTTCAGCATCTCACAGAGTGTTCTTCTCTGGAGCCATTGCCCTTTAGTTAACCCAGGCTGCTGCGATGGACACTCTGATAAGACTTTCCCTAGGAAGCCTTCGTTCACACCACCCTTCCAAGCCACAAACCATACACGATAGAAAGCACATCGAGTGAGTTCTGTGGTGTTTCTTCAAGCCTGAGAAAGCTTTCGGTTCCAGCTGCAGTCTGTTTCTGAAAATTTGCCTTTTTTTTTTTTTTTTCTCACTGCTTCTATGGCTCGGGGGCATTGTTCTGGCAGAATCATTGAGTGGCATTCTGGGCACAGATACACTTGAGAAACAACTGGAGTTTTAACAGGTTCATGGGGGATAATAGGGTATGCCATCACGAAAGTAGATATTTTGTTTGTCTTGTTTCCTTTGGTCACCCTGAATGACCAGTGCAAAGTCTGACTCATATGAATACATAATGTGTATATTTTAAGGGAGAGGATGAATAGAGCCTTCAGCTAGATCCAGGTATGGCCGTGGGCCTTCTTCTAGTCCAGATACTTATGTCTCTAGAAAGGCGCTTGATGGCCATGCCTTTATTCCTAGACAATTACCCCTTTCATGCCTTTACCTTCATTTCCAATGATGAGATCCAACTTTTTGTCTCATGACCACATCCTGTGTGAGAGGAGAAAAAAAGCTCTTGGGTGTTTTGTGATTTTGGCATTTTCAGAGCCACCATCCAAGTGACTTAAAAAATTCAGTGAGAGGGTCCACAAAACTACCTGTTTTCAGGAGGAGGTCTATAAATATGAAGCATGATGTCTAAACATGGCCTTGATCCTGAGACAGGTGATTGATTGATTCAAGGAGCTTATTTTAAATTGAACATTGTGGGAAAACTTTCTGTGTGGGTTTAAAGAAAATCTACCTATTTATAGATAGCATTTTTCTCATCATATTGCATATTTTCTACATTTTCTTTCTAGGTTCAAGTAAAAATTAAATATATAAACCATGTGTAGTGGTAGACACCTTTAATCTCAGTACTCAGAAGGAAGAGACTGGTGGATCTCTCTGAGTTTAAGTTCGAGGCCAGACTGATCTACACACCACGCTCCAGGCCACCTGGGACTACATGGTAAGACCCTGCCTCATAAAACAAAAAGACAACCCTTAACATGAGAAATTTCCCAATTTTCCTCCATATAGAAGCCTGAGCAAAGACTTGTTTCCTAACCTCTAACTGAATATTTTATCCATTAAGCCACTGCTTTAAAATAAAAATTACAAACCAACTGATGATGTGAAAACCTTGCAATTAGATCACTCTGGCTCTTGTAAAATGCTGGAGCAGCTAACGTACTGAAGGATTGATTACTTCATAGCTCAGTCCTGTGCTTGGCTATCTATACACATGTATGTTTGATCTTCTAGTAACAATGTGTAGTGGAATCATCACAAACTATAAGGATCTATCCATAGCAGATCAACTACCAATTTCACAAATGGGGCAACTGACCTCATCTGGAAGCCTACAACCACTTATTGGTAAATTCTATTCCTCAGTTCACGGTACTTCTCTTAGTTTATTGTGTATAATCTTTTAAATTCATACGGTGGTGGTGAGATGCAGATGAGGAACTTGAATCATGAAGTCATTCACTCCAGCTTCATACTATGTTGTATTTATAGTTTCCATTCATAGATCATGTCACCACCTTGTCACCACTGTGGCAACCTAGCTACCAACCAAGATGGACCCCTTGAGATTTCGTGTCTACTTTCTTTTTTATTATAATCACTGCATCTAGGCCCCTTTACCTGCTCTGGAATGCCTTTATCACTGTCTACCCAACCAATCCTTGTCCTGGAGGGTCAACCCACTCCAAGCATTAACTTTGTTCTTTCTTGGATACCTTTCTTGCCATCCATGCCAGGATAAAATGTCATCATTATAATTGTCAGCTTGCGGTTTATGTGCTGTGTTTGACTGTCAATCCTTCAGTCTCATTCCAGAGTGCTCAGTTCCCTAGGGAAGTATGTGAGACCCTCTATGATTTTATATGTAGGCTGGAAAAGCAAATTCAGTATTATGCTGTATTTTTGTTTTTAATGAAAAAGAACGTTTGCCACAAACTTGTATTAAGGGAAAGAAAGCTCAAAACTTACCTTCAGAGGAACAATTTTATTCTGTGGAACATGAAATATGCTTCCCCAAAGAACTAGAACAAGTAACTTATTGACCTTTCTAATTTGACATAAGATTACCATGTGTTGGGCATTGGTGCAAAAACAGGGTACCTACACTGAGCTTTGACTTTCCAGTAACTCTCTGACCTTGAGTTAGCCCTTTTTGGTTTGATGTATGAAACAGTCACTGGTTTGCTAGATGATATTTTAGCTCTGCCCCCTTCCCCAACTCTGCATTCTAACCTATGATGTCTTAGATAGGCAGTGGAGTATAACTACTTGAACTCCACTAGGACTTCCAAGGTGAAATTATTCAAAGCTAGGAGATTGCCTAGGCAGCTATGGTATGTCTGCTTGAAGGATGGAACCATGTGTACATCGTTCAGCCCTCTCTTTCTTTTGATTCTGTTTTCCACAGTACGTCAAGAATAAGGAAACAAAACCTCACAGGCATATCCAACTTTTTGACATTGTAACACAACATTGTTATCTACAAAACACCACATGATCTACTTGCTAAAATAATCTCATAATGTTTTAAGAAAGTTTATGATTTTTTGCTGGGCCACATTCATATCTACTTTGGGGTGGATGCTGCCCTGGGGCTGCAGGTTAGACATAGCTGCTACATGTAGTACAGCCAAATGGCCTATGGTTCGGGCATTTTCTTTTACAAAACTTCTATGTCAGAGTATATTTCTTAGCCAGATTTCTAGATTCAGTGCAATGCAGGGAGACTTGGAAGGTTGGCAGTTTCACAGGCTACAACTCTGGGAAGAACTGGTATGGAAACCACCCTGATATATAATCTGCTTTCTTCACATAAAGAGCTTTGAGACGAGTCCAAAGTCTTCAGTAGCTGCTAGGCAGGGTTTTCTGAAGAGAGCTGCAGATTCCTCAGAATGCAGCTGGGTTGCTGCTTTGCTCCTATTGTAGCCTAATTAGAGGCAAATTGGCTGTCCAGCTCCGAGGACTAATCTTCCTGCTGCTTCCAAAGCCCTCACCTCCAAACCCTGGCTGCAGATATTTTTTAAAGATTTTATTTTTTAAACAAAGATTACTTTTGAACATTGATAGTGTTTTTCATAGTACTGGGGCTAGAACCAAGGCCTCTCATATGCTAGGAAAGTACATTCTTAGCTCCTCTTTAGAAACCCAGTCTCTTGGTTGATGTAATACTTTCTGTTTTTATGCTTTCTAATATCTTGCTCCGAAACCCCACATATAGCATGTGTTATATGTATTATGTCTTACATTTACCCTCCTACCCGGGCTGCAATTTTCTCATTCTTCTTGAAATCCCTAGCTTTCTTGACACCAGAACCCAATTTTGTACTTAAGCGTGACTCTCTTAAATTGGAAGCTTATGGGAACACTGGGGGAAACGCTAAATTGTTAAGAAAAGCATGTGCCAAACCACGTGGGAGCCTCTTAAATACAACTTTGGTGGTCATGACCCTGGCCAGAGGGGAAAGTCTGTGATGTCACCTCTTCCCGAGACACAGTTTCACGGATAGTATGTCTGAATGGAATTGTCTGAGGGAGATTGATCCTTGTGAAAAGTTCACATGATGGAGTTTGAAGAGATTGTTTTACTCAGAACCCAGCAGGACAGAGTGGTTTGGAATGCAGCATTCAGTGTGTTCTGTTTAGCTGAAAGCTGTCACAGGGAACAAGTACTTAGCAAAAGCGTGAACAAGGATTTGAACTAGAAAATGAGAAGGGCCTTGACAACACTGTAATAGTGGTTTCTGTCATCAAAAATTGTTCAGCACTACACAAGGATGTGATAAAGAAGACTAGGAAAAGACAAGTAAATAGGTTTGGATCTATGTTCAAAACAACCCAGTGGAAGAGTGTCCCAATATGGATTAAGTTTTAGCACCAGTTGCTGGGTCACTGTAACTACCTATAGTTTTGCCTCTTTTAAGGCAAAGGTCCAAAGACCAAGTCTGTGGCTACAGGATGTCCACACAACTTATTTAAAATAGATCAATCAATCAACTTCTTAGTCTCTCTCTCTCTCTTTTTTTTTTTTTTTGCAATGCCAAATGCCTGGGCTGAATGTTTTTGTTTTTATATTTACCAAATTAACTAAACAGAGTTCCTGATACTACTTTTACTTTTCATGTTTTAAGTGGAATTAAATGGTATATAACAGGGATATTCTTTCAGTGTTTACATTCTATTTGCTTAAAACTCACTCCATTCTTTCTGTTTCTTAAAGACATTTTTTTATAGTTTTTGCTTCTTTCATTCTTTATATTAGTCATAACATGGTACCTTTTTGCATGCAGACATTTTCATACAAATACATTTTGTACAATGAGCATATTCCCCCACTGCCTTACCCTCCCTTTTCTCATCCCCCCTCCCATTAGTCACCTCTGTTCCCTAGACAGCTTTGCTTCTACTTTTACATCATGTGTACACATATTTTATGTATCTATATAAAATCTAGGAACTGTAAATGAGACAAAACATACGTTTATGTTTCTGAAACTGACTTATTTTCTTAGTATGATTGTGTACAGTTGCATCTATTTTTCTGAAAATAACCTAACTTTGGTCTTTTATGGCTGAAAAACATTCTGCTGCGTATATATCCCACTTTCTCTACCCACTCCTGTACTTTAGATCCCTGAATTTACCCTAGCTATGGTGAGAGTAATGCTGAAGTATACTTTGATGTGCAAATCTCTGTGGCAGTTGTTTAGAAGTCCTTTGGATAAGTACCAGGTGCTGTGTAGCTGAGTATATAAGAAAATCTATTTTTAGTGTTTTGAGGAACCCCATACTTATCTCTGCAGTGGTTGGACTAATCTATATTCCAATGAGCAGTATATAAGGATTCCCTTTTATCCACATCCTCACCAGCTTTTATTATTACTTATTTTCTTAGTGGCTTTCCTTCTGACTGTGGTGTGAGGAGATCTCAATGTAGTTTTAATTTGTATTTCTCAGCTGGCCAGTGAGGTTGAACAATTTTTAAAAATTTATTTATTTTTAAATTTGTGTGTGTGTATGTGTGTGTGTGTGTGTGTGTGTAAGTGCACCTGTAAAAGAAGGTGCCCTTGGAGCCCAAGAGCCCAGGAGCCCAGGGGCATCGGATCCCCTTGAAGATGGAGTTACAGGCAGTCGTGAGCTCCCTTATGTGTGTGCTGGTAACTGAACTTGGGTCCTCTGCAAGAGCAGTACATGCTTCTAACCACTGACTGTCTCTCCAAGTCAGGATTTTGAACATATTTTTCATATTTATTGGCCACTTATGCTTCTTTTGAGAAGCATCTCTTCATTTAATTAACCCACTTATTGATTGGATTGGTTTTTTATTGTTTAGTTTTTGTCTTTGAATAATTTAGATATTAATCCTTGCCCAGCTGTACATCTAGCAAAGATCTTCCCCACTCTGTAGGCTATATGTTCATGTGATTAACTGCTTCCTTTGTTGTACAAGGGCCTTTTAATTTCCTTAGGTCTTATTAATTATGGGTTTTAGTCCCTGAGTATCTGAGTCCTGTTGAGTACATCATTGTCTGTGTTGATGTCTTGAATTGTTCTCACTACTTTCTCCCTTTTTCCAGAGTTTCAGGTCATATATTAAAGTACCCTCTATCCATTTGTAGTTTGATGCCAGATATCTTTCTTACCTGCTCTCTAATTTATTATTATTTTAGTAATAGAATTAGGAACAGTTTATTGAGATACACAGAAGGTTTGAAGTGGGCTAAAGAGCTAGGAAAACAGGGGCTCAAAAGTGTTCATGACCTCTATCAGTCATGTGCATAGCACTCACCTTTGCCTGCATTTGTATATTGTGAGCTTTATTCACATGTGCTGTGTTTGTTGTATGAAACCCAACCCACTTTTTTTCAGACATGGTTTCTGACCAAACCCAAAGCTCACCAATTCAACTAGACTGGCTGGGCATCAGGCCAGGAACTCTCCTGCCTCTGCCTCACCAGTGCTGAGATTATAGCTGCATGCCACTGTCCCCAGTAAAGCCACTTTATATTACACCAATTTGAGATGAGAGCTGTGCCCTCTGCGTGGAACCCACATCTTCCTGGATGATAACAGTAACCACTGTAGACGAGTATGGGATCTAAAGTACTTTTGTGCTGCTATCCCAGGGTCACACTTCAGCAATGTTTCAACTTCGGGAGAAACAGATGCAAGAAGGTATAACTCTGTAGTGCATAGCTAATTCTACCATGTAACAGTTTGCTAGTAATGATGGAATTGTTGTGATACAAAGGACAAAGATGAGCAGGTAAGATGGGTAAACTGGTAAAGGCACTTGCCAGCAAGCCTGACAATCTGTGTTTAATATCCAGGACCTATATGGTGGAAGAAGAGAACCAGCTTGCACAAGATGTCCTCAGACCTTCACAGGCACACTGTGGCATGCACATGCTCCCACCTCTGCCATAAATGCATGAAAAAAACAGTAAAATTTAAATTAAAAAGGACAAAACAGCACAAGATCCAGTCACAAGTTTTAGAGTTGTGTATAAACACACATTTATTACACTGACTCTAGTTTAAAAAGAAATAAAATTTAATCAGGCAACTATTCCAAATTCAATGCAGTTAAACAATTAGTGATCCAGTTTACCAAGTGCTTTCACAGACATGATTGTATGCATTTGGTTTTGCTGACTTGGTCTTTTTCCTTTCCTTCTGTCCTTCCTTCCTTCCATCTCCCCTTTAATTTTTTTTTTTCAGCTCTGAGGAGAGAGCCCAGGATCTTGGGCATGGGAGGTAAGAGCTGTACCATTGAATGATCTCTCCAGCCCTTTGATTCTCATAGATTCTTTCTCTAGCAATATTGCAGGTAAAGAAACTTGGATCCAGAAAGATATTCAGTAGTTGTGCCTTATTCATATGGGAACAATCCCAAGACACCTAGTGGATATCTGAGACCGGAGGCAACACGTAACTCTCTCTAAACTGTCTCTACATATTCTCCTATATGTATATTCCTATGACAATCACCTTTTCCTTCATCACTTGTACTGGAACATTGCCATTGTCACCTGAGATGGTTACTAAGTGGCTTAACGACTAAGTAGCATATACAATATGAATACAAAGAAAGAAGGGATGAATTATGTCATAATGACATACAACTGAAAACATACAAATTATCGTGAGATTTTCCACTTAACATTTTCTGACAGAGGTTAACTATGGTAGTTGAGAGCATGGAAAGCAAAACTGTAGATAAGAGGTGACTACCGTATTGACCTGCCTGTGGTCTCTTGGACAAGGAGTGGTAGAACTCTCATCTTCTGGTCTGTTTTTTCATCTTGCCTTTGCATTTTCTGCTTCCTCCAATTCCCATCAAGTACTGAGAAACAAGGATACCTAGGCTAGCTCTCTGTTAAGAATTTTAATAAAAATCAAAGCACTAATTATAGAAAGGGATTTTATCATTATAAAATAATTCTCCTATTGGTTAAAATACTGTGCTCCCTGGAGAGCTTAGCATATAATTTCATTGACAAAAAGTCCTATACTCATCAGAAAGATGAGTTATTATGTGAAGTAAAGTATACATAGCTCCACAGAGCAGGTCATTACTTAAAATTGGGAAGAGTTATTTCTTCACATTAGTCAGTTTTCTATTTCTAGAAATGTGTTCTAACCCGAAAGCCCTGAAATCAGTGAAGAATTACACTTCTTTTCCTGGTAAAACACTTTTCATCCTCACATTTTATATAATGGAATGTATTTTATTATCAGAACCATAGAAACACAAAAACCATCTTTCTTCCTGTAGGAAATTTTGCTACTATTTCCTTGTTTTTTGGTGAGACCCCATCTAGTTGTTTTCCTTTCAGCAGTGTTCTGAAGAGTCAGCAGCATTAACAATGGTGTGGAAGAATCAAATGTGACATACAATGCAACCAATTAACAAAAAAAAAAAATCCCCTGGAAACAGCTAAATCTTCTAGCATGGGTCAAACTTATATACTCTGTATCTTATTATCATTTGAATATACATCAAGTTGAGGCAAATAAGCAATTTTAATGGGAGAGAAATGAAAGTTCAGCTGCACGAACTGTTGACCTGTAACCAACATACCACGAAATGTTATTCATCCAGACCACTGTCTTAAGGTATGGATTTTCATTGACAAATGAAGACTAACAGATAGCTATTAAAATAATGGGAAGAAATGTGTTATAGAATGTTCTGTGATTGGATTTCTTTTAGTGCAACATGGCTAAGCTATAAAGAGCCCTGTGTCTTTTAAGTTTTGAGACAAGTTCTCACTTTGTACCTCTGGCTGCCCTGGAACTTGCGGTGTAGACCATGCTGGCCTTGAAATGCACAGAGATCCACCTGCTTCTGCTTCCCAAGTGCTGAGATTAAACCACACCTCACCAGGAGCCCTACTCTTAATTCAGTTCAAATTAAGCATTATCAAATGATAACAGGCAGAATGCTGAGTGGCTGCCCCTAGGAAGTTTCAGTTATAGGACATAAAGGATCAAAAGCATCATTTTGACAAGCAGTATCCATTTTCCATACTTGGAATTACTAAAATAGTTTTAACTCAAATTACAACATTTCCTTTATCCATAGAAAGAACGCTTCATGTTTGATACAAAGGGCCTGTGAATTTAAGTTAGACTAAGACCATTAATATGTCCCAGGATAAGATGATTTACCTACATCTCAAGCCTTATATTGGTGATCAAAGAAATTTCACATAAATGGAAACTTGCAGACTATGCAAGGGAAGGAGCACTTGATATGGAGTCAAGAGGCCTGCACTCTGAGTCTTGGTCTAGCTTGGAATAATTCTGTGACTTGCCTATTCTGGACTTGCATTTCTGTAGATGTAAAATGAGGCATAAGCTTGGACTCCTTTTTATCTCTAAATTCTACCTCTTCTTCCACTCTACTGTGGAAGATAGTATCACTGCTGTGATACTTTTTAAAATTTCTTCTTTTTAAAAAAAATACATCTGTCTGTCTTACATGTATGAGTGTTTTGCCTGCATGTATATATGTGTTCAACATGCATGCCTGGTGTCTAAGGAAGTCAGAAGAGGGCACCAAATCCCCTGGAACTGAAGTTATGGATGGTCACAAGCCACTTTGCAGGTGCAGAGAACTAAATCTGGGTCCTCTGCAAGACCAACAAGTACTTTTAAACGCTGAGCTATCTCTCCAGCCCCTACCCCTTGCTAGCTTTTGGCTGATTGTATGATTATCCATTTGGTTCATAGTTGGGATAAAAATTCTGCTTTGAGGAATCTTGCTATAGTATCTGAATTTCCACGAAGATAATACAATCATGAAAGGGCAACGTTTTCTACTTAGTTTCACCCCGGAGATGCCTTTGAACTCTATAGTTCTTGTATTTATTAATGATGCAAATCGGAAGGGAGGGAAAAAACCAAGAAATATTGATCAGGACATTCAATTTTTATTGGAATGTTCCATGCAAACAGCACATCAGAAACCATAAAGTGGCATTTGGATTGAACTCTTGGAAAGCATGTCAGTCTGCAAAGAATCCAGTGGCAAATTTTGGGATGAGAATGGTCCACCATTCTTTTCTAAATGCAACTTGATATTGAATCTAAAGATACTAGGAAAATATGAATTTGATCGTGTTACTAAAGTCACTTCCCACCTCTGTGGGCACAAGTGACTTTACAATAGTCAGACAACATAAAACTCAAAGATAGACCTTGCAACTCTCACATTCTGTTTTCATATGAACTTTATTTTTAATTTTAATTCTTATTTTCGTGTGTATGGGTGTTTTGTCTGCATGTATGCCTGCATACCACATGAATGCTTAATGCCCACAAATATCAGAGTAGGGCATTTTATCCCCTGGAACTGGAGTTACAGGTGGTTGTGAGCTTCTAAATGGGTGCTGGGAATTTAACCTGGGTTCCATGAAAGAGCATCCAGTGCTGTTAAGCACTGGACCATATCTCTAGCCCTTGGCTTATTTTAATGGAGGAAGTTTGTATTTTGTGTCTCATAGGAAAAGGAGAGTTGAAGAGGGCTCTGAAGGAATTAAGGTATAAAGACAGATTTCACAGTCTTTCCAATTTTGTCCCATGGTACATTGTTCCTTGCCCCTTTCCTTCCAGGTTAAAAGGCTAATAGCAATGATAAATACCCATGTCTGTCTGTCACCATGTGTGTGTGGCATAGTGAATTAGGAAAGCGGAAAAGTGAGGGAAGTGCTAGTTTTCTGCTGCTGGCTTCCTCATGGTTTTATACTTCTGTCTTCTAGGCATCACTGCTGTTTTTGCAAAGCTCATACAAAGTTCATCATCTGGAGGAAAGGGTGTCAGTAACAGAAGGGCAAGGAGAGCATTACTAAGTATCTTCTGATGTTGCTTGTTTAACAAATTTTATACATAAACTCCTTAGATAATGCACTCTTGTGAATATTGTGAAAGTAGTAAGTCATTTGATATTCATAACATGGATGATAAATTAAAACCTAATATCACCCTGTCTTCCAGGAGAAATTGAGGAATAGAGAGGGGTGATGGTTAATTTCCATTGCCAACTGGACTGGATTAAGAAAAATCGAGGGCATTGATGAGGTATATTCTTGGGTGTGTCTGTGAGGGATTTTTCAGAGAGGATTAACTGAGTGGGAAAGACATGATCTGTATGCAGGGGGCAACAGCCCACACAGGGGAGTCCTGGACTGAAGAGGAATGGGAAATGAGAAATCCAGCTGGAATCATTTGCCGTTCTCCTCCATCCGATCTGCCAATGAGTCAGAAAGCAGCCTTACCTTCCTGCAGGCACAGTTAGAAGCAACCCCTGCTGCCATGCCTTCCTGGCCATAATAGAATATATCCTCAAACCTGAGGCTAAATAAACCGCTTTGTTTCATGAGTTGCTTATTGCCAGATATTTGATCATAGCAACACAATTAATACAAGAGGTTAACTATACTGCTTAAGGTTAAGCAGCTAGTAGCAGCAGAGATCAAAATCCAAGAAGTCAGCTCTCTAGTCCATTCTTTTCTTCTCTGCGTGCAGGAGATACCAAGTTGCATCATATAATTCTTCCGTTTTTTTTCATAAACATGTTCTAGTGAAAATTCACTGCTATCTTTAATATTTAAAACTGTAGCAACTTTTGTGAATATCTGGCTATCGAGCAGACCTCAAATCCTTCTGAGTCCTGATAATCTCACATAGATCTAGATTCCCCCCCTCCAATGAAACATTTCCCTAATGATGGGATCAAATTATTCTTTGCTTATAAGCTGAAATTATGTTTTCTGATCTATGTTCTTCCAAGTTCTAAGACTACATATAATACAAAGCATGACATATTAGTTTACTCAATCATCTAGCAAATCAAATGAGGAAAGATATGCATGCCAGTAATAGTAGTTTATTATTGATCATTTACTATGTACCAAGCCTGAGGAAAAATTGCTTTGATTTTGTTTCCTAATCTTTTCCTTGCCTAGTGAAGTGAGTCCTGTTAAAATTCCCATTTCACATGTAAAACACAAAGGACTTCTTGTATCTTTGGGACCTGCTGGCTGCATCAGTCTCTCTTCTTAGCTATTGAAGAGCATGTTCTTGTTTATTGGCAAAGCTGTTGCCATTTAATTGATATCAGACTTTCTCTTGCACAAGTAACATTCTTCACCACTAAGAAGCTGTGAGATGCCAGTTATTGGGCATACTTTTCTGACTCATTCTTAAAATGTTGCTAGAAAAAATGAAGAAATGAAGAAACTGGGGAATCACATAAGCTAAGTAACCAACACAAGGTTAGAATTTTAAATATGTAGAAGAGCCAGGATTTTTACTTTGGGCCGTATCTGATTTAGAGTCCTGGGATGTAGACTCTATTTTATATTGCCTTTACCCTCTCCCTGGGATTTCTCACTCTCAGTACTACATGAACAGTCAGTATCGGTTCTGCAGGACACTCTTATTCTAAAGTTGCATATACAAGCCATAATTTTTATATGATACACACAGACTGTTTTGAATATAAGAGAACATTTACTTTGCCTGCAACTGACCCCCCTCTGCAATGGCTTTTCATAAGTGCTAACTTTTCTTAGACAAGCTATAGAAAGAGAGTGTGAGAAGATTTATATAGGCTAAAGAGATGAGGGCATATTACAGATCATATTCTTGTCAATGTATTTAATGAGGAACTTAGGTCTTCTAATGGAATGGCCTTGAAAGAAAGGAAATGGAGTGTTGTGACTAAAGTATGAGAAGCATCAGTTTAGCAGGTGAAAATACCTTTACAGCTTATGACTATTTGATATTTGCACAATATTCCTAGATGTACTTTTTCCTTGTTTTTAAAGATAAATGGTTGCTGTTCTGGAATGAATTCAGTTTAGTTTGAAAGCAACTGAGATAATATTAGAGCGATGGATGATGCTAAAATATCCATACAGATGATTAAATTAACTAAATCAGACCTTAAAGCTCATTTGACTTTATTAATCTTTATAACCCAAGTGACACCCCCAATCATGAGAATCTTCTGTGCCTCAGGGTCTGACTATAATTGCCAGTTAATAAAAATGCCAGGGTATGCTTAATCAGCCAATTAACTGACCTAACAATTATAATAGGGAAGGAAGGTGGGAGGGATGAAGACTGGGAACAGCAAGTCCATCAAGGTGCAATGTAAATTCTTTAGGGGTTAACGGTTAAGCGAGGTGATTTTGTTCTACCTTGACTACTTTCCCATTTCTCTTTCCTTTCTCCCTTCCCTGACATTTATAATTGCTGAAATCCCTAATTGGCTGATTAACAAATTTTGAGAAAGAAAAAGAAGATGGAAGAGGAGGAGACAGAAGAGGAGGGAGAGTGGCGAGAGGGAGAGAGATGGAGAGAAAAAGGGCTAAAGATATAAAGATCTAAAGAAGCCTGGTTATTTGCTCTTTGAAATGACATATGTAGGAATAGTTCTCTGTCACTAAGAGTTTTAAATGAAATTAAAGCACCTTTTCCTCTTTGTACTGGAACAGTTAGTTTCCTAGTTTATGAAGCCTACAACATTAGCATACAAATTAAATAATAATATGAAAAATTCTAAAATTAAGGATGCTAGCTAATCTTAACTAGAACACATCTTCATGGCAAAAATCTTTTAAAAATAGTAAAACGGAAGCTGTCTTTACTGAAAGCATATTTTTGGCAGAGTTAGATTTTTATTTGTTTGGTGAAAATTATAATATACGGAGAGTATTAAAAAGCATGCGTGTAGGTAAAATTCTCTGTTATTATTTATCATATTTAAATAGTATGAAAAGTTTATTATTTTAAAATGCTTAAAATTTGGCTAGAGGTGGACGTTAGTGGTAGACCAGTTGCCAAGCTTAGTGGAGGCCTACCACCAGAGAGTCGGGGTGGGGGGTACAATTAAGTAATTGTCAAAAATTGTCTGTGCTCCAAGGAACTCTCAGTCCCTGGGATTTTATTTTACAGAAGTAAATGCACACACACACACACACACACACACACACACACACACACACACACACACAAACACAGGCACACTGGGGATGGGGGGAGAATGCTGTCAGAGAAGTTCAGGATTGATTTGTTTTACCCACCCAAATCTCAAAGTCCTAACTTTTCGTTAAAGATTATGAATTATGTAATGCTCTAGTACCCTTATTACTACTCATTTGGACTTTGGTCACCAGGCTATGGAATTATAGCATTCTAGAGCTAGAATGAGCCTTAAAGATTGCCTACTTCTCCTTTCTTATGAAGAATTAGAAGCTTACATGAGAAAAGAGACTTGTCTAGGGTCAAATAGGAAATTTTCTGGGTAAGCTTGGAGCAGGTCTATGGCTTCCCAGTTTTGTGTTCTTTTCTTCCTTCCAGTCTTCCCCCTATAAAATGACATCAAAGGCCAAAGGACAAATGCCAAGTATCATATTCTGTTAGAGACTGTTTTAATGCAAAATCTGTGCAGTCCAAGCCTGGTTGCATTCATTTTTAAATCATTCTTCAATGGCCAGCTCAGAAGGCATATGTCTTAGTTTTATTTTTATGAGCCCCATCTTTCTTTCATGAATGTATTATTAACATGTCTTTTTTCTGATCTGAAAAGTTCTCAGGGGAATAATGGTGTCCTGAATTTGGAAATGGAAATGACTGTGGATCTGTTGCTTTTAATCTGATGGCTGCTCTTTTAGTTCTCCAAGATTCTGCTTCAAAGAATTGTTTCAAAATAGATCTATTGCTGTTATAAACACCTGAGCCCTAGCAAATACATGCACCTTGGTTTTTATTGGTCTCTTTTGGGAAGATTAGATGTTTCCTTTTGCTCGACTTTTTGCTTTGCTTTGTTTTCAATCCACATGCTTTAAAATTTATGTGTGTAGAAAATTCTGTTAGCTTTCTTCCTAAGGACTTTTTCTTGAACATAGAGGTTCATCACAAATTGCTTGTAAATCAGGATCTGATTAGGAAGTAATATATTCATCTGTAACTCCTGCATAAAAGTTATTCAAGTATTGTGACAAAATAAGTGTTGTTTACTTTATACATTTTGTGCAAATTCTAAAGATTTCATCTAACTTCAAGGCTCTCATGGAATCTCAGGGATTGTGGCTTGCCCACTGAGAGTATAAAGGCTGACTAAATTAAGTTGATTTGCCTGTGAAAGAAATGCTTCCATTATTCATGTCAGAAGCCTGTCACATCAAATTGAGGCAGTAGAGAAAACCCTTTTTTATCAACATTTAAAACCAAGAAAAACTAACCATTGAGGGCCTGAATTTCAATTGGGGAAAAAGTCAAGCTGAAAGCAGGGTTCAAAAAGGGGGGTGGGTGGGTATTTGTCTAATGTTGAAAATCAGTAGAGAAGATTGATTTAACTTTGGCTGAAACTTTTTTATATAGACGGACAGAATGAAACTTCTTAAAGCAGCAAGTAGTACATACAATCTTGGTGTCTTTCATGTGTAAACTTGTCAAAAGTAGTTAAGCTAATTCAAATTTAAATCTCCTTGAATTCCTATTCTTGGACTCTTAATTTGTTTATTTTAAAGGATTTAGGAATGCATTTCTTGGAGGTTATTTTTTAAGCATTGATGAATGTATTTAGTTTTTCAGAGTTCAAGATTATAGGTTCTATTGTGTGATAACTCCTTGTATTCATAAAAGAGGGAAGATCAAGCACCAGCTCCATATTTGTATCAGGTATGCAAGAATTTGTCTCAGTGTGATGTATTGTATACAAGTACACACACACACACACACACACACACACACACACGCACAGCAAGCTTCAAATAAAAAAAACAGGTCATTAAGAGAATAACATGACTTGGAACAATAAAGGGTGGACCATTCTCCAAGACAAAACATCCTCATGCAGTGTTAGTTTATTTTAGGAAGACTCTTTGTGTTTGCCAGAATAGCAAATTTTGATAAATGTTTATTATTTGAAAGGCTATTACGATGTTGGAAGTTTTATTTTATTTTAATTTTTGTAAGAAAATTGGTGTTTATATTGTTTTTGCAATGTTTGACTTCTGTCAGCATAGGTATTTTAATTGCTTGTTTGCCTCATTGCAATCGTCATACAATTCAATAAAATTTTTGCAGATATAATTCTTATAACTATCACTTGATTACATTTCTGTCATCATTATATGCATCATTAAGTGCAAGCCTTTGACCTGAATTTTTAAAAACAAAATCTTCAGGGCAAAAACATTACAGATATAGAATATAATTTTTTAGATTTCTTACATATTTTTTCATATTTTTCTCTACGTTTGTTCAGAATAAATAGTCCAGAAAAAAATTCCAAAGGGTAATTTAAATTCCTTTGAGGGACTTCTGGTCCTTCTTTAAAAAATAAGATCTGAAATTCTGTTAAGTCATAGCAACAGCTATCTCCCTAAGTGAGAGTTTCTGCAGCTCTGTCCCCTACAAGGAGGAACAGGATGTTTCCTCCTTAATTGTGTGTAGTGGAAAGAAAAGTTGGTTTGCACAAAACTAGCTGCTTCTCTGACAGACTGCAGATATGTGCAGGTTGTAGGTGGTGGGGGCAAAGGATGAAATAGAGAGACGATTGTACTGTGGAGGGCAAGGGAAGACAAGGATTAATGGTGAGCAGAATTGTGTTTTGGTGAATGCTGGTAACAACAGAGCTATGGGGCAAGAGGGTGAAATAGGGGTGGGAGAAGGGAATGTGGAGGGCTGTGAATGGGTAGACTAGAGCACTATGTCAAGGCAGGCAGTGAATAGCTAATTTATGTGTATTTACAAAAGTACAAGCAAACAAAATAAAAACAACGTACCAGTTTGACCAGTGCTATTTTTAGACCATGAACCCACTAGAGGTCATTCTTTTTGTTTATTGTCCCTGTCTCTATTTTCTGCCTGTTTGTTTCCAACTATGAGAATATGGACTAATGTATGGTAAAACCATTCAAATGGGCATAAAACACAGCAGAGGGTGGCAATAGTGACTTCTTCAAGGTTTTTGTTTTCTGCCACATGAGGTGTTATGATTTAGAGACATTTTTCAAGTCCTGGTAATATCATTTTTGAAAGAATGAAATTTGAATTATGTCCAATGATAAAATGAGGAATGTAGAGTTGAAAGTTTTAAAATTGAAGAAAGATTTCCAGTCTTACAAATGAGAAAAATGGGCAGCAGAGAGTAGGAGATGACTGATCACACTCAGCATTGGAACTCATTTTTTTTTCTGATTTCCAGGTCGGTGAACTTACCACTTATTTATACAATCAACAGGGGTAGTTCCACTCCACTTTATGTCAAACAATCCTAAAATGGATCATGCTAAATAGAAAGAAAGGGCCCTGCACTTCAGATGACAGAGACAGCTGTTTACAGCCCCCATGTACAATTATGAGCATAGCCATTTTCAATTTGTGTTAACTCACATTGCATATATACTTTATATGTGTAATATGTGTGTGCATGTATATATATATATACACACATCTATATCTGTATCTAATATCTATATCTAATATTTATATCTATATCTATATGACACATATCTGATGCATATGATTTTCTTCCATCCAGGAGAAAGGGGCAATGTGAATTTTCTGAAGGGAATGACTACTAACTTTAATTTAAAATTTATAAAATTATTGCATATGAATTATGAAATTACATGTACATCATGATTTTGATAAAGGTGAATTGTAGCAGTACATCTATGTCACTGCTCAGCAAAGAAGACAAGGAGGTATTTTCATAAGTGCAAACCCAGTCAGACCTCAACAGAGGGAACTTCCCACCTGTCATAGCAAGTGCCATTTTGGACAGTGGAACCCCAATTGTCTGATCTCTGGAGTTTTTATTGACATAGATCTCCTCAGATGTTCTATTGATAGCATGTGTACATCATGAGCAATCAAATGTCATTTACATAAAGCCAACACCTGAAGACAATACAAAGTGCCAAGGCCTAGGCAGCCGTTTCCCCAACAATGCACAGGACAACCATTTTAAACACAACTAAAAATAAACTTCTACAAAATTTCACCCTTTCTGTATAAACCAATAAAAATTACTTTATCTCTACCACACAATTTAACACTACATCAGCAAAACTATTTACAAGAGGCACAATCATGAGGCTTGCTAGGATTCACAGGATCAAATGAAACCAAGCATCTATCAAGCCTTTCACAGCATCCAGCCTGACTTCATCTGGCAATTTCTAAAGAAGTATATTTGAGTTCAAAGCTCCTTTCCACCACTGCTACAGGGAAACATACAACATTCTTCATAGACCCCACACACAAGACCTCCTTGGGCTCCAACACACACACACACACACACACACACACACACAAGCTATCAGCAAATTCAGTTTGTAGCAAAGCGCACTCTGGCTTCCATTTCCAATGCCCTGGCTACTGCCAGAGGCTGGAGGAAGTGTGGCTAGCTGCTGGAGTGCACCACACATAGCCATACCATTTCCCTGCATTAGGGTCAGCTCCATGACCAGGAAAAGCAGTTGAAACCTTGCTTTTTCCCTGCTCCCAGAAAAAAAGTCTTTATTTTTTCCATTAAAAATTTTCCAAAACATTTGTCCAAAACATTCCTAGATGACTTATGAGTGCTCTGGCTGTAACCCTGAGCTAATGCTTTGACAGATCCTGCCAAGGTTCTCGTATTTTACCAGGACTCCTTGTCTTCTTAATTTCTTTTACTTTCTCTAAAGGCCTCTATTTTGTGACTCTCATCTCAGAGCTTTCTTTCTCATTATAACTCTCTCCTATAGCTTCTCCTGTTCCTTTGGAAGCTTTTCTTTACATTTACCAGACTCTGAGGTCTGAAACTTCTCTCTCATTCTTCCTTGTCTGCATGTTGGATGTAGCTGGAGTGATGTCATGTACCATGTTCGTACATCACGTGTAGCAGATAGCTACTTGGTGGCTCAGCAAGAAAGAAAAGGAGGCATTTTCATATGCAAACCCTGCCAGACCTCAGCACAGGAAACTTCCCACCTTTCATGGCAAGTGAATTCTGAACAGAGGAATCCCGATCATCTGATCTCAGGGGTTTTTATTGACACAGGAGCTCCTCAGATGTTCTACTGATAGCATGTGCAGATCATGAGCAATCAAACATCTTTTACCTAGAATTCATGAAGTCCCATTGTTGCTTGTACCCATCCATGGGCCCCTTCAGGCGAGGGGGTAGAGTTGGCGCGGAGCCAAGACACACAGGCACTGGAAATCAAGTGAGTGACAAAAGGCAGACTCGGTTTATTACAGGGGGGATGCCTATTATACCCTCCACCCGGCCCAGCATCCCATTGGCTGCCAGACTGTAGCTGCTGCTCCCTGGGCATGTCCAGGTAGGTCTGTCTCTGTGTATGTCAACTCAGGTCTCAGGCCTTGTACAGTTTTCTCCTACATCCCATGTTTGATTTTCAGCATTATATAAACTGGACACAGTGGCAAGCATCTGTAATGTCAGTTCTCAAGAGGTAGAAACTCATGCTGGTTAGTTTTTACCAACTTGACACAAATTTAGACATACCTAGGAAGAGGGGATCTCAATTGAGGGATTGCCTTCGTTAGATTGGCTTGCGAGCATGTCTGTGGGGGATTTTCTTATTCATAATTGATGTAGGAGGGCCCAGACAACTGTAAACGGTGCCCTCCCTGGATAGGTGGGCCTTGGCTGTATAATAGAAGTAGCTAAGGAACCCAGAAAGTATTCCTCCAACTGTCTTTTCTTCAGTTCTTGCCTCCAGGCTCCTGCCCTGAGTTCTTGCTTTGGCTAGCTTTCCTTGGTGATAGACCCTAACCTGTAGCTAAATAAATCCCTTCTTTCCCGTGTTGCTTTTGACCAGTGTTTTCCCACAGCAAGGAAAAGCACACTAGAACAAGGCTTTACTACTAGCTAATTTTGTGCAACAAATTTATTTTACTTCATTTAAGTTTATTTCTGCACCATATACTATTTCAGCTTCACACTTTTTTTTTTCCAACTTAGCATTTTATACTAGATATCCATTTATTTTAGGTGTTCTTTGGGTAATGACTAGAATGAAAACATTTAAATTTTTATTTTTAATTATTTTACTTGGTCTGATAGTTTATTTAACAAGGAAAATCAGCCGTTTGCAATTATTACCTTTGTTTATGTCCTACTTATTACTCCCATCTCTCCTGTTATTTTCTTTTTGCTCTTTTGAGACAGTGTCTCACTGTGTAGCGCCATAGCTCCTGAAACTGGAGTTACAGATGGCTATGAATCATTATGTGAGTGCTGTGAACTGAATCCAGATCCTCTGAAAGAACGAGTAAAATACACTTAACCTCTGAGCCATTTCTCCAGCCACCTATTTTCTTACGATGATTTTTTCTATTTCAAGAAATATTTCTTGAGACCAGTGAGATGACTCAGTGGGAACAGGCACTTTCAGTCAAGAACAGTGACGTGAGTTTAATTTCTTGGAAGGGAAATAGAGAACCAACCCATAAGTTTTCATTTGACTTCCTTCCATATGCACACTGGGGCACACATGCACTGCCCCCCAAATAAATAAAACTGTGGAAGAAAAAGGTTTTTGGAGAAATGCTTCCTGATGGAGGAACATTTTCTTTCCGCATAATAACAAGTGTTTCATGTTTAATTAAAAGTTTACTGGTTTAATTGCTTATCATTCCTTTTGCTTTATCTTTACCTTTACATGTTTATTCAGACTTCATAACAGTTTTGCTAGAATATATCCGTGTATATTTTTAACCCATTGGCAGACATATGGGTAGTAATTTGCCAATTTTGCATTATCTCTTTTGATAATTAAAAAACTCTAAAATAATGATATTTAACTATTATATAACTTCACTTAATTTATATAACTATATATATTTATATAATTTATGTAATATAATTGTTAACCAAATGAAAGATGTTTAGTTTGTATTTTTTTTTTGTACACAATGACCAAAAAATGCCATTTGAGTTTTAACTGTTCAGAATAATGCTGTCATGAACATTCGCAGACAACTTTTTGAGTGAACATGTGTTTTCAATTCTGTTGGATATATACCTAGGAATGGCATTTTGGGGTCATCTGGTAATTCTGTGTTTAACCCTTTGCCATCTTGCCAGATTGTTTGGCAAAGTGGCTGCTCTATTTCATAGTCCTACCAGTAGTGAGTGCTTCAACTTCCAGACAGTCTGTGACACACTTGTTGTTGCCTTTTTAAAATTAGATTCATTCCAATGGATGTAAAATATATCATTACAGTTTTGTTTTATATTTTGATGATGGCTAATGGTGTTTGGCACTTTTATTTTGTTTTGTTTTATTTTTGAGAAAGGGTTTGACTTGGAATTCACTATGTTTCTGAGGCTGGCCTTGAACTCATGATCCTCCTGATTGTGCCTTTCAGCTGCTAGGATTTCAGGTATGTGACCACAAGCCTATCTTGAACATTTATAATGTGTGTATTGTACATTTGTATATCTATTCTGAAGAAGTATTTATTTAGATTCTTTGTCAATTAAAAAATTTGTTCTATAATTATTACTGAGTTTAATTTGTTCTTTTCTAAGTCCTTGTCAAATATCTGATTTGCAAATGTTTTTCACATTCTCTGGGTTTCACTTTAATATTATTTGTTTTTCATTTTTGATCATGTCTTTTGAAGCATAGATGGTTTTAATTTGGTGAAATACAATTTATGTTTTGTCATTTATCATAGTGATGTTCAGTTTAACAAGTCATTGCCTAATCCAAGACCATAGTTTGACAGTTTGGGCTTTTATACTTAGATCTTTGACCAATCGAGTTAATTTCTACATTTGCTATCTGGAAGGGACTGCATTTATTTGCATGTGGATATTCAGATCTCATAGTACCATTTATTGAAGAGATTTTCCTTTAGTTGAACTGCCTTGGAACCCTGGCAACTCAGTTCACCCAAAGCCAATTGACTGGGGCTGGGGAGGGCGCTGACTGGTACAACATTTGTCTCATGTGCACCAGGTCCTGTATTTCATCTCCAGTATTCCCTCATAAAATGTCATTTGACCACAGAAGGAATGACTTACTTTTGGACTCATCAGTTCCATTTAGCTATATGCTTGTCCTATGGCACTATCTCTCATGGAGTAATATCTACTTTAGGTTTACTGAAATTAGGAAGCTGGCTCCACCAAGTGTGCTCCTCTTCAAGACTGTTGTGGTTAGACTGGCTTGCTTACATTTCCATCTATTTAGGGCCAGTTTGCAATTTTTGGAAAAAAGACACCTGGTACTTGATGGTGATTGTATTTAATCTATAGATCAATATAAGGGAGTATGGCAATATTAATAATATTTGATCTTAGCTAGGTATAATGGTGCATGCCTTTAATTCCAGCACTTGGGAGGCAGATGCAAGTGGATTTATTTATAGCCTGGTCTACAAAGAGAGTTCTAGGACAGCTAGGGCTACATAGAGAAACCCTGTCTCAAAAATAATATATATTTTTATTTACTTAAGTTTCATTTATTAAAATCTATTAAAATTAACAATATTTTATAAATTTCAATCTATTGTTTTTATATAGCTTTTATTGAATGTATTTAATTGTTTTACTCTTTTTTGTGTAATTGTTGTAAATATAATTTTCTTAATTTTATTTCTAGATTGTTGATTGAACTGACATAAAATTCAGTTTGGGGGTTTGGTGGTAATTGGGATGGAAGCCAACACCTTGCATATACTAGACAAGCAGTCAATCACTGAGCTACATCACCAACCCCAATTGACTTTTATTTATCTGTTTCTTATAAGACTTCTAAACTTATTCATTGGCTCTGTAATTTTTGATGGATCTTAATGTTTCATTTTGTTTTGTTTTTGTTAACAAAGAGCATGCTATCTGTCAATAGAGATTATTTAAGCTTCTTTCTTTCTAATTGGGATTCCTTGTATATAATTTTTAAACCTAATTTTCCCTGGCTCAATTTGCACTGCAATGCCAAATAGAACTGATCAGAGTTGATTATCTTGTCTTTTATCTGACCATAGAAGGACAACATTCCTTTATTTACCAGTAAAGGGTACTGTTACTGTGTATGCTTCCCTTTCATTTAAGCATCTGTCCTAGGTAAGCATAGTAATATTTATTTTTCCCTACCTCTGAAAGTCTAGACCACAGGGAATGGGGGATGCTTTCACTATCTGACTGTATGTGGTCATGATGATAAAATAAAGCAGTGGAACAAGGGGTCAAAGCCCAATACTCAGGAGATATTAAGGACCCCTGCAAGGGATCTCCTCATACCACTCAAATACATAAAGAGCATAGCCTAGATAGCTGGTATCCTGAGCATTTATTTTCCAAAGAAAATATATATGATTATGTAAATATATATATATATATATATATATATATATATATATATATATATGTGTGTGTGTGTGTTCGTGTGTGTGTGTATGTGTATGTGTGTGTGTGTGTGTGTGTGTGTGTGTGTGTGTATGATTTCCTCCTCTAGTCTAAGCTTTAAAGACATTCTTAGTTTTTATAACCATCACACTGGTGAGCAAATTTCCAAATTTGAAAAAATGCAGACAAGGAAGGTAATTGTTCCACACTCACTTTGAACCCCCAAGTCCTCCAAAGTAACTTTTCTGTGCTTGGAATGTTACTTAGTTACTGCAGAACTTGCCTGAGGACCTAGGTTCAATGCCTCAGAGCACTAAGCGCGCGTGTACACACACACACACACACACACACACACACACACACACACACACACACACCTAAAACTGTGAATGCTGTGGCCATTCCCAGTACAAGTATTCAATTAACTGTTAAACATCCTCATCAATTAAGAGATCATTTCCGAATCTGATGGATGAGTTCAAAATATCCAATTCAGTCTCTCATCAGGTGGAAGAACAGTCCCAAGGAGAAAAGAACAGATTAACATGTAAATGATCTTACAAATCTAGTAGAAAAACTCTGTCTGGAATGACTGAATATCAAAATAAGAAGTTTCCATGTGTTGAATGAGCACATTAGAGCAATACAACATTCAATGATAACCTAATTGTATTTTATTTTGTAAGGTTTCTTATAAGTACTGGAGTATAGAGTTAAGAATTGAAACATAGGTTACTCAGAAGTGTTTTGTTGGAAGTGCCAAAGATTCTAAATCCTATAGATGGTGTGGCACAAGGCTTGTAAATACCACAGTTACTCATCCATCCTTTATCACATGACATTAATTTCCTTCTTTACACTGACTCTATTTATTAGGAGATTCCAATCTTAGAATCCAGGTCAAAGATCAATAATGCCAGAAAGCCTCCCTGTCATTTACCTCTCTTGTGGTGTGCCTTGAAGGCTTGACACCTATAGGAAGCATAGCATCCAGAGTCCCAGGTGCTGGACTCTGAAGTTCACCTCTATGCTTGCATCTCACTGTGTACTTCCAGTCAGAATTACTGAGGCAGGCTTGTTCTTGGGAAACATAGATCTTCACTGGTGACTGCTTTACAAAGTCCCCAATGGCTTCATCAGTATTATCTTCAGCTTCATGGCAATATAAGGTGTACCCAACCTTCTCTCTTCCTCTCCTTCATGGACATCTATCTTACATCATGGTGTAATGACTCTCCTGGCTTTTTTCTGGATCTATTCTTATTTCCTCTCAGAGTGCCTTTTCCTCTGTAAAATCTCTATTTCTTTAATCATGTCTTGGCATTGCCTTTCCAGAAAGCCTGAAGTAAGACAACCTTCTCTCCAAGTTACTGCTTCAATTGTTCTCATTGTCTGTTTCCAGTCTTTAGTGACCATGCTTTTTCTCTCTCTTCTATACCTTCCGTATTCATATACTCATATGCACAGAAACTTTAATTTTGGTTAAGTCCACTACATAGAGTTTTCTTGCATTGGTATTTTTTATTTTGTTCTTTCTTTTTTGAAATTGTATTCTTATGTAATCTCAGCTGGTCTTGAATTTACTGTGTAGCACAGGCTGGACCTAGAATTAAGATCTTTCTGCTCCTACCTGTAGGCTTGTGTAATCACACCTGGCTTTGTTTGCCTTGTTGTGTGCTTTGTGTGTCACGCACACACACACAAACACACACACACACATGCATATATATTGCAATATATACATATATGAATATATTATATATTGTACAGAAATATAACATATCTTGTAAGGTCATGAGGACTTATGATGACATTTCATCCTAAAAGTTTTATAGACTAAGCTCTTAACATTTATGCCTTTGGGTTATTATTTTTATTTATTTTATTTTTTGAGATTATATAATTATATTATCTCCCCCTTCCTTTTCCTCCATCCAAATTTCTCATATACTTCTCTTTGCTGTCTTTCAAAATCATGACATTTTTTTTTTCATTTTTTAAGACTTCATTAAAATGTTTTCATGAAATATATTTTGATGATGTTCTCCCCTCCACCACCTCTTCCTAGATCCTTCCCACCTCCTTACCCACCCTACTTAATGTTCTTTCTCTTTCCAAAACAAAAAGGAAACATAAAAAAGAAACAAAATCCACAACCTAGTTAGACAAAAATGCCAAAACAAAAAGCCCCCCCTCAAAACCAAACCAAACCATAGCGTTCATTTTGTGTTGGCCAACTACTCCTGAGCATGGGGCCTGCCCTAGAGTGTGGTTGATATACTCAGTGACCCTCCATTGGAGAAAACTGATTCTCCTTTTCCCAGAAGGTATCAATTACATAAAGCTTCTTGGTTGGGGGTTGAAATTTCTATCCACTTCCCCTTCTCTATGCTGGGACTCCATTTGACTTATAACTAAATTTTATGCATGCTGCTACAGTCTCTGTGAGTTTGTATGTGCATCAAGCCTGATGTGTCTGGAAGACACTGTTTCTTGGAATCACCCATTATTTCTGGCTCTTACCATCCTTCTACTTCATCTTCTACGTAGATCACTGAGCCTTGAGGGAGGGGTTAGACGAATATATCCCATTTAGGATTGGATGTCCCAACGTCCCTCACTCTCTTCACATTGTCCAGCTGTGGATGTCTGTGTTAATTATCACCTACTTCAAAATGACGTGTTTCTGATATGGGTTGAGTGAGGCACTGATAAATGGGTATAGCAGTATGTCATTAGGAGTCATTATATTGCTATGGTCCTTCAACAGAATAACAGTAGTTGTAGTATTGCATCATTGTGGTAGCTCAGCCAAGAAAACAAAGAGGCATATTTCATAAGTGCATACCCTGCCAGACCTCAGCAGAGGGAACCATCATTCTGGCCAGTGCCATACTCATAGTGAAACCCTGAGCATCTGAGCTCAGGTGTATTCATTCTTTCAGAACTCCTCAGGTGTTCTACTGATAGCATGTGGAGATCATTAGTACTTAAACATATCCCACAGAAGTCCAACACCTGCAGACAATGCTAAACACCCTAGGCAGCCCCTCACCCAACAGTGCATAAAACAGTTATTTTATATGTAACTCAAAATAAACTCCCTCAACAAGTAGTAGGTTTTTCCCTAGGCCCATGTAGTCTCCAGTTCTTGACCACTGTGTCAGTGTAAGACAGGGATTCCACCTCATAGAGTGGGTCTTAAATACAATGCTTGGGTTAATTTTTATATATGATGTTGTATATGTGTTAGGGATTCAAATTCATCTTCTCACATTTGAATATTGTTATCTAAACACTTTTTGTTGAAAACACAATATTTTCCCATTAATGAGCTTATTACTCTTATTGAAATCAATTGACCATAAAAGTAGAGGCTTATTTTTGGACTCTTAAGTTTTATTTCACTGACCCTCATATTCATTCTTATACTAGTACCATGCAATATTCATCATTATAATTTTATAATAAAATTTGAAATAAGGCAATTAAGGCTTTCAACCTTCTTGAAAGGTTTTTTTTCCTTCTTGAAGATGATTTTAGCTAAATAGCCAAATGGCACTCCCTACCATATTGTACGAATACTTCAGTCAGCTTGTCCATTTCTTCAAAAGAGGCATCCAAGATTTGTCAGTGTTTTCATTGCTTTATAGATCATTTTAGAGAATATTCCTACTTTGGCAATAAAGGATTTCAATCTGTGGACACAAAGTGTGTTTTGGTTTATTTAGGTTTTCTTTCGTTTCTTTTAACAAGGTTTCATACTTTTCAGTTTCCTACATGTTGTCTTAATTACTTTTCTATTGATATGATGAGATACCATGACCAAGGAAATTTGTAAAAGAAAGCATTTAATTGGAAGAATTCTAACAGTTTCAGAGAGTGAGTCTATGACTGTCATGGCAGGAAGCATGGTAGCAGGCAGGCAAGCATGGCGCTGTAGCTGTAGCTGAGAACTTACATCTGATCTATAAGTGCATTTGTGTGGGGGTAGGAGAGGGGAATGGACCTGGGTGTAGACTTTTGAAACCTCAAAGCCCACTTTCAATGACACACCTCCTCCAGAAAGGCCATACCTCCTAATGCTTCCCAAAGAATTCAACCAACTATAGACCAAGGATCCAGAACATATAAGCCTGTGGGGGCCATTCTTATTCAAACCACCATACTCTTGTGTTGTAAAATTTACTAATGATTTTCTCTCTTTTTGATGCTATTATAAGTAGAAATGTTTTCATAAATTCATTGTTGGATTGTTTAATATTATTCTATTGAAATGTGTGTGAAGGCTGGGAGTAGTTCATTAGAAAGAGTGATTGTCTATTATGTCAAAACAAAACAAAAATTAAAAATAAAGTAACAACAACAAAAATCTTAGTTTTCATTGACCCTATAAATCTTGCAACTTTTCTCAATCTTTTTATTAGCTCTAATATTTTGCTTTGATTTTTGCAGGGCTAGAATCTCATATATGCCAGGGAAGCACTAAACTGCTGAGCTAAGTCCTCAATCTTTCACTCATTCTTTTGGTCTAGAATCATAAGGATTTTTCTTTGTACACGCTGATATCATCTGTAATGGAAATAGTGTTTCTTTTCTTACCAATCTGTGTATTTTTCTCTTCTAAGTTTCCTGGAAAGAACGTTTAGTAGAATGTTGAAATGACTAGATTAGATATCTTTGTCTTAGTCCCAAACTAAGGACCTAACCTAGGACCTATAAACCTAAATTTATATTTTATTAAATTATATACAGGAACCTAACCTTGCATTTCTGAGACACACCCCAATTATTTATCTTATATAACCCTTTTGATACACTGCAGAATTTTGTTTACTGGTATTTTGCATATATTCCTAAGGAGTGTTGGTCTGTACTTTTATATTTTGTCATCTATTTGGCATTAACAATAGAGTAATTATTTCTTCTTCTATCTTTGAAGAATTTGAAGATCAACTGTGGTTAATTCTTTAAATGTTTTATAGACATTACCAGTGAGCTCATCTTATGTGTACTTCTCTTTATTGGTACATTTTGATTATTGACTCAATTTCTATCTTCATTTTTAAAAAAAACCTTTTAAAACCTCTCTCCCTAACTTCTAAGTACCATTCTATTTTCTATGCCTGTGAATTTAAATGTTAGACACCTCAGTGTACCGAGGTCTAGATGCTGGATAGCTGACAAAGAACAGGAAATTCTTTCTTACAGTTCTAGAGGCTGGAGAAACCAAGATTAAGAGGCCAGCAACTGGCAAATCATTCTTTCTGTGCCCTTCCATGGTGGAAGATGAAAGGCGGGGCAAGGAAATGTGTGGAAGATGAACTTTTGTAAGAAACGCACTCCTGAATACAATAATAATGTTATTTGTGAATATAGTATGGTCATTACCTAAGAAGTTCTTAAAGGGCCTATCTTTTAAACTGTCATTAGAAATAAAATTTGCAACCATGAACTTTGGGAAGAATATTTGAAACAATAAGTCTTAGATGGGTCAATTCATATAGTACTTATGTTTTTGTAAGTGATTTAATTCATTAGGATTATGTCTACAAGTATAAATTTCATTTATATTTCTCATGTGACAGGATTCATTTCTTCTAAGGCCACATAGATTTCTGTTGCATGCACATACCACATGCTGTATCCCCAAGCCCTCACATTTTATTTTTCCATTCATCAGTTAACGGGTCTTTGAATTGCTTCTTTCTCTTGCCTACTATGAATAGTGGGGATATGATCAGAGGTGAGAACACATTTCTTTAAGAACCTGATTTCAATGTCCTTGAATATATTCCCTAAAATGGCAATACAGATTCAGTAGTTATTATTTTTACTTTTTTCCAGATTAAATTATGTTTTGATCTATAATTTGTGTACTTGATATTTGTCATTTAAAAACATGCATTCCAGAGGCTTCAAAAATGTGTTCACAATGTTGGTCCATATCACCGTTATCTTATTCCTGAAGAGTTCCTTCCTCCAAAATAAGTCCACATCTGTTATCACTCAAACTCCTTTCCACCTTCCAAACACAAAGTGGATGTTTATTTCATATAAAAGGAATAACATAATAAAACATATTGTGCAAATGATTCCTTCCACTTAGCTTGATTTTTCCATGATGCATGCGTGTTATAGACATATTAGTACTTGATTCTTTTTATTGCCTAATAGTATTCTGTGGATATTGCAGATGAGTAGATCATATTTTCTATTTGCATCCATGAATTGATGTGTATTGGATTGTTTCTACCTTTTGGCCATTGTGAATAATGAACATATGTTTTCAATTATCCAATGTTGTACACTTGGAAATGGATTGCTGAGTTGAATGGTAACTTAAAATTTTAAAGCAACTGCCATGCTGTTTTCCAAAGTGGAGTGCTATTTCAGTTTTACCAGCAATGTCTAAGAGTTCCACATATCTTCTTGTACTTTATCAAAGCTTCTATTGTCCACCTTTTTATTGTACATAAAGTAGCATCTTACAATTTTATCTGTATTTCTGTAACTCATGACATTAAACACATTTACATGTAGTAATTGTATCTTTTTTTATATTTTCATAGGGGATATGTCTATTCATATCTTTTACTAACATGGAGAAAGACTTAGTACACTGTGGGGAGTTGGAAAGTTCAGCATGTGTTTAGTAATAGGTGGCTAATCAAATTTAGTGAGGTATAAGGTTTGAGTATGGAAGCTGGAGAAAATTCTAGATGTACAGACTGGAATCAGTAGTGATTTCTGTAGCGAATTGCTTCATGATAATTTCTCTCAGATAGATTAGAAGTGTCAAGGCACCATGGGCTGTATTTGTGTTGTTTTTGGTTACATCCACATCTCCTTGAGGAGTATTCAGGAAATAGCAAGGTATCAGCAGGAATATACTGAATAAATGAATGGCCGAATGAAACAAATTGTTTTAAAAAAGAAATCTGAAAAGTAGATTTGAGATAAGTGTCATTTAGAGGAAGGAAGGGGTTTGAAGGAAAAACAAATATAATAAGTAGTGTCGTAGGGGTTGGTCAGGTTTTACCAAGTAATGAGAATATGTGCATCAAAGAATAAAAAAGAACATGAAAGCCCATTTCCAGGAGCCTGGCTCTGAAAATGAGCTCCTTAACTCAAATCCACAAGTCAGAGAGAAAGTCAGTTGGAGGAGAATAAAGGGAACTGTCTGGTAGATGGGCTGAGCTGGTGAGTCTCAACTCCCAGTACACGGAGCAAGGGATGGCAGGCCAGTGGTGCAGGCCTTACAGCTCTGGGTGGGCATGAGGCTCATGTTTTTACAATGGGCAGCAGACATACAAACTCAGGAATCCAGCAAACCTCAATGAAGATGGAGGCCAGTCCAGGGTGTCTTCTTAGAAACTGATGTGCAATAGGCCTAGTGGTACCACAGGAAATGAGCTCATAGACAGGTGATGGAAGCAGAAAGAGACGAAGCCTCATTGTCTCAGTTTTTCTACTCTCCAGCTGTAGGGTCTTGAGAAAATCCATAGGTCACTGTGGGTCAGAGTTCCCCCATGGACAGAAGTTCTAGCTCCATAGAGTGGTTAGGGAGATTGACTGAGGCAGTGTTTGGGGCTTACCTGGTGCATAGTGACTAAGTGCTGTCTCCATGCTGCAGAACCTCTCAGATAACTGTGCTACAAGACAATGAAGACAGGTCTCCTCTACTAAGCTAGAATAAACCATGCCCAAAACTACTGTGCTTGTTTAGTCAGATTTTGATTGCTTCAACAAAATGCTTAAAATAAACATCTTAAAGGCACAGGCTTTTTTCCTTTGGATCGTGTTAGAGCTTAGGGTTTTCTATTGCTACGATAAAACACTACAACCAAAAACAGTTTGGGGAGGAAAAGGCTTATTCCGTCTTCCAACTTGAAGCCTGTAACCCAGGAAAGTCATGATAGGAACTCAAGGCAAGGTAAGAATTGATACAGAGGCCGTGGAGGGGTGCTGCTTACTGACTTGTTCATCATGGCTTGCTCAGCCTGCTTTCTTATACACCCCAGGATCACCAGCCCAGTGTTGGCATCACCCACAATGGGCTGGACCTTGCCATATCAATCACCTATTAAGAAAACGCACTATAGAATTGCCTACAGGTAAATCTTATAAGAGGTACTTTCTCAATTGACAGTCCCTTTTCCCAAATGATTCTAGCTTGTGTCAGGTTGACATAAAGCTAAAGAGGACATAGCCCATGGCTGTATTGATTCTAGGACCATGGTAGGACAAGAACATCATGGTAGTAGAAACATGTGGCAGAGGGTGATTCACCTCATAGTAGAGAATAAAAAGAAGAGAGAGAGACAGAGAGACGGAGAGAGAGAGAGAGAGAGAGAGAGAATATGAATGAATGAATGAATGAATGAATGAATATGCTTCTTTCAGTGATATTATAGAAGTCCTCACTTTCCCCCTTTTATTCAATCCAAACTACCATTCTGTAGGCTGTTTCTGCCCATACTCAGGATTAGTATTCCTCCCTTAGCTTATTCATTTTAGAAGTACATCTACAGACATACCCAGAAGTGTGCTATATTAATTTCGTGGTCAATTATCAATCTAAATAAAGTGACAAGGTTACCACATTGTACCTTGAACATTGATGTTCATCTAACCTCTGTTGCTTTGACAAGATGCCCGAAATAAACAAGGTAAAGGGATGAATTATTTATATTCGCTCATAGTCCTCGGGTATTTTGAATGAGGCCTGTGTCGAGGCAGAACATTATGGTAGTAGGAATATGTAACAAGGCTAATTACTTCTTGGCAGACAGGGAACAAAGGGAGGGACTGCCTTCTCAAAGTCTTTATCCTTTTACCCCATTTATTTAATCTAGGCTCCCAGCCATTGGGATCGTGCTGCCCACTTTCAGAATGTACATTAGCAACTATGGCACTCCTGGGAGTATAATGGAAGGAATCCAAGTCTCTCTCCATACACACACAGCTCTCTCTCTCTCTCTCTCTCTCTCTCTCTCTCTCTCTCTCTCTGTCTCTCTCTCTCTGTCTCTCTCTGAACTCTGGATTTTTTAACAGTATTGCAAGTATAAGAGTATGCAAATTTTAAAAATTGGGTTGAATCTTTTGTATTGTAACATAGACATGAGTTGATGAAGGTGTATTAATTACTATTGGTATGACAAAATGGTAATACAAAAAGTAATTTGGGGTAGAAAGGGTTTATTTTGGCTTATAGTTTCAGTGATATAGAGTCCATCTCATGGAAAAGAAGACATGGCAGCTGGCAGGAAGGCCATGGTAGCAAGAGTGACAAGCTAGCTGACCACATATTCACCTATACACAGAAGGCAGAGTTGGAGAACAGAAATGTGACCAGGCTATAAACCCTCAAAGCCTTCCCCCAGCAATGAACTTCCTTCAGCAAGTTTCCACCTCCTAAAGGTTCCAGAACCTTCCAAAATAGTGTTATTGAGGATCAAGTATTTAAATAGACGAGCCTATGGGGAAACTTCTCATTCAAATAACCAGGATCATGCCACAGCAATGTTTCAGCTTCAAATCACCACAGGGGACCACAGGCAGAATGGACATTTCCCCCAGGCTCATGTGTTTGAATATTTGGTCCCCAACCAGTGGGGCTATTTTGGGATGCTCTTGGTACCTTTTGTACCTGGGGCTTCATGGCAGACAAACTCCTTATGGGCATGGCATAGATATTATACCCTGGCTCTATATCTAGCCTGAGCTTGCTGCCAACCAATTGCTGTCAATACCTTTTCACTGTCATACTGCTGCTAACTACTTTGTTATCTTTCTCTGCAATTGACAGACTGTAATCCCTTCAAAACAAGAGTCAAAATAAAGCCTTCTTCCTGTACATTGGTTCCTTCAGATATTTCGTCACACTGAGAAGACAATAAGTATCTTTCAAAATTGAATATGTCACTACCATGCAACCCACTAATTGTCCTCATAAGAATTTGTTCCAAAAAAAAGGAAACTTACTTTCAAGTAAAACTTCTACATGTACATACTCATAATGCCTTATTTTATTTTGAATAGTTAAAAAAATCCTTTGGGAAAAACTTGGATGCATTTTAATGAATGAATGATTAAACAGCGATACATCCATGTAGAATACAATGCAGTGGTGAAAAGAAACAAACAGTAAATACAACAATCTGTACGATAGTCTAGGGAATTGTGCTAAGTGAGAAGAACCTTGCTAAAAGTTTATATACAGTGTGGTTCCATTTATACAACATTATGGAAATGACAAAATTATAAATTTTTTCTAGTAAGATTAATGTTTGCCAGGTTTCAGGATGGAATCTGGGAGGGCAGTACATGGGAATATAAAAGAAGTTCACGTGAATATCATTGTGTGGTAATGGACCTGCTCACTATTTTGACTCCTAGTTATTCCTAACTAGGAGACGAGGCATTCCAGAGTGAAGTTTCCTGATGGCACCTAGCTGATCAGTGGGAGAAATAAGCCCATGATTAAGTTCAAAGGGTTAGCCAGACATTAGATAAGGATTCCCTAAATGTGGGAGGGATGAAGAACAGAGTACTTCAGAAAGCTTGTCCTGGGACAGTCCTCCTAGATCTTAGGGAATGTGTTCTATTCAGTGATTGTAAAGGCTATGACCCTAGCTTCTGCTAGGAGACTCTCAATTTTCAAAGCAGAATCACGGAAAGAGTTGTTCACACTTGCTGAGTGCTGGCTGTTTACCCAGCACTAGACTACACCAAACATAGCTGGTATCAACTGTTTTAGAAAATGTTATGCTGCTTTTGAACTTTGTGGTGTTTACCTACTATTTTCATATTGTAGATCTTTCCTCTTTAGTTGGGGCTACCTGAGCTCTATAATTACCTCAAGGACAGTGGTTCTCAACTTCCCCAATGCTACGACCCTTTAATACAGTTCCTCACGTTGTGGTGACCCCCAACTATAAAATTATTTTCATTGCTACTTCATAACTGTAATTTTGCTACTATTATGAATCATAATGTAAATATCTGATATGCAGATGGTCTTAGGCAACCATGTGAAAGGATCATTTGTTCCCCAAAGGGTTCTCAAACCACAGGTTGAGAACCACTGTCTTAAGAGACTGGAACATATCTGATGTTTCCACAGTGGATTTAAGTCACAGGTTCCAGACTGCTGTGTAAGGGGTGTGGTCAATTCTCCTGAAATCACAATTTACCTTCCTTCTAGTTTGTACATGCCTATGGCATTGGTGAGAAAGTCTTTGCTTTTCATATTGCTCTTCCATACTTTCAGCTAATTATCAGCCTAGAATTGAAGCTAAGGCTCATCTATGCTACTTCAGTTCTGCAACTTAAGAGATTTGTCTTAACATAGATAGACTAATAATTGGGTGAAAGAATGAAAGAGCTATATGAAACAGCAAAGGGATAGTGTATCTGAGCCTTAGTTTTTCTGCCAGTAATATGATTCACCTTGGAGCAGGAACAGTATTATGAAAATCAGTGGTGTATTTATCTGAACTCTTGAATTCTATAACTTGCCTAATGACACACAGTGAACTAGGGACAGAGATTTACTTTCCTCTTCCATAGGAATTTTTTCTCCCTTTGTTCTACAAATATCCTGGAATCATTTCTCTGTGCTGACATGAAGAGGTCACACCTGGGCTATATATCTCAGCTTATACACTCCCAACATTTTTTATCTTAGACATCTGAATTCAGGTAGTTAAGCTTCAATTTCCTCTTCTCTGTGAAATTGGGATACTATTAGCACCTGACTTGTATAGTTTATCCAAGGATTAAATGGTGTGTGTGTGTGTGTGTGTGTGTGTGTACACTCGCCTGAGCACTGGAACTATTGGAAATTAACGTGAAAATTAACCTGAGCTTGGCATGTTGAATCATTCCACATAGAGGTTTATTTTGCAAATGTCATGTCCATCTATGTAGAATATTCTAACAGACTAACAAAAAAAACCAAAACAAACAAAAAACAAAAAACAAAAACCCTTATGAAACTAAGTGGGTTAGTCACAGGACAAATTGTTAACATACAGCAGTCAATTACTTTATTATATACTTGAAATGACTAACTACAATGCAAAATGAATAAATAAGGGGCTGGAGAGAATACTCAGTGGTTAAAAGTGTTGGTCACTCTTGCAGAGGACCTACTTCAGTTCCCAGCACATAAATACGGTGGCTATCACCTGAAATTCAAGTTCTAGGGCATCTGTCATCCTGTTTTGGCCTCTGCCCCCATAAGTAAATTGAACTTTTTTTAAAAAATGAAATGAATACTTTTATAACAGAATCACAGTTGAGAGGCTCAAACAAATCTAACAAAATATGGTTGTAGAAGTTTATTTTTTAGTTGTGTTTAAAATATTGTTTTGTGCATTGTTGGGTGAGGGGCTGCTTAGGTTTGATGTTTTTTATGGTCTGCAGGTGTTGGCTTTATGTAAATTCCTCATGATCTGCTCATGCTATCAGTAGAACATGTGAAGAGTTCTGTATCAATAAAAACACCTGAGCTCAGACGCTCAGGGTTTCACTGTCCAGGATGGCTCTTGCCATGATAGTGGTTCCCTCTGCTGAGGTCTGGCAGGGACCGTACCTATGAATATGCCTCTGTGTATCCCCTGGTGAGCTGCCATAGCAGTGTACTGCTACAAAATGTAAAGGATCTATATGCAGAAAACTAAAATTCTGATGAAAGAATTAGAAACTATCCACATTCATGGTGAGGTACCCTGTGTTCATGGATTGAAAGGCTCAATATTGTTCAGAGGTTGCTTCTTCCCACCTTCCCTGGTAGCTTCATCAAAATCTTAATTGGAACCCCAACCTTTGTTGGTATTGACTAACTGATTCTAAAACTGACATAGAAAGACAAAAGGCCTTAAATGGCAAACAAAGTCCTGAAGAAGAACAAAATGAAAACACTTACACTAGGACTGTGATTTCAAGATTGGCTATAAAGTGACAGAAAGCAATATACTGTGAAATTTGTGTAAGAATAGACAAATGAGTGGAACAGAAAAATTTCTCATAAATGAAGATAACAACTATGCGCAGCTAGTCTCTGGCAAGGACCAAGTCAATTTAATGGAGGAAGAGTAATCTTTTTAACAAATGGTGCTGGAACTGTTGCAAATTAACATAAAAATTAACCTGAGCTTGGCATGTTGAGTCATGCTTGTAATATAAGCACTTGGGAGGTGAAGGAAGGACAGACAACTGGGAGTTTGAGGTCATGTTGAGCTACACAGTGAGTTCACGGCCACCCTGGGCTATATGAGTCCATTGCAGAAAACTAAATAGACCAAAAAAAAAAATCTGAACAAACTCTTTTAATCTTTCACGAAATTGCTTGTTTCTGAGAAAGGGAGGGTCTGTTTTGTCTTTTAAAGGTGTGACCCCTGGTAGGTTGACCACACTCCAGTGGACGGCCCCAACCCTATGGGTATATGGGCATCACAGATCGGACTTGATAGGTTAAAAACAAAAACAAAAAACGAGAGCACAAAGTTGTATATGTAGGGAAATGGTGTGTGTGAATCTAGAAAGAGTTCATAAAAGGGAAGACTCTATTCATATAAAAGATCCCAAATCAGTCGTAATAGATCATAGACTTGAATGTTAAATCTTCAACACATGACAACCACCTCATCAATGATTATCAAGAGCAGTTAGACATGTGGCCTTGATGGTAGATGGATTATAGGTCTTACTGGATGTCTGCTTTCTCTTGTCAGAGTATGAAAAGCTAGTTATTAACCATAGCTGCCCCTTCAGGAATGCATTTTTCAAAGGAAGTGTGAACGCTTCTTCAAGACGAGAAAAAATTCCTGAGCCCCCTCTGCTGGCTGTACTGGAGAATAACAGGTGAGGAAATGACCAGAATGATCTCTAAAAACATGCATAGGCTCCTAGAATAGTGATTCTCAAAGTATTCAGTGTCATAATCCTGGACAGTTTCTTATTTTTTGTTTTTAACTTCTATTTCATATTTTTAATTTTAATTTTTTTGAGACAGAGTCTTAGTGTGCAGCCCTGGCTGTCCTGGAACTCACTTTATAGACCAGGCTGGCCTTTCTTGCACTCACAGAGATCTTCCTGCCTCTGTCTCCTATTAAAGGCATGTACCACCATACCTGCAGTGTTTGTCTGTCTGTCTGTCTGTCTGTCTGTCTGTCTATTTATTTATTTATTTATTTATTTATTTATTTATTTATTTATTTATTTATGTTTTTTAAGACAGGGTTTCTCTGTTGTAACTCTGGCGGTCCTGGAACTCACTGTGTAGACCAGGCTGGCCTCAAACTCAGAGGTCTGCCTGCCTCTGCCTCTTAAGTGCTGGGACTAAAGGCATGCACCACCACTGCCCAGCTATTATTTTAAAATTATATGCATGTAAGCACATGGACATATATGCATATACCTATTATCATAATGTATGAAAAGAGTCTAATTAGTATGGATTAGCCACACAGTAAATGGAAGCTATCAATACTTCTATTATCATTCTTTCTCTACCAGATTTCTCTATCAGAGCTTCAGTTCATTTATGTATAATTTGGGAGTATTAGCGAATATTGGTATTTTTACACTGTTCCTAGCAACTATTCTGCAGGCTTCCTATATTTTTCTCAGTTAATCCTCACAACAATTCTATGAAGTAGGACCAATTGTTATTTTGCAGGTGAAGAAAACAAGTCTCCAAGGGGAGGGGATATGATACTTATAGGTCACACAACTAGGAGTTGAAAGAACTGGGAAATACAGGCAGTTTGGTTATAGAGTATCCTGAAACAGTACACTACTTCTGCAACATGATTGGATTAACTGACATGTTTCTTATGAAGTGCTTAGTACAATAGTATTCATACCCTAAACACACACCAAAAAACCTATTCAAATTTCAACCATGTTCCTTGCTGCACCATGGATGTAGTACACATCTATCTGTGGGTACCTATATGAACAGATAGTTAATGCCAGATATGCATATGTATGTAAACATTCAGATAAATACCTTAGTCCTTGTACATGGATTATTTCACCAATTGCATTCAATAGCTCATATTGTACTATGTTATTGAGGCTTTTCTAGGCAGTATGGGTGCCACATTGAGCAAAGAGATAAAAATCTCTGGTTTTGTGGATCTTACATCATAGAAAGATGATATGATTTTAAAAACACACATGTAATTGGTTAGATCATGACAAAGTACAGACAGGAAAATGAAAGATGAAATGCTAGGTAAATAGTTGACACTTTGAGTCAAACTGGCCAGGGAAGGTCCAATTAAGTAAATCTTTTTTAAAAATTTATTATTGAAGTAGTAGAAATATGAGGCATGTAGCTGCTTGTGTCAAGATATTCCTGGGCTGAGGAGACAGCAAGGTGAGTTGCCCTGGGGCAGGACAATGCTTAACATGTTGGAGCCGCAGTAAGGCCAGTGTGTCCGCAGTGAGGCCGGTGTGTCCGCAGTGAGGCCGGTGTGTCCGCAGTGAGGCCGGTGTGTCCGCAGTGAGGCCAATGTGTCCGCAGTGAGGCCGGTGTGTCCGCAGTGAGGCCGGTGTGTCCGCAGTGAGGCCGGTGTGTCCGCAGTGAGGCCGGTGTGTCCGCAGTGAGGCCGGTGTGTCCGCAGTGAGGCCAATGTGTCCGCAGTGAGGCCAATGTGTCCGCAGTGAGGCCGGTGTGTCCGCAGTGAGGCCAGTGTGTCCGCAGTGAGGCCAATGTGTCCGCAGTGAGGCCGGTGTGTCCGCAGTGAGGCCGGTGTGTCCGCAGTGAGGCCGGTGTGTCCGCAGTGAGGCCGGTGTGCCCGCAGTGAGGCCAGTGTGCCCGCAGTGAGGCCAGTGTGTCTGACAGGCAGCTATCTGAAGGGAAAGAGTGGTGATGAACGCAATAGGTGGTTTTAGTGGCTGTCATATAATATGGCTTTTGGTCCAAGGTGGAGAACCATGGTAGGATTGTGAGCAGAAGGATAGACTAATCTAATTATATATTTAAAATATTGCTTCAGAGCTGGGGAGATATCTCAGTTGCTACACTGAATGCCATAGAAGCATGAGGAGTTGAGTTCCACCCCTAGAACACATTTAAAAAGCTGAATATGGTGGTGTGAACTTGCAATCAATCCTAGCACGGGGAATGCAGAGACAGACAGATCCCTGGGGCTCACTAGCCGTAAGCCTAACACAGTTAAGTTCCAGATCAGTGAGAGATCTCTTCTCATAAAAAACAACGTACATGGCACCCTAGAAACAATGCCTAGGTTCATCCTACGTCCTTCACATGCACGCACACGTGCAGGCACATGCATCCCCCCACATACATCCATACACATATATACCCCCACACAATGCATCCACATATACATGCACCAATATACACATGAAAACACACATACACACACACACACACACACACACACAGATTATTCTGCATAGTTTTTGAAAATAGGAACAAATTAAGGGTAAAAGAAAGGGACATAGAGGAATGCTGGTATGATTCTGGATATAGTTTGACAGTATAGCCAATAGGATTTGCTAGGAAACGGGACTAGGATTTTGAGAGCAAGAGAAAAGTTCCAGTAACTCTGAGAGAGTTGGTCTAAGCAATGATTTAAGTTTGGTGTTTCTTTACAAGACGTATTGTTTCTTGAGAAAAGATCTCTCACTATAGAGGAGCTGGTCTGTGTTCAGAGATGATAGGGGATTGGGTTTTGAACATATTAAATATAAGGTATCAATTACAATCTACATAGAGACACAAATATGTAGGCACATCTGTATGTCTACAGTTTAGGGAAGAGATGCAACCTGAATATAAAAACCTTGTGAATTTCGGGCTGAGCAGTGGTGGTGCATGCCTTTAATCCCAGCACTAGGGAGGCAGAGGCAGGCAGATCTCTCTGAGTTCGAGGCCAGCCTGGTCTACAGAGTGAGCTCCAGTACAGCCAGAGTTACAACAGAGAAACCCTGTCTCGAAACACAACCAAAACAACAACAAAAACAAAACACTGTGAATTGTTGAAAGCTAGACAATGTTTAGAAGCATCAAACTAGATAAGATTACCAAGAAAGTGAGCATGAATAAGGAAAACAGCTCCAAGGCTGAGCCCTGTAGCACAATAAGGTATCAAAAGATGAGAAGGAGCTGATGAGAGTGATGAAAAGGAATGAACAGTGGTTTAAGGAATCAGGGTGGTGAGGTGTGGTGTCCTGGAAAACAATGTTTTCAGGAATGACCAGCTGTGCCACATGTCACAGATAGTCCGCATGGTGTCTGAGAATGACTGTGTATCTGACTATGTGGAGGTCATCAGTGACTGTGAAGAGAGCAGTTTATAATAGAATGGTGAGACAGAAAGCCTGATCAAAATGAGTTCATGGAGGAGGTAGAAAGAGCAAAACTGTGCATGCTGACACATGCCTATAATCCTAGGACTTAGGAAAGTGGAGGCAGAAGGATCACCACAAATTCAAGGCTAGTCTTGCCAACATAGTGAGTTACAGGCAAGCCTTAGCTACAGAGTCAGACCTTGTTTCAAAAAAAAATCAAAGCAAAACAAAGCAACAACAACAAAAATAAATAACAAAAGTAAAACAAAACTCCCGAGTTTCGCTGTGAATGAAGCACAGGCTGAAGGGGAAGTTGAGGATTTGTGTGTGGTGCTGGGAGGAATCCTAGGGCCTTGTACATAATAGCGAGTGCTCTACACTTGTTGATGCCCTAGCCTGTGATAATTTGCCTTTTAAATAAATATGAATTCTGGCGTCCTTCGTGATTGAAATTATCTGTTGGATCCCCTAGACAGGAGTTGACTGATAGTGCTGAAGACAGACAGAAGAACTTCTCATAGCTATCCTGGAATACGTGAAAGCAGTGAGATGTCACACACAGGGGATGTTTGATCTTATCTAGGAGTCTTTGCTTTCCATCCACAATAAAAGGAAAGTAGCATCTATGGGGAAAATGCTGAAACATCCTTAAAGAAACAGAAGGCAGAGTCATCTGCTGAGTATGGGCATAGCTGCCAGTGATTGGAACGAGAAGAAAGTATGAAATGTTCTTCAAGTAGTGTCAGAATAAATGGACTAGGAGACTATATGATTCTAGGATGAGCTTATTACCTCTGGGGTTGGAATTGGTACCTAAAAATGTCAAGTTCAAAACAAGTCCCCTCAGTTCAGTTGTGCATAAAAGTTCAGACACAGAAGATATGGAGAGCTGTACTTAAACCAGGAAAATAGCTTAGATAGATGCCATAAGAAATTCTAATGCATGCCCAAAATAGTTGAAGATGGCTAAGAAGAGATAGGAAAATAGTGAAAAGCTGGTAAGATCAATAAAATGATGGTCCAGTGGGTTGAAGGGCTGGCTACTTGATTTGTAATGTACATTAGTACATCATAAAGGTAGAAGGAGATTGTTTAGATAATTAGGAATTTGAGATATAAAAAATGGACAGACATTGCTCATGGCAAAGCCTCGATATAGGTGATTAGAAATGATCACATGATTTCCTCAGAACAGCTACCACTGGACATTCTGTGAACGTAGTTATGTTAGCTGTATACTCCAATAGCCTCTTTCCTCCCAGAACTTGGGCTGTCCCCATGAATTATTTTGACCAAAACAAAGAGGACAATGTAGTGATGTAAGATTTTGAGGATTGATCTAGAGCTGTGGTCCTCAACCTGTGGGTCACCCTTTGAGGATCAAACTTCCTTTTCACAGGGAAGACCATCTGCATATCAGGTGTTTACGTTATGATTCATAACAGTAGGAAGATTACAGTCATGAAATAGCAATGAGAATAGTTTCATGATTGGGGGTCACCACAGCATGATGAACTGTAGTAAAGGGTTGCAGGATTAGGAAGGTTGTGAACCACTGAATGAGAGGCCTGGTATTTTTTGCTTTGTTTTCCATGGTGTACTGTCATCTATCCCACATTAAAAGCAAACCCTAAACAAAAACAAGCAAGAACCATTGAGAGTGAAATTGCAGCGCAGCCAGTAGGCTAGTCCACCACTTGAGGCATGGCTTTACCTGGCAGTATGCAAGCAGAGGAGCTGCTAAACTGCTCAGAGTTGTAGAGGCAATACATTTCTTTGTTGTTTTAAGATGCTGCATTTTGGGATAGTTTGTTCTGAAGCAACAAGTAACTAACACAGGAAAATGTGACTGAAGTGTGAGTGAGGGTTGAGGGTACAATCATGGGAATTCAAAAAACTGAGAAAACAGTAGGGGAAGAGCGTCATCACTCACCAGGGACTGAGGCCATGCTGTTGCGGAGGACGTGTGATAAAGTACCACAAGGGAAAATCTTCAAGACACAGATTGAATACCAGTATGGGCTAACTAAATGAGAGTCTGTACAGGACATTTTAATATAGCTGGGTATGGTTTTTAAATTAATGTGTATCTGTATATATTTGAGTGTATGACATGTATGTATGGGTGTCAGTTGAGCCCAGAAGAGGGTGTTGGATCCTCTGGAGCTGGAATTATAGGAGGTTGTAAGTCACTCAACCTGAGCTCAGGTCTTCTGCAAGAGAAGCAAATGCTCCTAACCACTGAGCCGCCTCTTTAATTCCTAGTTGGGTATTTTTCTTAATAAGCATATATAAATATGTGTAAACGTCATATAAATTTGATTCCCCCAGATATGTGTATTGCCATTACATATACATATGTGCAGCAGTTCTACATAGATACATGATGCAAGCAAAGAGTAACAAGTTCCTGTTGGTGATGTTTTAATTAAAAACTCTGCTCTCAGCCAGAGAGAGCCCTGAATTTCCACCATTAGCTCCACCTGTTACAGCCTTAGCTTTAGAGCTGACAATGGGATATAGGGCAGGAGACTTTTAGACTTAGGGGTTTGAGGGATGGTATATAGGGTGGGGCTTGGAACATTCAAAATGAGGGGTGCTTTTAGGATAGGGTATATCTATGTGTGGTGCATCATAGCGGTAAGCATGGAAGGTGACAGTTGTAACTGTCTTACTTGTTTTTCAAAATCTCTGGGTGATTCTATTTAAAGAAACATTGAAAAATGAAGAAATTGTATGTTTTAAGGGAGCAGTTCAACACATTTACACAAACATGCATCTGAGTAATGAGCATCTAGATTTTAAAAAAATGGAAAAGGATAGTCAATTTTCCTTAAGGGTATGTCCCCTGGTAGGTTGACTAAACATCAGTGGATGGACTCTCACTTATATATATATGGGGAGCACAAATTGGACTCAGTGGGTGACAAAAATAAAGAGGATATGAAGTTCTAAGGGGGTGGAGAGTGGAGGGTGGACCTGAAAAAGTTAGGGAGAAGATTGGGAGGTAAGCATGTTCAAATTCATAGGTGTATGAAGTTATCAGAGAATTAACAAAATTTATATATTGAAAAATACGAAATGATCAGTGTCAAATAAATTTCCCAATCACTTCCTTGAGTTACTATCCTAAAGGTATCACTTGGTTTCTAACAGGATAGATTGGGTTTACTGGTGTTTACCAATTAAAGAATACAGCTTCTCTTCTATGCCTGGCTTTCTTTACTCAAAGATATGTTGCACATACCAGTAGCTCATTATTTTTATTGTTGTACAGTACTCTGGTTGTGTGAATTTCTCATACTTTATCTATTTGAGTAAAAGCCAGTTTGAGGCCACCAGGAATATATACTATGCATGTTCTAGTGGTATAAGTAGGGTCACTTGGAAGTGATGTGGTATTTAAAAATGATCTTGTTATAGTTTTGATCTTAAATGTTTCCCTAAAGCTCACATTTTAAAGGTATGACCCCCTAACAGATAATGCATTAGGTTAAGAGATTAGGCTTGGTTGGAGGAAGTAGGCAACTGGAGATATGATGCTTATCCCTAATCTCTCTCTGTCTGTCTCTGTCTCTGTCTGTCTCTGTCTCTGTCTCTCTCTCTCTCTCTCATCTCCTCCTTTTTTCAGGTTGCTGTAGGGTGAGCAGTATTGCTACACTGATCCACTGGGACAATGGGAGGGCAGAACCCCATGCTAAAGTAGTGAAACCATGACAGAAACTCCAGGGCAGGCCGGGAACTAGAGTCTGGACAGTCAGGAAATGACTAATAATATTATCCTGTTCTCCTCATAGATTAGTGCCTAGCCCAATCCTCAACAGATAGGCTCCCATCTGAAGGGAGCACATGCAGAGTCCCAGGGCCAAACAAAATGCAGAGCTCTGGAAACCCCAAGATAGAAGTGGAGGAGGGATTGCTGGACCCAGAGGAATTGAAGACACCAGGAGAACAAACCCCATGGAGTAAACTGACCAGCACTCTTAGGGGCTCACATAGCCTGGAATGGCAGACATAGAACCTACTGGGTCCCCTAAATATGTCTTGAGTTTGCCTGGCTTGGCGCTCTTACAGACTGGAATGAGGGGTGTCTCTGAACCTTTCACCTGCCTTGGGACCTTTCTTCCCCTGCTAGGTTGCCTAGTCCAGACTTAAAGTAGGGAATTGTGCCTGACCCTGTTCCATCTTATTGTGCCATGTTTGAGCAGTAACCCTGGGAGGACTGCTCTTTCTTGGGGAGGGGCAGGGGTGGAAGTGGAAGGATGGGGAGGTAGATCTGGGAGAGAGGGGAGATGGAGAAGTTGGGAGGAGTGGAGGGAGGGGTGGAAGGGTATTGGAATGTTATATGAGAGAAAAATTTTTTTAAAAAAATTCTACAAAAAGTGAGTACCTTAGTTTCTTTCCTTGTTGTTTGATAAAAATACCTTGAGAAAAACAATTTAATGGGGGAAAGGGCATTATATGTATACATAGTTCAAGGTACGTTATGGTGGTAAAATGAAAGTTTCAGGACCTTGAAGCAGCTGGTCAAATCACATACCGACAACTGGGAACAGAGCAATGAAAGCATTCTTCCTGCCTCTCAGCCCTTTTTCTTCACTTGTACAGTCCAGGATCCTAGTCAGGCAGCAATGCCACCCACAGTGTCTGGGTCTTCCTACATTAATTAATCAAGATAATTTCCCATAGGCATGCTCAAAGGCTTGCATCCCAAGTGATTCTAGATTCCGTGAAGTTGATAATTAACACTAACCATCATAATGGGTAAAAGACCTGAACAGATATTTTTCCAAAGCTATAAAAGTTGCTAACAGGTAAGTGAAAAGATGCTCAACATTACTAATTATCAGGGAAATGCATATCAAAACCACATTGAGCTCTTATTTCACACCTGTTAGTACAGCTATTATCAATAAGTAAAAAGGTATAAATTGTTGATAAGAACATGGAGAAAAGAAAGCATGTGTGCTGTTGTTGGTAGCATCATAAACTAGTACTGTTATTATGGAAAAGAGTTTGGAGATTCTTTAATGTGTTTCTTTTCTCATTGATGTGACAAAATTCCTGATAAGAAGCAACTTAAAGGAAAGAGAGGACTATATAAGCTTATAGTTCAAGGTGTACAATCCATCATGGCAGGGGCAGCAGAAGGCACCCTTCTACGCAGTGGGAGCTTGTCGCTTGGCTTATTCACATCTAGCTGGATCAGAAGGCACAGATAGAAGAGCAAAGCTACATAATCATCAAAAATTGCTCCCCCCTCAATTCACAATGATTCAATTCCTCTAGTTAGGCCAAAATTCCCAAAGGTCCTATGGCCTCCCAAAACAGTTCCACTAGCTGGGGATCCAGCATTCAAACGTATGAACCTTGGGGGAAACATTCCATATCCAGCAATAATAGCCAGAAGCTTGAGAATAGAACTACTATCATTTTGGATACATTTGGACTCAAATACCTTACTCCCTGTTAAAGAGAAAGAAATTAGAGCAACTCAATAGTTGTGAATAAAGCTGTATATTACATGTGTCTTTGGCATTTCATCTCCTTTGGATATATATCCAGTAATGGCATTTGCAAGTTCTTTATATTTTATATAAAAATTAATTTATTATCTGTTTATACTACACAAGGATTTTATGAACACCAGGAACTTATTGGTGCTGTGTACAAGACTGTAGAAGACAGGGTCTTGATAGTACCACAGAGGAATCAGGCAGATGTGAACTGAACTTCCGGCTTCATCACTTCTTAACTGTGAATCCTTGGGCCTCTCTGAGCCTCACTTATCTGTGAAAAGTCGCTGATGAGCTACTCTGTGAGTCATTCCCTCCTTCTATTCTCTTGAAGAATTCCTATTAGTCCTTCAAAGCCCTACACAATGAATACTGCTCTGTAATATTTCTTCTGACCTTTGCTTCAGGAGAGTCCCTCTTACTTTAGAGTGCCAGAATTTTGTGCCGATCTCTAACTGTTATCCATTTCTCTATCACAGGTCTAACTCTCCCAGTGGACTCTGAACTCCTTTGGAGGACAAGACTATTTTTTTTTCAGCATCATGTCATCAGTGCCTAACTCAGAGATGACTCAAAGTAAGAACTCAATAGAAGTGTACTAAACATCATTATCAAGCTGATAGTCACTTCCTCTCCTTGTTGACATTTTGTGATACTCGTAGTTCAGACCACACATTGTGTCACAGTTTTGGCACTAAGCCATATTCTTCCTGGTGCCAATGACTCTCAAATTGTTTCATACTTTTTCAAAATAAGATCCCCCAAATGATTAGGTTGCATAAAAGGAGGATGTTCTTGGATATATTTCTTATGCTGTGTGATGCTTGGGCCTATAATAAGTTTTCAATCACCACAGTTTGATTGTGAAATAGCACTGTGCTATTGGGATGCCATCGTTTCAATGCCTTTGTATTGACAGCAATTTGCCAGGAAAAAAAATAGGAAACCAAGCTGTGGTGGAAATGATCTCTCCTAGGCTGGGGGATTCTCTCTTCTCCTCAGCGGCTTACAATGGATTCATGAACACCAGCAAAATTGAACTTGCTGGATATTTGGACTTTTGCCCAATGTTGATTCTATTTAGTGGGCATTAACATCTTGATTATACAAGCAATTATTGCAGACGTTGTGGAGTTCAATATGGCCAGGAAGATATTAGACTATGTAGTAACCCATCAAGAGGCCAGCCCATTGAGCTGTTGGGGGATTTAAACAGGTAATGAGTAAGAAGCTTTATAGATTAGTGAATCAGAGAATCAAACGGTATTCTAAATATTTATGCATTTATATATATTTACAGATCTTTTAAAGATAGTTTGTCATTACCAGTTTCTATACTGTTTATTGTCACTACTCATTGTGACCCCATAGGAGCCTGTGCTCACAGGAGTAATGCTGTGGTATGTTCAGCTCCGCTGGCTCTCCATAGAAAGGAGCTGGAATGCCTTGTGGAACAATGCTCTGAGCTCCCAAAGAATGGAGAATGAAAGAGCAAAGAATGAAGGACAGCCTAGTTTGATAACCACATTAGCGCACTACTAACGTCTGCTCAAGCCAAAGACAACACTATCTCCAGGAGTTAATACTCTGAACTACTGAATCTTTACCTTCAGTAGAGTGAAAGTTGGACAACAAGAGCCTACTCATCAGTGGTTCCTCAGAGAGACGTGGTAAGCCATGTTTTACAGTAAAAACAGCCTGGCATTCTGGCTCAGCTTTATTTATTTTAAATATAGAATATATTTGTGTGAGATATAAGCAGACAGTAAATGTAAATAAACTTTTACTGACACCTTGCAACTTTCAGCATGCATTCTACTCCAGAATAATTAGAACATGTATGATTGCCCCAGGAAGTAGCCTTTTCTTAATTCATACTAAATAAATGTTTCCCCCTTTTATGAAAAAGACAGTAGGGATAAGGATAGTAGCAACAGTATTAAGATGCAGGTCACATTTGTGCTAATAGAATAAAACCAACTTGTGGTTGCAAGCACTACAATTCATGATAAATGTCATAATAATTAGTAGTATGAACTCTGTGAAGCTGTATCAGATGAAGAGCAAGTCAGTGAGAACGAGAAAGGAAAAATCTAATGGAAGCTTTACTTCAGATATAAGCATAACATTCCTGTCATTGCAACCTCATGAAAAGTCCATTTGTATTTCTTCTTATGAAGACTGGCAGAAACCTCTGCTATCACATTTTAAGCTTCATAGACATTGTTTGAAATCCAGCTTTACCTTTTTACATTTTAGTGAATTCTTTTTGAGGCAAGATTTCACTGTATAGCTCAAGCTAACTCACTATGTCACGTAGGCTGACCTCGAACTCATGATCTTCATGCCTCAGCCTCCAAAATGGTAGGATTACAGGTGTGTGGCACCATACCTGGCAATATTCTCTGGTACATTCTTGTCTATGTGTTCTATGTATGTGTACACCTGTGTGGATGTGTGTTTGCAAGTCAAAAGTTGATACCAGCTGTCTTAATCCGTTCTTCTCTACTTGATATTTTGAGACAGTATCTCTCACTGAACCTTGCAGCACAAAGATTCTGCAAGATTGACGACCAGTTGAGCTTCAGGGATACACCTTACTCTATGTCCTTATTGCTAGAATTACAGATGGATGATACTGTGCCTGGATTTTTATGTGAGTTTTGGGGATCTACATTCTGTTCCTAATGCTTTGCTGGCAATCGCTTTACTGAGCCCTCTCTTTAGGCCCTAGTGCATTCTTTTTACTTGTTTGTTTGTTTTTAAAGATATTTATTTTTATGTATATGAACTTTGTCTGCATATGTGTATATGTACTCTGTGTGTGTGTGTGTGTGTGTGTGTGTGTGTGTGTGTGTGGTGCCTGTGGAGTTCAGAAGAGAATGACAGATGCCCTGATATTGAAGTTGTGAGCTGCCGTGTGGATGCTGGGAAATGAACCCTGGTCCTCTGCAAGAGCAGCAAGTGCTCTTAACAGCTGAACCACCTCTCTAGTCTCCTGCTACTTTCTTAATTAAAGCAACTCATCCTTAGTATACATTAGAATTTTATTCCAAATCCGCCTCAAATGAGTAAGACTAAACTGAACTTTGTTCTTCGATCACTGTGTGGGGCATGCATATTTTAATTTACAACATATATGTAGTACTCACTATATGGTATTTTAAAGAAAAGTTAATTCTGTATAGTGACTAACATCTGTAATCACAATGAAATATTTCCCTCTTTTGTGGTTTGGAGTATATGAACTATATAGTATGCTATATATAAAGTATGTGTAAGTATACACATGTATAAATTATTCAGATAGTGCATATAATATCTCTAGATTTACTAATTTGAGTGAGGCTGAGTTAAACACCAAGTGTTGTGGATTCCTCCATTCTCTTTGCTAGAATTGCTTAGGTGTATAGTATTGTGGGCAGATCAAAGTGTGGGTGCCCCTGTGAGCTGACTTGCTAGTGCTTATGTGGTAGACCTGTGTGAATGGCATGATATTACTGAATCAGTCCAAAGTCACACTGTATGGGGTCTGGACAAAGTAGAGTGCACTGTAAAATTCCACCCTTCAGATCCCCTAAGTGAACCCCTTTACAGGTTTGCGCCAAGAGTTTTAATTCTAGTCCCTCAAACATACATGAGCAGAAGATTATTGGTGGAAAATATATATACTTTAGGGGTCTCACACATAGCAGAATTTAATGAGTAGGTGAATTAAATAAAAGTTTGGGTAAAGCAGGGTGATTTTGCTCAGCAGCTCTGCTAACCATGAAACATGAAGGCCCCACAAATCATTCAAGGGAGGTTGTTAGGGCAGAACTATTTAACACTAACAGTAATATGATTTTTTTTTTTTTTTGCCTTTCACTATGTTGATATTTGCACTGAAGGTACAGAAGCAATGGTGCTGCCTTTCCAGCAAAAAACCAGACAGTAGCACCAAGCTGTTCCAGCAGCCATCATGTTCTTTACTGGCAGCACTCACAGACAGGGGTGGGGGATGGGGGGGAGGGGTTGGGGGAGCGGCAGTTCCTACAAGAATGTCCTTGATTAGGCAGTAAAAATATTAATTTTATTGAACCTCAACCCTCAAGTACTTGTGCATAAATCAGTTCTGCACAATGAATTGTGAGAGTGTCTTGAGAAAAAGTGCTTCTGCAATTGTTTGAATTGCGTGATGAACTCGCCACTTCTTTTCATGGAAAAGCTCCCCTCCCCTAACTAAAAGGACAACTGACAGACTATGTAATTTAGGGCATTTGACAAACATTTTCTCAAACCTGAGTAAGCATTGGTCTTGTCACTTCAAGAAGAACAGCTGACAAGTATTTGTTGCCAATGATAGGATTTGAGTTCTCAAGCTGAAAGTGGAAGTTTAGAAAATGTGTATCCACCTCTGTGAGCTTGACAGTTTCTCAACGCTTGCAGACTTTCCTGATGGGTCTAGTGATAGATACTATGAACAAATGTGAAACCTCAAAGAATTGTTTAGTTAAAAGTGCAAATATTTGGAAGATTTTTACAACTCAGAAATGGATACGGTTTTTAATTGTTACAACATATTGTTGAGCTGCAAATAGTACATGCCACACTGATTTGAAGTATGAATTTTAACTGTTAAAGTATATTCACATATGCATGCAGTAATCATCAGAGTGAAAAAGAAACCCTTCTGTGCCTTCCCTTGTCTTTGCATCTCCCTTTCCCAATCCACATCCTTAGTTAACTGCAGTCTAGGCTGTGTATCTATTAATTCATATGAACGGAATCCTGTCACACGTGAAATCCCTGACAGATTTCAAGCACTACATGTTTTTCAAAGGCCACCCATGCTACACAGTGTGTACTACTTCATTGCTTTCCTGGTGAAATTATGTTGTGTTATATGAGTATTACTGAGTATTTTGTATTATCTTTTCAGCTAGTGACAGATTACATTTGGCTCTTCTATCTAAGTTTTTCATCAGACATTTTAACTAACCTGAAATTGTACATTGTGTCACAAGGCCTATGGTGGTTGTATCATATATACTATGTACACACTTTTCTTGTCAGTATTCTATAAACAATACGATGAAGCAAGTATTTTTATATAATTTACTTTATAGGAGGTATTAGAAGTAATCTAGAGATGATTTAGAGAATATAAGAGGATATGTCCTAATTTAATGTTTTTTAAATTATCAATGTATAATGTTAGAATACAACTCATTTTCATATAGTACACGGAACTGTATCCTATACTAAAATCAGCAATCATTTCTCAGGCCCTACTCCAAAGCTCTTGAATAATTGTGTACCTGGGACTCAGTATGATCCATTTGAAAAAAAATATTTATTTTAATTTTAAAAAATTAAAATATAACCACACAACTTTTATTATTTTTTCTCTCTCCAGCTCCTTCCATGTCCCCCCTCCAACTCTCTCTCAAATCCATGGTCTCTTTTCCATTAATTGCTATTGTTACACATATACACACACACATATGAATATATAAATACAACCTGCCCAGTCTGTATAATATTACTTATATCTTCATTATTTCAAAGCCTACCACTTGGTATTGGATAACGAATGAGGGAGCTCATATCAAGGGCAGTCTAGTTCTCCTGCTCTCAGCATTCCTTAGTTGCCTGTAGTTCTTTGTCTAGGGTTAGGGTCCCATGATATTTTTCTCCTTCCACTTTTACATGTCTATTGGTGTTGTTCTTGTTCAGGTCTTGTTTAAGCAGCCATATTTTTGTGGTATCATGGAAGAAACTTCCCTGTCAACTCTAGGGGACACGATTGCACAGCACATTTGCCAGTTCTCTGGCTCTTACAGTCTTCTGTCCTCTCCTCTACAACGTGTACTGAGCCTTAGGTGCAGGAGATGTATTGTCGATGTATCCACTGTGGCTGGGCACCCTACAATCTCTGCATTTGGATTGGTTGTGTTTTACTTTGATGGTTTACATCTATTGTAAAGGCCCTTGGTTTCTTTAGCTGTAAAGGAAATCAAATTACGATACTAATGCTAATGTTGTCTAAACTGTAAAACTGTTTCTCTCAGTCTTTTTTATTTTTTGAGCTTGGGTTTAATGTAGCCAAGGCTGGTCCAAAATTCACTATGTAGCTAGGATGACCTTTCACTCCTAACCTACACCTATGGAAATACTCCCTTCCTCTCTTCCTCCCTTCTCTCCTCTCTCCCTCTCCCTTTCTCTATCTCTTCCTACTCTGTGCTCTTGCTATTTTTACCTCATTCTTCATCTAGGCAACCAAGGAATCTCTGCTGATTGATCAAATCACATTGTAATGCTTTCCTAGTGCCTACAGAACAAAGTTCAGCTCCTTTGTTATGGCTTGTTATGAGGGGACATCCTTTCCTTCCTCAGTAGTTCTTCATTTAGGCTAGATGCCCTGGCTGTAGTCAGTTGTCCTAGAAGATCCTGCACATTGTGCACCCATGGCACTTTTCCTGTTCCTATTAAAGTACCTACTGCATTTACTACACTAAACGCACAAACGCCCATGAGGCCAGAAGAGGGCACTGAGGCTGTTGGAACTCTGATACCCTAAAGCTGGAGGTATAGGCAGTTGTGAGCAGCCCTAGGACAATAATCCATTAATCTCTATGAATACCTGGCTCTCCACATAGATTTTTAAAAAGATGAAACAAGACCTCACTATGTTCCCTGGCTAGCCTAAACTTGCTGTGTTAGCAAGGCTCTCTTTGAACTCCTACCTCCTACCACAGCCTTCGGACTGATGGGATTACAGATGTGTACCAGACTGTAAGATGCTTAAGGACGGTGACTATACTAGCCACATCTATATTTCTGGGATCATGTGTGGTTAAATTATTTTTGTTGCTGTTTAGTTTGGACTTGTTGGCAGTGTCTCACGTTTATAAACCCCAGACTGTCCACAAATTCACTATGCAGTCCAGGCTTGCCATAAACTCATTGTGGAGGCCAGGATGGCTTTAAATTTAAAACAACAAAAAGATTTTTAAATCAGAAGAAACCTGAAGGAGCTGCTATTTGTTTATTAATTTTTACATTCTACAAACATTCTAAACAATTCTCTCTTTGTTGTTTTCCATACAGGAATTAGACCTCCAGTGTACCCAGTGTCCTCTTCTGAACTAATGGCCGCACACACACACACACACACACACACACACACACACACACACACACACCCCCAAAACCAAATGAAAAAAGGAAGAAGCAAACAAACGTGGAGTCTGTTTTCTGTTAGTCAACTATTCCTGAACATGTAGCCTGCCCTGAGGTGTGGTTAATATATCCAGTGTCACTCCACTGAAGAAAACTGATGCTTTCTCTTCCAGAAGGTATTAACTGCAAAAGGCTACTTGGTTAGGGGTGGGACTTTGTGCCTACTTCCTTTTCTATATGCTGGGATTTTGTCTGGTTTGAATTTGTGCAGGTCTGTACATACTACCAGAGTCTCTGTGAGTTCGTGTGTGCATCAGCCTGGCTGTCTGGAAGATGCTGCTTCCTTGGACTCATCCACCACTTCTGACTCTTACCATCTTTCTACCTCTTCTGTTGCATAGATCCCTAAGCCTTGAGAGGAGGGGCAAGATAAAGAAATCCCACTGAGGGCTGAGTGCTCCTAAGTCTCTGATTCTCTGCATGCTGTGCAATTGTGGGTCTCTGTGTTAATTATGATCTACTACAATAAATTTCTCTGATGAGAATTCAGTGATGCACTGATCTATGAGTATAGCAATATGCCATCAGGAGTTGCTTTATTGCTATGCTCATTTAGCAGAATAATTGTGGTAGGTTTTCTATTAGGGTCTATGACCTACGTAGTCTCAGGTTTTGGCTTCATTCACTCAGTGTCAGATGTGGGTTCCATATCATGAAGTGGGCTTTAAATCCAATGAAAAGGTGGTTTGTTACTTCCATAATCTTTGTGTCACTTTTGCACCAGTCGTTATGTTGTAGGCAAGTCACTATTATAATTCTTAGGGTTTGTAGCTGGGTGAGGTTGATTATTTTCTCCTCTGGCAAATATGTATAGTACTTCCAGAACTATGATTACCACTGAGTAAAGATGAATCTTCTAATTGAGCACCAGCTTAATTTCTCTGTGTTCAATGACATAAGTATGCGATGTCTTCAGCAATAAGATCTTACCATCAGATAGGGCTAAGTAACCAATAGCATTGTCAATAGCCTATAATGTTTGAGGGAGGGGGTGTGACTCTAGGATCCCTATGGCCAATGACTTAAAAAGATGCAACCCATTCCTGACACTGGGAGTTTTATTTGGTAGCCTACGATATCTAGTTGGGGCATTGTCTCCCCCGTTATATGACAACTCTATTTAAATCCTGTTTATATATGTATATATTTTAGTAAGCTTCTACAGTAGTAGGCTTCCATATTTTCAAAAGGTGTTAGTTATCCCTCCCATATCTCTTCCTCGCCTTCCTCTTTTATCCTCTTCTCCATTCAGTCCTCCCATTCTAATTTTCCCTTTATTTCTTTGTAACACTATATTCTATTAATCCTTCCATAAACAATTCATTTCCCCTCCCCCATCCTTGATACCTTACCCACTACCTAACCTCTATGCCTATTCTGAATAAAACACACATATCTAAAGTTTAAAGACTTGCATCCACATATAAGAGAAAACATACAACAATATTTGTCTTTTGGGGGTCTAGGTTACCTCACTCAGTGTTATTTTTCTAGCTCCATCTATTTATCTATCTGCGAGTTTTATAATTTCATTTTTTTCTTAACAGCTGAATAATATTTCATTGTATAAACATGCCACATTTTCATTATCCAATCATCAGCTGATGGACATCTAGGCTGATTCTAGTTTTTGCTATTATGAATAGAGTGGCAATGACCATGGATGAGCAGGTGTGGAGATTGATTTCAGTAGTAGTTCACCTGCTGTGGTGGCTCACCAAGAAGACAAGGAGGTATAATCATAGGTAAAAGCCCTGCCAGACCTCAGCAGAGGGAACCACTATTCTGGCCAGTGCCATACTGAACAATTCAACCCAGAGTGTTCTCAGGTGTTCTACTGATAGCACATGCAGATCATTAGCAACCAAACAACCCCCACAGAAATCCAACACCTGCAAAGAATACAAAATGCCAAGACCTAGGCAGCCCCTGACCCACAGTACACAAAACAATTATTTTATACATAACTAAAAATAAACTTCTACAGCAGTTTCTTATGCAGTGTTGAGTTTGACTTAAAATGGGGCTTCACGGTCAAATTCTGCTGTAGGTTACGAGGCTGTGATCAGTGGATTTTGACACAGCATGTAATATGTCAGATCTTGAGTGTCCCATTTTCTTGTAGGTCTCACAATAGTAATGTGCATGGTAATCTAGGAAGGTGCATAGTAGAGAGCAGAATATATGGGATGCCCTCTGTAATTAGTCCTTTAGTCTTACCAGCAGTGTACATCATGGAAGAGTTTAGTATCTTGTCAGCTGTGCTCATTAGTTTTGTTTGTTTTTGGTCAACTTGACACAAGCTATGGTCAAGAGATAATCTCAACTGAGAAAATGCCTCCATCAGATTGCCTATAGCCAAGTCTGTGGAACATTTTTTGATTAATGATTGATATGGGATGGCCTAGATGCCTGGGAGCAGTGACAATCCCTGGACAGGTGTTCCTGAATTGTATAGAAAAGTAAGCTGAGAAAGCTATGGGGAACAATCTAGTAAGCAGTGTTTTCCAAAGGACTCTGCTTCAGTTCCTGCCTCCAGGTTCCTACTTTGAGTTCCTGCCTTGACAGTTCCTTCCCCTGATCTTAGACTATAACCTGTGAGCTAAATGTGCCCTTCCCTTCCCAAGTTGCTTTTGGTTATAGTCTATCACAGCAATAGAAACCTAACTAGGACATGAATAATGTGCACACTGAAAGTTTGTAGGAGCAACCTACACTGAGATTGCTGGTCTGGGCTGTGCCTCAATAGTAATATTACTTCCATGTATTATTGATAATGGAGTATCTAAGAGTGGGCTTTAGAATTGCCCTACCTATGCTTAGTCACCAGCTTGCTCCTTGGTGGGTTTGTTGTTGTTCCCTCCATTTTTTACATTGAATTATGTGTCAAGGTTTGAGTGGAAGTAGATCATGTCTAAAGTAGGGTGCAATTTCTCCCACTTGGGCTGAGAGTATATGTCAGCAGCAAAAACATCTACCCAACATGTTCAAAATACCTCCTGGCGAGGAAAAGCAAACCATAGTAACACCATGACCACAGAAAGAAAACAAAGAAAAGAAATATAGCATCATTAAGTTGAAAATAATAACTAGAACACCAGTAACAGCAGAAAGGAATGGGGCTAATACAGTGTGGAATAAACTAAAAAAATACATAAGCAAAAGTGAAATTATTAATAATAAACATGGAAGGTAGCAAAGGAAAATGTGAGAAATAAAATGAGATGAAAATCTTTCAAGAATGAAAAGTAATGAAATAAAATCAGAAAAAGAAAGAAAAAAGTGCCACCTTGGGCAATTTATTTGGGTCAGAGAAACTTTTTCCTGGCTTCTCTTTTATTAGACTGTCTCGCATATAGGGGCAGCAGTAGGTTGCAGGTGCGGCCTGTTCTTCTCAGTTCTCACCAAATAGACTTATATCCTACATGACTAAATCCTGACTTATGTTTCCCTCCAGGTCTATTAAGGGTATGGTGTGCTGGGCACGCTTGCTCCAGAGGCCCCACTGTGAACATAGGTGTACATCTGAATTGAAGCTGCCATTAGGAACAGGATATTCAGGGGCATGTGGGCTGTGCAGGTGCTCATTTACTGTAAAAATTCTCCATCTCTGCACCAAGGAGCATGACAAACGCCCAAGCTATGGAGTATCCCTAAATGACTCTCAGAGAACAAAGGAAGCAAAGAGGGTACGGCAGCTAGCAAATCCTCAGCCTTGGCCTTGGTGCTCTCAGATCTTGCTTGGTGATAAAGCACACTGAAAACTACTTTCCCTCCTCTTCATGGAGTGCCATGGCTCCTGACCATTACAGCCATCACTATTCGTTCTCTCCTCTGCCTAAACTTCTCAGTGTGTCCTTGTCCCGCACCTCTACCTCTTTATGTCTGTTGTGGCTGTCTCCCACTTAGGCATTTTATCAGGGTGCCCACAGGCTTTCTTGACTTGTGATTGTTCCTAGGACTTCAAAATAGTTTCTAGGACCTCAAAATAGTTTCATCTGGAACAATAGACCCCTTCTCAAGATATAGCAATAGATGGATTTCTTCTCCAGTGCTGTCCTGCCAAGCAGAAGGAGTCAGCATTATACCAAATCCACCCACTGGATTTCAGGTTTGTGGGAACAGTGGGTTTCTTCTGCAGCTGGGACTGCTGGTCAGTTGTTTTGACTCAGATTGGCTTAATGTTCCTGTTTACCAGGTGTTTGAGGGATTGGGCTTGATTGCTCTTGTTTACAAGATCTTATTTGGCCCAGGTGGGAGAGGAACTGGGCCAGGCCAGGGATGACCTTGAACTCCTGATCCCCTTGCTTCTACCTCTAGTGTTCTGAGATTTCAGTACTGTGTGCTACCACCTAGGTTTCTGTTTACAACAAGATCTTATTTGGCCCAGGTGGGAGAGGAACTGGGCCAGGCCAGGGATGACCTTGAACTCCTGATCCTCTTGCTTCTACCTCTAGTGTTCTGAGATTTCAGTCCTGTGTGCTACCACCTAGGTTTCTGAAGTTCTAGGAATTGAACTCAGAGCTGCTGACATACTAAGGTGTGTGTCAGCTCAGCTGAGCTATATCCTCCGCCCTAGGTTTGGTTGTAACAGGTTTGAGGACCCTTTCTACAGGCCTATGGAAATCAGTGCGCCCCAGTGCATTTAGTCCTGAACAGGAGGCTGGGATTCCTGAGAGGACCACCAGGGTACCCTCTCCTGATGGGTGGGCCCTGATCTTGGCTCTTCCAGAATCCCTGGAATCCCGGTAATTCTCAGAAAGCCCCGAAGCCAGCTACTGGCCAATTAGAGCTTTCCACATGTCTCTCTTGTGCCCCACTCTCCCTAGAAACCCTAGAAACAAGCCAATTCAGTAAGTACTGGTACATGCTCAGGTCCTGATCAATCAGAGAGATACCACTAGTGACTGCTGTTTCACTTAAAAATCCCCGTGTACCCACATTTGGGGCTGCCATGTTTTTTTGTTTTTTGTTGTTTTTAATTGGACAGCCCTGACGTCAATATGAAACCCATGGAAAAAAAAACTGCTTTGTATGGCCATACGTATCTCTCAGTGTCTACATGAGCTATTTCGCAAACCTAACAATTCCCTCCAGTCTTTGTCACTAACAAGTTGTACAATCAAGGCAAGTCACATCATTGCCTTGGTTCTGCCTTTCTTCAGTCAAGAAATGGACATAATTAGGCCTGTCCTGCTTAATGGGCAAGCTTCCTATTTAGATGACGTATTTGTTCTCTCCAAGCCAAGCACAGTGCCTTTCCTATAGCAGGAGCACCAACCATTGCTTAGGGGATGGATAAATGGAAGTGCTTTGGACATGAGAAAGTATTCTATGAATGTACGCTATGAATAATAATAAATTCAAAAGCCGGCTGCTCCAGTCTCTTGGCCTTAATAGTAACTTGATTCAAACTGGTTCCTTAAAAGAAAGCACCAAACCACCTTGATAGACCTTTGTTTTCAAATGTAAGAAAAGGACAACTTCCAGTGACCAGTCATGTCTACAAGATATCAAAAGAGGCAGCTAATTTGGTCGGTTCATTGAAAAAAGCAAAGCCAACAATATCGTGCATTGTGCATCAAAGGGAAGCTAAGTGGCTCAGAGCCTTTTGCATTGCTGCTTATTGGCTTGGCGTTATGTACACACAGCTATCCTTTTACTTTTAACAAAATGGCTTATTTTCATTTTTTGAAATGGTAGCCACGTGGGAGCCCCTGGTGGCTGCAGAGAAGACAGGGAGAAGTCCAGCTGGTTGACAGCACTGGGCTCCTTGAGCTCCCCTCTTTGCCTTGGCTGCTGTTGGGAGGCCGGAATCTTAGGGTTTTTTAGTTCTTCTCTCGAATTAGTGCCCACAGACTCTACAGCTATGAACATGCAATTAGTCTTTGTTTGTGCACAAAAGGGAGCTTGACCCTTGCCCGTCTTTGATTGGCATGTACAACTCTTATAGCTACTTACCTAAGGCCCTCTCTAAGGAGTGCAGCGTCTTGTTCCTGCACCTGCTTTCAGCTTTTCTCTTTTGTAACTTGTTCACATAATATTCGGACCAACTCGCAGCAAGATTGCAGGGAAGAAGGCGTCATGCAGGCACAGTAAGATTTCCTGGTTTTTTTTTTTTTTCAGGGAGGTGGGGGGTTGAGTGGGAAGGAGGGAGGGAGGGAGGGAGGTTTTAATCTATAATCTGAGTTTGGGTAATTGCTGAGCCCCAAAACACTTAGCAGGAGCCCAAAGAACTATTTTTTTTCTTAACAAACTAACACTTTGCTTGCTTTCAAAAGCAGACCTCCCCTGTCATGGAAAACAAGCTGCAAGCACAAAGCTTTCCATCTCGCTCCCACCTCACCTGCTTTCTCACCAGCACAGAAACTGGCTAGTTTTATGAAAGACAATAGCTGTGAAAGACATGCAATTATTATAGTCAGATTGTTTTTTTTCTCTAAACCATGCTTTCTGGGAAGAGCATTTGTTAACAGCCTGAATGAGTTAAATGCTGTAGTGGTGGATTGGGTTTTCAAGAAATGTTTCTGAGGAGTTACTTTTGTTTTTGAAACACTCTCATTTCCAATTATTCATACCTAAAATGCACCATGTTATATTAGCATAAGCCACCTAGACATGATTCTTGGAGCAAAAGTCCAAAACATGTCTAGTTTGAAATAAAATCCATCTGAAACTCTTAAATCTGCAAAGAACAAATAATAAATTATTCAAAATAATAGTACCTTTTTTTTGGAAATCTCTATTTAGGTTTAGGCATGTTATTGGTTACAATTTACATTTTATTTCCTCTTTCTCCAAATGTAGTCTTCCATGTTGCGGTTTATTGCCTGTTCAATTCATGAGAAAAACTGATGTTCAGAGACTCAAAGGACTTAACCATATCTGCTGAGTTGCTAAAAAGCAGAGGAAATAAATAAAAACTGTTCTTTTTTCTGTTTGTTCTTTCTTGTTACTGAGACTTCAAGTTTTGAAATATGTATATTATAATTTACATAGTCACGAGTTTTTGTTCTTCAGCGAAATCTTATGGAACACAGATGTGCCTTCCAGAGGCATTGTCTTTGGGATGCTACTTCTTTTTCTTCTTATTATTATTCTTATTCTTATTCTTATTCTTCTTCTTATTATTATTATTATTTTTACTGGTCATGCAGTGTTTATTTGTTATGTACACCTGAAATAAGCATTGCATACTTATATTTCCTGTTCTCCATAACAAGATTATGAAGAGATGGTACAAAATATTTATAAATTAAAATACACCTGGATTGGAAATGGAAAAAGGACAACTAGATCCCTACACAGCTGTGCTGTAAAATCATACGTGGTTTAAGCTCATGATTTGGTTATGAAAGCAATTTAGCTCATCTTACAGGAAAGAAAAGCAAGTGCTGAATTGTGAAAGCCGATCAATTATTTTTAGCATGTCTCTTAATATTTCTGTCCCCTGATTTCTTGTCTTCTGTGCCTAAGTCTTGAACAGGTAGCCACTTCAGGGGATGTCAGCAGTAGATGGGCCACGGAGGAAGTATCAGCAAACACAAGAAAGCAAATCTGCCCATAACTATGTATACAGTCCAGCCGTATCAGAAGATAAAACCAACTATTGTAGAAAAAGGGATATTTTCTTGAAACTTCTGTTCAGCTAGCTTCTGCCCCTTATAATCCAAATGGGTGGGCAGTAAACTCAGATGTTGCAGCATAACTAATGGAGAAGACTGACATTAAAGAAAGGCTAGCTGATTCTTGAGTATGGCATGCCGGATTCCAGAACAAATGTAGCCTGGCTGACCTGCCAAGCTCCTCAGTCGCATCGGGATTGGACTTCTGACCCAAGTCACGTATTGTGTGAGAGCATCTGTGTCACTCCACACACTCACTATCTTGTTAGCCATCTTTGGCTTGCCTACCTCAGTCAAGTACTCTTTTATATGACCTGACTCCCTGATTTAAAAAAAGAAATCACCAAGCTCTGCAGAAACCATGTTCTAGAGGTTATACATAAAGAGCTCTTTCTTCTTAAAACAGATGTGACAGCTTAACTGGCATAGGTATACACATTTTCAAAGTGACCGTGTTACTGGGCCTTCCCTCCAATGGACAGCTGAGCTCTGTGGTACAGAGCAGGGCATGGGATGCTAACAGGGGTTAGCACCATGGTACCACACTTCCTGTATTTGAATTCTAGCTCTACTCTTTTATGAACAGTATGCCTTTGAGAAAGTTATTTAACCTCTCTAATCTTAGTTTTCTTTCCATAAATGAGGATAATGCTATCTGCCCCCAAAGAGTTGCTACGTGAATTAAATAGTAATATGTTCAGTACTCTAGGTATAAAATTACTGCTCAATAAACATTAGTTTCCTATGCTCAGCCCTCCTGTTTGATGTTTAGCAAAGTAAAACCTTCCTGTTTGTAGTCATGACTCATCTCTTCTGTGATTCATAGGTTTGCATTGAAAGGGCCTTTTAAAATAATCATATCCAGTAGCTATCAAACTTCTAGACAGCAGAGCTTACACTTCAACAGAAAGCACACAAAACCTCAGGAACTTCAATGAGCAAGGGAGAGGCACTGTAGTTGAGATAGCGGATGAAAGATGGGTATGGAGCTCGGGCATTTCAGGACCGCCTTTGCCCCTTTGGCTGAATTGTGGTGATATCACTGAATCCTGTTTACCTTCCCGGCACAAAAGAAGTCCTAGCTAAACTTTAGTTTACACTTAAATAAATGCTAAAACATCCATAATGTTGAACAGAAAGAGTTAACCTACAGTAATCTTTGGTTTAGAATCCATGTCTTAACGATGTCTGCACTGGACACTTTGATTTATACTTTGGAAGCCCTGAGTTACTGCTGGGTTGTTAAACAATTCTAAATCACATTAAGCTTGATGAACTCAGGAAAATTTTTCTAATACAATGTATTCTTTCTGTGTTTTAAAACCATCCTTTTTGCCAGGTGGTGGCGGTGCACACGTTTGATCCCAGCACTCAGGAGGCAGAGGCAGGCAGATCTTTGTGAGTTCAAGGCCAGCCTGGTCTACAGAGTGAGTTCTAGAACAGCCAGAGTTACAACAGAGAAACCCTGTCTCAAAAAACAAAACAAAACAAAAAAACCCAACAACAACAACAAAACCACCCTCTTTGAGAAGTAACTTGAAAGCCAGGTGTGGTGGCACAGGCCTTTAATCCCAATACTCATGAGGCAGAGGCAGGCAGATCTCTGAGTTTGAGGCCAGTCTTGTCTACAGAACAAGTTCCAGGACAGCCAGAGCTGTACAGAGAAACCTCATCTTTTAAAAAAGAAAAGAAAAAACTCCAGAGTGTATTGATGTATGCCATCCTGGCTAGTGTGTTTTCCTGTTTTCTTATGCAAATAGAGCACTGTAACCCTCGTGTTGCCCCTTTTTTTCCTATCACTTAAAGTAAAGTTGGAGGGGGAGACCCATCTTCCATACAGTTAATACCTTTAGACTAGATAGTAATAATATGTATCTGGTATAAATGCAGACGAATTGATAAAATTTGACCAACACCCTTTTTTTTAAAAAAAAAAAAAGTCAGCTGTGGGAGTTAACTGAACAACATGTATCTATAGTCACTGAAATGTTATACCTTATAAAGAGCTGTAATTGAAGGGAAATAATCTCAAAAGGCTTTGAAAATGTATTGGGTCAGACCTGAGTGAGAGCAGACAACAGAGCAATAGCAGGAAAATGTTAAAAATTTAGTGTGTTACAGTTATTAAATGAAATACAATTTTATTGGATTGGGTTCCATGTGAACATGTGATCTGCTAAATCTTTATTTTACGTGTCAGTTACTTTCCTCATTGTGTGACAAAAACAATTTTTCTAAAGCCCTTTCTAAGGGCTTGTTTTTGTACAGTTGGAGGTGACAGTCCGTCATGGGAGAGAACTCATGGTGGAGTGCATATGAAGCAGCTGGTCATACAGCACCCACAATTGGGAAGCAGAGCAATAATGCTATGTTTAGCTTCGTTTTGTCTTCTTATTCAGTCTAAGACCCGAGCCCATGGGGGTGGTGCTACCCACATTCAGGATGGGTCTTGCCTATTCACTTTTTTTCTTTTGAGACAGGGTCTCATTATGAAGTCCTAGCTGTCTAGAACTCAGTTTACTGACTGGAATGGCCTTGAACTCACCGAAATCCACCTGCTTCTGCCTTCTCAAGAGCTTTTGGGTAAAATATTCTCCATGCCCAGCTTCCTGCTCATTTAAACATCTCTGGAAGCGCCTGGCATGTTTTCATATTGATATATATATATCAAGTTTGCCATTCTGGTTCTTTTCCAGAAATATGACATCCTTGGAGCGCCAGTGGTTCTTGTCTGCAATGTTACTTCACTTTGGTGTATCCCATTGGTTTGTAGTTGGGTTATAAGTAATTTGTTCCTGCTACTCAGGATCTAAAATATGTTAGTGATTGCCTCTTTTAGTAAATTGTACCTGACTCAAGTTCATTCTTAGGACAATACTGATCTCATTCACCTGCATCCTACAATGCTTGTCTGTTTGGGAGAGAGCAAGAGGCAAATTTGTAGTTTCTGGGAGCTGGTCCTTTATATAGCGTCTGCAGTCATGTGCACTAGCTGACATTAGAGGATGGCCATGCTATTCCATTGTTTCTATGAAAAATTAAAATGTGAATTAGAACCCATTTCCAGGATGGGCAAATCCAACCCCCCGCACCTTAGAGTGCTGGATTGCTGTAGCTATTCACTTGTTCAGTTGTTTAAGGGACACGTAACTGGGTCCATTTAGGTATCTGAAAGCATTACTTCACATAAGAATTCGTACCGACTGGACTCTTGACGTTAAGTTATGTTGGATCTTAGGTTCAGCAGAGGGCACAGGATGAGCAAAAAATGGGAGTGAACAAACAACAGGTTTTTGTAGAAGAAAAAACAAATCCAGTGTCTGAAAGCCAGAGGATTTGAACAGGTTCGTGGATGTAGTTACATTTACAGTAAGTATAACTCAGAAACTCCTTTATTGTTATTGTTGGGGTGCATGTAGGGAGTCAGAGGACAACTCTGTGCTGCCTCCTTTCACCATTAAGTGGATTATGGGAATTGGATTTAGATCATTAGACTTTTGAGGCTAGTGCTTTACCTGCTGAACCATCTAGCTGGCCTTAGAAGTACGTATTTTTGTTTCTGCTTTTTAAAAACATATTAATCTTTAATAGCATGTACTCAAAAAATTTCAACCAAACACATCTGGATGTGAATCTCTATAATATGGAAAACCTTGCAACAGTCTCCATGCAATTGTTACCACAAACCTCCACCTCTGACATAGGGCACTATTTTTTTTCACACTCAAATAATACTCAAGATCTACCCAAAACATTTTTTTAAGTTTTTTATTTTATTGTATTTTATTTTATTTAAAATATAAAATCTAGCCCTGGCAAGGTAGCTCATCAAGGAAGGATGCTTCTACCATGCTGAACAACCTGAGTAAGATCCCTAGGACACACATGATGGAAGGAAAAAGCCACTTTAAATGGTTGACTGCTATCCATTCATGCACTGTGGCACACATGTGCATGAAAACACACATACACACACACACACACACCCCACAGTAAGTAAATAAATGTAAAGAAATTAAAATGTAAAAACCTAGTGGTGTTTAGCTGACTGGTAAAGTTGGGCAAACTTCAACACATTCAATTCCCAAAAAGCAATTTTCATCAGTCCAAAATCAAGTGCTGGACTCCTTGGCAGTATGCATCATTTCTATTTTCCCAACTGCCTGGGCAAACACGAATCTATTTTTTTGTCTCTACAGATTTACCTGTTCTGAATAATGCATATAAGGGAATCATGTGGTAAGGAGCTTTTATGTATGACTTCTTTCTGTTAGCAAAGTGCTTTCAAAGCGCATACACATTGTTACATGTAACAATACTACTTTTTATTTATTGCTCAATTATGCCCCATTGTGTGCAAATTAGCATGTTTCCTTCATCAGTTCGTGCACACCTAAGTTATCTATATATTTTGGCCATCATAAATAATGTTATTATGGACTTCATGTGTAATTTTTTTGCCTGGACATATATTTTCATTCTTTCGAATATATATTGGAGGATATATATTCAAGTAATAACTCCATGTTTAATATTTTGAATCTTCCAAATTGTTTTCAAATGGGCAACAGCATTGTTTAATACTACTAGAAATATGTAATGGTTTCCATTTCTGGACATTTTCACAACACATTATTACTTTCTAAAATAATAGCCTTCCTAATAAGTGTGAAATGGTACTTTACTCTCTTTTTTGTGTTTGTTCATGGACTTGTGGGTTGAACTCAGGGCCTTGTACATGCTAGGAAGGGCTGTCCCACTGAGCTGTATTACTGCCCCTCCCTGCATTTTGAGACAAGCTAAGCTATCTATGTAGCCCAAGCTGAACTTGAATTTAAAATCCTCTTGCCTCTGCCTTCTTAGTGGTAGAGTTATAAGATTGCACCACCAAGCTTGGGCTCATAGTTGGTTTGGCTAACGTTTTCCTAATGAATAACGCTGTTAAACTTTTTCATGTGTTTATTGACTATTTATATAATTTTTAATGTTATCTAAGTTAGTGTTACTATTGGTGCAATAAAACATCATGACCAAAAGTAACTTGGAGAGGAAAGGGTTTATTTAAGGTTACAACCTCCAAGTCGTACTCCTTTGCTAAGGGAAGCCAGGACAGTAACTCAAGGCAGGAACCTGGAGGCAGGAACTGAAGCAGAGACCATACAGGAACACTACTTACTGGTTTTCTCCTCATGGTTTGCTCAGTCTGCTTCCTTATAGCGACCAGGGCCACCAGCCCAGATTGTGGCATTGCTCAAAGTGAGTTGTGAAATCCCACATCAATTATCAATAAGGAAAGTTTCCTATAGTTGTCTACAGGCAATCCTATGGAGGCATTTTCTCAGTTAAGGTTCCTTCTTCAGAGATGAAGTTGACATAAAAACTAGTCAGCACAAATGTCTAATCAGATTTTTTGCCTTCTTTTAATTTGTGTCATTTGTGTTTATTGTTGAATTGAGTTATAAAACTTCTTTATATGTTCTTGATAAAAGTTCCTTACAATGATTTGCATGGTTTCTGATTCTATGTATTATCCTTCCACTTTCTTTATGGTGTCCTTTGAAGCACCAAAGTGCTTAATTAAAACAAGGTTGAATTCATCTACTTTTCCCTTGGTTCCTTGTGCTGTTTTAAATGGAAGAATAACCCATGGAAATAGTCACTGCCCTTTGGGGTCTGCTAGGGGTTAGGCTGCAAAGACTAAATTATCTGTAATCCTATTACTGGATTTAGATAATGTTTTAGAATTAGATAGTCATTATCTAGTTGCCTACAATTCCATTGTTAACGTGGTATGGATACGGGCCTGGACTAGTTTTTAATGTCTTAGGATTACAGGAACAGAGAGGAGCCCTGACGGTTGAAGGATATTTTGCTGTATGTAAAATCACCTTGAACTGAAGGACTGATTTCTAGCTTACTGTTTGAATCTTTGATTTTAATTTGAATCAGATTTTCATTTGAAAATAAAACAGACTTCCATTAGCAAGAGTCTAACTAATATCTGGAAACTGCTGAGGTAGTTAAACCTGGAATATAGTTTAAGAGCAAAGAGAAAGCTGTTGGTAACTCTACCCTGAGAGCCTAGTGCATATAAAATAATAACAACAAATTTGAAGTTTTTAAAGTGAGTTCATAGGTGTGCAGAGTAGTGCTTTCTGTTTCCTACAGTTTCCTCTTGAGGCCCTCTGTACATCTGAGTACTTTGCTCACAGGACTTCCACTCTCAGAATTAGAAAGAATCTTAGAAGTCATATAATCCAAGCCTCCACTCCTTTTTCAAATCTACTTCCAAACAGTGAATATTTCTGACAAAGAAAAAACTAGAAAGAACCATGAGGGATGGATGGCTTAAGGATGTTATGCCTGTTTCCAGAAAGATAAACACTAATGGAAAGAAAAGAGATGAAGTGTGCTGGGTTTTGAGGGAGAGCAAAATAAATAGGGTTTTCAAAGCCTAAAGAAAAGTGCTAGCTTTTGAGATTTACTCATACAAAAAGGCATTTATATTACCACATCTCTTCCAGTTATACTTAACCATTTCCTTCTCTGGGGTCCTGTCTCATTTTGTAGAGTGTTCTGTCACTAATAAGCGTCTTACCAGGTTGTTATCTGTGGATATATCCCTGTGTCCCTCTATACAAGTAGCTCATGCAGAAAAAAATCCATGACCTCCCTTATTGGTGTAGCCATTCCACCATCTGACACCTGGGGCACTTACATAGTAATATTGCAGCACACCTATAAATATGGGCCATAGCGTTAGTAAGGTTGACTCTTGGCCTCAAAGCTCCAAGACTGGAAATTCCAATGGGGCTTTAAACTGATTAAGCATGGTGGTTAATATTTATTGCCAAATTATCAGGCTCTAGAAACACTTAGGTAACAATCATATAGGCTTGCTTGTGAGGTAGTTTCTAGATTGATTTAATTGAGATGGGATCTCTACTATGAATGAGGGCAGAGCCATTCCATGGGCTAGGAGCCTGAACTGAACATGAAGGTGGAGGTGAACTGAGCATTTATCTCTTTCTGCTTCCTGACTAAGTGCAATGTGACCAGCTACCTGACACTAGTATGGCTGGGACTTCCCTGCAATGATAGACTATACTCTCAAATTATGAGTCCAAATAAAATCTTCCTTTCTTAAGTTGCTTTCCTTGGGTTCTTTGTCACAGCAATGACAAAAGTAACTAATACAGAAAGTGTCTTTATATGAGCCTTAGTGATGTCCTCTGTGAGATAGGTAGAGCTAGTAGCTCTTCCTTCTCCCAGTTGGAAATGTGTGAGAACATGAGAATGCTTAGTGCTTGGCAAATGATAGTAGCTGAGATTTAGATGAGCAGGCCTCAAGAAATGCTTATTGGGATTAGTCACACGAGGCAGGAAGAGTTCTGAACCCACTGGAGGCACTATCCTGGCTCGCTGTTGATGGTGGTGCTTCAGCTGTCTTTCATTCCAAAGCCTCATAGTAGTTCCTTCATGGTTATAATATCAACAGACTACAGAAGATCTAATAGTATATTGCTTTGTGACAATGTGGACATATTTGATTGTGTTCATTTGTCCTCCAATACGCGGTAACAGATTGAGTTCCACAAGCATGATACTTCAGCTGCTGTGTGGGGATGGGGCAGGGAGAAATCATACCGAAGATTCAAGAAACAAATTTGTACTCTCTGTTCCCTTCCAGAACCTAACCTAGGACAACTTTGCCTGTAGAGATTCAGGTATGTCTCTGCAGATAAGAAAAGAGGCTTTTTTGCTATTGTTAATCAATATCATAATCATGAGTACTTTCATGAATCACTTCTTCACCCTGTCTATTCTTTGATAGGTGTTAGGGGCAAGTGATTGAAAGAAACATAGTCTTGTTCTGGAAGAATATGCAGTGACTCACAGGAGACCAGAGAATACAAAACAGTGTGGTGAGTTTGTGTGGGAAGTACACAGGTGTCAGGGGAGACAAAGATTGAATACCATTCTCTTTGTTGAGAGTTTTCTGAAATCTTCCTGGAATACATGCTCCCTGGCCTAAATCTTGAAAGAGATACAAAACTGTCATACGCAACTAAGAAGAATCTCAATTCAGTCCAAGGTTTTGCATGAGCAAAGGCAGGGAGGTGAAAGCTGAGTGTGCTTAGAGAGTAGGGTGTGGGGAGGGAAGCACGGTGAGATGAAGATAACAATAGTGACAGGTAACAATAACATAGCACTTGCCATATGATGGACGCCCACAGTTAACTTAGGACAAAGGAAGTAATTTTGTTGGCTAGAATTTAATAGAGTACATTTCATACAATAGACAATGCATTGGATGGTCTTGCATAGTATCTAAGTTATTGCCTGGTTTCAAATCTAGCAAGTGAAGTTTGGAAAGATGTATGTAAGTGGTTCTAGGAAATGTAATTAGAGCTAGACTTTGAACATAGAGGTTTTTTTTTTTTTTTTTACATCACAAACTATACAAAGGCAGCAGTTTCATTTCAGTGCCTCTTGGGCAGACTACATCATGGTCAAGAATGATCTCCTATTAGGCAAGATAATATAGATGCTAATTCAACCTTCTGGAAATCATTTGGAATAGGTTGGTTTATAATAAATGAATGCATGCCAAATAGACCTTGACATCAGCAAAGAGGGGAGAACTGGCTCCCGATGGAGAAGAACCTGCCTGTACAAGAAGAAAATACTTCCAGAAAAGTTTGGGTGGCAGAAGCTCTGTGTTCTTGAGAAACTTAAGGTCCTGCAATGTTTTCAGAAAAAAAATTAATTCCTTTCTTGCCAAAGTACACAGAGAACCACAATCTCTTTATCAGTTCATCTTCTCTTTTAGAGAATCAAGAGCCAACTTCCTCCCTGATATGCCTTGCTCTACTTAACCTAGGCCACATTCAGCCCTACTTCCTTGGGACTTGGGAGGACATTTCCATGATTCTGGTTATGCCCCAGGTCTCCAGCATCATTTAGATATACATCTGGATCTAGCTCTGACTCTGACACTGATTTGCTGTGCGACTTATAGACTAATCCCTAAACTTCTAAAGAACTTTCTTTGGTCATGTATCATGTAGAGATATCAGTGCTCACCTTGCCTACCTCAACAGATGGGAAAGGAATAAAATATGGCAATATGAAGGCTTGGGCTTTGGGAAAGCAAAAAAACATGAAATAAATATAAAGGGTAATTATCATTTTCTCTTTTTGCCTTGTCTCCTACAATGACGTTTCTAAACCCATTAAGAGCAAGAATAAAGACTATGCCTTACCTTTTGGGAACTTAAGAATATGAATATTTTGGCTCCAATGGGCTTTTGCAGAGAGATGGGGGCATCTTTGTGTTTCTGGCAGCTTTGTTTTATTAGGTCTTAGCAGCTGCTTATTTCTTTCATATTATTATAATTTCATTTTGTCTAATTTCTGGAGAGTGCTTCGCCTCCCATCTTTTGAGAACAGTGGCTCTTGGTTGTTGTCAGAATTCTTACATAGTGAGAAGCAAAGACCCCCAAGCAGTTTTGAGCAGACTCCTTTCACTTGTATGGGCAGAGGTACTAAGGACAGTAATTGATGGGGGTGGGGGGAGGCTTTATAAACTGAGGACAAGTGTATGATTCATGGTACACAGGCTGACCTCCTCACCTGGGCAGCTTCTGAGGACACCTGCCTTGGATCATTAAGGCTCCTTGCCCAATTGACATAGTGTGACTGCCTCCGCTCGTGGGGATGAACAAAGCCAAGCATTTACTGACTGGAGTGCAGAGATGAATACAATTTGCCTCTTCGGCCAGGCTAGGCCCAGACAGCTGCTCATGCAAAGGGGTTTCAAATGAACGTGTTTCTATTTAGAACGTGTATGTTTTGATTGAATCTGAAGAAAAGCATGAGGTGGCTCCCCTTTGGAAAACAAATTAATTATGTACTCCTGTGTTGTCTGATGGTTGGAAGCCAGACATATCCACAACGGCACTTCATGGAAAGGATTTTCTTCCCTGTTGAACGTGAGACTCTTCTGTAGGACAACAGCTGGTGTTTTTGCAAAGTCGCATGGCTGCTTGCCTAAAAGGATCTTTTAGAGAAACTTGGAACAATAAAAATATTTTTTTTTATATTTGGTGCAGCCACCCCATGATTTTTTGTTGTTTTTGTCTTCATTTTGGGTGTTGCATTCAGAGTTTCCCCTGGAGTACTTTGGAGCTTGGATACAGGCTCTAGGAAGGTGATTTGCTGTTGAGTGTTCAGTTAAAAGGGTTCCAGAAAAGCAAGAGCTTGGAGACCAACTGACAACCCCAAGCAGTTATTGGACTGAACCATTTGCATTTCCATTCAGGTCATGCTGTCTCGGCCAAGCTGTTGACTTAGCACTGTTGTGACTTGGGTGGCTTTGACTCTTCCATTCAGGCTTTAGAAACATCATTGAGTTAACAGGCCACACACCAATTCACCCTTCTCCCTCCCTACTTTTCAGCTCCTTTGTGTTAGATAAGGAGGCCTTTCCCTGGTACAAAAAGGTAGCAAGCCTAAGGTTCCATGAGCAATGTGCCCCTTATACCACCCCCAATTTGGTCTTTGTGTGAGGCAGCTTTTGTTTCCCTCTAAGAATTAAAAGTTAATTGATACCTCAAATGGATGTTGGTCACAATGCATTTCACCATCCAATGCAGTCCTGCATCCCATTAGATTAACCGTCTTCTGCAGTTCATTGTAAATAAACATCCCACAACGAATAAGCTTACCTACCTGAAGCATTGTATTCACTTGGATTCTGCAGTGAGGCTAAAATTCTATGACAATGTCACTGGGTTAATTAATTTAGATTAATGAGCCCCGTTTTCCTTTGCCTTTTCTATTTGTCACAGACTGCAGAACAAGTATTTCCAAATGTCTGAATGTATCAGTCTATCCATCTCAACCCTAGAGCTTTAACTGTGATACTGCAAATTCTTCCGAATAAATCCAGTGCTACATCCCAGTGTGGTAATCCAGTATCAATGGAGTATACACTCATGTGGTTCTTATGAGTAGAATTTATTTTCAGAGAAGAGAAATGTAACTTTTTTTTCTAATCAATCATGGAAGAAAAAAACATTCCATTGGGTCAACTGAAGGCTCAACTCAATTAAGTTGAGAAATAAAGAAGACACTCAAGTTAGACTTCTACTGTTATTCAGAGGTAGAGAGGAGATGTTTGAATGATCTGATGTGTTTTGGCAGAATTTTGGTTGCAATAATATATTCTTGAATTTTGAAGCTTAGAAGCGTTTAAGTTGTTCTTGAAGCTAAACAGCCTTTTCGGTTAGTAGTTTCTGTAACATTTCAGGCAAGACCACACAACAAGAATAATACTTGTTCCATTATAAAAATGTTTTATTTTCTCTGTGGGTTAAGATAATAAGTTCAGCAATGTGGTGGATGGGTTTGGTGGAGGTTTAATATATATTCTATTAGAGTTCTTACTTCCATTCACACCTACCACATAATGTTCCCTACACTTCCTGTAATATCACAATAAAACAAAGACATCTCCAAAGAAGATGTATAAATGTAAATTGATGTCATTAGTCATGTGAGAAGTACATGGCAAAGCCACGATGAGCAACTATTGCTCCTCACCTACTAGGATAACTATTTTTTAAGTCTGGCTGGGGATGTAATGACTGTCTACCATGTGTAAGGCACATGTTCAATTCCCAGCACTACAAAAAGTCAAGAAATGGGAAGTGTTGGCTAGGATGTAGAAAAAGTGAACATTTCTTATATAGCTAGGGGTTCTGTAAAGTGCCACAATCACTTTGAAATCAATCAAGTAGATCTTCAAGGTTTGATACACACTGTTAACTTAAGACTTAGTTATTCCAGCTGGATACCAAAGAGCTAAAAATACATCTGCACTCAATATTTTGTACACACTATATTTTTCAGCATTACTCCTGATAGCTAAAGGGTAAAAAGAGCCCCTTTTATTCCTGGATAAATGAGTAAATAAAATATGATATATCCTTATAATATAGTATCATTCACCCATAGAAAGGAATAAAAGGAATGAAGTATTGATACATACTATCTGTACCTGGAAAATGTCATGTTAGGGGAAAGAAGCTGGACACAAAGGGAAGAGAGAGAGAAATTCTTCCAAATAGGGGAATCCATGCACATGGGGAATGCATGCTTGCCAGGAGCTGGAGAAGAGAGGAAATGATGGCGGAGGCAGTGCTGAGTAGCAGGTGCTAGTGATAGTGAGGGACACAGAATTTCTTTTTTGTGGTAATGAAAATGTTATATGATTAATGATCATGATAGGAACACAACTCTGTAGACACTAGAAGTCATTGAACTATGCCCTTTATTAAATAGGTAAATCATATGGCATATAAATTCTATCTGAAGAAGAGCTGTTAAAATTAAAAGAACATGACTCTAGATGCAGATAATCAATGCTTTGTTTATAACGTTCGACATCTTAATGAAAACTGAAGTAAGCTGAATATAAGACAACCATATATTATTTTCACTGAAATAGGCTCAAGAATTTACATGTGCTTCAATACCTATTTTTGATAGTTTCATTTAGTCTGCATTCAGATGATATCAACTCAACCCCCACTAACTTTCAAAGTTAAGTATAAAATTTGTGTTGCTAGGACTGGAGAAGTGATTCAGTGGTTAAGAGAACTTGCTGCTCTTCTACAGAACCAGAGTTTGGTTCCTAGCACCCATAATGGGTGGCTTACAACTGCCTATAAATACAGCTTCCGGGAATCTGATGCCTTTTTCTGGTCTCCACATGCATATAAGTAAATCATAAAATAATTCTTTCAAACTTTGTGATGCCATTGAAAATCTAATTGCATTTTATATTTGTAAATTTTCTAGTTTATTTGTTAAAATATGGCATAATGAGAAGTACATACACTGAATTTTTCAATGTGAACAATAAATATTTTCTCTAAATTGCAGTCAAGTTTGCCAAAGCTTTAAGCTGGCAATGACAAGCATTAAGATTTGACTATTAAAATGTTTAATCATAGAATATTTCCTCCTCAAAGCTCAATACTGACCTATGCTTACATCCAGAAGACTAAGCCATTGAAAGTCTCATGCCCTTTTATTTTATAGCTCTAGTCTCTCTTTTCTTCCCAGATAAATATTACTCTCCCATACGAAGTGAAGGGAAAATTTTCCCTGCCATTGATTATTTCCCAATAATAATACTGACTAGTGTTTTGGAGGTCTTGCCATAAATCATCATCTTAAATAATTGACACAAATCATTGTTCAATCCCAATAACCCCATGGGGTAGATTTTATTACTATCTCTGCTTTATAGATGGTGAAACTGAATTATATAAAACCACACATTCATGCTTCTGCTCATCTCATTAAGCTCTTTCCCCCATCATTTTTATCAGTTTGTTGAGAATTGAGTACAATGTATTTTGATCACATTCATCCCTCTCTCAGCCCTCCCAGATCTCTCATTCCCTACCAACCCACTCAACAGTGTCCTCTTCCTTTTCTAAACACATCAAGTCCAATTCGTGCTGCTCATATAAATTTGGATGTGTGACCTTCACTGGAGGGTGGACAACCTACTAAGGGCTGTTTCCTTGAAAACAACTGACTCTCCGTCTCTCAATAGCTGGCAATTGCCTCTTAGTTAAGGTCAGGACTTGTGCCCACCTTTCCTCTTATGCTGGAAATTTGTCTTTCTTGAGCTTTTACTTGTCTTATGGAAGCGTTCTCCACTGCTGTGAATCTGTATATGCAATTGTACAACTTTACCCAGAAAAAGACTTTTTTGCCTCTTACTCTTATAGTATTTCTATGCCCTCTTCCATAATGATCCCTGATCCTTGGGAGGTGAATGCATGATATAGATGCCTTAGGAAGCATTCCACAATCTCTTAATCTTTTCACTCCCATGGTATTTGTGCTGCTATTGCACCAGTATAGTGTCTTGCCAGGTTAGTTATTATTGCAATATTCAGGGCTCACAGATAATAGCAGTGATTCCTTTTCTCCTCCAGTAGTGTGCAAAGCACCTTGCAGCACTATGAAAGCTAGACAGTAGGCTCCAGCTGAGTAATATCTTGATTTCTCCATGTTCTATGACTCAAGCATGTGATGTCTTTAACAACCAAGAATATTGGCAATAGTTTGTGATGTTTGGGGATCTGTGAGAGGTCACCTACCAACAACTCCAAAATAGGGAACCCATTCCTATAACTAGGGTTTTTATTTGTTATCCTGTGTATCTCGTAAGGAAATCATGACCTAGTTATAGGGTAACTCCATTTTAACCTCTCTCTGTGAGTTTCTACAACAGTAAGTTTCCCTATGATTGTTTTTAGTGTTAGTCATTCCTCCCCTCTCCTCTTCTACCAAAAAATCTTGTCCCTCTCCCCATTTAACATTTCCTGTAGCCTTTAACTATTTATACCACTGTAGTCTCTTGATCATACTACTTTTATTAATTATTTGATTTTCATACAATGTATCTTGCTTTCTTGCCTTGAAATCCACTTCCATGTCCCCTTTACTACTTTCCTGACCCCTTATAGACAATCTGAATGAATATGCACTTCTAGAGATTCACAGTTAACATCAATAACAAGAAAAAATATTTGGCATTTGTCTTTCTAGGTCTGGGTTTCCTATCTCAGAATGATTGTTTACAGTGCCATATATTAACCTATGAACTTCATAATTTGATTATTTCTTGCTGTCTACACCTTTTGGATGTTATATCTTATTTTTGTTCTAAGGATTTCGGGTGTGCCATTAAGTTACTGATATGAGATCTCTCCTATTTTTTATATAGGCTCTTAGTGCTATGAACTTGCCTCTCAGAACTGCCCTACATTGTATTCCATAAGTTTGAGTATGTTGTGTTTTCATTTTCATTCAGTTCTTAAAAGTTTCTAATTTCCTTCTTAATTTCTGTCTTGACTCATTTTTTCTATCCTTTTTCCTAGAAGTGGTACCTATCCTTGATAATAAGGTCTCATGTGATTTGATTAGGTCCTATTTCAGAAAGTCCTTTCCTACACTTATTTTTTGTAGGGTATTCCCTATATTCTTTTTTAGTAGTTTTAGCATTTCAGGTCTCAAATTGAGGTCTTTGATCCACTTGGAGCTAATTTTTGTTTAGAGGCATAGATATGGGTCCCAATTTCACTCTTATGCATATGGACTATGCCCCATTTTTAGTTAGTGTGTTTGTTTTCTGGATGACAGACTTTTGTGTTCTCTGTGTGTATTCTAGATAATGACACTCTGTTAGCTATATGGCTGGTAAATTTTTTCTCATTCAGAAAGCTGCCTCATCACTACAGCGATGGTGTCGTTTTGTGTCCAGAATCTTTTACTTTCATTAGATCCTATTTATTAAATGTTGCTCTTAATGCCCGAGGTCCTTCATCTGCCTGGAGTTTTGTGAAAGATGAGAGATAAGAATCTATTTGCATTCAGGTATCCAGTTTAACCAGTACCATTTGTTGAAGATTCTGTCTTTTCTGCAATATGTATCATTGGCATCTTAGCAAAAACCAAGTGACTATAGGAGTTTGGGTTTATATGTATATGTTCAGTTCTATTCCATTCATCAGTGTGTCTGTTTTTATGCCAGTACTGTGATAGTGTTTATTACTATAGCTTTGTGGTATAATTTGAAATCTGGAATGATGATACCATCAGCCCTTCTTTTATTATTCAGGATGGTTTTGGTTTCCTGGGTCTTTTGTGTTTCATGTGAAACCAAGACTATCTTTTTTTTATTTCTGTGAAGAATTGAAATTTTGTTGGGGATTATATTGAATCTGTAAATTGCTTTTTGTGGGATGGTCATTTTGAACAATCCATAACCATCAGAGATCTTTTGATCTTCTAGTGTCTTCTTCAGTTTCCCTCTCATTGTCATGGAGTTTTCATTGTCTTTCACTTCCTTGATGGTATTTATTCCATGAAATATAATTTTTTTCTTGAGTCTCTTGTAACTGGAATTATCTCCCTGATTTATTTTTCAGTATACTTGTTGTTTGTGTATAGGAAGACTATTGACTTTTGTGTTAGTTTTCCATTATCCTCTCTTGTTCTCTTCTGCTTTAGACCCTTTCCTTGTCCTATATAGTCCACCTTTTCTTTTCATATCATACCATATATACATATGTACCAATAAATTATCCATTAAATCTAGAATCCATAAATGAGAGACACATATAGCATTTGTCTTTGTAATCAAGTTTATGTTGTTTAATTCCATCTTCGATTCCATTCATTATGCTGAAAAATGACATAATTTCCTTCTTTACAGCTGAATAAAACTCCATTGTGTATATATTCTCAGTTTGCTTTGTCTGTCTGTGGCTGGGAATGTAGGTTGACTCTATTTCCTGATTTTTGTGAATAGGTAAGAGATTCCGTTAGCACTTTGCTGAGTCATTTCAGAAAAGAGGACTAGGCACAGTATGAGTCCTGTCTGTGTTTATAGTTTTAGGTTATTGTTCCTCATGAATTGGGGGTCATTAATTATGGTTTTTAGAACACACTGAAATACTATTTAATGTTGATTACTTAGCTTTTTGGTGTTTCCTTACATTACCCAAAGCAAGTGCCTCTGTCAACTCACTTGCCTATTCTAGTCTCAGCCCTGTTAGTAATCATCCTATGATGCATGGGCCTGTCCTTGAAACCAAGAGTTATGCAGTCCAATTTGTCAGTAGTGCTGGGGATGAGAACCCTTTCTCTGAATTTCTAGAAGGAATACACAGTCATACATCTCACAACAGCTGTCCACAAGCCAATGTGATTTATGGAATTCCTCAACTGAGACTCTCGTCTCAGGTGATTCTTGTTTGTGGCATGTTGTTATTTAAAACGAACCATCACAGCTACTGATCAGTCTTGTGTAGATTCCCAGGAACACTGCACCATATTCCTCAAATTACAAGTATCAAATTAGTTTTGCTTCCTCCAACAACAAAGAATATCTTTCACATCCTCTCCTTAAGGAATATAATCAGATTAATAAACATTTTGATGTAGGATTGTCATGTATGTAACTTTGGGAGTTATGGCAAATGAAGTGTTCTAGAGTACCTTTTCTAATGTAATAATTTGATATGGAGGGTTAATTTGCAACTACTTTACTCTTCTCTAAATAGTAAGGGATGTTGTCATGTAAAAAGCTGGGGAATTCAAGGAAGGGTGGACATATTTAAATTCAAATCTTTTTACTATTTGCTCAATATAGAATCTTGAATAAATGAGTTAGCATCTATAGGCCATGTTAAAGGATGGTAATCATTGTGTTACCTGAGTTTAGCATTAGAGAATGAATGCCAACTGGTTACATTGTATAATAGATAATGAATATTAGATTTTACTCTCTGTCAGGACTCATTTTTAATCTTATATTTATTTTTAGAGACAGGGTCTTAGGCATCTCAGGATAACTGCAAACTCTCCGTGTAGTGGAAAACAACCTTGAACTTCTTCAGACCTTCCTGCCTCTACTTCTCAAGTGCTGGGATTACAGGCTTGTGCCACCATACCATGCATATGTGGTTCTGGGGATGGAGGCCAGGGCTTTGTGTGTGATAGTATAATGCTCTACTAACTGACCTATATTCCCAACCTAAACTTGATTTTACTTGGAAAAAGTAAGAATTCTAGCATTTTTAGCTGAAAGTTATAATAATAGTAATAGTAGACATATAGATATGAAACTTGTAAAATTCTTTGTTTCAGTATGAGAATCCATAGAGCATCTTCACTCCTAGACCTCTTCACCATTTTAAAGCTAGCAAGCCATGAATTCATTTCTCCTGGTTTTCCTCATGTAGTTCTTTGCCCTGCGACTAGAGCCAGCTGGACTGCTTTAGCTCAGTCAGAGCACAGAGCTGCATCCGCACGGGGAGCAGTTGGTTTTGCTTCCTTCTTTGGCCTTCCTGTGCTTTTTACACCCTACCAGCTGGATTTCTCCTGGTTTTTTTCCCCAAGGGGTGTGAGAAAGAAGGTGTATGACTGTGGACTTGCCCTGATACCAATACAGTTGAAAGTCTGAGTCTTTGTATTAAAAGACAAGCACACACAAACCATACACAATTTTACTGGGCCTTAAAAACAGATGATTAGCACTGATAGTCATATAAAGGCCATGATCACTATATAGATTCTCATTATTTTCATTTTAATGTATGCTGCCATTTTCTGAAAGGTCCCATCAGAGATAGACAGCCTTTTCTTGATGCCCTATCATGGTCCTTGGGTATTTAAGACAATATAAACTGACCCTATAGCAGATAGCTAATGGGTGGCTCAGCAAAGAAGACAAAAAGGCATTTTCATAGGTGTAAACCCTGCCAGACCTCAACAGAGGGAACCACTACCACAGCAAGCATCATCCTGGACAGTGGAACCGTGAGCCTGTCATCTCAGGGGTTTTGATTGATGCTTGTGCTACTCAGGCGTTCTACTGATAGCATGTGCAGATCATGAGCAATCCAACATCTTTTGCATAAAGCCAACACCTGCAGACAATACAAATCCTAAGGCCTAGGCAGTCCTTCACCCAACAATGCACAAAACCATTTTAAACATAACTGGAAATAAATTTCTGCAACAGAGTCCCGCTGTTTTCAGCAATGCCACGGCAAGAACCTTCTGTAAAACTTGTAATCAAGGCTAAATGGTGATTGGAGACGCTTGTTGGTAGCATCCCGTTACTGTGATACATTTGATACATTGACTACAAGGCATGAACAACAAAACCCTCTGTGATCCAAGGTGGAGACAGCTTTTCGGAGAGCTATTGATTTAGTTTCAGTTGGGTGTGTGTCTTTGAAAGGGTATTTGCTAACCCATTACACTTCTCTCCTAAAGCGTTATAAATTTTTACCATTCAATTATAAACAGAATAGCATCAGCAAAAGTCTAGAGTACAGATGCAATTTCTCTTAGGACTTCTTACCTATTTCACTCACTAATGTCAAAACAAGAATGACACTGAGTTAATTCTTTCTAAACATACTGACTAAATTGTGCTCAACTGTCAGACCAAGGCCTACTGATTGTTTTGGAATCAGTTTCAGGTTTCAGGGCATTCCTTCAGAGAGCCAGAGGCTTGGGAAAGCTGGTCCATTTGTGCTTTGACTTCCTGCCTGAATGCTTAGCTGATTCACACCAGGTCCTCTTAACCAATCACAACCAAATGATGATATCTTGTTTGTCTGTGTGTGCTTGAATGTGTATGTGTGTAAAGGACAGGATGGGGAGGAGGTGGGGGTAGCAGGGGGTAGTCTGTGTGGGTATATAAGGCGTAAAGTGTCTTTCTACTAATGTTTACCCACTGGAAAAGTCTAGCACACTGAAAGAGTTCTAGAAATTCAAGAAATTCAAAAGAACTTCCAGTGTTCTAGTAAGTCTTGTTACTACCATAAAAGGCAGGCTCATGTATTTTTGTATTTTTGGAGATGTAATTGTCTCAGTTTTGAACAATGTGAGATAATTCCTATTTGCTTCCCAGCTGTTAGAGTTTGAAAGTGAAATGTACCTTATAGGCTCATGTGAATACTTGGACCCCCAACTGGTAGTGCTGTTTTGGGGAGGTTGCAGAGTCTTTGAGTGTGATCCAGTTATGTGAAGTGGGAGACTGAGGGCAGGTCTTTAAGATGCTGTCTGCTCCTGGTTCCAGGCAGAATTCTTTGCTTATTGATTTCCCACAATATTAACAGGCCGTGTTTCAGTCTCCCGCTGCCATAGATTTGGCCCCTTCAGCTACCATTCCTTCCTCATGATGATGGAATATACTCTCCAAAATTATGAACCAAAATAAACCATTTTTAGAAGCTTTTAAGATTTCCCCTGAAGCAATAGATATAACAGATAGCAATAGATATAACAGAATCCTTCAACTGTGTTGAATGAAATTATACAGTCCAGGCGAAAACTTGAGAATATTTCTAGGCATAGATTTTTATTATGAAAATTTTGTGACACTTTAAAATGTAGATGAATATAATATAACCCTGGGTACCCATAATTCACTTTCATGATGATTTCTCTATCATCTCTACCTCAACTCTTCCCAACTTTTTTGAAGCAAACCCATCCTATCCCATTTACTTCATAATCGATATAATAGAGATTACTACAACATAAAAAGATCAAGACAACTTTATAGGTTTTTGTCTTAGCTAGGGTTTGTGAAGAGACACCATGACCATGGCAACTCTTATAAAGGAAAATATTTAATTTGAACTGGCTTATAGTTCAGAGATTTAAGTATTATTGTCATGGTTGAAAGCATGGCAGCACACAGGCAGACATGATGCTGGAGAGGTAGCTGAGAGTTCTACATCTGGTAGGTAGCAGCAAGAGAATGAGATTGGGCCTGGTTTGAGCATCTGAAACCTCAAAGCCCTCCCACAGTGACATACTTCCTCCAATAAGGCCACACTTCCTCCAACAAGGTTGCACCTCCTACTTCTGCCACTCTCTATGAGGCAATTGGGGGAGGGGTTCATGCAAATCACCACAGATTTTATACATTTATTTATTTATTTATTGTGTGTGTGTGTGTGTGTGTGTGTGTGTGTGTGTGCGCGCGCGCACACAGCATACACACTCGCACACAAGTGCATGCACACACTCAGTTCATCCATCAGGGTTTTTGCAGCAGATGTCGTTACCTACAGAGTAATCTCCCTGGCCCTAGACCATTTTAAATAGATTTGCAGGGTGGCAGAAAATCTTGTGATGGGAGAGAATCTCATCCTGAGTAAGTGTCAGTTCTCCTGGCATGACGATTTTGAGTCACAAAATCTTTTAAATCCTGAAGCCTGAAGGGTGCTGGATGTTTGAGGCAAAGTTACTGGTACTCAGAAAAAGTCTGACACCAAGCTTCCCTACAACCTATATCTGGAAATAATTCAAAAAGAAGAGTTGGATCAGTGATAAGAAAACTGTTTGTTGAAATGGGGTATACTTAGGGAAATTTGAGTAGTGTCTAAATTCTATGTGCAGTTCATGGATCATCTCCTGTAATCCTTAAAATATTTGCGGTAGGGTACTATTATCATCCCAATTTTACAGAAGAGAAAATTAAGGCTTAGAGAGTCCAAAGTTGTAATGCAGTAAGTTTGACACCACTGTCATTTTTCTCTAGCTACTATTCAATCCCGCATTTCAACCAACCTCAGAAGAAGTGAATATGATTTACAAAATAGGTAGTCGTAAACTCATAGGCACTGAGTTTGCTCTGAATCTTAATCAAAACTCAAGTCAGGTTATCTGTAACATATGCCCCTATTTATTCAATCACTACAGTTCATAAATATACTAGATACCAAAATATTCCAGGATCCTTTCTACTAGAAAGAGCCTTTTGAGCAAACTTTTTGCTTTAGGGTAATATTGCCTCTTTTAAAAGCAAATGCTGTTAAAGCTTGACTCTGAAGTAATTTCGACTGTTTCCATTATAAATAATGGAGGTTTAGCGTAGTAAGCTTAGGCAATGAAAACTTTCTTCTTTACAGTCTTGCATTCTCAAGGAATCCCTAGGTGAGGATGCAGCTAGAATATTTTGGGACCAGATACACTTGTTACATTTCTGCTATATCTAAATATCAGCTTGATACTCTCTCTGTGACACAGGACTGAATGATATCAGATGGCTACTCCCAGTACCTACATTCAGATGATAGGACCAAGCTACTCAAAGTGAGACCAAGTTTCCTTAGTCCCAATTCCACACTCATACACAGCTGCCCACCCCTGAATCAATTCAGCTGTGGTCAAAGAGGGGGTCATGTTGTGCAAACATAGGTACCAGTAGCATAAAGATTTAAGAAAAAGGGACAATACCCAGGAAGAGAAAGGGAGGCCAGGAAGACAATCTAGCAGTCATCATTGAAGTAAATACTGACAGATAGACACTACAGAAAAGTGTTAAATTACATGCATTCAAGTTTCTTATACTTCTGTTGGAAAAGAGGCCAAGTCAAACAGTAGTAAAAATATCTGACATTTGTGCATCGATATGACTGTGGCAATAATTTCAAATTTTAAATGTCTCGAGTCTATCGATTGGATTACAAAATCTAAAAATAAAAATAACAACAAAAACAACAACAACAAACATCTCACTGCATACTTCCCACGACCACTTAACCTTCTTTCCCCTTTATTTCAAGTGTCTGCAAGCCTCTGAATACAAGAGGCAACAACTTATATTTTATTTGGTTTGTGCCACTATTCACATATATACAAAACAGTTTTACTCAGCCACAAAGAAAAAGAGATCATGTCATTAGTAGGAAAATAAATGGAACTGGCTAAATTATCTAGTTTTGGCCAAATTGGCCAGATTAGCCAAATCTATTATCCAAAAAGCCAAAGTAACCAGCCACAGAAAGACCAGTATCATTTAGTTTCTCTGATAAGTGAAAACAAAAATAGCACTATCTTTGACATGAAAACAAAGTAAAATGTTAGGAAGGGGAAGGGGTCTAGGGAGAGAGCTTAGGAGGGAGATTACAATCAAAGTCTTGCACACGGCATACATGTAAACATTAAGACAAAACCCACTAATTTATATAATTAATAAGACTGAATAATTATAAATTTTAAAGTCGTATTTTTCATGAGGTTCTTGAGACTACAAAAGGCATTATTAGCTGAGTCTGCAGGGTGTATTTCAGTGGCAGTGTCCTTACCTAATGTGTGGGAAGCTCTGCTCTCTACCCCAGCACTGTAAACCAAACCAAACCAAATAAGCGGATTAACCCTTTGTTTTATACACATAAGAGAATACAGTGAATGCCACATGCATGGGTCCCATGTAGTGGTAATCACACATCAAAAAGTAGCAAAATTTTGTCTTCAAATAATTTTCAAATACAATCTAAATGCACACTTGAATTTTTACGGTAATCTTTTATATTTTGGCACTATCTATCATGTTTTTATGCCTCACAAGTAATATTTATACCACATTTTATGCCTCACAAATAATATTCATACCACAACCTGTATTTTGTCTGTAACTGTGATTTGATTTTTAAACTGGGGGGGGGGGGGGCGCAAAGGTCTCATTTCTTAGATGTGGAGATTTTTAACTATTCTAATCACTTTTATGTGGTCATAACAGTGCCTTGTTGGAATTGGCATGGGACATTAATGGACTCAAAAGTTTGTTGAGTAGGATCTTGTGGCAGTTAAGAAGATGCAGGCTACACAAATTGAAACATTTGCCTGTGTTTCCCAGTCCTCTCTTGGGAAAGACCCATCTTTTGTCAGAAGAGGGGGAGGTTCAACTCTTTGGGAAGGAGCTGTGCAAAAAAAGGAGCTGATTTTCTACTTAGACTCATGAAAAGTCATTGAGAGGTTGCATGTAAATAAGGGTTGCAGGGTCATTCCTTTAGTCTTTAAGCCAGAATGATGCTTAACATTCCAGACCACGACCTTCTGCAAACCACCAGGACCCTCTTCAAAGGCCACCTTTGCCCTGTTCCCAACCTGCTAGTACAAGGTGGAAATTCCATTTTTGAGTTCTATAGTAAGAGCAATCAATAGTATTTTTATACTGCTCAGTTATTTACAAATCACTTCCATGTACTTTTTTCTCATTAAGTCCAATGAGTCCATTTTAAAGATGAGGCCATTGTTCTAAGGAAGAATAGTAGCATACCCATGGTTACATAGCCAATAAGTTACACATTCAGGATTCAAAGCCATGCTTTTGGCTCCAAGTCCGGTCATATCCTGAGCATACCACATTGCTACTGCAAAGGGCTATGCTGTTGGAAACTCTGCAAGCCCAAGGATACTATGGTTTCCTATTTTGAGTAACAGAAGATTGAAACACAGGGATACAGAAGTTGATATTTCACAGCCTTGAGCTTAATTTGGGGAATGAGTGACCATGGTGCATGATGTTTAGAGATTTTATAATTACATAAAAAACACACTTGGTAATGTGAAAACCTGTCATGCATAAAAATAGAACCTAGTGAAATGCCTACAGCTATAGAGTGTTTCCCTTTCACATTTGTGTTTTGCTTTCTCGTAGCTCCCATCTGCCTTGTGAATGCTGCTGTAAAGCTATTGCTTCTCTGAGTTTTACTAATGTTCACGAGTACAGCAGAGGTGCCTTCCTCCTTAGGTCCCTTCCTTTCAGATTCTGAAGTAGATTTTCCACTGAGGACACAGCTAGGACATGCTGTTGAATTTCCCTAGTTTCATCATCATTAATTAAATGCCAGCCTCGTGGCACCCCTCTTCCTCTGGACAAGGAAAGTGACGGCACTTGTGCAGTCAGAATTTTCTTCTCAGAAATCTGAATGAAAGAGACTGGGATTTTAATGGGTGAAAATAGTAGCATGAGTACTTAGTGGTCTTTTGAACGTGTGGCAGGGTGCACAGTTTGCTTGATACATTCCCACCTGAACCAAACACTGTTATCTTATTTCTGGCACCTTTTCCTACTCACCTGGAACCGAACACGTCCCTTTGTTGTACCTTATCTAGGAACGAGGAAATGCCACTAACTACAGGTAAATATGACCTCTGTGAACTAGCAGAAGCCTTTCTCAATGGGATGTCTTGAAACTCTACTTTGCAACATGAGATTCATTTCAAAGTAGCCTGACCTGAGTGTATACCTAACCATGATCTGTTGATATTTTCTGGTAGTTTTTTAATGCAGTTATGCCTTGTACTAGGAAATGGATTTGTGAAATTATGGTCAAAATTTATTAAGATAAAGACTCAAACTCATAACATTTAAAAATATTTGTGGTAGAAAATATTAGTACTGTTTGCTAAATTTATAATCTTCGCATCATCAAATTTGTGTATTTAGACTGTTACAAGAAAACATGAATATAATAGTTATATAAAACATGGTTACCAGGTAAAACACAGGATGCTCTGTTGAATTTGAATTTCAGATAGCAAGTAACTTTTTAGCCTAAGTTTATCTCATACAATGTTTGTGATCCAGTTACAAGGAAAAAATAAGCCTTTGTAGTTTATCTGTGATTCTGATTAAACTGGCATCCCGGACTTCTGCTTGCTAAATCTGGCAAGACTAGTAAAAAGTACTGCCATTTCCCCATGACACGAAGCCATCAGTTCCAATAGGGTTCATTCTTACCACACAGCCTAATTGAAGTAAGCCTGTTAATAATGAGCAACCGCCTGGAAAAGAGTGCATTTTAGAAGCATCTCTATTAGATGGTCTATTTTACAAATAATGTCAGAACTGCATACAAAGCCGTATATGCTGCTATACATCATCTGAGTTTGAGGATTCCATATTGTGATTAACAGGAGAGCAGCAGAAGGAATCTTGGAACAGTGTGTCCTCCAGCTGTGACAGAGAGCCAGGCTGCAATTAGGAAGAATCACAAGAGCTTATCAGGCATATGTTTGGATTTCTTTTGCTGCTATTAGGAAAGACCATAGATCTGTAAAGGTGATTAGTCCACAATACTCTACAGCTTCAGCCAGGATCAGAAACATTTATAGTGTTCCTTGAACTGCTTTTAATGTAAAGAGGATTGGGGGATTATTCGATGAAAGGAGTAATTAATAATGAGAGCAGCAGCAGCACTCAGTATTTGTTGAAGGTCCAATATGGGCCAAGCACTGTGTTTGGCTGTTGGCTTCCTATTGGACCCTGGCTAATCCTAGTCTCTAACTCAAGCCTGCTTTCTTAGTCAGTCTGCTGACATCCTTCCATAAAGGACTAACTTCATACAAAAATGTCTCATCTTAAAATACAGGCCATGCCTTCACAAATTTATTATATACTCGTGGTATAAATTAATTGGGGGAAAGAGATTGGTTGTGTTTCCAGAACTCACTGGCCAACTAACATCAGTTTAGGGATATTACAGTTTAAGAGTCAAGAAATGAAAGGAAATTTGTCACATCAATTTCATGATTTTTTTCTTTACCAAATTTAGACAACCTGTTAGCTTTTGTACTGCTTTATATTATGTTGATATTGGGTTTTCAATTTTTGTTGGCATAGTGTTGTTCAGTAATTTGTTTAGCAAACCCTTTTAGGGAGTCTGTCTTTTGCCCTCAAGAAATATGAGCTGGTTAAGGAGAAAACAGGTGAAACAGAATTACCAAAAATCATTATCTCTGAAACTTGAAAATAATCTAGAGATTTATTATGCTCCAACACAACTTGAAACACACACACACACACACATACACACACACACACACACACACACACACACACACACACATGCATACAATGGATTGCATTCCCACATACTCCTATCCTTATTCAAAAATGATGGAAATGATGAGGAGTTTGATCTTTTACAAAATCAGGACAGGGTTCTCTTGTTTTCCCCTTTACCTCTGAGCTTGAAGTGTTAGTACCCTCTGGGCTTTCCTCCCTTCAAAGAACTGGCTGCACTTTCTCAACTGCCCCTTTTATCACTTGATCTAGGATAAAAAGGAACTGCATACTTCTGGTGCTGACTCTGAGTCCAGCAATCGGGAACCTGAAGGCCTGCCCTCAGGTCAGAAAATAAGCTTTGAAATAATCTGATGGTCTTGGTTAGAGGGGTGGCTGTCCAGACACAGAACTTCCAAGGTATGTTACCTCATGCTTTTTCATGGGACTTCAACCTGGAATCCTGCCCAGTCTTCTAGATGAGGCTACTGACTGAGGCGCAGAGAGGGAAGGAAGTCATTGTTTAGTTACAGAGGCAAAATTAGATTTTTTGCCTTCTGACTCCTAGGCTAAGCATCTTGACTTCATACTGTGCAGCTTTGTCTGTGCTGAGACACAGTGTTGTTTTGTTGCCCAGGCTGGTCTTGAACTCTTGGATTCCAGCGATCCTTCTGTTTGCACAGTTGGGACTGAAGATGTGTGCCATCATGTCTCACCACCTGGCTCTCTGTCACAGCTGGAGGACACACTGTTCCAAGATTCCTTCTGCTGCTCTCCTGTTAATCACAATATGGAATCCTCAAACTCAGATGATGTATAGCAGCATATACGGCTTTATATGCAGTTCTGACATTATTTGTAAAATAGACCATCTAATAGAGATGCTTCTAAAATGCACTCTTTTCCAGGCGGTTGCTCATTATTAACAGGCTTACTACAATTAGGCTGTGCATATGCTTCATACTGTCCTTCATTGGGCTTAATCTGGGTGCTCAGTCTTCTTTTTGTCTCCAGTAAGTGTATGTCCAGCTTGTACCAAAGATAGAAGCATGTCCACTGCGGGGCCTGAAATCAATGATATAACCTTCTGGGTTGGTTAACTTTCATACCAAAGAGCACACATTTGAAGAATGGATTAGAACAGTCCTCCTCTCCCAAAATAAAGTAGTTGGTAGTCCCTTATTATTCGCAAAGAAAAGGTTTGGAGTGTTCTGAAGAAAGAAACTAGAAAGCCGAGGATGGGTGTTATAGTAATAACCAGGTACAAGGACTAGAATTTCAGAGAGAAGATCACTACTGGGAAAGCATTCCCCAGTCATATCTGTTGAATGAGAAGAGGAAATTGCATTTCTTCTTAAATGTAACTGCTTTTTTTTTTTACTTTGACATAAGGTGTTACTCTATAGCCCATGCTGGCCTTAAACTTGGAGCAATCCTATTGCCTCAGTTGTTCAAGGGTGTATTGCTTAACGATATGCTCCGAGTGAATAACAGTTGATCCCTGATGTTTTAGCTTTGCTCTCTTGGAATAAACCTGAAACTTTTATAAGTAAACTACTTGAATATAGCCAGGGGTGGGGAGGCAGAGGATGAGCAGCATAGTTATTTGGTAATGCATACAGCAAACTGAATTTGTGTGGCATTTTGTAGACCCTTTGGTCAGGCAAGCAAGGATCAATAATTAACATTCCCCAAATGCTTTCAAATTATTCATTGATCACAATAGCACATCTGTAAAGACATTTCCATATGAGAAGCATAAGGCTCTGATCTATTTAGATCAGACCACCTGGTCCCCAGTTGACAGCCTCCAATTTACAAATGAATCGTGTCATGTTGCAAGCATTAGGATGTAAGTCAGTTGGAAATCTGGAGCATGTTTTCCCATCGTAGTGACATTTTTCGTGATGGGTAGTTTCTTAGGGTAACTGCCAAACACACATGCTTGTCTTTTAATTATACCATGAGTTTTGTTACAAGTCTACTTAGGTCATATTGTAACTGAAGGACAGTAATTCTGCCAGCTAGTCTAATAAACTAAACAGAGGACTTGAGCATCCATAGTTTTCACCAGACCAGGCACAGACACTGATATCCTCAGATGCTCCAATCTTTTGTTTAAGATGATGCAGAAAGGCTGAGTGTTGCAAAAGTGCTTGCAATGTGAGCATGAGGACCGACAGGAGTTTGATCCCCAGGTCCCATGTGAGACAGGTGGTTGTGGCGGTGTGCCTGCCATCCCAGCACTGGGAATGCAAAGACAGACGGATCCTACGACTGGCTGGCCAATCAGCCAATGAAGAGACACTACCTAAGAAAAGAAAAAGGGGAAAGGTGGACAATACCTGAGGAATAATACCCAACGTTGTCCTCTGACCTCAACATAACATGTGCACAAACATGTGTGTATACACACATAACATACACCTGCATAGACATGAACTTCTGCACGTGCACACAAGTATGCAGAAAGATGAGCCAGGAAAAAAAATATAGGTGATTCAGTATTTGCCTAAAACATATGCACATCTTAATGAAGACTTTAAATTATCTGTTATTTACAATACCTGATGCAAAATAAATGCTATATGATTAGCAGTCATACCGAACTGTTTAGACAATAATTACAAAATAAATCTGTGCGTGTTCAGAATATAATGCTTTTTTTTCTAAAATGTTTCATTGTTTTTTTGTTTTGTTTTGTTTGTTTTGCTTTGTTTGAGGCAAGGTCTCACCTTGTATCTCTGTCTAGCCTAAAGTTCAATATTTAGATCAAGTTGGTCTTGAACTCACAGAGATCCACCTGCTTCTGTCTTAAAAGCTCTGGGATTTTATATATATATATATATATAATATATATATATATATATATATATTATATATATATATATGAATTTCCCTCTTTCCCTTTCCTCTCCAAGGTATTCCTACTTTTTGTTGTTACTGATTTTGCTGCAATAACCTTCTTGTCTCAGTCACAGAAACAAAATCCAAACAGAAAACCCCTCTGAAAAGAGTAGAAAACAAAAGGATCAACCTATTAGCAAGGGAGGGGAAAAAGGGAGGGTGCCTTCTTTTCTGTTTTTTAAATAGGACTGAAGGTTAATATTGAAACCTCGGGAGATATGCCCAACCCTTTTGCAAGGCCAAGCCTGCTGGCATTTCCTCCTCTGTGGTTTATTTTAAATTCCTTTTTTCTCTTTTGGGTTCTGATAATTCTCTCCAGTCTCCCATCATTGGTGTTTTATTTTGTTTTGTTTTGCTCGTTTAACTTTGTTATCATCGCTACTTCAGTTTGCCCGCATGTCCCTTACACATAAGCAAAATATTCCTTCAGGGGAGCCAAGAGGTGACAGAAGACTGACACGCCCCCCCCCCATCAGCCCAGCAGTGTCTGCCTTGCCAAGTGGCTCATGTTGGAGTCCCTCAGTGTACTGGACAGGGAAGCCAAATACCGTTTCCATTTCAGTGCACCAGAGTTTGTCCTCCTCATTCATGAAGACGCAGAAATGCTGCTCTTTGTCCCACTTTATGGAGTTTGACCTGGTGGTAATGGTCCTCACTTGTCTGAACTCGGCTGTTCTGACATGTCCCAGACACTCTTACTGCTCCAGTTTATCATTATTCACAGTGGATGCCAATGGCCTGTTCATGCCAGGAAGGTTAACCCAGAAGTAATGGGCTGTGTGCAGCAGAAACTTCTTTGATGTCTATCGTCATGCAGTTGGACTCAAGAAATTGCGAGATGTCCCTCTTATCAGTAATGTCCATGGTCACCACATTCTCAAAGAGCCAGAAGAAGGGGTGGCAGAACTCAAAGAAGAGCTGGCCAGTACCTTCATAAAGTCGCTTGCAGGCAGGGTTGATGATATATATGTTTTATTTATATATTAAAAATAATACGTATATCATATAATACTACTACTAATAATACAATATAAACATATTTATACACAAATATTTATGTAATATAAATATACGTATATTTTATATACACTAGCATGTGCCACTACCCATAACTTGTTTTTTTAAGAGTTATTTATTCACTAATGAGTGCTGTGTCTGTATGTACATCTGCATGCCAGAAGAGGGCATCAGACCCCATTATAGATGGTTGTGAGCCACCGTGTGGTTGCTGGGAATTCAACTCAAGACCTCTGGAAGAGCAGTCAGTGCTCTTAACCGCTGAGCCGTCTCTCCAGCACCTACCCATAGCTTCTAAAGCAGTTTGGATCCATAGATACAGAGCCCATGGATACAGAGGGCTAACTATATGTACATAGAGATACATGCATATGAATATAAAATATATGACAACTATAAAGAAAGTGATTTAGAAATGTTAAGAAGCAAAAAAGTAAATTTTGCATATAACTCTGCTATTTACTAATAACTAATATTTTGGCACACATGCCTACTTTATTTCTGTGTTTGTGTGCATATGCGCAACTTTTTAAAAAATACAGTGAGAAGGGGATTGGGGGGTGTAGTACAGTGGTGGGTGGATTACTCACTTAGCATACACAAACCCTGGTTCTAACCCCAGCACAGCATATTCCAGGTGTGCTGGCCCATGCCTGTAATCCCAGCATTTGGGAGGTAGAGACAGAAGAATAAGAAGTTCAAAGCTAGTCTGGGCTACATGAGACACTATATAAAAAAATCAATAAATACTAATATTGGTTGGTGACTTTAAAAAAGTTATAGTATACTGAAGGTAATTTCAATATTAGTAAAAGTGTAATTAGTTATTTTTTAAAAGCATATATGTAAATGTGTATTTAGTTATTTGGAAAAAGCATATACAATTAAAAATAGATCCACTTCTGCATTTGTAGCAAATGCTTAACAACCTATTATAGGAATAAACTGCTATTTAGTTAAACTCTTGTCACTTGAATGCACTGCATGGACGGTGTGCTGCTGAAGTTGACTTGGCTTGTGCAGGTTCTGGAGAGCTACTGTATATGCCAGTTCCATTCAGTGAGGACATGTGGGTAGCTTGGAATCAGCCATAGTGGCTGTATTTACAGTAAGGAAATCAGCAAATGTCCTCCCTCCTTTCCTCCCTCCCTCCCTCCTTCCCTCTCTCCCTCCCTTCTTCCCTTCCTTCCTTCCTTCCTTCCTCCCTCCCTTCCTTCCTTCCTCCTTTTTTCCTTTTTTCAAACCCAGCGAACTGATATACTGGCTTATCATGTTGACCACAGCCCTTTAGCTCACTCACTGACTTGATCTTGCCTAGCTCAGCTGGTCTGGTAGGGGTGGGAGAAAATGACCTGACCACAAATAATCACAGTCCTCAAATCTTGATAACATAAAACCATCTGTGGCTAATGCTCTTGTGGCTCGGTGCAGGCATTGTATCTTAACAATGATGTGTCAATAAGTAATAATAAGGTTTGGGAAGCCAAGTGTTTTAGTAAATAAATTAAATCAGTGCTATCTGATAGCCCAATAACAAGCTTAAGATTGAATGGATTACAAATGAGTGACAAAGCTAGCAGTAAGAAAAGTCTAA